>CM042243.1:39998791-40721291 GCA_023566225.1 Romanogobio albipinnatus
TATTTATGTGGCCCTTCATTATATATCAGAATCTTTTCTTTTTTGTTTATTTTTCACTTTCTGGTGTCGTCTATCCATGTTTGACTTATAATATAAATAAGACAGCATTTGTATTTATTTACTTATTTCAAAATTCAAATCATAAAAGAGACATGCAGTTGCTGTTGAAGAGAGAATGATGCATGTGCAGTGTTTAATGTGTGTTTTTTTCCCCCTTTATCAACACATAGCACATCAATGGGTGAGCTCTTTACATAATCTTGGATTAAATGATAAATATATATATATATATATATATATAACCTTGAGCATAAATAATACACGGATGATTGCCACCGGCTGCCAGGTAAAAAGCTCCAATGAATCAAGGCTGAATCTTCCTAAATGTCTAGCTTATAGATAGCTTTGACCGTGACATGCATGGCATGAGCAGTATACAATGTATGCGATTGTCAATCACTAACAGGAAGACCATAGGAATAAGGAAGCCATGGCCAAAAGCAGAGGACATGAAGTTGGTAGTTATATTGAAAAATAAGAACAATACATATGCAGAGAGAGAGAGAGAGAGACATAGCTAGAGCAAACACCATCTGTTAGGATGATGGGATTGGGGACAGATATATGGCACTGTCACCTGCTGACAGCAAAGATTGAATTCTTTGATTTATGGCAGTCAAATGCTCATTTTATAAGCTTATGTGCTTTGTAGAGAGATCCACAACAGACTGCACAGTCTCGCATAAGTGTATCATCATCTGAATGCCTGGCTGAGTTCCAAAATCTAGTGAGATTCCTATGTAGATGCCATAGACAGGGTCCCGAAAAAGAGCCTGTCCTAAAAGTTAACCATCAACATTTTGAATAGTTTTTTTCGAAGCTGTAAATAAAACTGATTATTGAAGAACGTTCTACAAGAAAATACTGTTTCATTCTTTCAGCATCAAAATTTTGCATTTAATTCAATGCGTTACTTGCCGTTTCTTTGTATTTGCGAAATTGAATCGTGTACCTCTGAAATGACCTCATGTCAGCTAAAACAAAGTGCCAAAATACATTGCAACAGGCTTGAAATCCAAGATGGCAGACGGAGTCGTAAACTTAATAATATCATTCATTAATGAGAATTATCATTGAAAAAATCGAATTAAATAAAAAATAACGTGGTAAATTATAATACACATAATTAATATAATATAGTCATTTAATTAATACCTTTTACAGTTTTATTAATCATTATCATTAATGCTACATTCATATGTGGTTTGAAATCATATCCAAGTCTCATTTCTGGAAATCCATTTCAGTCTGACCGCTCTGATTGGATTTTGTGTAGCGTTTTTCCTTGTAAAATGCATAAACACGTCAGACGTCATTGCAGAAACAAGGTTGTGTTGTGTTATTGTCGTCGATGTGCCGGTTGCGCAGACAATTATATTATGTAATATATAATTATAAATAATATAATGGAGATATCTCCGTTGTCCAGTAATGGGGTGTTTTTTACTGTTCATTTACTTTAGATGTTAGCAGTCCAGTCCATTAGATGTAGCAGTCCAGTTCCGCGGCTACACACTGTCATATTGTAAGACGATCCCTCCATGTTGTTTTTGGCGTATGCCTACCAATGCAATGTTATTGGCATAGAAATCAATGCCCATATTCTGGAAAATTAAAGAGCACCATGGGACACAGAAATCGGATACACAATGTGGACATTCAGATTTGGACTTCCAGTCTGAATGTTGTTGCCTATGTAGAGAGGGGGGAGCACACTAGGTTTTGGACCAAAGATTGAATATTTCAGGTACTTTCCCTTTCTCATAATTGTTCCATGTCTGCATAATCTCCCTGCTTTACTCACCAAGTCATACTCGAGTCCCAGTAATGGAAATGTGCTTTCATAATAATTGAAAGCGAGAGACCACCACAGTGCACCCGTCACTCGCTATATGTAATTTGTGGCCCCCTGCCGAGGGCCCCACATTATGGAACGCACGCTGGCCTGTAATGATTTATGAATATGTAAACTGCTGTGGCCCTGAGGTACTCTTCCATAAAGTGGTACACGCATTTGTGGGCCGGTTGTTATTAAACGCAAAACAACTAGCCACAGTCATTGGCACTAACCGGAGCAGTGTAAGAGTGAGAGTGGAGAGCTGGGGTCCTCTCTCGCTCTGACTCAGCTGCATTGTCACATTGCCAGCGCTGAGAGCTGTGGATTGTTTGTCTATTAAAAAAGGAAGCGTCCTAGTTTCTCTGTAATGGCATCAGCATCCTGCGTTTCCAATCCAGTTTGTTCTGTCATAGGCAAAGAACATTATCCTAATGAACATACAGTGTAACCAGTCCTTTCTGTGCTGATACAGGATCCACAAAAATACATTTTGGGTTTACCTGCAAGACACACTTGAGAAACAACGCAATTACAGTTCATTTGATTTCTTGTACACTCTAAAAAAAAAAGGTTCTATATGGCACCAAAAATGGTTCTTGGCTCGTAATCATAGGGGAACCTTTTTTAGTGCTATATAGCACCAATTTTGGTGCTTCAGTGGCTCTTCACCGTTTCTTTGACTAAGGTGCTATATAGCACCTCTGAAGAACTGCTAAAGAACCACTGAAGCATCAAAATTGGTGCTATATAGCACTAAAAAAGGTTCCCCTATGATTACGAGCCAAGAACCATTTTTGAAAACCTTTTTTTTTAGAGTGTAAAACAATTGCATTATAGACAGGTTCTTATTCAAATCATAATTATTAGTGCATATCATAAAAGAGAAAGTTTAAAGGGATTGTTCACCCAAAAATTTATATTTTGAAGAATATTTCCTGGGACAATTTGTTCCGGGTAATTTCGATGGAAACGTGGCTATAGTTGAAAACAGTTCATCCTTTTTTTCAAGATTCTTCAATAAATAGAAGTTACAAAAGATTCCCATTTCAAACAAATGCTGTTCTTTTGATCTATGATACATTTCTTTACTGTCACCTTTGATCAATTTAATGTGCCATTGCCAAATAAAAGTATGAATTTCTTACTCGCCACAAACGTGTGTATGATATTACAACATACTGTATGTACAACAATACAGTAACCGGATGTCCGTCAGTTAAACACACGTCACATCGCCACATCATGCATTTCATTTCACATCTTGGTTGATTTTGATGGTGCGATCTAACTTGGCTTCACATCAGTCCAACCAGACAAACCTGTCACACTTTTCCACCCTGGAGACACCCTGTATCAAAATGTTGGGTTGTATTTTAGGAAGGTAACAGGGTAGAAGCACTTTGCATTTCACTAATGACACCCGAGACGCTTTGTACCTCGAGAAGCACTGAATGCCACAGGCTCTCTGGTTACCGGATCCCATTCTGTCCTCGGTTTCCTGCCTGTGTCAGATGATAGGGGTCAAGGTCACAGGACCGCATAGAAACCAGGAAGTTGATGTCAAAAAAAAACTTACAGATACATTATCATTATTATTATTACATTATTATTGTTTTTGTGCAGTTGCAGAGCTGCCCCAACACCTTAAATAAAACGTATTCAAGTGAACAATGAAATATTCACACTGACAGAATTGCCCCCTACAGAGGGAAGTGAGCTACACGTTAGTGCTCTCTGAAACTGGACACTAACCTTTCAAACCACGTCAACTAGAGTATATGCACACTCACTACCAATACTCAGTCCTCTGGTAACTTTACACTGAAGTTTCAGATTCACCGCGCTGTGCCAGATATGCCCTTTCAAAACATTGAACAAACTGATGCTAAAACATCATGTCCACCATCTCAGTCTTGACGTATTTAGCGATATGGCATCCGAAACAACACAAGATCCGATCTGTACCAGTAAAACTGGTCCTTTTTATCTAAGGCCTGACTTAAGGAAAAACAGATGGCAGTGACGATGTGCTCCCATCACTCAAATGTAACCCCACTAGGGGTCTTCCTCTGAGGGACGCTCTACCTCTTAATGTCCTTATGGCACTCGGAAGCAGGAAACAGCCTTTTAATGCCCCTTATCATGTTTTAGCACACGCCTGCTTCATATTTCCCCGTCTCTCACTCCTCCTCTCATCTGGTCCATCCGCTCCTTATTGATCCACGTTGTAACATCCCATAACACGCGGAAGATCATGATGTTTAATTATTGATCAGCTTGGTTTCGCCGGAGATTGCGATTGAGAGCGAGAATGAGACGAGCACAATCCGGCCTTATCAGCATTCAGATCCGGCGGGTGAAGAGGATTGCTTGGAAAACGACAGCAGGAAGAATGAAGTATTCCCGGACAGGCGCTCTGGTAATGGAGTACTCCTGCTCCATGTCTGTATGCGATAAGGTCGGACTCGGAAAAGGCCATTTCTTCCGACAGAGCTGCTGTGTATCACGCAGTCCTGTAGATGTTGACTGACAAATCAGATTCAAGACTTGACTGTAGATACAGTGGCCCAACCTTTAAAATGTATGAATTTCATTTTTTCATTTTCATTTTTCATTTCAATCTATCTATATATCTGTCTGTCTGTCCGTCTGTCTATCCATCCGTTATTCATCCGTCTATCCTTCCATATGTCTGTTTTTGCTTTGTCTGTTCTTAAAAGCCCTTTTTTCAGAATGGCTTTTATGTGATCTCTTTTGTGTTACATGTATGATGTGCATTTGTTTATGCTTGTAAAGCGCTTTGAGAAGTACTTTTTAAAGGCGCTATATAAAATAAAGATTATTATTATTATTATTATCTATCCATCTGTTATTTGTCCGTCTATCCATCTGTTTTGTCCGTCTATCCATCAATCATTTGTCCATCTATCGATCCGTTATTTGTCAGTCTATCCATCCATAATTTGTCCATCTATCCATATATATATATATATATATATATATATCTGTCTATCCAGCTATCTATCTATTTGTTATTTGTCCATCTATCCATTATTTGTCCGTCTATCCATCCATCATTTGTCCGTCTATCCATCCGTTATTTGTCCGTCTATCCATCCGTTATTTGTCCATCTATCCATCTGTTATTTGTCTGTCTATCCATCCGTCATTTGTCTGTCTTCTATCCGTTATTTGTCCGTCTATCCATCTGTTATTTGTCTGTCTATCCATCCATAATTTTTCCGTCTATCCATCTATTTATCTTTCTGTCTATCCAGCTATCTATCTATCTGTTATTTGTCCGTCTATCCATCCATTTTGTCCGTCTATCCATCCGTTATTTGTCTGTCTATCCATCAATCATTTGTCCGTCTATCCTTCCGTCATTTGTCTGTCTATCCATCTATCTGTCCGTCTATCATTTGTCCGTCTATCCAGCTATCTGTCTATCTATCTGTTATTTGTCCATCTATCTATGTTATTTGTCCATCTATCTGTTATTTGTCCGTCTATCCATCCGTCATTTGTCCGTCTATCCATCCGTCATTTGTCTGTCTATCCATCCGTCATTTGTCCATCTATCCATCTCTGTACATCTATCAGTTATTTGTCCATCTATCCATTTGTTATTTGTCTGTCTATCCATCCGTCATTTGTCTGTCTATCCATCCGTCATTTGTCCGTCTATCCATCTATCTATCTATCCATCTACGTTATTTGTCCGTCCATCATTTGTCCGTCTATCAGTTATTTGTCCGTCTATCCATCGGTCATTTGTCTGTCTATCCATCGGTCATTTGTCTGTCTATCCATCCATCCATCCGTCATTTGTCTGTCTATCCATCTATCTATCCATCTACGTTATTTGTCCGTCTGTCCATCATTTGTCCTTCTATCAGTTTTGTCCATCTATCCATCCATAATTTGTCCGTCTATCCATCTATTTATCTATCTGTTATTTGTCCATCTATCAGTTATTTGTCCATCTGTCCGTCTATCCATCCGTTATTTGTACGTCTATCCATCCGTCATTTGTCCATCTATCTATATCTGTCTATCCAGCTATCTATCTATCTGTTATTTGCCCATCTATCAGTTATTTGTCCATCTATCCATTCGTCATTTGTCCATCCATCCATCTTCCTTCCGTTATTTGTCTATCCAGCCATCCATCCATTATATATTTGGATTATTATTATATACCAATATTATATTTGGATGCTTCACTTTTCCACAATACTCCAAAATTTAAAGTTAAGTTAAGTAATAAAAAGTTAAGTGTAATATTCACACATAGCGACAACATATGTTGCTGATATTCATTGGTTTATCAAAAGTAATGTTGCATGTTCAAGCATAGTGAGACACAACTTTATTGAATCTGTAATTGATTTCATATTTTGAATATAATGAATCTAAAGTGTCCAGATACATTTTGGGGCTATTATAAAAGGGGGGGGAAACCTCTCATCATTAGTTATTGCGTACATTTTTGTAGTACATCTTAAAGCAGAGTATGCCTACCTTGTAGTAAGTAATAAGCAACCTTGTACTGAAAATCATACCATCCAATCTCTTTATATGCAAGTTTCCTTGGCTTTCAATAATGTCTGCACATGCGCTACAGGTAATCACGTGTATTGAGCACACGATTTCATGTTGTGAATGTAAGAAATGCTGTATATGTGTTTTGAATTCTCTCTCTCTGTCTGTCTTTCTTTCCTCTCTTCCAGAGGGGTCACCTCAACTTCTCGCCCTTCGGTGCGGGGGCGGCGCTGTAGGCAGGGGGGCTGAATGAGCCCTCAGGCCTGTGTAGGGATGGGGTGAGTCTGGTCTATAGCACAGTACCTCACTGACTGCCCTGCACCTTGCAATTCCCGTCTTTTCCGTTTTGCTTTCCATGCTATTGATGGAAACTGCAGCTCTGCAGTGTTTAGGAATCGCTCTTGCGAAACAGTTGGAAAATAATGCCGTTACAGTAATCAATATTAAATAATTAATTGAAAAATTACTGTCATCATTTAGTCATCAACTTATTCTGTATAACTTTCTTTCTGTAATGAAACAATCTGAGATTCTGAAGAAAGTTCAGACAGCTGTTTCCTGTCAAGATACAAAAACGACCTAAAAGCGTCATAAAAGTAGTCCATACTTCCACAGAAAGACTAAATGATGGCAGAACTTTAATTTGTGGGTGGGTGAACTTCCTGTAATATTATTGAGGGTTACATGTACTTTAAATGATCTACCGTACAGTTAACATCTAATGGAGCTTCCTCCTGAATGTGACACGAGACAGTCACAGTTTCACAGTCCAGTCTTTTTTCATGTGAAAACGAGCTGCAGTTTTTGTTGAAATTTCTTCATCTCTCACCGCTGGTTCTTCTTTCGTTGCTGCATACTGTACATGGTGACCCTGCTCTTTCCTTGATCCCTCATTTAATCCATATTTTTTGCGTTCTCTTTCCTAAATTTTGCTTATTGATTTTCTTCTGAGACAGAGGCTCTTTATGAAGTTTGTCCTCATGCTGGGTTGCTCATTGTTGTCTGCTGAATCATGCCTTACAGGGAGTGTGGAGCGGAGCCACGTCTCTGCACTGAATCAATGACTCTTGTGTTTCAACCACAAACAAATGTTCACATGTGCCACACATGCGGCCAGCATGAACAGTGTGTAAATTATGAAAATGGATATATACCAAGGATGGCCACTAGTATTTGATTTTCAAATGACAACAGTTATTGATAATGAAAACAGAATGATTGTGTGGCTTTGTCATCTTCAAAACATTTAACATCAAATAAAGGGGGCCTATTATGCCCCTTTTTACACGATGTAAGTCTGAGTTGTCCCCAGAATGCATCTGTGAAGTTTCAGCTCAAAAAACCCCACATATAATTTATTATAACCATGTTGTGAAAGCCCATTTTTGAGTGGAAAGAAAAACGTGCTGTTTTCGTGCATGTACCTTTAAATGCAAATGAGCTGCTGCTCCCCACCCTGCTTTCCAGAAGAGGGCGGAGCCTTCACAGCTCGTGCCTCCAATACTCAATCAAAACCAAACTGATGTTTTAGTTTTTGGCAATCAGCTCTATCGCGGTCACACTCACGTGACATTGCAGTTCTTCATCATCATCATCATGAAAGTTTATTATCTTCATGCGTTTATATCAGTTTAAGCTTCTGATATATGGTTTTCTGAGTGGTTTTCACACGCACAGAAAGCAGGATGTCAGACAACGCGCCACGTGAGTAACAAACTAAGTTCTCTTTCACGTCTTATTGTGCTTAAACTGTCAAAGACACACATGGTTATGTCAAAAACACACAAAGTTCATATAGATAAAGTTCAGATAAAGCGAGTAAATCACGTATATATGAGATGTGTATTAAAGTGAAAGCAGCTTAATATGCAGTACCTACCGCTAAATATGCTGTTAATATGAATCAAACAACAAAAGAAAAACAGAAAATCATTCACTGCTCTTGATTGAATTAACTTTAATAGCTTTAATAAGAATATTTTTAATAAGTCCATCGTCCGTCTTGTGCTTATGATTTATGGGTTGATTTTTACCATTTGTAGGGTCGTTGTGTACACACTACCAACACATTTATGTTCAAAGTAGGGTTGGGCGATGTCTACAGTGAAACATTCGATGGACTATGACAGCCATTCCCAAACTGTGGTCCGTGAGGGTACTGCAGGTGATCCGTGGAAAGGCAAAATAACGTATCCCTGGGGGGGCAGGGAATATCCCTGGGGGGGCAGGGAAATCACAACGCCAGCTCAACATTGGGATATCGTGTCAGCCACCTGTGATGGACATAGTCTATCGGCCCAACCCTAGTTCAAACACCATGTAAAAGTGAATTTGGCATAATAGATCCCCTTTAAAATCCAATGATAACTATACACAAATGTGTGAAATGAACTCAGTTTGAAGTCGCCTTAAAGTCAACACAGAATTTAGGCACTTAAGCCAAATTTGAATGTATAAAATGATAATAATAGATACAATATATAATTTATTTGTGTGTGTAATTGTACATAATGCATTCAACAATTATTTTGAATAACAATAGCACAATTCTGTAAAATGCAATTACATTATATATTAGGCATTTGAAAAAGAAAGCAGAAGACGGGAAAGGATCCATAGGATCGCCAATAGCTAAATATGACTCAGTGGCTAATAATATATATACTGTATACACTCACCTAAAGGATTATTAGGAACACCATACTAATACTGTGTTTGACCCCCTTTCGCCTTCAGAACTGCCTTAATTCTACGTGGCATTGATTCAACAAGGTGCTAAAAGCATTCTTTAGAAATGTTGGCCCATATTGATAGGATAGCATCTTGCAGTTGATGGAGATTTGTGGGATGCACATCCAGGGCACGAAGCTCCTGTTCCATCACATCCCAAAGATGCTCTATTGGGTTGAGATCTGGTGACTGTGGGGGCCATTTTAGTACAGTGCATTATTTAGTACATGGTGCATTATCCTGCTGGAAGTAGCCATCAGAGGATGGTCATAAAGGGATGGACATGGTCAGAAACAATGCTCAGGTAGGCCGTGGCATTTAAATGATGCCCAATTGGCACTAAGGGGCCTAAAGTGTGCCAAGAAAACATCCCCCACACCATTACACCACCACCACCAGCCTGCATAGTGGTAACAAGGCATGATGGATCCATTTTCTCATTCTGTTTACGCCAAATTCTGACTCTACCATCTGAATGTCTCAACAGAAATCGAGACTCATCAGACCAGGCAACATTTTCCCAGTCTTCAACTGTCCAGTTTTGGTGAGCTCGTGCAAATTGTAGCCTCTTTTTCCTATTTGTAGTGGAGATGAGTGGTACCCGGTGGGGTCTTCTGCTGTTGTAGCCCATCCGCCTCAAGGTTGTGCGTGTTGTGGCTTCACAAATGCTTTGCTGCATACCTTGGTTGTAACGAGTGGTTATTTCAGTCAAAGTTGCTCTTCTATCAGCTCGAATCAGTCGGCCCATTCTCCTCTGATCTCTAGCATCAACAAGGCATTTTCGCCCACAGGTCTGCCGCATACTGGATGTTTTTCCCTTTTCACACCATTCTTTGTAAACCCTAGAAATGGTCGTGCGTGAAAATCCCAGTAACTGAGCAGATTGTGAAATACTCAGACCGGCCCGTCTGGCACCAACAACCATGCCACGCTCAAAATTGCTTAAATTACCTTTCTTTCCCATTTTGACATTCAGTCAGGAGATTGTCTTGACCAGGACCACACCCCTAAATGCATTGAAGCAACTGCCATGTGATTGGTTGATTATATAATTGCATTAATGAGAAATTGAACAGGTGTTCCTAATAATCCTTTAGGTGAGTGTATATACCAGTGTTAATTTTGACAGCAAATTTTGAATTAGTTTTAGTCATGTTTTAGTCACCTGAATTGTTTTTAGTTTTTGTCGACTAAATCTACAGTAGTTTAGTTAAATTATAAAACATTAAGCATTTAAGCCTTACATAACCGACTGTCACTTGAACACATTATTGTGTTTTTGACATTAAAAATACACCAAAGAGAGCTCAATTCACTTTTTTGTTTGTTTTTTTTTTTAAACACAGCTATATAGTTTTTATAACTTTGTATTTCTGTTTTAGTCAGTAGGCCATATCAGGTTAAGCTAAAGCTTCAAATAAGTTTGTTTATTTTTTTATTTTTTTATTTTTTTCAGTTAACATTTATTAGTAGACCTGTAGGGCGTGCAACAGTGTCGTGTTCTCCAGCGGTTAGATCAGCACTTTCAAATCAAATGTGCGCATCTGTTACACAGGATATCAGTTCTGACTGGATCTCTTCCCTAATCGTCCCTCCCTAACATTTTCGTCTCGTTTTTATTTGTTGACGAAAATGACAGCTGATTTTTGTCATAGTTTTTGTCATCCAACACTAGTTTTTATTTAGTTATCTTGTTTTCGTCAGTGAAAAAAGGTCATTGACGAAAATTATGACACAAATTATTCACTTATTAACACTGATACACACATAGTACTAGTGCTGGGCAGTATGACCAAAAATGTATATCACAGTATTTTTCTAAATTATACCGGTTTCGCTGTATATGACGGTATTTTTTTCCCCCTATGCATGACAGGATGTTAACCACATTTTCTACTGATTGAGGAAATACTGCAGTAGATTGACTAGAATGCCCTATTTTACTGTCATGACGAGTGAATATTGTAGAAAAATTCCACACAAAAATTAATACAGGTTTGCAAAGCCCCACAAAATGATGCTGTGGGGAGACAACCAATAAAAAAACAGACCTGCAACACACTCATTACAGACACATGTTGAGGGCACCTTAAGCATTTTAAAAATAATTTTAGGGTTTAAGCATTTTAAACCCTATATAACAACAAACTGCCAAAACAAGGGAGAAACGCCGAAGAACATTTAAAAGGTCTATTAGTATATTTTCAATACATTTAAGAGCACTACAGTCTCTGAACAAATGACACGCAAGTTTAATACGGAAAGTTTTGCCCATTCTTCTTTAAATTGTCAGTCTATTAAAGAGGGGTGAAATGCTGTTTCATGCATACAGAGATTTTTACACTGTTAAAGAGTTGGATTCCCATGCTAAACATGGACAAAGTTTCAAAAATTTTATTGGACGTTTGATGGAGTATTTCTGTGCCAAAAATACTCTTTCCGGTTTCTCACAAGTTTCGTAAAAAAAATATTTTTCGAGTATGGGCCTATGTGACGTAAAATGGGGCGGAATTTCCTTATACGGGTCCTAAAGGCACTTCTCCCGGAAGGGTGCGCGCACACCCGTAGACCAGAGCGAGAAAGCGAAAGCAGTACGCCCATCAAAGCGCGTTGCTCGGCTGCGCTGCAGTCACAGGACTTCAAGACATCAACAATGTCACCAAAGAAGTGTGTTTTTGGTTGGCAGGGCAAGACAACCCTGTACAGCTTTCCAAAGAACCCAGCGTTAATGGGACAGTGGATGGAATTTGTTTTTTTCCGGAGCAGCCATTGAGTTGTACAAGTGTTTTGTTTGTTCCCTGAATTTCGCCAACGATGGTTTATAAACAAGCTCCAGTTCGACGCTCAACGGTACATACCATTGAGACGTCCTGCTGTAGTCGTTGCTGCTTCTCCTGTTCAATTTCAGCCTCTAGATCTGATTCTGGATCATATATGTATGGCTAAATCCGATTGATCTCCATGGTTTATTTAGGATAATGTTTTTTTTCCACGTTTAAGGATGTCACAGCTTTCAGACGGTCTCAACTCAATAGCTGCGCGCGCTCGTGACTCTTTAGCTCCGCCCACGCGATACGCCTCCAGCCGCTCGGTTTTTTTCCCGGAAAGACTCGGTACAGTGTATCTTTCTTTTATAAATATAATAAAACTAAAGACATGAGATATTGCTGACGGATTAAGACGGAGATATGAAGGATGCAATACTACTCTATAGGTACTCAAGATTAACTGAAACTGATTGTTTCACCCCACCTTTAACTTACATCTTTGTCTTCAGTGTAGCAGAATAATCCATTGTGTCATCGCGATCGTGATCAGATGTATGGCTGTAGAATTTGTTTGCACATACATTTCATTTGAAGAAGACGTGATGAAATATGTGCGGATATATATGAAATATCATGGCGCTCCACGCAGAAACCGCTCTCTTGCGCGTGCCACATGTTGTTTGAATTCTCCGCTGTAATTATAGGCTGTAATGCGATCTCAGCTGTGTCCTCACTACAGTGCAACAGTGAAAAGGGACCCCTTATTGCGGTATAATCAAAATTCATATAACAAAAATAAACACCGGTATTCGGTATGAACCGGTATACCGCCCAGCACTACAGTACAAATGTATGTGGTTCCTCTCACAAGGCATTCGTTGTCATCATCCTTGAGCTCTGTAGCTCACTTTACCTCAGACGTCCTCTAACTTCATGCACGTAAGCCAATATTGGCTTAGGAGTCAAACAGGGTGTCAGATCAGCCTGTAAAACCTTTAAATTATCAGGACTCTTCAGGTTTGTCCTGCCTCAACCTGGTTTGATATGCCTTTCAAGGTTTCACAGCTTTTTGATGTCCTCAAATTGTCTGAAGGCTTTTCAGGAACATGAAGAGAAACAGCTGAGAAGCGTTAGTTAGAGGATTATGGTTAGACATGAGCCTAGTCTTTTTAATAAGCTGTCCTTCTGCACCCATAGGATTTCAATTACTGGTGAAGAGCATGTACTTGATGCACCAAGCCTGGGATTGCATGTTCGTGTTTGTTTTTGAGAGAGTGCGCCATCGCCTAAGTCATGCTTAAGTGTTTCTCCGAAGAGACCGAAGTACATTTAGTGTCACTCTAATACCAGCAGGACTTTTCAATCCGTTTCCTTACCATGTGCATGTGCAGGGAGACCGTACTCCAAAAGACGTCACATGAACACTGATTTCTTTTGTTAGGTGACTTCCAAGTAGGGCTGGGCAATATGTCCAAAAAATTATTGAAATTTAAATAAAATTTAAAGATTTTTTTTCCCATATCAGTCGATATCGATAATTAACCAAGCGGAAACCTCCCCCAGTTTCTCTTGAAGCCAATACGGAAGTGACTTAAACTGCAATTCATCGACTGGCCGTTAGAGACAGGCTCCAGAAGGGAGCAGAATCTCATTGAGCCCCGTGTTAAAATGCCCAACTTTACATGTTTACAGCCTGGTACAAATTGTGGTTTTGGTCTATATATCTAATTTTGCCCTTCATGACAACTGTGAGGAGGGGTGAATTTTTTATAACTCATTCGTTTAAATTATATAAAGACTTACAGTTCTGCATAATTAAGGACGTGGCCACTTTGAGTGACAGGTGGATAGCCGTTTGTCTGCTGTCTGTTAGTCATCACATCACTTCAGCTCCGCCCACGTCGTGCCTCTTTTGCCCATTTTCTCTTATCCAGGAGTGACTCGCGATGACGCCTCGACCTGATTTTATGGTTCAAAAATGATCTTCAGAATCCTATGGGTGACGTCACGGACACTATGTCCATAGTTTTTTACAGTCTATGTAATAAACTATAAATGTCAAATCTTTATTTCTTTTGAGTTTAAAGTTTCTGCTAAATTCATCGTCTAACGGGTGATATTGTTTCAAATCATGAAACAGGTTTGTGTTGCCTGACTTTGATGGCACATATCTTCAGCACAGTTTGCAGTGCAGGCTGGCAAGGCTGCAATATTAATATTTCATGTTTTGTGTTTTTGACAGTAGCTTGAGTTGCAGATGTAAATGTATGTCCATTAAAAAAAACTGTAACATCTGTTAAAAATAGTAGTAACCTAATTTTTATATGGTAAACTATGAAGTTTTATTTAAAAAACTAATTATTTAACCATTGGTCATCCATAGTATACATTTAAATCATAATTACCACAGTTGTAGCCATGCATATAGCATTATGAAATGTAACAATATGGTTTCTATGGTATTTGTATGAAAAACAGTAGCCTAAGTACATTTAATAGGCTATGAGTGCACAACCACTATAGCTTAAAATACTGTAATTATATTCCTTTACCCTGTTAATACATTTAATATATGAAGAGTTCAGATGCAAAAACCGTTGTATCTGTCCTTAAATGAATTTAATTTTAACTAAAAGTTTCTTAAAGAAAAGAAAAAAAATTCTGCTAATGCTGTAAACTATATGGGAGCCCTTACTTGCACATTACTATAATATAACAACAGAGCCCAAACTATTAGCCTAAATTCAGTTGCTATTTATTTTGATATATAACATTGTATGCAAACATGTAAACTTCACATAAGGTAAATTTTGCATTAATTTCTAAATCTAATTATAAAATTATGTTTTTACTCCAACTTGTTGTTGAAATATAATCATTTATACACAGTGGCTGTCATTTTCATGACATTTATTTAAACAGCCTACATTAAATAAACAAGACATCACTAACCGGTTAAGTAGAATATAATTAATAGATATGCTAATATAGTGCATATATTTAGTAAAATAATTAATTTCTCTAGTGAACTAACTGACTTCTGAGGTAAATGTGATGCTACGTGACATTGTTTACAAGCTGTTTTATTGATGTCTTTTCGCCATTGAAACACTTATTGAGTGATTACACCACATATTATACGTTTCAATAAGTTGTAATGTATCCCCAACATACCATCAGATGTTCATTCATGTTTATTCTTTGACTAGAAATAGATTGCGTTGACTCGTGCACCACACTGCCGCTTGAACTAATGCGTCTTTACAGTGATCTGTCACGTCACATTAAAAGAGCGTCAAAAAGGCATTTATCGTTTGAATTTCATGATAAAATGGACAGAATAGATTTGAAGTATGTTCCACCCGTAAAACAAGCCTAGTGTTAACTGTTAAAGATTGCGTCCGGAACCGTTCGGTACACATGCACTGGAAATCCTGTACCAAAACGGTTAGGTACAAATACGTGTACTGTTATACCCCTAATAAATGCCAATTGCATTTGTCAGCTAAACCCTCTAAGTCTACAGCAGTTGTGAATCGAATCATATGATTCAAGATGAATGAGTGATTTGTAGACTGAGAAACCTTCTGAGTGTCTCGTTGTGCACAGTGTGGTTCTCCTGTTTGTCAGCGCCATTTTATCTGACTTTAAACGAGTTTAAGTCTCAGAGACATTTGTGTTTGGTGAATTCAAGCGCTTCTCACTGGATCTTACAGTGCTGTTTTGTGACTGAGGCCGAGTAAACGCATCTGCTGTAGTAAGCCCGCGCTGCCATTTTGTTCCACTTTTGGCACATAACAAGAGTTCGATATGATGTTTGTTTTATCTAGGAAGATTATATCGCGATAATTATCGTGTCTAGCCTCATTTGTGGCTACGCCCTTCCAAATATGCTCGCATACTAATCTCCATTCTGTCTTCTGTGAGTGTGCACAATCGGGTTCCGTTGCATCCAATCAAAACAAACTGGCGGTTGAAGTTGTTGTTTTTCTCTCCTTTCAGTGGCTGTAATCTGATCAGAGCAGTCTAACTGTGCCACACGACCCTCTCCAATACTGTTCCATTCACTGCTTCCGCTTGCCAATTGAACCGCAGCACTTGCCCAATTTGTCCTTAGGCTCCTCTGCTTGTGGATAGGCTAATCTTCAATAAACAAAGTTTATTTAATGGCAGACTTTAAGGCCAAGGACTGCCATCAGCGTCGAAAATGAATGAGATGGGTCTGGGTTCCTCAGAGAGAGTTTTTCGACAGCTGTATTCCCAGTCTGGCTTTATGATGTTCCTCTACGAATTAAGCACTGCGGCAGTTTGAAGAAGAGAAGCAATAGGATGACAATTGGAAGCCAAAACAGTTAGAGAAGAACTGGCAGTGTGTTTGATAGCTAAACAGAGAAAATACAATGGATAATCATGTCTAAATGTGCATGAAACTCCACAGAATCTTCAAAACTGGAACATCTGCAATTCATAGAATTATACAAATCCTTCCATGTTTGTTTATTAAGTATTACGGTTAATCTTCTAATGCTTTTCAGATATCAGTTCTTAGCTCCATTTAATACATAGTTCTACATATTTAAATCCATTTGTCAGATTCCATCTCAGTGTATGGCTACAAAAAAGTAAAATTTTTGGACCTGGTACCTCACACATATGTTGCCATGTTATTCTTGCAAGTACCACATTGTGCTATGTAAATACAGTGGTATATAAATATGGTAATCATTCAGTACCATGGTATACAGTACCATAGGATTACCATCTACTTCAACTTTAACATAACATTTTCTGTAAGAGAATTAATGGACCCTCACCACAAAAAGGTACAACGGTAGAGATGGTATCAGATGGTAATAAGATTACCATTTACACTACCCTCTAAACGTTTGGGGTCAGTAAGATTATTTTGTAAAGATTTTTTTGAAAGTGACAGAAAAGACTTTTATATACGTTTTTAAATGTTATATCTTTATCAATGTATCCTAAAAATGATCATGGTCCATAGACATATTAAGCAGCACAGCTGTTTTCAACATTGATAATAATACATTTAAACTAATAATATTTCACAGTATTGCTGTTAAATTGCGATTTATGATCAAATTAATGCTGCCTTGGTGAACATGAGACATTCTGACCCCAATCTTTTGAGCAGGAAAAAAAAACATGGTATTGCCGTGGTACATTTTTGTAGACAAACACATGGATTCTCTAACAATGTTCACAGTTTATGTAACACTCGTGATGAGATGATAAGAGAACATAAGAGAATTTCAAATCCCTTTGGAAAGGAGCGTTGAAAGACCCCCACACATCTGCAGGACTGGTCACTATGAGGGGATCCCATGGGTTTAAGGTTCTTGTAGAGGGGCGGGACAGGATAAGGGAGGAGGAGAGGTTTCTAATCTTCTTAAAGGATGAATGATAAAAGAGCCATTGGAGAATCCAACTGCACATCTGTACGGCCTGGACAGAGAGATTAACACGCATCTCTCTGTATACCACAATCTGTACATTTACTCCCCAAAAGATACATACGGAGACCTTTATACCCCTCAAGCTTAAATAAGGAAAAGTGTACAGAATAGGCAGGTCAATTGGAGTTTGAGGAACAAAACAATCCAAAATTGTTCAATTGTCTATCAATTCAGCATTGAATGCAACAGTTTCATGCTCTCAGCAGTCAATAATTCACACAGCAAAGCACACAGTAGTTGACAATAACATTGCATTGGAAGTTTGATTGGACATGTTTCTTCCTTTTAAAAGTTAATAAGCCTGTTTATTTCACTATCTTAAGTTGAACACAATTATATGGCGAGTTCCATTTGATTGTTTGGTTTTTACTTATGCTCCATGATCCTATCAGAACAGACATGCGACACTTTTTTTAGCTTGTGACCAGTTGAAAGCCACTGAGAAATGTTGAAAAGCATATAAACCATAATCAGTTGTCATTAATATGAATAGTATCCAGTGTTGCTGTATACACCGATCAGGCATAACATTATGACCGGATGAATAACACTGATTATCTCTATTCTGTTCAGGGTTTCTGCAGGTTTCATTAAGTCAAATTTAAGACTTTAAAACCATTCTGAATTAAATTTAAGACCTATATCACGCAATAAAAAAAAAATATATATATAAAATAAATCAGGAGCCTTCTAAACGGGGTAAGTGACGTAATAAAGGTCATTCAAAACAGTGGCTGTGTTTAAGGAGTTGGCACTTAATCTGGACTGAAAGACTGAAGGACCTTGGCGTTTTATTGCATTATTATGGAATGACAATGATGAAAATTGTTGTTACTGTTCTTTCATGCATTTAATTAAAAAAGAAAGTCACTCATTCAACATGGAGGAACGACTGATATTGGCAGTGAGCAGTCATACGGAGCTATATGGGCGCGGGACAGGCGGAAGTAGGTTTGAGGTGTTGACTTGGCCTCCAAATTCCCCAGATCTCACACCAATCGAGCATCTGTGGGATGTGCTGAACAAACATGTCCGATCCATGGAGGCTCCACCTCGCAACTTCAGGTCAGGGCTGTTTTGGCAGCAAAAAGGGGACCAACACAATATTAGGATATGTCATAATGCTATGCCTGATCGGAGTACAGCATAAACAAGAAATAGCAAGAGATATGTTCTCATATAAAAGGACAACGAGGAGAACATTAGAGATGAAGAGAGCAAGTTATACGTTCCGCCGAATGTCCCAGCAGAGTGAGAATCCCATAATATCCGTGTTCATAATGATTCCCTGACCTTTGCCCTTTGTATCAAGATTGCTTTAGTAGGTGTCGGGGCTAATGCAGTGCAGTCCTCGCTGTAGAAGCTTCATGGATGATAAGAACGTGATGAGCCTCACATGTCCCCGTTGACCTTTCACTGCGCTGACATTCAGGCATGACCCTTATTGAGTTCCAGCCCTATATCTCATGAAGGGGTGAGCCAGCCTGAATGTCAGGCCACGGGCCACCCCTCTCCCCAGGGATAGGGTATTTCCATGTGTCCTCCCATTCTTCTGAGCCTACTGACCAGCTGCCCTTATTTGCATACACACTTTCAAAAATGACGTCCCTTTGGGTTGGCACATGCTGTTAGTGTGTTGTTTTAGGATTTTTAAATCATATGCAGTTGAAAAAAGATGTACACTGCAAAAAAGGATTTTGGTCTTCTTCCCCCCCCAAACCCCTATCCTTAAAACAAAATTGTGTAAGATAATAAGACTTGTTTTCAGAGAATATATATTTATTTGAGGTTTATTTTTCTTATACTGGCAAATATTATGCTTAAAACAAGAACAGAAAAAATGTGGTGCAAGAAAAAGAAATTATTTCAGAATTCTACATCTTGAATTAGTCGATATATTTGCTTGTGAAATAATTATATTTTTTCAAGGATTTTCATTGCCATATTTTGAACTGTAGGTGTTTATCCATGTGCTTTCGATGGATTTGAACACTAGCGCATAATGGGGGCCGTTTGTTGTTTGGAAACCTCCAGAGACCCCATCTCATTTGAATTGCAAAGCCTGAATTGCTGAATATTCTGTCAATTGATTGTCAAAGAACTGGATGTCCCCGATGGTTTCAGAGGTTGGGCTTAATTTAGAATGTAAGTGGTCATGTAGCCCGCCTGTCTGTACTCTAGCGTGCATGTGCCCTTTGATGAGGCCCATAAATAATGCAAGGTTAAATATGTTTTTTTGCTTGAATATGAATAGCTGCATGTGATCCAGGTGCTTTGTGTACCGTCCAGATAGCATTACAGGTGTGAACGCAGTGATTGACACAGACGTGCTTGGTCTTAATGAGTGTGCGTGATTGGCTGACTGTGTGTGTTGGCACACAGTGTACCAAACGGAACAAATTGTGCAATATTTGTGAGACGGAGTCGATAGGGGTAAATTGTGGATAAGTACTTTCTAACAGTGTACGTGGGTGTGCACGTCTCTGTAAATGTTCTGGATTCCTAGAATACGCTTCTGCTGTACTGTAACATCACCACTGCACTCACACTCTCACAATGTTTCCGGCTGAGTTCCCTCTCAGAGCGGACTGGAGTGGTAAAATAGGCCAGGGGCATCCTGTTACATCATTTGAGATACTCTAACAAAACACTATCTACTGTATGCTCAGCCTCTGTATCTTCTGTGCACTGGTGTGCAGTCATGTTGAAACAAGAAGGGGCCATCCCAAACTGTTCCCACAAAGTTGGGAGCATGAAATTGTCCAAAATATCTCAGTATGCTGAAGTATTAAGAGTTCCTTTCACTGGAACTAAGGGGCTAAGCCCAACTCCTGAAAAACAAGCCCACACGATAATCCCCCCCCTCCACCAAACGTTACACTTGGCACAATGCAGTCAGGCAAGTACCGTTCTCCTGGCAACCACCAAACCCAGACTCGTCCATCAGATTGCCAGACAGATAAGCGTGATTCATCACTCCAGAGAACACGTCTCCACTGCTCTGAGTCCAGTGGTGCTGTGCTTTACACCACTGCATCCGACCATGGAAACTGCTCGGCCATAGAAACCCATTCCATTAAGCTCTCTACCCACTGTTCTTGAGCTAATCTGAAGGCCACATGAAGTATGGAGGTCTGTAGCTATTGACTCTGCAGAAAGTTGGTGACCTCTGCGCACTGTGCACCTCAGCATGCACTGACCCCGCTGATTTTTTTACGTTGCCTACCACTTTGTGGCTGAGTTGCTGTTGTTCCCAGTTGCTTCCACTTTGTTATAATACTAACAGTTGACCGTGGAATATTTAATAGTGAGGAAATTTCACGAATGGACTTATTGCACAGGTGGCAACCTATCACGGTACCACGCTTGAATTCACTGAGCTCCTGAGAGCGACCCATTCTTTCACAAACGTTTGTAGAAGCAGTCTGCATGCCGAGGTGCTTGATTTTATACACATTTGACCATGGAAGTGATTGTAACACCTGAATTCAATTATTTGGAGAGGTGTCCCAATACTTTTGGCAATATAGTGTATTAGTTACAGGGATTTGGACTCTCAGTACATTTTGCCTGGTCCCTACCTCTACTTATATTCTCCTCTATATATATTTATGCATTTATTTTGAAATCTGAAATAATTTGATATCGTTTTAAGGATTTTTACTGGCATTATTTTATCATTCTGTTGGATTTTCATTCAGGTGCTATAGATGGATTTGGACACCAGTTATTAATTGGGGCCATTTCTCATTTGAGAACCTCAAGAGATTCCATCTCATCTAAATTGCAAAGCCTGGATCGCTGATATATTCTGTCAATTGATGATGTCCCAGATGGTTTGTTCATTTGCTTATTTCTTCTAATTTTTATACATTTATTTAATTAATTTCAAAAACTGTACTGTAGCTTTCAAATCTGCTGCTTGGCTATTTCTGTTAGATTCTTCAGCACATTAAACGCGTATCCAACACTTGCAACAGGAATGCTTCACCTGGAGGTTCAGTCTAATGTTTGGTCCAGGTTAACAGCCTAGATTAATACTTCCTACATGCCTTCTGTATGTACAAAAGGCCATTTTTTTAAAGGATTCTGTAAGTTCCACTTATTAACTTCACCAATAATAACAAATGACAGTCTCTCCTGTTAGGTACTATAGTTACTCACATGCTGCCATCTGACATCTTGTTAGAAAGAGAGAACAAATGGACGGAGTTTTCTCTTTGACCAAACTAAAGCCATGTGACTTCCCCTCATCCCTGCATCCGTCATGAATGGATCAGAGGCACAGCAGGAGGTTCTGTTCCATTTGTGGCATTTACCAGCTGCAGATGATTGGGGTAGATTGATTATTTGTTTATTGATTACGCTTGTATGATGGATGGGGAATGCCCATGGGTGGGTTTTGTGTATGTGCGTATGGTTGGGTCGCCAGTTGCATCAGACATCATTTGTCAGGAGAGGCGTTTTTCTTTTTTCTTAACCTCAATAGGCCTTTCCTATCCAGGTATATGCACTTTTATTCGCTCTCAATTCATTCATACAATGACTTGAATACACCTCTCCTATGATTTTTCTTTTTCTTCACCAAGGACAAGGTATATATTGTATGACGCAATCTCGCATCACAGCTCCACCAAATGCTGGACACATTTCATTTCAGGCTATAGCTGCTTTATGCTTTGCCTATTTGTGTAATTGTACTGTTGTGATAGATTATATTGGAATTATAATTAGGATCATTTGTATCATTGCTGGTAAGTACTTGTAGATCAGGGCCTTTAGGCTGAATCCGAAATCACCCCCTAAACCCTCAATCACTATTCCCTATGTTAGTCCACTAGTACTAGGGGTGTAACGGTACACAAAACTGACGGTTCGGTACGTACCTCGGTTTTGAAGTCACGGTTCGGTACGAGTTCGGTACAGCAGTTTTACAAAATTGATTCTTATTTAATTTTATTAAACAGTGGTTTACTGAAAAAAATTGTGTCTATCCTTAAATAAATTAAATTATAACTAAAAGTTTCTTAAAGATAATGCTGTATATAGGCAGCCCTTACTTACACATTGCTATTAAAGATTAACAACAGAGCCCAAACTATTAGCGTAAATTCAGTTGCTATTTATTTTAGCTCAAGCTTCACAAAAGGCAGTTTTTGTATTAACTTCTAAATCTAATTATAATTTTTCGTTGTTCAAATATAATCATTTATACACAGTGGCTGTCATTTTCATGACAGATTTATTTAAACGTACATTAAATAAACAAGACATCACTAACAGGTTATGTAGAGTATATAGGCTAATATAGAGCATATATTTAGCGAAAGAGTTAATCTCTCTAGTGAACTAACAGCTGTGGACACTGAATGACTGCCTGAGGTAAATGTGATGCTACGTGACATTGTTTACAAGCTGTTTTATTGTCTTTCCACCGTTGAAACACCGATTGAGCGATTACACAACATATGATACATTTCAGTGTTCTAATGTATTCTAATGTGTCCTCAACATACCTTAAGAGATGTTATTTTATGTTTATTCTTTAGGAAGAGATGATCACGTTCACTCGTGCACTACCGCTTGAAGTTGAACTAACGCATCTTATACAGCGCCTATATATCACGTCACATTAAAAAGCGTCAAAACAGCATTTATCGTTTGAATTTCATGATAAAATGGACTGAATACTTAAAGGTCCCGTTCTTTGTGTTTTTTTGAAGCTTTGATTGTGTTTACAGTGTGCAATATAACATGTGTTCATGTTTCGCGTGTAAAAAAAAACAGTATTTTTAACACAATTTACTTATCTGTATACCGCTGTTTTCACTGTCCTAAAAACGGCTGATGACTTCCTTTATTCTATGAAGTCCCTCCTTCAGAAATGCGTAACGAGTTCTGATTGTGCCAGCGGTTCCCGTGTTGTGATTCGACAGCAGCTTAGCGCACGTGGAAAGGTCACACCTCTTAACGGGAGATATATGCGCTTAATGATCTCTACAGCGTCCCTGGGAAAGCCAAACAAAAGTGATTTGACTCCGGGATGAAAATAACAGCGCCTCGACGACATGGCGACAAACACACTCAAACGCAACAATTCCTTTTCTCCACGCGACACGTCCTCTTCTCCACGTGGGACAGCAACAAGACCACGCCCCCTTTTTTCGCATATTCTTGTGGGCGGAGGTTAGTCTGTTCTACTGTTCTACTGACGTCATTTATGAAGGAAGTACCAGGATAGTCCAAGCCAGCCGTTCGCTGTAGGCTTATATATCTCGCTTGGCATTGAACTTTGAGCTTTATAATTTTACAGGTATTATTTATGCTCTAACAGCAACATTACACACTAACTAAAGTTTGAACAGTGGGATCACGAAGAACGGGACCTTTAATATGTTTGTGTGGGAATTCGGACTGAAGTGTGTTCCGCGCTTAAAACAAGCCGACTGTTAACTGTTAAAGACTGCACTCGGAAACCGTTCGGTACATGCGTGCACTGAACCGAAAGCCCTGTACCGAAACAGTTCGATACGAATACGTGTACCGTTACACCCCTAACTAGTACAGTTCAGTTAAAGGAGTGAATGAAAACGAGTGAGCGAATTCGGACAGCCATTATGTGTACATCGGCTGTAGACTCGTTATTGCGGTGGATTGTGGGATAGAATGTGTGCACTCGATTACGTCCACCACTACAAATGGCTGTCCCCTCAAATAATGCCCTATTTAAAAGGTATAGGGGGTGAGTTTGGATTCAGCCTTGGAGGGCTACCATCCTGCAGAGTTTAGCTCCAACCCTAATCAAACACACCCGAACAAACAAATCAAAGTGTTCAGGGTTACTTAAAAAAAAATAACAGGCAGGTGTTTGAGCAGGGGTGGAAGTGAAGTGTCCAGCAAGGGTAGCCCTCCAGGAGCAGGGTTGAGTACCCCTTGCTGTAGATACATCCATTATGCACCATATACTAATCATGACCTTTTTGCCATTTTCTCAGGTGATCCAGAGGTCACGTGCATGTGGGGATCAGCGGGCCACTCTGCAGGAATTATTGCGATGGCGGAAGAGTGTTTGTGACGGTCGACCGGACTGGCAGAACGCTTGGCTCCACACAAACACCTCACCCACCCTAACGGTGAAGACCAAGAGTCCCAGAAAGAAAGCATCACCCTAGAGATTGTGGTCTTCTGAGCTAAACCTCAGTTAAACCACACTCCTTAGGCCAGCTGGCCCTTTTTATGTTTTGCCCTTCACATAGGGGTGGCGTCCTCTAAACAGAGCCAGACTCTGAACTCAGGAGAGGAGGGCATCCAAATTTGTTCTTGTTCATCTCTTCCCTTCTTTTGAAAGAATCAAAAGGTTCCTTGGAAAATTGTTCCACACGCTGAACTAATGGACAACTGGGACCAAATTACATGCAACCCCAAAGACTACCAATCCCTGTCACATGGCTATTATGAACCCCAGTCGCAGTGTTCTAAACATCTCGCTGTTTTAAAGTTCTCATCACGTCGCCTTGATTGCAACTCATCGATGCCATCTTAGGGCTGTGCAAACATCTCAACTGTGCTACTGCGTGCTATAGTCTACATTGTGGGCCATATTTTAGTTTTAAACCCTGGTGCTGGTCGCTCCACGTGTGGTTGTTGTTGCCTGGGTTGGGTAAAAAGTGCCAGTTCTGTTCCAACTCGAGCACTCGAGACACATGGACGCGACAGACCTTAAAGTTTACAAAACTTTGTGTTGACCTCATAGGCCTAGCTTTGTGAACAAAGTCCTTCAGGTTCAGAAAAGCAGCTACACCTCACGCTTTTTCAGGTGCTTTGGTTACCCTCCATCAGCGTTGGCAACCATCACACACAGGTTGTGACCTTACAAAGAGGTCAGGGTTCAGGGAAATTATCAGTAACATCACAAGTCCACAATATTTCCTCCAGCTTCTGGAGGCTAATGTGTGCACACTTCTGCAACATGAAACCAAGTGGTTTCGCAAGACATACGGTTGACGAACTTGAAGACGCCTGATTTATATTGAATGGTTAAAGAGCACAATTCTCCTAGAACACCTTTAGATGGAACAATCATTACTGGTGATGGATATTACTGCCGATTTGACTCCTGCAACAAGAGTTCTTGGACTTTTCCTCAAAAGGTGCTTATGTACGAATGCTGGGTTGTATGATAACATGTCAGTACCTTAGTAGATGGTCTGTACACACAGCGCATGACCTTTAGTCTCCCTGAAGTTTCAGAACATTCATCTCTCTCGTCGTTCCGAATGCGAGAAGGTACCAAGAGGCCTCCAAATAGAGGTCTCAAGCCATTTGGTTTGTCCATACAGTGCACACTTACAGATTTATTACCCGAAAGCACTTGGGTAAATATTTTTGGACCTTGAACAGTGGGTTTGCACCAAGAGCCCCACCATAAGCACAGCCATGTACCTGACGTATAGGCGCTTTTCTGAGAATAAGCAGAACTTGACCTTCTGGTTCTGGTTGTCTTCAATATGACTGAATAGATGGTTATGTACAGATTGCAAATGTATAATGAGTATATTGGCAAATTATTGTCTTTATAATGGAAAGTTATTCCCGAATGTTCAAGGATGCAATGACAGAAGGACTAAGGCGGTGGGTTTTATAGTATGAATATCATTTTAGAACAGAATGATTGTTTATTCATGGTAAACTCTTTAGCCGTTCTCCATCCACATAGGACTGTGGTCAATCTTTAAAATGTATAAGATATTTAATTTATTGTACAGAACTTTTGTGTTCGTGCAAGTACGTTTGAGTCGCACTTTGCCGCTGTTTCGTTTAAGCTTCATCATTGTCACTTCATGCCTGTTTGCTTATCCTGAAGGCGCCGTCCTGACTTGCTGGAAGAAAAAAAAAGTGTCCCCAAATGTTACACCTTCTAAAAAGAACCCATTCAGCCCTTCTGACACAGTGATCTATGTCAAGGTCTTTGGTCTCAATATGTACATACATTAAATCTAAGATAAACAGTGGCTTAAGATGTATGGTCTACATAACCAGTTTTGTTTAATGATTGTATTGAAACAGTACTTCATTTTCAATGTAAAACGTGATTCACTCAAATTAACACTGTAGAGAGGATTTTTTTTTAAGGCCCAGTTTTCTGCGTCATACTTTCTGGCTCTACAAATCTTTACAAACAGCTCTGAAAGAGGCTGCTAAGGCTTATGCATCTCATATCTTCTTCGAACTCGTATCTTCCCAACTAATGTGAATATTCCCTTTCCCCATTCCATTGGACGGTGGTTTAAACATCTTTCACTGCTGTGCAGTCCTGCAGATCAGAGACGCATTTTAAAAATCACTGTGCAGGCCAGTGCTGATGGAGACCAGAACTCACTTCATGGGTTCGATCCACAGTTTTGGAATAGCTGCTTTGCATCGCTACTGCTTAACAGGGTTACGATACTATTATTTGAATCATTAATTTATTGAAGAAAAAATGCTATTTTATAAATGTCTAGTATTGACTTGCCATCAATACTACAAAGCAAAAAGAGAATGAAAAGAACTGTACAGTATGAGCCCATTTTTCTAAGCTGTTGTTAAAAGGGGAATGTATGTTAACGCATGAGATCTCTCTTTACGTACACATCCCATCTGCCTGTTTTTTCTGTGCTTAGTCTGATATGGTGTGGAGATAGACTTCATCGGATCATGCCCTTTGTCTTAACTGGTGCTGTGAAACCATCCAGACATGATGTTATGAACTTCCTCTCACCCTCCAGCCCAACACGGTCACGTTATAATGGACTCATTGATTTGATAGCAAAACAATGGCCAGAAATGGTTTGGTTAAGCTCAATATGTAGAGAACATCTCCCAGTGTATGTTACAACACTGCCATCTCCATCACAAGACATTGAAAATAAACTTTTTCAGATTACTGTGCTTGCTCAAATATGCAGAGCTCAACAAAATATTCAATTACCATGGCTGTTGCTGTCTTTTGTAGTCGATGTGTTTTAGTTTTTTTAGTGTTTTAGTTTTGTTTTTTCTTCCTTTCTGATCCTTCTGTAAATTATATATACATGCCTATTACTTCAATACATGTTTGTGGGCAAAGAAAAAAAAAAGTATGTCTTGGTACATATTTTGTTTTGAAATGTTTTATAAAAGTTCCTGTACAGCAATAAAGCAAAGTGTCAGTCATCTGACCAAAAAAAATCTGATTATTTCTTACAATGGGGGGAAAGACCAGTATTTTGGAGGAAATTTGTTTGAAAAAACCCTAAATGTCGATCCTGGCTCTCTGTTAAATGACTGGTTCCCTCAGAATTTACTACAATGGCTGGAGAATATGCCTCTCAAGACATCACAAAAAATGACCGCACTGCATGGATATTATGAGTAAAACTGCTGCACTATTTTAAAAAATATACTTTGGAGACAGGCTCATTTGTTTGGGGGAGTCTAATGTATACGATCGTATACAGTTTTACAACATAAACCGTGCTCAGATTGCATAATTTCTTAGTTCAGATTCTTGCGATTCAGATCGTTCAGGAGGAATTATGTAAACAATTATGTATCAATACATTGCACAGATTTAACTCTTTTGTGGACAAAAAGTGCTGTTGGATGTCTTTCAATGGACACTTTGGACATGGACATTTTACACAAGTGTGACGGATTGGATTCATCTCATGATCGCTATTTCATTACAAAGATATGAAGTTCCGGTTTGATTTTGCATGTGGTCCTTTGCACTCCCGACACAAATTACAATATTACTGTTGCTGGAGCATCCATATCATAAAAAAGACACTGTAGATTGACACTAAACCTTATACATCATTTGAAAGTTCTAATTTATTATCACACTTTTTTTTTTTTTTTATTACTTTTTTAGAATGTATTAGTGCTGCTGGGTGGTATGACCAAAAATGTATATCACAGTATTTTTCTAAATTATACCAGTTTCGAGGTATTTGACAGTATTTTTTTCCTCTATGCAATACATGATGTTAAACATTTTCTACTGATTGATTGAGGAAATACTGCAGTAGATTGACTCGAATGTCCCATTTTACTGTCATGACGAGTGAATATTGTAGAAAAATTCCACACTAGAATTAATAAAGATTTGCAAAGCCCCACAAAATGATGCTGTGGGGAGACAACCAATAAAACAGACCTACAACACACTCATTACAAACACATGAGTATTAAAATATGACCACAGAGAGAAAAACAACTGCGTTGAGGGCACCTTAAGCATTTTAAAAATTGAACCCTATATAACAACAAACTGCCAAAACGAGGGAGAAACACGGAAGAACATTTAAAAGGTCTAAGGATATTTGCAATACCTTTAAGAGCACTACAGTCTCTGAACAAATGACATGCAAGTTTAACACTGAAAGAATAAAGCAGTTACTTTTTTGTCCATTCTTTGAATTGTCAGTAGGGATGCTCATTTTAGTTAATTTTCCCGACCGATAACCGCCTCTCATTATCCGAATATTAACAGTTAACTGATAAGATTATAATATTGAATTGGCATTAAATAAAAATACAATTGAATTGGCATTAAATAAAAATACAATTGACGAGTGTCTGTGACCCGTTAAAAAGACACTTTTTTTCAAGGGTTTATTTTACCGTGCAAACAGCAGCATACAGAACAGCTCAACAACAACAGAACCTGGGTTCACAAATGATCAAATTTGCAAGCACCTGCAGTGTTTCTGACAACAGAGAAAAACGGAATAAAATATAAATAAAAAGCATAAAATAAATAGGCCTGCACTAAATATTTTCACTTAAATAATTACCAAATTAAGATGACAAAACGAAAATACAGCTTTGAAGAACCAGAAATTTTTTTTGTCAAAAAAAATAAATAGCAGGCCTACCTCAATCCACGCCTTGTATGGTTTTTATTTATTTTTTAAAAGTAACTTGTCTAAGTGATGTGAGTTAGTCGGCAGAAAACACCCTCTCCAGCACTTTCGTCTGGCTCCGCAACGCGAGCCTCCACGCTTGCCTTGTCCATTTGGGGACGTGTTTCGACGTGCTCGCTGTAGTGCTCTTCTTTGAACCGACATTGGGCGACTCGGAGTAATTGTTCTATAAACCATCAGGAAACACCGGCGAGAAGAACATGCGTAACAATGTTTACTTTAGTAAACTTGACCAAAACCACACTATGAAAAGCCTTGAACAAGGCTTCAGGCACTGATGCCCCAGGAATACAGAGATAACGCCTTGCTAGAGTGGCCAGCCTTCTGACGAAATGGTTCCACACAGTAGGCCCGCTTCTTTTTGTAAAATATGTCTGTGTAGGCATGTGTTGTTGACAAATACAACATTTTTCTTTAACCATGCAGCAAAAAATAAATAAATAAATATATAATTTAACGTTTAACTGATAGTATTAATCGGTCAAAATTCTTACTTTCGGTTAACGGTTAAACGGTCAATATGAGCATCCCTAATTGTCAGTCTATTAACTTACATCATTGTCTTCAGTGTAGCAGAATAATCCCTCATGTCATTGCGGTCATACTGGTTCCCTCATCAATAATCCCTCATGTCATTGCTGGTTCATGTTTACAGCACTAGAGTATATGAAATACACTCACCTAAAGGATTATTAGGAACACCTGTTCAATTTCTCATTAATGCAATCAACCAATCACATGGCAGTTGCTTCAATGCATTTAGGGGTGTGGCCCTGGTCAAGACAATCTCCTGAACTCCAAACTGAATGTCAGAATGGGAAAGAAAGGTGATTTAAGCAATTTTGAGCGTTGCATGGTTGTTGGTGCCAGTATTTCACAATCTGCTCAGTTACTGGCATTTTCACGCACAACCATTTCTAGGGTTTACAAAGAATGGTGTGAAAAGGGAAAAACATCCAGTATGCGGCAGTGCTGTGGGCGAAAATGTCTTGTTGATGCTAGAGGTCAGAGGAGAATTCAAGCTGATAGAAAAGCAACTTTGACTGAAATAACCACTCGTTACAACCGAGGTATGCAGCAAAGCATTTGTGAAGCCACAACACGCACAACCTTGAGGCGGATGGGCTACAACAGCAGAAGACCCCACCGGGTACCACTCATCTCCACTACAAATAGGAAAGAGAGGCTACAATTTGCACAAGCTCACCAAAATTGGACAGTTGAAGACTGGAAAAATGTTGCCTGGTCTGATGAGTCTCGATTTCTGTTGAGACATTCAGATGGTAGAGTCAGAATTTGGCATAAACAGAATGAGAACATGGATCCATCATGCCTTGTTACCACTGTGCAGGCCGCTGGTGGTGGTGTAATGGTGTGGGGGATGTTTTCTTGGCACACTTTAGGCCCCTTAGTGCCAATTGGGCATCGTTTAAATGCCATGGCCTACCTGAGCATTGTTTCTGACCATGTCCATCCCTTTATGACCACCATGTACCCATCCTCTGATGGCTACTTCCAGCAGGATAATGCACCATGTCACAAAGCTCGAATCATTTCAAATTGGTTTCTTGAACATGACAATGAGTTCACTGTACTAAAATGGCCCCCACAGTCACCAGATCTCAATCCAATAGAGCATCTTTGGGATGTGGTGGAACGGGAGCTTCGTGCCCTTGATGTGCATCCCACAAATCTCCATCAACTGCAAGATGCTATCCTATCAATATGGGCCAACATTTGTAAAGAATGCTTTCAGCACCTTGTTGAATCAATGCCACGTAGAATTAAGGCAGTTCTGAAGGCGAAAGGGGGTCAAACACAGTATTAGTATGGTGTTCCTAATAATCCTTTAGGTGAGTGTATGTCCATAAAAAACTTAGGTCTTTACCTGATATGATCCATGTGGTGAGCGTTTGTTAATCTCATTGTGGCGCTCCGCGAAGAAACCACTCTCATGCGTGCGCCGCATGTTTGAATTCTCCGCTCTTATTTAGTCATTTATCATGTTATCATAGGCTGAATCCGAAATCGCCCCCTAAACCCTCAAATCACTATTCCCAACGTTATCCACTAATATAGTTCACTTGAAGGAGTGAATGAAAACGAGTGCGTGAAGTCGGACAGCCGTTGTGTGTACATCGGCTGTAGACTCGTTATTGCGGTGCAATGTGGGATTGAATGCACTCAATACTGTCCACTATGGTTTCGGACACCACTACAAATGGCGATCCCCTCAAATAAAGCCATATTTGAGGGTATAGGGGGCGATTTTGGATTCAGACATAGGCTGTAATGCCATCTCAGCTGTGTCCTCACTACAGTGCAACAGTGAAAAGAGACCCTATAAGTGACATATATACCGGTATTAGGGCATCATCAAAATTCATATCATAAAAATAAACACAGGTATTCAGTATGAACCGGTATACCGCCCAGCACTAAAATGTATATCATGGTAAAAGTGACGTCAAGCCTGAGGTCAGGACAGTGCACTTCAAGAGGTTAAACGCCATAGCATACCTGAATAGTGTTGCTGACCATGTCCATCAATTTATGACCACAGTGTACCATCATTTGATGGTTACTTCCAGCAGGATAATGCACCATGTCACAAAGCCCAAATCATCTTGAACATCTTGGTTTCTTGAACATGACAATGAGTTCACCTAACTCTCCCCTTCACAGTCACCAGATCTCAATCCAATAGAGCACCTTTGGGATGTGGTGGAACAGGAGGCTCACATAATGGATGTGCAGCCGACAAATCTGCAGCAAATGTGTTTTGCCATCATGTCAATATGGATCAAAATCTCTGCGAAATGCACCTTATTGAATCTGCCATGAAGAAATAAGGCAATTCTGAAAGCAAAAGGGAGGTAGTACTAGCAAGGTGTACCTAAAAGAGTGGCCGGTGCTAATCACACATACGCACACACGATTGCCATTTTATAAATTTTCACTATATATCCCAGTCCTACAGAAGTTTTGCAATGACCGTTAAACTGGTTGTTGTTTATTTCAACATCATGATGTTCTGCAAACTGAACAGTGAAGTCTAGATAACAATCTCACAAACAGACAGAAATAAAGGCCTTCCTTCCGCCTGACCAAAACAGCAAACATCCAGAGCTGTTCCCCAGCACACGGGGCATGTAACCGGTGCTTATGCAAGCGTGTAATATTGCATAATGTGGTGATTTGAATGAGGTGTGTGTGTTTACTGTTAGTGCAGGGCTGGGATCAGTGCTTGTGTAAGCTGATTACACTCTTATCGCTCACTGGGCCATAAAGACAAGCAAAGACTCGTAAATCAGACCACACAGAACAACAGGAACACGCTATCCAAGTCACATGTTCAAAACAACACCGCATGGTACACAACTGCAAGCAAAATTTGATCAAATGCACACAAATGAAAAGTGCTGAATTAACTTAAACACTATGTGATGCCAAGCCACCATCCTTTGATTAGTGACACCTCCCAGTTTGTATGTTTAATTTAAATCATTCATGTTTATCTGTTCTGTGGAAGGAGCCAATAATGGATGGAGGGCTTTGGAGATCTCGGAGGCTTTTCATTTATATGTAAATTTACAAGACTGTATTGATTATACATTCAGGCACAGCATTTTACCTGCCATTCTTCCAATCAGTAGATCAACACCAATGGTTTAAAATGAAATTGTTATGAGTTTAGATTATAGTGAACATTATTAACAGCAGCTGATATTATGTGATCTGAGCCGGACAGGTTCCTCGCACACACACTTCCTTGCACGCCCTTTTAGAGCAGACAGGATGTTCCCGGTGGCGGGACGCCTATTACAAGGGTAAGAGGAAGATTTTGTCTCATCTTCTCCTGCCATCTGCTTGTGTTGACACATTTCGCAGGCTGAAGAAGAAAAGCATCTCTCTCCCATTCCGGTTAGGAGCTGGATTTCCAGGGATTTTTTTCCAATCAATCGAAGCTCAAGGCTAAAAGGAACGAGTACAGATGGCGACAGCAATCAAGGCCACAGATGGCCCTCACTACAAGTGGCCATTTAATTCAAACTTCGAGGAAATCCCTGCATCGGCTTTTTCACAGGGAAAAATGCTAAAAGATTTTTTTTATTTTTGGGACTAAATTGCCTGTTTGTGGTATAAAATTTGTGGAAAAATATAAGTCATTGGTGATGCAAGTTATTTGAACCTTTTGCTCTGTTCTGCCAATTTGCCACCTTAAACCACATACAAAATCCATCCTCTACAGATATCCGCCAGCCAAAAGCATAGACACTGCATCAGAATATGCATACTTCCCTAATATATAGTAGGCAAAAACAATATGTGAAGAGTAGTATGTCCAAATTCACATCATTCATAAACAGGGTTGCAAAGTTTCCAGTAGAATTTTTGAATATTATTTTTTTTTGGAAAGTTTTGAAAACCCTATTCATAAAACATTTGGGGTACTGTTTTATGAATAGAGATATTGTGATATTAAAATGTGACGAGATTTCTCATTGAGGTGAAAACTGAATATGCCATCACTACATATTTACATTACTTTACAGTGCCCACGCGGCACCACCTCTACTATCGTTTTACTTTTTTCATAGATATAAAAACCATTTAGGCTAATTCAGTTGGAGAACGGTCACTTCTATTGTGAACTATTGTAAAAGTATTTTCTGCTCATCCAGTACTACGCGCACACAGTGCAGCAGGAATCTCAGTTCACTGAGCATGTGACGAGAGTAAAAAAGCCCTTTCACACCGGACGCATAGCGAAAAAGCAAATATTTCGCGTCAAAACCATTCACATCAGCTGCAATGTGAATTTGCGACATCTGTGACGTTTCAGAGCTCCAACATTCCAAAATATTTGAGGCGACAGCTGATAAAACATGGACACTTCATCATCCAGTGAAGACGAGCTTTTCATTTTATTTAAAAGAAGGTTTTGGGTGCACCCAGTCTTAAAGGGTAACTTCAGTGATTTAGCATTAGGCTTTGTATCAGTAGAAACCCGGTAGTATATTCAAATTATGGTACTTTCCCCCCTCATATCCCCCTGAGACGAGAGAATTATGCTTTTTATTTCTGGAAAAATTCCTCCGATGACGCAAATATCGTCATTTTGCGTCATTTGAGGATTTTTTAGCCAGAGCCTAAAGACTACAGCCAGTAGATGGAGCTGTTCCGCATGTTATCAACCCGCTCATAGGGGAGAGATCTCATCTCACTCACAGAATGTAAATGCGCACGGCTCGGCCTCTGGCATTCATAACGGAGCAGTGCAGAGAAAGTGAGTGTTTCAACTTTTCAATGAATTCCTATGAAAGTTTAGCTTCCATATGCGATCTGAGAACGCGCCAGACTGGACACATGCCAAGAATGACTGCCGCACTTACCTCAGCTCTGTGCTCTCGTGATGAATTAAATCTGACTCCTGCTTCTGCTGCGTTTATGTCTCTTGACTTTCGTTTGACTCACTCACAAGTTATTGAAAAGACACGTTCAGTTTTTAATTGTAGTGTTTATATAGATGAACGAAATGATTGTATTACTATAAAAATGAAACCGACGTTGGGGTGGAGCTGCGGTGGGCAGCGAAGCAAGTGCATTCTGGGAGTTGTTGTCTTTCATCCCCATGAGACAAAAATGCATTTTCTGTCTTCTCAATCTAGAAGGCACCAAATTCAAAAATAATTGCACATTTCTACTACATAAATTACCCAGTTTAAATACAAAACTTAATGCTAAATCACTGAAGTAACCATTTAAAAGAACAGAGTCTGAAGGTGAGTTTGCTAATCTTGTACAGGAGCTAAAACTTTATCATAGCTGGTTACGCACTTACATTCGAATGTCCGTGGAACAATTTGAGGAGCTCCTCCAGAGACAGTAGCACCACATCTGACGAGACAAACCACAAACTTCAGGGAACCAATCGATTCGGAGCAGCTGTGTTTCCAGCTATGTTTCCAGTTGAGTCACAATGTAAACATTTAAGTGCCACAGTCGTACTGATGGAAACACATTCGCTTTCCATTGTTGTAGACACAATTAGGTTTAGAAAAAAAATCAAGTTAACTCAAAAGGTTTCATTGTGGAGGATTCATTGCGCAACAGAGCCTAAGTGTGTCTTAACCCTCAGAGACCTAAGGGTATTTTTACAATAAATTTTCCGCCTGGTGTTATTTACTAAAAAAGCTTGTAAAACATCAACCCTGTTGTGCACAGACAATTGACACACCTCTTTTTTTTCAAGACAAGTTGCACTGTCAGTATATTTGTGTTGCATTGATGTCACCTGAATGTAAAATAAGTTATGGGACCATAAAGACAAATGAAAACATAAAACGGAAATTGAATCCCTCAAATATTTATTGAAAACACACACAAATAAATAAAAGCTAAGCATATTTCCTCTGGAAAACTGTTTGTTCAAGTCTTTGGAGTCCTGGAACTCAGGAATAAACATGATAACTTATACAGAACCAAAACTATTTACCTTTTTCCAAAAAAAGTCCAGGCGCTTTTGGCCTCTTTGGATTTTGGATATTTACTGGTGCCAAGCCTCAAAACAGTTCCTATCAGGAACTTCTCCTCAAACTTTCTCCTCAAACTTTGTCCACAAAACTACTCAAAACTGCAGCACGTCTCTCTCTCTATCTCCTCAATACTAGCCGTGCGTCTGTCTCTCTTCACAATAACAGAGCTGTGGTTCATGCGTAATGACGCACACCAACGTGGATGACGGATCAGCCTGTCATTGGTCAAACCCTCATCCAAAATGGCAGCTAGCATCGCGCTAGCGGCAAAAATGACGGAAAATGTATAAATTATGGACATCAAGTGGATATATCTTGGATGTAAGCGTTTTGATTTATTGCTGAACAACTCCAAAAAGATGCACATGTTCCAGGCTGGATAGAAAACCTTCTGTAAAGGCTACAAAGACACCAAAGACACCCCCGTGATGGCTAGCTCGTTAGCTTTCTGCTGGAAAAAACGGTAAGAAAATCGAGAAAAGTTTCATGAAATAATATAGATTTTTATCGGAGGTGCCGTGTGACGTCGTGGGCGATGCCGTCGGGCTCTGAGGGTTAAAGGATTAGTTCATCCAAGATGTTCATGTCTTTCTTTCTTCAGTCGAAAGGAAATTAAGTTTGAGAAACATTCCAGGATTTTTCTCCACCCCATAGACTTCCATGGCAACCAAAATTTTGAAGGTCCAAATCAATGCGGTTTCAAAGGGCTTCAGAGGCTCTGCGCGATCCCAGACGAGGAATCTAGCGAAGCCACCAAACTGGGAGCGAAACCATTGGTCATTTTGACAAAAAAAAGAATATACTCAACCTAAATTGCTCATCTTGCGCTGCTCTGCAATCACGCCGGAAAGGTCACGCAAGACTTAGGCAGAAGTACCGCCCTGTGTTTACAAAGCGCACGTGCGAAGACTAATACAAACGCCCTTTAGCAAAAAAAAGTAAAACAATGATGTTGGACAATTTTGAAGTTGAAAATGGAGTGTTTTAGTGTTTGTATTAGTCCTCGCACGTTCGCTTGGGGCGGTATTTCCGCCTACGTCTAGTGTGACATTTTCGACGTGATTGCGCAATCATTGATGCACTGCAGAGCAGCGCAAGATAAGCAATTTGGGTTAAAAAGCTTTTTTTTTTAATGACAGATAGTTTCGATAAGACCCTATTCCTCGTCTGGGATCGCGCAGAGCCTCTGAAGCCCTTTGAAGCTGCATTGATTTGGACCTTCAACATTTTGGTTGCCATGGAAGTATATGGTGTGGAGAAAAATCCTGGAATGTTTTCCTCAACAAAAAAAATCTCTTTTTGACTGAAGAAAGAAAGACATGAACATCTTGGATGAGATGGGGGTGAGTAAAATATCAGGAAATTTTAATTTTGAAGTGAACTAATCCTTTTAATTATAGAATGTGTGGTCAGCACCACCGCTCCCTATACACAGAGTACATGTGATCGCGAAATTGAAAGCGAAAGTAAAACGTGAGCTCCCTGATGCTCGAAAATTAGGTGACATACAATAGTCTATCTCCCAATATCAAAGCTATCTTAGGCTGGGCTGTGTAGTTGTAACCACCTCTGAGCGCTGGTCTCTTGCTTAGGTCTCTGTTTGCACTTTGAATATTAAGAGAATACTTAGAGTACTTGATTATGGTTGCACATTGTTTGCACTTAAGAATCCGGAAAAAAAAAAAAAAATATATATATATATATATATATATATATATATTTTCGTTATTTATACTGTTTTTATTTCCATGTTCAATTTGTGGAAAGGAGTTCAATTAGGGGGACACACAGCCTCAATCAGAAGTTCTGGAAGCTCATAATTCATGTACAGTAAGGTCTGAAGAGACTATATTGTTGTTTTTCAATGCATATGATGATTCATACTCAGAAAGTGCAACTGAAATGACATTCATTAAAAGATGATTAGTTGAGAGGTGAGAACAAGGTGAGAAGGTGAGGCGAGAAGAGTCTTATCCTGGTTAAATAAAGGTTAAATAAAATTTTAAAAAAAAAAACAAGACAGATAAAATACTTTAATTGTTCAAAAGTATTGCTAGGAGCAATTAGTACTGGATATTGGTAGGGACATGTCCCTAACGTATCTACTAAATTCTACGCCCTTGCCATGAGGGATTTGTGAATGTCAAAGAAGTGATGAAACTGGTGCTGTAGGTCACATGACAATGACTACATGACGAATGTAGTATATTACATATATTACACACATTGGGCCTCATTCATGAAACATGAGCAGAACAAATGTGTGTAAATCATTCGTAAAGCCGCTCTGACTCTGTTGCGCTAAATTTTCCGATTCACGAAAATATTTGTATTTTCAAAATGTTAGTTGGTTCGAAAGAAACGTACACCTGCTCCCTACCATGTGTAAATGGTGTGTAATACATTTGAACGTTCTGTGTTCTAATTTAGGCAAACTGAGGACATTGTATATAACATAATAATATTTCAAGAGTTGATTTACCCCGTCCTTTTTTTTTCTTTTTGTTTTTACTGTTCAACGTTGGGGAATAGGCAGCACTCGTCACTGTCACTTTTTACCCGGCCGTCCAATCACAGTGGAGGAGGGGCGGGACAAAAACTACACCGACCAATCATCCTACTGGTACACCGAATGAACAACAATAATGGAGAAGTTAATGCTGCTTTTTACTGCATTTTTTATATTAAGTAATATTCTTCATAATGAGATACTAGTAACCCATTACTGCCATGAATATTCTGTATCATATTCATAGCAATCAAAGCAGCTGGCCGTTTTCAGAAGAGCACCAGGCATTTTTAGCTGGCTAAAATGCTTTGATGGACACATGATCATTTAATATTTATTGCTAGACATATGGCTTAAAATTGTCTCTTTAGCATTTATGCAATATACTGGAGCCAAACCTGAGAAAGAAGTCCAGAAGATTCCACAACGTTCCTGCACACGTCATTTGCAGTTGTAACTCATGGGCGGGGATTATGCAAATTATGAATGAGCGTTCACGCGCGTCCTTTTTACGAATGTTTGGAATTCCTTAATATACACACGTTTAACTACCAAATCCGTGGTATTCAAAGCGTTTGTGAATCTGGAGGAGAGTTTTCATACATGTCCATTTTACGTGCAAATTACTCAGAATTTGCTCATATATTCACAAAAGTTTCATGAATGAGGCTTAATCATACTATATAGAACATATTCATGGTCACAAAATAGTTACTTATTAAAAAAATATAAATTTACAGGGTATGAAATTTTGAATGCCGCCAAAGTTTTTTTTTTATTCTTGACCGAAGTTTTCTGATTGGCTTAAAAAAAAAGTGTGGGCCACTCCAATGACTTTTAAGTGATATCTGACAGGTATATTTTTTTGACCAAATACATTAGAGTTTGATTGGATGTTAGGGGTGTAATGTTATATCGTTAATCGATATATCGCGAAATAAAAATGCGACGATATGCATCGTTGATGTAAATGACATGATTTGCAATATAGCGGTTTTATCCAAGGCTCAACTTGCTGTATTTATAAGGAATAATTCACCTAAAAATGTAAACTCTGTCATCATGTACTCGCCCTCATGTTGTTTCGTTTAACTATCGTATCGTGAGTTCAGTTTCACAATTTATATCGAATCGTGACATGAGTGTATCGTTACACCCCTATTGGCAGCTTCATAAAATGATTGTTATTCTATCAGAACAGAATTGTGACCCATTTTTGGAACACAACCAATGCATCAGCTTTTTTTTCAGCTTCAAATAACTGCAGCAGTAAATCGAGCATTGACTATTTGCAGAGAAAAAGGCTGAAAGAAAGCACTCAAGTCAGTCAGAAGCAGTATTTTGTCAGCCGCAGTGAGGAGAATTGGCTCTTCCACAGCAGAATAACCCTGCCTTTCTCGTGTGGCAGCAAACACAAGAACTGAGCCTTAAGCGACCCTTCAGCTCACAAGTGTGCGAGTTCCCATGTGGAGCGGTTTTACGTTAAATCGGATATGATACTGAGTAATAGTGAGTGTAGTAAACATCAGAGAACATTCCCTTGCCACTTGCATGCTTACGGCAACACCAATACAAACCCACACACATTATTATCGCAAAACATCACTGAACCTTAGGAATTGAGTTATGCATGCACGTTATGGATGTGAGACCACAGATTGGATCATATTAAAATTGACAACTTTCCCACAATCCACCCATTCCAATAGACAACACGCATTGGACAAATAAACACACTCCCACTGAAAGCAGACACAAATAACATGCACGGACACGGCAGGAAACTTCCGCTGATGTGCATACCCTGAGGCTTAAGGATTGTGGGCGGCTGTTAGCTGCCCTTAATGTCTTTTAGTCCTGACTTAGCTAACAGCTGGATAAAGACAGTTCACTCCTCACCCACCCTTACAGCCAGTCATTATCCATATGTCAGTGAGCTTCTACAGGTCAAAGGTCATCAATGATAGAGGCATAAATGAGGCATGCAGGTGTTATGGATGACAATGATATGGCCCTGTGTCATTTGACAGTCTGTTCCTCTGCTGTTAATGAGCAGTTCGTCTGTACGGCTTAATGGCTCATACTGTTACACACCATGAGACAATACAAAAAGATACAGGACACAGGAAGTAAAGAAACATCATAACAAAGACCGCATGCATCAGAGGATTAGGTTGAGGGCTGAAAAATGCTTTGGTCAAACAGTTTTAACAATGCTGTGACCAAAGACATGGATCACAAAAAATGGGGAAAATTCAAAGAATAAAATGCAACTAACCATATAATCGTCTATAGTTATGATAAGACCACCTAAACTAAGACCAGTAAAGAACAAGAGCAGTGTGTGTCGAGACAGAGACAAGACCAAGGCAGGACGAGACCAAGACCAGACCGGCTCTCCTTAAATTCATCTAAAAGATCCATATTTACTGCCTGAGAAATGTCTCATATTTAATCAATAAATACAATTAGAATAATAAGACACTATAAAGAGCTGTTACTAATCAAATTAAATCCCTTTGCACTGCAGAGGTGGCACTAAAGTTGCATCTGAGTTATTACAATTTCTAACAATGTTGAGATTAATGTAAAAAAAAAAAGAAAGTGTTTGAGCATTTGAATAAAATCAGTATCACGTTTACAAGCATGCTCATGTTTGTGAAAACAGCTCTCTTGCTCGTGATATTGCTTATATCATGTATAGTCATGTGTAGTTTTAAAAAAGCGATTTAAGCAGTGGTTATATTCACATATGACATAGTCATACAACAAAATATTCTGGGGGCAATGAAAGTTCTGTTAAAATTATCAAAAATATGGCGCTGGCTGGCAACTTTCTTTTTTAAAAAGACAGTGGCTATTTACACTTAAGTGCAAATAGCGATAGATGCCATTTATACCAAATAGCATATTTTAGCATATTTTCTTAACAATAGATGTTATTTAAGTGCAAATAGCTATAGATGCTAGTTACTAATGGTGCGTTCACACCAGACGCGAATTGTGCGAATAAATCACGCTATTCACGCATCATTTTGAGTTTACTCGCTTTATTCGCGCGTGACATTCACTTCACAACAGACGCAAATTTGCGTCATGGGAGGGGCTTCTGCCAGGGCAGGCGGCTTTTGTTGCTATAACAACAGCCGCAACAAGAGTGCTGTGGTGCAGAGATACAAAATGTCTTGATGAGAAACGTCTCGGTTACGTATGTAACCCTCGTTCCCTGAGGAGGGAACGGAGACGTACGTTAGTGACTAACGAATGGGGGTTTCGCTTAGAAGCCAATTATCTTCGAGAATTCAACAGCGCCCAATGGCAGTGCCAATGCCATGGGCATGCGGAATTTGCATGCGTAACTCCGCCCCACCTCGTGGGTATATAAGGAAGTACACTGGCAACATCGCATTATGTTACTGCTGCAGGAGCCAAGACTGAACTCCGCGTTCCAGCAGCACGGCTGACGTGGCAGAGGAAACGTACGTCTCCGTTCCCTCCTCAGGGAACGAGGGTTACATACGTAACCGAGACGTTCCCTTTCGTTCAGTCACTACGACGTACGTTAGTGACTAACGAATGGGGGTTCCAATACAACAACGCCACTCAGCCGTCATCCAGTGCCCTGCGTAAGTGAGAGTACCCTGTCGTAAGACTAGTACGGACGAAGGACTCCCACTTATCACAGGAATACCAAGGTACACTGGGAAGCATATCCCAGTGAGGGAATGCCAAGATGCCTACCCGTAGGGAGGACTTAAGAATACACATATGACCCGCTAAGGGCTGCATATGGAAGATCTCTAGGGTACCAGCCAGAGGGTGGATTTTTAACCCTAGGGGTGGCAGGGACTTGCCAAGGGAAAGACACCTGCTCGCTGAGGAGGCTTACGGTGGGAATACTCGTGTGGGGGTCGCCGGAGGGGAACCATGCACACGGAGCACCTGGCCGGACATGAGGGTCTGGGCTCGAAAGGGCAGACTGAACTGATGTCGGCGTAAGCAGTGCTGGAGGAGCTCAGGGCTCTCGGGGAGCTCACCTGAGGGAAAAATATCGCACGTATCCAGTCCGTGGAGTGGAATGGCGAGCAAGCGAAGACACCTGAGCCTGGCCCATTACCGGCCACCCGTAGGGGCGAGTACATAGTCGGACACTGGCTCCACTCGGAGATTGTAGAATCTGGCGAATGTGTTGGGTGTCGCCCAGCCTGCAGCTCTGCAGATGTCTGTTAGCGAGGCGCCATGCGCTAAAGCCCAAGAGGAGGCCACACTCCGTGTGGAGTGTGCCCTAACCCCAAGGGGACATGGTCGACCTTGCTGCTGGTAAGCCAAAACAATGGTGTCCACTATCCAGTGAGACAACCTCTGTTTCGAGAGAGCACTTCCCTTCCGCTCTCCACCATAACAGACAAAGAGCTGGTCTGAGGTCCTGAAACATCGCATACTGTCTACATAGGCGCGGAGAGCGCGTACTGGACAGAGCAATGCCAAGGCTGGGTCTGCCTCCTCCAAAGGCAGCGCTTGCAGGTTCACCACCTGGTCTCGGAACGGAGTGGTGGGAACCTTGGGCACATATCCGGGCCGGGGTCTCAGGATCACGTGAGAGTTAGCCGGCCCGAACTCTAGGCACGCTTCGTCAACCGAAAATGCTTGCAGGTCCCCGACCCTCTTAAGCGAGGCCAATGCGGTCAGCAGAGCAGTCTTCATAGACAAGAATTTAATCTCAGCTGACCGCAAAGGCTCAAATGGAGGCCTCTGCAGAGCACTTAAAACTACTGAGAGGTCCCAAGAGGGTACGAGAGGAGAGCGAGGAGGATTCAGTCTCCTCGCCCCCCTCAGGAACCTGATGATCAGGTCGTGCTGACTTACCTTTTTGTCCCCCAGGAGATCGTGGTAGGCAGATATTGCGGCCACATACACTTTAAGGGTGGAAGGAGACAGCCTTCGTTCCACCCCCTCCTGGAGAAACGATAGCACAGACCCAATCGGGCATTTCCAGGGGTCTTCTTGGCGGGAAGAGCACCATGTGACGAAGAGGTTCCACTTCAAAACATAGAGACGTCGTGTAGACTCAGCTCTAGCCGAAGTGATGGTAGCGACCACCGCAGGTGGAAGACTACTCAAACCTGCCGCGTCCCGTCCAGAAGCCACACGTGGAGCTTCCAGAACGCCGGACGCGGGTGCCAAAGAGTGCCCCGTCTCTGAGAGAGAAGGTCCGGTCTCAGAGGGATAGGCCAGGGAGGGGCTGTCGCAAGGAGTAGAAGTTCTGGGAACCAGGTCTGGCCGTGCCAATACGGGGCGACCAAAATGACCTGCTCCTTGTCCTCCCTGATCTTGCACAGTACCCGTGCAAGAAGGCTCACTGGGGGAAACGCATATTTGCGTAGCCCTGACGGCCAGCTGTGCGCCAGTGCATCCGTGCCGAGGGTGCCCTCGGTCAGAGAATAATACAGGGAGCAATGGGAAGAGTCCTGGGAGGCAAACAGGTCTACCTGTGCGTCGCCGAACCGTTCCCATATCAGCTGAACCGTCTGGGGATGGAGTCTCCACTCTCCGGGGAGGGGCTGAATCCGTGACAGCTCGTCGGCTGCACAGTTCAACTCTCCCGGGATGTGGACAGCACGAAGGGACCTCAGGTGCTTCTGACTCCATAGAATGAGATGGCGGGCGAGTTGAGACATACGGCGGGAGCGTAGACCGCCCTGGTGGTTGATGTACGCTACTACGGCCGTGTAGTCTGTCCTGACTAGTACATGTTGACCCCTCAGCAACGCTCGGAAGCGGTGCAGGGCGAACCGTACTGCCAGTAACTCGAGGCAATTGACATGCAGAAGGCGCTGGGGTCCTGTCCAGGAGCCCGCGGCTGCTTGTCCATTGCACATGGCACCCCACCCGGTGGATGACGCATCTGTTGATACAACAGTATGCAGGGAAACTCGTTCTAAGGACACTCCGGTCCGTAGAAACTCGAGGTTCGACCACGGGGTGAGAGTCTGTAAGCAGGCCCGAGTCACTTGTACCCGGAGCGTGCCAGACCGCCATGCCCATCTCGGGACTCGATCGCGTAGCCAGTGCTGAAGCGGTCTCATATGAAGCAATCCGAGCGGCGTCACCGCGGCTGCAGATGCCATATGCCCCAGGAGCCTCTGAAATAGTTTCAGTGGAACCGCATTCTTGCCCTCGAGTTGACGAAGGGAAGTCAGCAGAGACTGCGCGCGCTCGCTCGAAAGCTGCGCGCACATGGCGACCAAGTCGATATCCATACCGAGAAAAGAGATCCTCTGCGCGGGGCAAAGTTTGCTCTTCTCCCAGTTGACCCGAAGGCCCAGACGGGCTAGGTGATGGAGCACCTGATCTCTGTGTCCGCAAACCTGCTCCCGAGAGTGACCCAGTATGAGCCAGTCGTCGAGGTAATTCAGGATGCGAACCCCGTGCTGCCGAAGGGGCGCAAGGGCTGCCTCGGCAATCTTCGTAAAGACGCGAGGGGACAGAGATAGCCCGAATGGTAGAACTGCGTACTGATATGCCCGCCCCTCGAAAGCAAACCGTAGGAACGGTCTGTGTCGAGGTAGAATGGAGACATGGAAGTAGGCGTCCTTCAGGTCGATCGCTGCAAACCAATCGTCTGGACGAACGCATTCGAAAAGGCGTTTCGCTGTCAACATCTTGAACGGAAACCGGTGAAGGTAACGGTTCAAGACGCGCAGGTCCAGGATTGGCCGTAGCCCACCGGTCTTTTTGGGTACGATGAAGTACGGGCTGTAAAACCCGGAGTTCATCTCGGCTGGAGGGACAGGTTCGATCGCACCCTTCGCCAGTAGGGTGGCAATCTCCGCTCGCATGACGGGGGCATTGGCCCCGATCATAGTGGAGCGGACTCCCCGGAAGCAGGGAGGAACCTGCGCGAACTGAATCGCGTAGCCGCGCCTGATGGTCCGCGCGACCCAGCGGGACAGCCCTGGAAGCTGAAGCCAGACTTCCAAAAACTGCGCCAGCGGGGTCATTCGGAGCACAGACGTACCCGGTGTGGGCTTGCAGCGATGCAGCGTCACCGGCCCGGACATGGGAGGCTGAGGGGCGTCCCGGTGCGGGGGCACGGTTGACTGCTGCGTCCTGACAGAGGAGACCAGGGAAGGACGCACGTTCCACTGGGGTCTGCTCTGCCAGGAGGCTGGCGACAGAGTGGGATGCGAGTGGCGGGACCCGTGGGTGGCGCGCACTGTCATCGCCGGACTCTGTGGGCTCAGGGATGGGAGTGTTAATTCTTTCTTTGACCAAAATAGGGTGCTGCTGACCCGTGGGCCAGCAGCTGAACAAAGGATTCTCCCCCGGCCCTCCACCGGGGGAAGGAGTGGTCCTGCTACCATCTCCTCGAAAGAATTTCCCATCCCTGAGCCGTCCGTCTCAGGAGCGCCGCTTGGCCTGGCGTTTAGCGGGGCGCGGGGCGGCCTGAGGGGACTTGGACGCCTTCCTACGGCTTCCTCCGCGACCCGGCCCGGGTGAAGGCTGCTGCTTGGACCGGGTGGGAGGGGCGGGAGCCTTAGGAGGGCGTCCTCGGCGTGGAGCAGACTGAGGCGACTGTGCCGGCGGCTGGTTTTTGTGGAGGCAGCAGCTGGCCGCCGGGGCAGTACGTGTTTTATAGCCTCAGTCTGCTTCTGGGCGATTGAGAACTGTTGGGCAAAGTCCTCAACCGCCCCGCCGAAGAGGCCGGCCTGGGATATGGGGGCATCGAGGAACCGGGTTCGCTCGGTGTCCCGCATATCTGCCAGGTTCAGCCAAAGGTGACGCTCCTGGACCACGTTTGTGGACATCACTTGACCCAGGGAGCGTGCGGTCACCTTCGTCGCCCGGAGAGCGAGGTCGGTGGCGGCACGCAGCTCATTTAAGAGCCCCGGATCAACTCCACCCTCGTGCATGTCCTTGAGGATCCTGGCCTGGTAGACCTGAAGGATCGCCATGGCATGCAAAGAAGCGGCGGCCTGCCCCGCGGCTCTGTGCGATTTCGCCACCAAGGTTGATGTGAATCGACAGGCTTTGGAGGGGTGCTTTGGATCGCCGCGCCAAGTTGAAGCGCTCTGAGGACACAGTTGCATCGCAACAGAACGTTCAACTGGGGGGACCCCAGTGTACCCTTTAGCCGCCGCCCCATCGAGGGCGGAGAAGGCGGAGGAAGTCGCTGACCGGTCACGGGAAGACAACGGGGACTTCCAGGACCGCGCGAGTTCCTCATGCAGCTCGGGAAAGAAAGGTATTGGGGGCGGGGACTGACGGTTGTCAGCGCGGGCTCCCAAAAACCAATCATCGAGCCTTGAGCGTTCGGGACAGGGCGGAGGGTTCCACTCTATCCCTAAGCTCGCGGCTGCCCGAGACAGCATGGCTGTCAGCTCTGGGTCCGACTCGGGCAATGCTGGAACGCCCGAAGGCGGCAACACAGCCGAGTCATCATCCTCAGAGGACTCGAGCCCACCTTGTGATGCGGTGACCGACATCGCATCCTCCTCTGGAGCGCCAAACGAGATGCGCGGGGGGGCCGAAGCAGGCCCCGCGATCTGCGTCTGGACACTCGCGGGTTGCAGTGTGCAAGACGGGGGTGTGGCCCGAGGCATGAGCGTCGGGGCTTTGTTCCACACCGTAACCGTCAGGTCACCCTGACCACCAGCCGAAGTACTGGGCCTCGGGGACTCAGTAGATCGGGGTGTGGTAGAGGGGACTCTCACTACTTTACGAAGGTCATGGAGTCTTGACCGCAACACCGCGATGGTCATATTCCCGCAGTGGGAACATGACTCATCCACAAACGCTGCCTGGGCATGCTGAAAGCCCAAACATACCAGACAGTGTTTGTGCCCATCAGAAGAGGAAAGCAACCGGCCACACCCAGAAGTACACGGACGAGACATCCTGAAAAGGACGCGTCACGTGCAAGCTCTTTTAGGAGAGGAAAGCCTCGCAGAGAACGCCGAAGCGCCCAGCGACCACACACCAGCTGTCAGACGGACCACTGCGCAGATCAGCAGGCAGGCAGTATGATGATCACTGGAACGCGCCGTAACACCAACGCCTCTGGAAAGCTGCTCGTCTCAAAGCTTTGTCGAAGACTCAGGATCAGGCTTGAAGGAGTGAAGAGATACTCTTGGCTCCAAAGCAGAAACATAATGCGATGTTGCCAGCGTACTTCCTTATATACCCACGAGGTGGGGCGGAGTTACGCATGCAAATTCCGCATGCCCATGGCATTGGCACTGCCATTGGGCGCTGTTGAATTCTCGAAGATAATTGGCTTCTAAGCGAAACCCCCATTCGTTAGTCACTAACGTACGTCGTAGTGACTGAACGAAAGGGAACCCAACTTAATGTAATAATACTACTGTTAATGTGTGACAAACGTAGTTTTAAGACTTTTCCAGGCGATAATGTAGTTGTTTAAAGTACAAATCTGTTTATTTATAAAAAAGAGTGAATATTTGAACATTTTATCTGGCGTTTTCGGAGTTGAGATCCAGGCGATCTGCGGCGCTCCACTCTCGTTAACCCTGGTGAGAGCAGCCTTTCCTCGGCTAGTCCTTCTGACATTTGCCGATGACTCTGATTTCTCTGTGGTGTCTCGAGCTATAATTCGTCTTGTGCATATGTAACGGGCGATCTTTGGTCTCATGGATCTATAATTTGTTCCCTGGCAAATCGTTTAGGCTGAGGGCAAAGTGAAGTTTCATTACTTTTTTATTTTTAGGCTATTTAACTTTACGTTACTTTATTTCATGTATAGTTTCTTATACCTTTTACTTATACTTTTGTATTATTGATCATACATAAGCTTGCATTTAACAAAGATATTGGGTTGTGTTTCATGTCATTTAATTTTATTAAAGTGATAATCATATGCACACTTGTCTGAAGTGAGCCACATATTAATATATGATTAATATAAACCATATGATTTTCTCCTCATTGTTGTCACTACTAGAGCAAGCTCCTGATTGGTTAACGCGGCACGAATATCCGCCAAAGTTCAGATTTTTCAGCTCGAACAAATCACGCGTCAAACACTCAATTTGCGCCACAGAATGCACGAAACACTTCATTCTCGTCTGGTGTGAACACACCATAAGTGAAAATAGTGATATTTTCTATTTACACCATGTAAAAGTTATTCTTTGCAATGTGTAAATAGGGTAAACGTACCTATTAAGCTTAAGTACCCATTAAGCACACTTAGAGCTCAGATTATAAAAATAAAAAAATGATTCATCATCCTTGATGTCTTAACCAATTTATGTGTTTTTACTATCTACTGCCTGTAATTTCAAGATAATCAGTCCATTGCACACTGAGATATGGGTATTCATGTGTTCACACTGTCTGGTGGCCATTTTGAAAGCTGTCTGAAAACTTTCACCAAAAGAGTAGCCCTTTAAATGTGCACTTTTAAAAATGTTTATTTTTGATAAGTATAACTTCTTACTGCAAAATTAAGAGATTAATGTTTAGACTTTAGCATATTATAACCTGGATGTTGGAAATAATTACAGTTAGATCCAAAAAAATTGTTTTAGCAACATAGCGCAGGTGCTACACTAATATAATACTTTTAAATCCATTATATTATACATTTACAGTTTATTGATGTTCTGTAGCTTTACACTGCTGTAATTTTTAAAGACTTCATATTATTGTACGGTGAGCTTAAAGGGTGCACTACTATGCAAAATCACAGCTTCAGTGTGACATCAATAAGAAAAAGTATAATTTCATAGATATTTTCAATAATAGCTGTTCATATTAAAATATGTATGAATAATACATGACCTAGATTATTTATTTAACAAGATTGTCCTTTTAAATTTAATTAAATTTAATAATATTTAATTAATTAAAAATGGTTTGCTGTTCCAATGAAGCTCAGTGTGCTCCCTTTAAGCTCATCCACAATAAACGTCTATGTAAATACTTCATAAACAGACTTCAAATATTAACTGATGGTTGTCACTTCAAGTTATACAATTATTCTTTAAAAGTGTTGTTCAAAATAAACAAGAATTTTCCCAAAAAAACAAGTTCCCCCGGCCTTAATTTGAGACCGGCCTTTATTTGTTCGTGCTGGCCACGCCCCCGGCCACTATCAGAGGCCCGGCGTTTAATTGACTACAGGCTTTTATTTGAGGAAATACGGTAACTTGTACTCAAACCAATACCCTGTGCACTAAAATGTCTCAATGTAGATTTTGGTGAGCTTAATAGGTATGTTTACCTTATTTTGACAGATACATACTATTTGCACCTCAGTATTGTTGTACATTAACAGCAATAATAACAGTGTAAATGGTTATATTTATGCCGCCTTAATGGGACCATAAAAGCCCTCCCTACACCTATCCCTAACCATACCCAATAAATGCTTTTATTATTATTAAACATTTCATTAGGCACTTTATTTCCATTTTTAGAACATTTTCTTATTTTTTATTGAAAGTAAATGCCTTTCCGATGTGATATGTGATCGAAAAAGAGAGAAGAGCGAGTTCTGCAAAAGGCAGATTCTAACCCGGGTCAATCGCATCAAAACCTAGATCTTTAAGCCTTATGCTTTACTGACTACAAAACTGAAAATGTTGAACTGTGCCCGTTATTTTTTTTATCTTGTTTTTCCCAAACAGGCATTGTTAAGCGGAGCTAGTGCGAATAGACATTTCTGTGTTTATTTTTGAAAGAAAGACATTTTTGTACAATGAACCATTTTGGTAGCCACACCCATGTAAAATCTGGGTCCTGAAACAAAACCAGTTGAGAAGCATTGATCTAAGGAAAGAGTGGATGAAATATTGATAGAGAAACAAAAATATTAATTATTAAAGAGCCTTACTAGAATGCTCACGGCAGATAAAAAGAGACCCAGGTCTCCTTAAATGACGAAACTCATGCTTTCACCATGATGAAACGAATCATGTGCTCACTTACAGAATTACATTACATTACATTACATGGATTTTTTTTTTTTTTTCAGAAAAAATCTGTATGGTGTTAACCTGCCCAGCAACGTGCTGCCTTTGAGGTTGAATACTTCTCAGAATGTCTTTAAAATGTGAATAGGAATACTTATTGTCTCTAGAATGCTGTGAGTTTGGTATTGTGGTATTTCCTGAATGCAGCTGTTAATGTGTTAATCTGAAAGTTGTAAGCTAACACCTATGACATTTCCTCTAGTGTTTTGTTAATTGTCATGTCATGAGGAATCAACATGTCCTGGATCTTTCAAAATTATCTATTGCACTATAAATATAAGCCTAGGCCTATAACTCAGTACTCAAAGCCATGCATTTGCATATATGTGCACAATGATGCCCGTTTAGTTCTCAATCGAAATAAGGAGATACAGGAATTGATCATGCAAAAAAGCTGTTGAAATGCATCTTTAAGATCAAATGACCAGAAAGCTCGGCACATTTATGCTCAGATTGTTTTACGATCTTGTCACATTGAGGCTTTGCAGAGAGGCTGATTTTAAAGGATTCAGTGCAGAATGTATTGGACCTGACAACATACATGCAGCTTGTGGGCAAGCGCCGCTTCTCGTTACACATTTGAAGAGAATGTGTACATTGATTTGTGTTGAACTGAGTGCATTATGAAAGCAAGAGAAGGGAGAATGCTGAGAAAAGCAAATATAATTTTTTTTTTGATGAAATGAGAAATGCTAAAAAAAGACATCTGTCATAGTATGTGAGATGGAGCAGTGAAAAATGTGTGTCAATTACAGATCTAGGGGAATTGGTTCGTTTTTTGTGAAAGGATACATTTCTAGTACACATTTCAGGAATGTTTATGATGTTGATTGAATGATATACATGTGCACTCAATAAGTGTTTGTTTGAATTCCAATGATTTCCATTTTCACTGTGAATCCCCTATAAGACAGAAACAACAAAAATGAACTGCCTAACAATTGACAAAAATATAAATAAAAAAAATCAGGAAATCATTTAACGTTTTTATATCATTTAAAATAATAATAACAATAATAAACATTACATTATTTATGTGTACCTTCAAATAATAGTATTAGTTATAATAGCAATTACATAAAAGTTGCCTTTCATGTTTTCAGTAGGGATGGGCGATATGGATTTATTATTTATATATATATATATATATATATATATATATATATATATATATATATATATATATATATATATATATATATATATATATATTCTGGTATTTATTGCGATAACAATATCAATGACTATATAAATTTAGTACCATCCCCCTTGTTTTTTGAAAGCTGCATGCATTCTTGAGAGCCTCAGAATAAACTAACAGAGAAATCAAACTTTTCCTGAACCCTGTGGGTAGGAGGCCCACAACATCATGGCCACCAACAAAACTCAAAGATTGTTCTTGCTCCGCCTTTAACTTCTGGATATTCGGCAGCGGTGCCACAACGGAATGAATGGCTTCGCTCGCATCTTTCTCCGCCGCCATTACTGAACTACAACTCAAACTAGCGCACAACATCAACGTCATCGCTCTCAGCCACTCCCTCTGTTCACTGATTGGACCAGTACAAATTTTATCAGAGAAAACCAGAGAATATACCGCAATCCCAGACGGAGTAAAAGGAAAATGAAAATTTAGCGGAAGTATGTAGGAGGGCGGAGCCAGGCTAAGCTGCAAATGGGTCGCGTCATCAACTAGCTCGTTATTATCGCAGGAAGACTAATTCTTATCGTGGGGAGAATTTTTACCAGTATAAATCACAAACAATAAGATATCGCCCATCCCTACTTTTCAGACATTCATTAAAAAATATTTTTATCTGAAAATAGTTTTCTGGATTCCATTTTAGTGGTTTAATTAAAATAATAATCAATGATTTAAGAATCAATGATTTAAGGATAAATTCTATTAATATTTCCCAGAAATTCTGTGTCGTATATTTAAAAAAAATTCTGGCAATCAAATGAAGACATAAAACAATTTAATTCATCTTTTAATCATGAAATTAAACAAACGTATTTGTCGTCAAGCAAAGTGCTGCACAACAGAGCTTTACTATTAAAGATCCCGTTCTTCGTATTTTTTTGAAGCTTTGATTATGTTAACAGTGTGCAATATAACGTGTTCATGTTTCGCGTGTAAAAAAAACAGTATTTTTCACACAATTTACTCATCTGTGTGCCGCTGTTTTCACTGTCCTAAAAACGGCTGATGAGTTCCTTGTTCTATGAAGTCCCTCCTTCAGAAATACGTAACGAGTTCTGATTGTGCCAGCGGTTCCTGTGTTGTGATTCGACAGCAGCTTAGCGCAAGTTGTACGGAAAGGTCACGCCTCTTAACGGGAGATGTATGCATTCAATGATCTCTACAGCGTCCCTGGGAAAGCCAAACAAAGGTGATTTGACTCCGGGATGAAAATAACAGTGTCTTGACGACATGGCGACAAACACACTCAAGCTACAGTTCCTTTTCTCCACGCGACCGTCCTCTTCTCCGCGTGGGACAGCAACAAGACCACGCCCCCTTTTTCACGTATCCTTGTGGGCGGAGGTTAGTCTGTTCTACTGTTTATGAAGGAAGTACCAGGATGTAGTCCAAGCCGGCCGTTCCCTGTAGGCTTTGACAGGGAACTTCTGTTAAATAAAATATCTCGCTTGGCATTGAACTTTGAGCTTTATAATTTTACAGGTATTATTTATGCTCTAACAGCATCATTACACAATAACTAAAGTTTGAACAGTGGGATCACGAAGAACGGGACCTTTAAAATTAAAAGAAAAAGTGTGATAATTCATTAATACTAACAATAATATTATTACAACTTTATTTTTTATTACATTGAGACATAGCTAAATTCTACAGTACAACTAATAATATATTTGTTAATTTATTCAGGTTAAACCAAACTTTTATTTTGATGTGTTGCCGAGAAGACCTTTGGAGTTTTTGCGTTTATGATATAATGGAAGTTTTTCTCAAATTAAAAGGTAAAATGCTCATGAAGAGACTCTCAGAGCGGCTCTGGAGATGAAGTTCATGCCCTCATATGAGACGGCAGAGCGCAAGCGTCATGCGTGTTTCAGTGTGTGTGTGTGTGTGAAATGAAATCACACAGAACATGCGAGATTCATATTTAAATAGTCTTTTGCGTTTTAATATTCACAGACACTAGTCTATAACCTGCTTTTGATTTATTCATCCCAGATTAGACAAGTTCCGTGAAATTACGCATTATACAGTAAATTCCATTTTTATGACTGGATTCTACGATACTGTGCTGAAGTTGCGTAATGCTTCCGTCAGCTCGCCTTCTGATTGGTTATTGTTTTGTTCCACGTGACAATCTACAGAGTGTGAGCGAGTTTCTCCTCGGGGTTCCCCCTACACAACAGAATTTCTGATCGTAAGTATTCAACATTTCGGAAATTTACAATTTGAGATTAGTGTGGCCGAACGTTCTTCCGGGCATTCTGCGTGAAAATCTGATAAAACAATCTGTAGAACTATCAAGATAATCAGGACTTTACCTAGGATTGTCGGAAGGGGAGAATTGGGCCCAAAATCTGCCCGATTATCCTATAGTTTGTGGGTGCCTTTAGCTGGGAAGCTGCAGTGCTCGCATGATTGGCTGCTGCTGCAAACACGCCATTGTCAAGAACGTGATTTGTCACTTATACTTAAATGAAAACGCACTAACAGACTGGTATCACCAATGTTTTCTCAAGCAAATAACTTCACATCCCCAAACGAAAACTCTTTGGAACTGCGCAAATCACATATTTTTTTCTTGCTAAATGGGTGAGTGCTTTTCAGCCTTTCAAGTGAGAAGAACGCTTAACAGCACATGTCCGTCTCAGTCAAAAAGCCTAGACACTGCCTCACGTAAAAGGAAATGAACAATCAACTATTAATAGTAAACACATGGATATAATTTTGTTGCTTACGTGAGCAACGTTTTAAACATGTTCTACATGAGTCGCTGGGCCTTAAGTACTTCTTTTAATATTAGATTAGGTGTATCTAAAATACCATCTAAAAGGCCTTTATGACGCTTGACCTCTTCATGTGGAAAAGGATGAACTGCTGATGCAAAGTATCTTCACCCACCAGCTATAAAATCTGATTTATTACAATGCGTTCATCAGACGATTGAGTTACAGGAAGTGTTGTCCTCAGTGTTCAGAGTTTCAAATTAAATCAGCGCTCTGTAAAAGGCACAGTGGATTCATTTACTCCTAATGTAATCATAGGCGTTTCTTTAGTTGACTGTTGTTTTGGGAGGCAGGAGGCTTTTTCTTCCATGCCTGTTGAGCTTTAATAAATGGCACACCAATTTATATAGTTATGTGAGGTGGGGAAATGTTTGGAAGGATTTTGAATGGACTTTCACGTGACAGAGCTGTTGTTTTGTTTCTGCGTTGCTCCATCTCTTATTTCTTTTCTTTTCTGCAGGTATTTATTCCAAGAAAGCCATTGTATGATATGAAAACTTAATGGATAGTTCACCCAGAAATGAATATGTTGTCATTTATTTACTCAAACTCATGTCATTCCAATCCTGTTATTTATTTTTCTGTGGAGACTGAAAAAAGCTGTTGAATGCTTGATTCTGATTGGTTGAGGAACGTTGTAAAGGTGTGCAATTATTTTCCAGCATGGTATTCTCATGTAGCAAGAGGTTTCTGAACTCCTTCAAACACCTCGCTTGTAGTCTTGAGTTTCATCTGGAAGCACATGCCTCAAAATATTCCTCATTTAAATAATTCCCACATAAAGCAATGCACAAAAAAGGGGCGAGGCCTGGACGAGTTGTTTTAGTGGCGTGTTGAAACTTGGTTTATGGTAAGGGGCGTGACATTTCCCAAACACAAATCAGCTGACCAGTCACAACACACTGGTGCAGCCAACCAATCAGAGCACAGTGAGCTTTCCGGAAGCAGGGGCTTCATAGAAACAGGAACTAAACTGAGTGTCACTGACAGACTGGGAAGAGAGGTGCTGCAATGTAAAATATGTGGGAAAAGAATGGGGTTTTTTTACATTTAAGCATGAAAACCTATTTTAGTTGACCCAAAAAACAAAGTCAAGACTTTAAAAAAGACTTTAAACATGCAGCTTTGCTTCTCTCATGGCTCAAGTCTCCGTTACTAGCTCTAAAATGACGTTTTTGAATTGAGATTAGAGGTCGACCGATTCATCGATAGCTGATTGGTGAAACAATCGGTTATTGCCCAAAAAAAAAAAATTTGGTTGCGCCCGTTGCTGGAGGGGCTGCGAAGGGTGTGCTGTCATTACACTGTACGAGAGCGTTGAGAGCGGTCTGTTGACATTATATATTGCACGAGAGCGGCCTCTAGAGGTGAAATAACTATCACTGATGCCTCGTGTTGTTTATATTAACACGTGAGGTTGCTCGCTGCACAGAGAGCGCTGACACAACAGATGCACGTTTAAAACACAGACAGCGAAACGGTATGAATACAGAATACTTCAGTACATGTTGACAAATCATTATAAAATAATTAATTTGTTGACTAGCTGCTGCATTAGCAGGGAAAGAACAGCTGTATGTATGTACTTTGTCATCGAGACTGAGAGGACGCTAACATTAGCAGTACCTCAAGCAGTTAAAACAATGTAACAACTAGTGATGTGAGAAAGAAAACTGTAACGTCATGCAGCCGACAGAAATATAAACAAACCTGAAACGCATTCAATTTCAATACATATTTTGTTATTTTGATTAGATAATCGTCAAGTGTTCTAAAAAAGCAGACCGTTTGGATTTATATGTAATGATAACACTTTACAATAATATTCCATTTGTAACATTAAAGGTTAATAAATGCTGTAGAGGAATTATTCATTGTTAGTTTTATCTGTCAACCTTAGTTAATGCACTATGAACTGACATGAATGATCAAGGTACAATTGTATTGCTCAAATATTAATACATGCTGTAAAATGTATATTGCAAAATGCATTTTGTTCATGTAAGCTAGCTAAATAAGCTAATACATACTTGTTAACAAAAGGAACTTACAGTCTGTTACCTATGACATTTAGATATATGTTTCTAGGTTATAGCTAAAGAAACATTTATTTATAATATTATTTTGTTTTTTCTCTGTTAGAACTTCTCATTTTAATATATACATATTTGTCATGGTTCAGTACTGTTTTTCTTTCTTGTAATAAAGTTCAGCACTGTTTTACTTAAGAGTGTTACGTTTTTCTTTTTTTTTGTTAGTTTTTTTTTAAAATCCAGTATCCATTTTTAAAACTAATCGGTCGATTAATCGGTTATCGGCAAGTGCGTCCAACCGTGTTATCGGTAAAATCCACGAATCGGTTGACCTCTACTTGAGATGCACAAGAAATTAGAAATTTAACCCACAAGAGCATTTAAAGGACAAACCTGACAAATGTCTTGACATAAAACATCTGAACAATGTCTTGAGGTGTGGTAACCGTTAGGGGTGTTACGATAACCTATAATGTCACGATTCGATACATATCACGATACTGAACTCACGATATGATATTGCGATACTCCTCCAAGACATATGGTTATCAAAAAAAAAAAATCTACTGTTGATTAAAATGCTAAATTTGGTTTTACATTGGGGTGGAAATAATAGGCTTGGACTTGGTGCTGGTAACCCAATGCACAGGACAATGGTGACACCAGAATAAAATATTCATAATTCTGAAGCTGAAAATACAGTATTATTTTAGCACTCTGAATATGCACTCTGTCACTGATTAGATATATTTAAAATAATGTAGGCCACTTTTTACTGGTAACAGAAGTCATTTGGCATTATCAGGACCCACAAATATTCCCCCTTTGCACTATTATACATTATATAGTTTAATGTAGTACTGACACAAATTCTTTAAACTTGAATTCCCCCCCTCACACAGTAATTTTAATTTTGGGAGAACTATACACAATACAGATTATCACTATAACAGTAACATACACATTGTTGTATATTGTTACACCCCCAGTAAACATACTATAAGCAGAATAATAGAATCCAGTCTGTTAAATTATTGAAAAATAAGCATACCTGAGGTTTTGCTTTGCGTTGTGGCCGAATTACCACCTCGGGTGTGCAATATTTTTAAATAATTCAATGACCTGTTGTGAATTATTCCTTAAAAAGTTTCAGTTTACTGGAATCTAAGTGCAGCGACTTTGAAGAAGCTAAAATATAAGACAGTTTTGGATCTGTTTAACATTGTTTTGTTTTTTGGTAATGTGCCTTTAAGGAAACAAACATTGTTATAATTCAGTTATTTGGCCTCTAGTATAATTTCACAGAGAATCAACAGCTCAATGCAGAGTAGCATGAGGAAAACACTGATGAAAAATTACATCAGCTATGAAAACATTAATTCCCCAGTGTCTGTGTGTGCGTGTGCGTAAAAGACACATGCAAGACATTTTCAAATTCTGTGGATCAACAGAGAATTTCTTGATGTTTGTTTCATGACTTGTTTATTTCAAGCAGAACCACAATGACATTGAATCTCCAGCCTGGCATTTCACCCAGGACAGAGGTTAGATCACACGCACAAACGATGATTGCTTGGATCATTCTTGGTCTTTGTGGACAAACACTTTTGCAATGCGATTGACTCTGACGTTTGTAAGATTATTGTGTAATGTCAGTTTCAAAGAAGGAATGAGTGTGAATGTTTGTGTGTCTGTTTGTGCATGTAATCGAAGATTTTACAACGGCACAAAATTCCTCAACAGAGGCCATTAAACAAGGCGTGGTATAATATGCAGTTAATTATCAGATACACCTCTGTTAATACGATAATGCAAAGTTTGAACAATGTCATTATATAATGACAAAACGGGAAAATTATACAGACCATTACCTGTAAAATTACATATTTTTTTTACAGTGTAGTTTGCAGGTATGTGATTTAAAGTCATGACCACCTGACTGTTTTTCTTAGGGATGTATATCCTCACAAAAATATAAACAAACCGTGGTTTATGGTTTGGTTCATGGGATACATTGGATAACGTTAGTTGGTTGTGAAAATTGCATCGATCCAGATTAATGGTCAGTTACACCCCTAGATAGCAATATGATGCAGCTATCGTTATATTACTATGACTTAACTTTACTTTAATTATTAAAAAAACTAAATAAATTTAGTTAAAACTACACGGCAGCCGAAAATATAACTGGCCTTTCCTGCTCAGCTTCCAGATCACAGTAGGTTAAGGTTTTGCATCGTCTCAGTAAAACATATGCTGCCATTTTTAATGAATGTAATAGACCTATTTTGTATTTATGTATTTATGTTTATTTTTTGTGATTTCAGGTCATGTGGAAAGACTGGAGATCTACAGCAGATGAGTTTTGCAATGCAGGTGTGGAATAGTGCACTGTTCTTCTCATTCAACAAATTCCTTGTTTACATCTTATCATGCAGCTGTTTTGTACAGTATTTTTGTTGTAATTGTAACTAGAATCATTCAGAAACATGAATTTTCCTATCACTGCTATCCTGACACATCTCTACCCTTCATTCCAGGCAGATGATCAGCCAGTAACTGCTCACGTCTCAGCCTGCTTGATAGAAATTTCCGACCTTCATCTGGATGACCGTTACCTTCAACTTAACCTTGCCAAGACGGAAGTGCTCATGGTTTCAGCCAGCCCATCCTTTGTGTTATAATTGATCAGTAAAACTTCACAGATGACATTGCTAGAACTGCCCGATCTTGCAGATTTACCTTGTTACAGCATTGGGATGATCAGGCCATTCCTATCGGAACATGCTACAAAACTTGTCATCCAAGCTCTTGTTCCAGATTGGACTATTGTAATGCTCTCTTGGTCACTGGCATCAAAGTCAAGGCAGCTTGCATTCTGAAGGTGAACGGCGCATTGTGGTGCCATCCCAAAGAGGCACAATATCACTTTCACAGACCTTTACCTGGACTGTTCCATACTGGTGGAATAACCTGACTAACTCCCAAAATGTTCAATAGACTGCTAAAGATGCATCTTTTTGTGAACACTTGACTCATTAAAACAAGCACTTTTCTGTTTAACTATTTAAAAAAAAACCTGTGCTAGACTAACTAGAAATTGTCACTGCACATATTGATGCTTCCATACTCTTAATTTGTAAGCTGCTTTGGATAAAATGTAATTGTATATGTATAAAATAATAACTGCAAAGTTACAGATATACAAAGATATACAGATAAGATTGTCTTTTAATGTAGATATGTTTTGCTTATTCTAAATGATATACTAAGCTTGTATTTCCTATAATTCAAGTAACTTGAAATATGTGTTATGTAAAATGACTAATACTGTAAATGAGCAGGTTCCTTTGACCAAATGTATTCTGTACTATATTTAGTAAATTTAACAGAAATTGGCTGTAAAGTTGCTATTTTTTTATGTATAAGTAGGCCTTAATTAGAGGTTGAAGTTGTGAGTGGTTCTGTAAAAATAAAGATCAATACTGTAAATATGCAAACATTTGTTTTTGAATTTATGTGCTTACTGCCTTTTTATAAATTATATCTTAGTTATTGTACATGGAAAACCTATATTTTAAAAGTAAATTACTGTAGATGGACAGAGTAGGTTTATAAAATAACTCATAAAAACCTTAAATTTGCAGAGATTAACTTGAAAATTAGTTGATATATGTGTAATTTTACATAATTTTTTCAGTTTTTCCACAGTTTAATAAATGATTATTAACAGCAATATACTGTAATTTGATTAATTTTGACTGTAAAATATTGTCTGTATTTTTACGGTTTATTGCATGTAATTTTGTGAAAAGGTTTTTTACTGTAATTTGACGGAATCCGTCTGGAAACTTTGCTGCCAGAGATTTACAGTTTTTCAGTGTAGTTGCCTTTCTTTTTTGCCGCTCTGTGGCATAACAATAGTGTCTCAGTTCAAGCGGAGCACATGTGAACCGATAATCTCTTCTACTTTACCAGTTATAACATGAAAGAACATCAAAGGTTGTGTTGAAAGATACAGAATAATTTACTGAAATCCGTATCGTCACATGTAATCACTCAATCAGTTTTTCAACCGTGGAAAGGCATCAATATATTGCTTGTTTGGAGAAAGAATGAAAGAATGAATGATTGATAATGTGTTTTTCTGTCTAGGGTTCTTGTACCATCTCTGTTTAATGTAGACCTGCATAGCGGGTGTACAGAGTAAACTCACATCACAAGCCATGTGTGTACATACACCTGTCACACTGCCAGTATTTTTCTTGCATTTTGAAGTTTTCCTAAAGTAATTCGTTTTATGACTCTCTGCTTGTGACTTGAATGTTTTCATAGGGCATGGGCGGTTTCCTGTGAAACATACACAATGGTATGGGTGAACGAGCGAGCATGTTGTGTGTGTGTGTGTGTGATCTTTTTGACAGGTTTTCCAGGCATATATGTTAATAATATAATATTAATTATTCTGTTGATTCCCCCCTTTGCTGCCAAAACAGCCCTGACCCGTCGAGGAATGGACTCCACTAGACCCCTGAAGGTGTGCTGTGGTATCTGGCACCAAGATGTTAGCAGCAGATCCTTTAAGTCCTGTAAGTTGCGAGGTGGTGCCTCTATGGATCAGACTTGTTTGTTCAGCACATTCCAAACAAAATACCCCTCCGTGGTCCAGTTCTGATGCTCACGTGCCCACTGTTGGTGCTTTCAGCGGTGGACAGGGGTCAGCATGGGCACCCTGACTGGTCTGCGTCTATGCAGCCCCATTCGCATCAAACTGCAACACACTGTGTATTCTGACACCTTTCTATCAGAACCAGCATTAACTTCTTGAGCAATTTGAGCTACAGTAGCTCGTCTGTTTGATCGGACCACCCAAGCCAGCCTTCGCTCCCCATGTGCATCAATGAGCCTCGGCCACCCATGGCCCTGTTGCCGGTTCACCACTGTTCCTTCCTTGGACCACTTTAGATAGATACTGACCACTCCGGCCCTGGAACACCCCACAAGAGCAGCAGTTTTGGAAATGCTCTGACCCAGTTATCTAGCCATCACAATTTGGCCCTTGTCAAACTCGCTCAAATCCTTACGCTTGCCCATTTTTCCTGCTTCTAATGCATCAACTTTGTGGACAAATTGTTCACTTGCTGCCTAATATATCCCAACCACTAACAGGTGCCATGATGAAGCAATTCAGTGTTGTTCACAAGTCCTTCAACCAAGACCTGCTCCTCGTCCTCCCTGTGAAGGCTCACTGGGGGAAACGCATACTTGCGTAGGTCCCGGGGCCAGCTGTGTGCCAGTGCATCTGTGCCTAAGGTACCCCCAGTCAGGGAATGGTACCACTGGCAATGGGTCGACTCCGGAGAGGCGAACAGGTCTACCTGCGCGGCTCCGAAGTGGTCCCATATCAGCTGGACGCTCCGGGGGTGGAGTCACCATTCGCCCGGAGGTGTCGGCTGACGAGAGAGCTTGTTGGCTGTCTGGTTCAGCGCCCCTGGGATGTGAATGGCACGAAGTGACCTCACAAACTTCTGACTCCACAGGAGGAGATGGAGGGCGAGCCGGAGCATGCAACGGAAGCGTAGACCAGCCTGTTGGTTGGTGTACGCAACGGCCGCAGTGCTGTCCTAATGGACCAGTACGTGTTTACCCCGAAGCGGCAATAAGCAATAAGCAAAGGGACTCAACCCCATTTGAGGTTTCATAGTCTGGACCGCGCATCTAGAGAGTGCCGAGTGACGCTGTCAGCCGGCGCTCGACGGCACACAACGCACTGAATGCTCAAGCCCTTTACGAGAAAGGTGAGACGAACAACGCGCCAACGTGACAATGCTCTCATGAGAGAGCATGGATCACCCATGAAAGCAATCTCACATATTTATATGCGAGAGAGATCGTGGCCGCCAAATGAGGACAGGAAACAACCGCATCCAGAAACACACGGTTTGAATGACATCTTGAAAAAGACGCAGGGTCAAACCGTGTTGCTCTTTTAGAAGGAAATGCTCTTTTAGAAGTGCTGAAGCACTCAGGGAGATGACCGCGGCTCACAACAGTCCAATGGCAAGCCTGCGTGTGAGCACTCAAGAACGGAAACGCCCAGCCAACCAACACAGGAACAAGTGTATGTTGCAGCGGCCACTCGCTGACTCGCGCCGTCACACCAGCACCCAGGTAAGAGAGTGATCCTCCTCGAGACTCATCTAAACACTCTTCGTAGAAACAGCTTGATACAGCAAACCATTCGGCTCCGAAGTAAAAAAGCAATGATGCGGTATTCCACTTCCGTAATTATACCCGCGCAGCGGGGCGGTGTGTGGAATGCATGAACCGCATGCCAATGTCCATTGGCTCGTTTTTTAATCACTCGAAGTAGATTGGTCTCTGAAAACAGATCCCAATTCTTCGGTCAGTTCCGACGTATGTTGAACGTGACCGACTGAAAGGGAACACTGCAACACCAGTTTCAATAAATGTCCAACCTCAGAATTTCAATAAACCTCCTTGTATTTGTTACTACCTGGGTTAATGGTGGACAACAAGTGCTGACAGAAACCTATTGCTTTTTCAGCATCACCAACATGCTCTGCTCGTGTGATCGCTTTAAAGTGCTGCTCTTTTGATTTTATTTTTTCAGTCATTTTCTACTTTCCTACTTTCTTTGCAGTTGGATGGCTCTGAAATTAGGATGGCACAAGCTTTTACAAATTGGATAAGCACTTAAAACGCATTCAAGAACAAGAAGGCTGCTGATCATGATAAGATGTTGGGGAATTTGTGAAAGCATGTCAAAGTTGAGGAACAAACGAAAGATAAATCAAACTATAAGGGCTGCAAGTGAAAAGTGATTCTGATTGCATGTTTCTTTCATTAAAGTTGTTTGCTGACTTCAAAGCTGTCTGCATGATGTGGATAGCGGCATGTGTGTGCGAGATAAGCCAGGCTGAGATGATGGCAAAATAGAGTAGCCAACATCCTCATTGTGGTTTATCCTTGGATAGTAACATGTAGCTTATAACATAAAATATTGCAGTATTTTGCAGTTTTCCTTGCATTATCATATATACACTGATCAGGCATAACATTATGACCTATGACCTAATATTGTGTTGGTCACCCTTTTGCTGCCAAAACAGCCCTGACCCGTCGAGGCAAGGACTCCACTAGACCCCTGAAGGTGTGCTGTGGTATCTGGCACCAAGATGTTAGCAGCAGATTCTTTAAGTCCTGTAAGTTGCGAGGTGGTGGCTCCATGGATCAGACTTTTTTGACAGCACATCTCACAGATGCTCGATTGGATTGAGATCTGAGGGATTTGGAGGCCAAATCAACACCTCAAAGTCGTTGTGCTCCTCAAACCATTCCTGAACGATTTTTGTTTTGTGGCAGGATGCATTATCCTGCTGAAAGAGGCCACAACCACCAGGGAATACCGTTTCCAGTAAAGGGTGTACATGGTCTGCAACAATGCTTAGGTAGGTGGTACGTGTCAAAGTAACATCCACATGGATGGCAGGACGCAAGGGTTCCCAGCAGAACATTGCCCAAAGCATCACACTGCCTCTGCCGGCTTGCCTTCTTCCCATAGTGTATCCTAGTGCCATGTGTATTCCCCAGGTAAGCGACGGACACACACGTGATGTAAAAGAAATTCATCAGGTGATTCATCAGGCCACCTTCTTCCATTGCTCCATGGTCCAGTTCTAATGCTCACGCACTGTTGGTGCTTTGGCAGTGGACAGGGGTCAGCATGGGCACCCTGACTGGTCTGCGCCAGACCCAGTTGTCTAGCCACCACAATTTGGCCCATGTCAAACTCTCTCAAATCCTTACACTTGCCCATTTTTCCGGCTTCTAACACATCAACCTTGATGACAAAATACTCACTTGCTGCCTAATATATCCCACCCACTAACAGATACTGTGATAAGAGATAATCTGTGTTATTCATTTCACCTGTCATAATGTTATGCCTGATCTGTGTATCATCTCTCAATGAAACTGCACTTGTCAGAAAAGTGTTTGTAATTTTGTTCTTCATACTTGGGTTTTGGTGGTTTAATGTGAGATTTTCTTTTTCACATATTTATCATCACACAGTTCTTTAGTTCTTTAGACCTTTAGTCTTTGATTTAGACATTCCACTAACCAGTGGCGTTAATTCACAAAAAGCCTTCACCAAAATTAAAGGAATAGTTCACCCAAAAATGAAAATTGAAATATGAAAAACAAAAAAAAATCATATTCTCACCCTCAAGCTGTTCCAAACCTGTATGAAATGCTCTCTTGTGCTGAACACAAAGGAAGATATTTGGAAGAATGTTTGTAACCAAGCAGATCTCGGTAGCCATTGACTACCATAGTATTTTTTTTAATGCAAGGCAAGCACGTCGCATATATCGTTTTTTAACGGCATTCAGTATGGGATTTGACTATTCATAGATGATGTGTTCTTTCAAATGGATCGCATATACAGACCGTCTCCGGGGGGCGGGGTTAAGGTATTCAACTACAACATTTCTGTTTAAACACTTATTAAATTAGCCGTTGCGCACATCCCTAGTCTGAAAGAAGAATGTCATATTCGCCTAGGATGGCTTAAAGGTGAGTAAATCATGGGGTCATTTTCATTTTTGGGTGAACCATCCCTTTTGGTCATTTTTTTTGGCTAGAATAAGGCCCTCACAGCCTACAACAGCAAAAGAACCAAAACCCACAATGACACTCACTCACACAAACAATAGGATATCAACAACACATTATTTCCATGTTTTTTTGCCACAAAATTACATTTTATTAGGCTGTGTAGTACGGATTCTCCTGCTCGGTCTACCACTCAAACGCACACACATACAGTACGGACACACTCGCACAGAAACGTGTTGTCAGCGCCACTTTGAAGAATTTATTAGTAAAATAGTTTAACAAACTTATTTTACTAACCCCAACCACTTATCCCTAACAGTCTACTAATACTCTTATGACTGGTAGTTGACATGCAAATGAATGAGAGTTAGTTGATATGTAGTTGCAATTAGGGCTGCCCAATATATCGAAATATCGCAACAAATATCAATGGTTTTAATAGGGCTACTTCAACATTGTGAAAAGTGTACGTTTTAGGTCGACGCATATAGCAGAGAAGAGACTGGGCACATGACCGTTACTTATGTGACTTGCTAGTCATTAAAAAGAGTTATTAAACTCAATAACTTGCGGAAAACAACTTCTTGCGGTCTCGCGCTGTCTGCTGTTTGACACACACACCGAAACGTGCCCACAAGCCGCCTCTCTGAAAGCATGTGATCCCTTCAGTTGTGTTTCGTGCCTTGTTACACACTCAAACTGTCAAATACACACACAGTTATGTAAAAATGGCTGTCTTGATGAGTATTCATGTTCATAGTATTCACAGTCGATTATCCTTTAACCCTCTGGGGTTCTTCGGGTCAAAAATGACCTGAAACGTTTTATAATTTTTTTTTTTTAAATCGTCGCTTCATCAGAATGGTCCGAAACTTTGGGGACAGGATTTGAAAATTCTAAGTGGTCGTAAAAAAAATAGTCACACTCAGTACCTTCAGGTCAAAAATTACCCCCATAGGAAATTGGCAAAAATATGAAAATACAGAGTTTTTTAGTGCATACAATCTACAAATCAGCCAGGATACCGAAAAAAAAAGGACTCAACAGTGAAAGGGTGAATCTCCAAAACATCAAGAGTGCAAAATAGACAAAAAAACTCACACACACACACACACACACACACACACACACACACACACACACACACACACACACACACACACACACACACACACACACACACACACACACACACACACACACACACACACACACACACAAACAAAAACACAATTAGCTTTTGGAATGGCACGCGTTCATTTGTGTGTGTGTGAGTTTTTTTGTCTGTTTTGCACTCTTGATGTTTTAGAGATTCACCCCTTCACTGTTGAGTCCTTTTTTTCTGCATCCTGGCTGATTTATAGATTGTATGCACAAAAAACGGAGACGTAACGTTAGTGACTAACGAATGGGGGTTTCACTTAGAAGCCAATTACCTTCGAGAATTTAACAGTCCCCAATGGCAGTGCCAATGCCATGGGCATGCGGAATTTGCATGCGTAACTCCACCCCACATCGTGGGTATATAAGGAAGTACGCTGGCAACATCGCATTATGTTACTGCTGCGGAGCCAAGACTGAACTCTGCGTTCCAGCAGCACAGCAGAGGTGGCAAAGGGACGTTACATCTCCGTTCCCTCCTCAGGGAACGAGGGTTACATACGTAACCGAGACGTTCCCTTTCGTTCAATCACTACGATGTAACGTTAGTGACTAACGAATGGGGCTCCCAATACAACAACGCCACTCGGCTGTCTTCCAGTGCCCTGCGTAAGTGTGAGTACCCTGTCGTAAGACTAGTACGGACGAAGGACTCCCACTTATCACAGGATTACCAAGGTACACTGGGAAGCATATTCCAGTGGAGATATGCCAAATGTCTACCCGTGGGGAGGACTTAGAAAATACACATATGACCTGCTAAGGGCTGCATATGGAAGAACTCTAGGGTACCAGCCAGAGGGTGGACTTTTAACCCTAGGGGTGGCAGGGACTTGCCAAGGGAAAGACACCTGCTCACTGAGGAGGCTTATGGTGGAAATACTCGTGTGGGGGTCGCCGGAGGGGAACCATGCACACAGGGCACCTGGCCGGAAATGAGGGTCTGGGCTCGAAAGGGCAAACTGAGCTGATGTCGGCGTCGACAGTGCTGGTGAAACTCAGGGCTTTCGGGAAGCTCACCTGAGGAGAATATCGCACTTATCCAGTACGTAGAGTGGAACGGCGAGCAAGCGAAGACACCTGAGCCTGGTCCATTACCGGCCACTAGTAGAGGCGAGTACATAGTCGGACACTGGCTCCACTCTGAGATTATAGAATCTGGCGAATGTGTTCGGTGTCGCCCAGCCTGCAGCTCAGCAGATGTCTGTTAGCGAGGCGCCATGCACTAGAGCCCAAGAGGAGGCCACACTCCGGACGGAGTGGGCCCTAACCCCAAGGGGACATGGTCGACCTTGCTGCTGGTAAGCCAAAACAATGGTGTCCACTATCCAGTGAGACAACCTCTGCTTTGAGAGAGCTCTTCCCTTCCGCTCTCCACCATAACAGACAAAGAGCTGGTCTGAGGTCCTGAAACACTGCGTCCTGTCTACGTAAGCGCGGAGAGCGCGTACTGGACAGAGCAGTGCCAAGGCTGGGTCTGCCTCCTCCAAAGGCAGCGCTTGCAGGTTCACCACCTGGTCTCGGAACGGAGTGGTGGGAACCTTGGGCACATATCCGGGCTGAGGTCTCAGGATCACGTGAGAGTTAGCTGGTCCGAATTCCAGGCACGCGTTGTCAACCGAAAATGCCTGCTGGTCCCCTACCCTCTTAACTGAGGCCAATGCGGTCAGCAGTGCCGTCTTCATTGACAGGAACTTAATATCAACTGACCGCAAAGGCTCAAAGGGAGGCCTCTGCAGAGCACTTAGAACTACTGAGAGGTCCCAAGAGGGTACGAGAGGAGAGCGAGGAGGATTCAGTCTCCTCGCTCTCCTCAGGAACCTGATGATCAGGTCATGCTGACTTACCTTTTTGTCCCCCAAGAGATCGTGGTGGGCAGATATAGCGGCCACATACACTTTAAGGGTGGAGGGAGACAGCCTTCGCTCCAGCCCCTCTTGGAGGAACGATAGCACAGACCCGATCGGGAATTTCCAGGGGTCTTCTTGGCGGGAAGAACACCAAGTGACGAAGAGGTTCCACTTCAATGCATAGGCATGCCGAGTGAACTCTGCCCTAGCGGAAGTGATGGTAGCGACCAGGGCTTAAAAACGGAAAAAAATATCAATCGGTTCACTCCGAGCAGAATCGATATTATAGCGTTTCGGTTTTTGCGTTCCTCAATAAACATTACTGTTCCGAAAACGGTTTGATATGAAAAAATACCGGTTAATAACGTTATTTTAATTAAGCCTATACTTTAAACAAATATGTATAAATTTTAAACAAATATGTATAAATAGACTTATTTTCACTCAATAATAATATAACACATTGTAATTAAACTTGAATATTTATTTAATAACATTTTTAAAACCAGAAATACATGCATTAATTTACAAGGCATAAACAGCGGACCTGTTTTAATGGAGCGTTAGACAATCGAAAGTGGCCTCTAATGCCGAATTATTTTCAGAAGAGTGATAACATTCTTTGTACATAACTTTTTTTCAACACGACTTGTTTAAAAAAATGCATGAATAAAGAATAAATAAACTGGATAACCATTGCTCTTTTAATGCACCGTCAACTGCTAATTTCAAAGCAAACACTGCGCAACACGTTCTTGCATCACGTAATCAAATTCAGTCAGCTAATAAAGCTTGCATTTAATGCAATATAACATACCATTTAATACGAAGCATCAACCGTCTATATAGAAAACATTGACCTGTCCTGTATTGGCAATCTGAAAGACTATAGGAAAAATGTTTGATAGATGCTATAGCCTACTTGGATAGGCTTAAACGGAATCCATAAACTATCCTAAATCAGTCTATTTGAGCTTAAAGTCCGTACTGCTTATTTAAACGTTCGAAAAGAATGTCCTCCAATACCTGCACATTCATTGTAGACCTCAGCGGGGAAAGAAATGTACTTGAGGCATGAAAATGCGCGCTCACACTGACTTGCGTTACCGGTAGATTCATAGATGATGGTGCGCGGGCATTTCACTCACGCTTGATCCGTCAACGTCACATGCTGTACTACTCATTTCATGATTGGTCACTGCCAAATTAAAATATTAAAGAGAACGATAAAATAACGTTATTAACCGGTTAATGGTCATTTCAAATTAACGTTTCTGTTCAGAACGATTCAAATTGATTTTGATTTCGTTTCCGTTTTTGTTCCTCTTAAAATTTCGTTCGTTTCCGGTTTTCGTTTTCGTTCCTTGAACCGGTTCAGAGCCCTGGTAGCGACCACCACAGGTGGTAGGCTACTCAAACCTGCCGCGTCCCGTCCAGAAGCCACACGTGGAGCTTCCAGAAAGTGGGGCGCGGGTGCCATATGGTGAGGAGGTCCAGTCTCAGAGGAATAGGCCAGGGAGGGGCTGTCACAAGGAGTAGAAGTTCTGAGAACCAGGTCTGGCCGTGCCAATAAGGGGCGACCAACATGACCTGCTCCTTGTCCTCCCTGATCTTGCACAGTACCCGTGCGAGAAGGCTCACTGGGGGGAACGCATATTTGCGTAGGCCCCGTGGCCAGCTGTGTGCCAGTGCATCCGTGCCGAGCATGCCCTTGGTCAGGGAATAATACAGGGTGCAATGGGAAGAGTCCTGGGAGGCAAACAGATCCGCCGAACCGTTCCCAAATCAGCTGGACCGTCTGGGGATGGAGTCTCCATTCTCCAGGAAGTGGCTGAAACCGTGAGAGCTCGTCGGCTGCACGGTTCAGTTCTCCCGGGATGTGGACAGCACGAAGGGACCTCAGGTGCTTCTGACTCCATAAGACAAGATGGCGGGCGAGTTGAGACATACGGCGGGAGCATAGACCGCCCTGGTGGTTGATGTACGCTACTGTGGCCGTGTTGTCTGTCCGGACTAGTACATGTTGACCCTTCAGCAACGCTAGGAAGCGGTGCAGGGCGAACCGTACTGCCAGCAACTCGAGGCAATTGACATGCAGAAGGCGCTGGGGTCCTGTCCAGGAGCCCGCGGCTGCTTGTCCATTGCACATGGCACCCCAGCCCGTGATACAACAACATGCCTAGAAACTCGTTCTAAGGACACTCCGGAAGTTCTAAGGACACATCTTGAACGGAAGCCTGTGAAGGTATCGGTTCGAAGATGCGAAGGTCCAGGATTGGCCGTAACCCACCGGTTTTCTTGGGTACAATGAAGTAGGGGCTGTAGAACCCGGACTTCATCTCGGCTGGAGGGACAGGCTCGATCGCACCCTTCGCCAGTAGGGTGGCAACCTCCGCACGCATGACAGGGGCATTAGCCCCGACCATAGTGTAGCGGACTCCCCGGAAGCAGGGAGGAACCTGCGCGAACTGAATCGCGTAGGTCTTCGCAACCCAGCGGGACAGTCCCGGAAACTTAAGCCAGGCTCCGAGGAACTGCACCAGCGGGGTCATTCGGACCACAGGCGTACCCAGGGTGGGGCAGCGAGGCAGCATTACCGGCCTGGACATGGGAGGCTGTTGGGCGTACCGGTGTGGGGGCATGGTTAACGGCTGCGTCCTGACAGAGGAGACCAGGGAAGGATGCACGTTCCACTGGGGTCTGCTCTGCCAGGAGGCTGGCGACAGAGAGGGATGCGAGTGGCGGGACCTGGGGGTGGCGCGCACTGTCATCACCGATCTCTGGTGGCTCAGGGATGGGAATGTTAATTCTTTCTTTAACCAACATAGGGTGCTGCTGACCTGGGGGCCAGCAGCTGAACAAAGGATTCTCCCCCGGCCCTCCACCGGGGGAAGGAGTGGTCCTTCTCCCTGAAGACCATCTCCCTGAAAGAATTTCCCATCCCCGAGCCGTCTGTCTCAGGAGCGCTGCTTGGCCTGGCGTTTAGCGGGGCACGGAGCGGGCTGAGCGGACTGGGACGCCTTCCTATGGCGACCTCCACGACCCGGCCCGGGTGAAGGCTGCTGCTGGGGCCGGGCGGGAGGGGCGGGAGCCTTAGGAGGGCGTCCTCGGCGGCGAGCAGGCTGAGGCGACTGTGCCGGCTGCTGGGTGGAGGCAGCAGCTGGCCACCGGGGCAGTATATGTTTGATTGCCTCAGTCTGCTTCTGCGTGGTTGAAAACTGTTGGGCGAAGCTTTCACCCGCGCCGCCGTCCCGCTTGCTGCTGTCCCGCATATCAGCCAGGTTAAGCCACAAATGTCGCTCCTGGACCACATTTGTGGACATCACTTGACCCAGTGAGCGTGTGGTCACCTTCGCCGCCCAGAGGGCGAGGTCGGTGGCGGCACGCAGCTCGTCCACGAGCCCCGGATCAACTCCACCCTCATGCATGTCCCTGAGGATCCTGGCCTGGTAGACCTGGAGGATCGCCATGGCATGCAAAGAGGCGGCAGCCTGCCCCGCAGCTCTGTACGATTTCGCTACCAAGGTTGATGTGAATCGACAGGCTTTGGAGGGGTGCTTAGGATCACCACGCCAAGTTGAAGTGCTCTGAGGACACAGTTGCATCACAACAGAACGTTCAACTGGGGGGACCCCAGTGTACCCGTTGGCCGCGGCCCCATCGAGAGTGGAGAAGGCGGAGGAGGTCGCCGAACGGTCGCGGGAAGACAACGGGGACTTCTAGGACCGCGCAACCTCCTCATGCAGTTCGGGAAGAAAGGTATTGGGGGCGGGGTCTGACGGGTGTCAGCCCACGCCCCCAAAAACCAATCATCGAGCCACTCTATTCCAAGACTCGCGGCTGCCCGAGACAGCATGGCTGTCAGCTCTGGGTCCGACTCGGGCAATGCTGGCGCACCCGAAGGCGGCAGCACAGCCGAGTCATCATCCTCAGAGGACTCGAGCCCACCTTGTGATCTGGTGACAGACATCGCATCATCCTAGGGGGGGGGGGGGGCGACAGAGGCCCCGCGATCTCCGTCTGAACGCTCGCGGGTTTCGGAGCGCTAGAGGGGGGTGTGGCCCAAGGCATGAGCGTCGGGGCTTTGTTCCACACCTTCACCCTCAGGTCACCCTGACCACCAGCCAAAGTACCGCCTCTCGCGGAGACGGTAGATTGGGGTGTGGTAGAGGGGACTCTCACTTCTTTACGAAGATCCTCGAGTCTCGACCGCAGCACCGTGATGGTCATGTTCCCGCAGTGGGAACATGACACATCCACAAACGCTGCTTGAGCATGCTGAATGCCCAAGCATACCAAGCAGTGATTGTGCCCATCGTAAGATGAAAGCAACCGGCCACACCCAGTACACGGGCGAGACATCCTGAAAAGGACGTGCCACGTGTAAGCTCTTTTGTGAGAGGAAGCTTCGCAGAGAATGCCGAAGCGCCCAGGGAACACACACCAGCTGTCTAGCAGACCACTGCGCAGATCAGCAGGCAGGCAGTATGCGATCGCTGGAACGCGCCGTTGACACCAACGCCTCTGGAAAGCTGCTCGTCTCGAAGGCTGACAAAGACTCAGTTAGCAGGCTTGAAGGAGTGAAGAGATATTCTTGGCTCCAAAGCAGAAACATAATGCGATGTTGCCAGCGTACTTCCTTATATACCCACAATGTGGGGCGGAGTTACGCATGCAAATTCCGCATGCCCATGGCATTGGCACTGCCATTGGGCGCTGTTAAATTCTCAAAGGTAATTGGCTTCTAAGTGAAACACCCATTCGTTAGTCACTAACGTTACGTCGTAGTGACTGAACGAAAGGGAACTCTTGTTTTTTGACCCAAAGGTCCTGAGTGTGACCCATAAATAAAGTCCCCCATAAAAAAGATTTGAGTAAAATCAATGAAATATATTTTTGTTCAATAATATTTTTTCCTTTTCTTTTTTGGTGTTTTGAGATAACAAAAAATAATCATCCACCCCAAGTTCCGGTGTCTTTGTTTACCTGGATGTTCTTGATGTTAAGTTTTAGGTTGATATAATTATATATTACCAAGTCAAGCAAAGAGTCTTTGGTATTTAAATATTGGCTTTACATTTTTTGGTTGTTTACATTGATGTTAAAATTATATTGTCAGATTTGTGACATTAATTTTTGCCAAAACACTGCTGGTCACTTTCAGAAGTTGTAGCGATCACATTCTTTCTGGCAAAAGAAAGCAAACACATAAATGGTATCATTCTCAGTTTTAAAAAAACATTTTTAATACAAATTAAATCGATTTTACACACTTAAAGCAATATCGAGTGTTCATGGACTATTTCCACTTTACATCAACACACACGTGTACAGTACATCTATCAAGATGGTGCTTTGACCTTTGAATGCAGCTAAAGGGCATCAGGTGTGTGACTAGCTGTGAGACCCCAGCAGTGGCCCAGGTGGCATTTCAGGACTGACAGTGAAGGGGATGCGAAGCGCGTGACGGATGATGACTGGAAGACCAGTCATTGTTCACCGCCTGAGGGAAGTGTTGGATATAGATATGGATTATGTATTCTCAAGAGTGAAATTTGACAGTGCAATCTCACGGATGTTTGTTATGCTTAGAAGAATGAAAGTGAAAGAGATTTTGAAGAATGCAGCAAAACAATTCCACCCCACCCAGTTCTACCAGGAAGACTCGGGAGGACAGATAAAGTATGATAACACCACATGTTTATTAGCAGACCAGCAATTATTAAATTAGAGGTTATTTGGCGTAGGCCCCGTCCGTAGCGCTCGTCACGAGGGTAACGGACTCTGCATTTCCTGCCGGAAGATGAAGGCAGGGGCGGTATAGACAGGGACCGACCTGGTGGTGGTGGGGAGGATGGAGGTAATGCTGGCGTCAGCATCTGTGAACTCAGACATGTGTTAATTACCGATCTTTTATACTCTGAGAATTATGACTTGATTGGATAGGTCTGAATGTGATAAGTGACGTAACATTGAATCTTCCTGCCAGAACTTGTGCATAAGCTTCATTTCACAGAGTTAATTTCGGTGAGTACAACTAGTAAAATTGTGAGAACAAATACAATTTAAAAAAATTATAATATACTAGGGGTGTAACGGTACACAACTGACAGTTCGGTATATACCTCGGTTTGGAAGTCACGGTTCCATATGGTTTCGGTACAGCAGGGGAGAGAAAACTAAATATAAAATAGCGGTTTACTGAACAAATTGTGTCGGCCCTTAAATTAATTCAATTATAAAAACAACTAAAAAAATACTGTAAAGTGTATATAAGGAGCCCTTACTTGCACATTACTATAATATAACAACAGAGCCCTGTTGTGAACTTCTTTTGTTCCTTGAAGCAGAGACCAGGAGACTTGGATAGGTTCTTCAGCAGGATTCTTTATTGAGAAAACGTGCTGTCTTTCGGCTGAGGTCATCAAGTCTAACTAAAACATTATTCATTGTAGTTATACATTCCAAGGGGGAGGGATGGGGCCCCCGTGGCTTGTAGGGTTGGGTACCGAAACCCGGTGCCATACCGGTACCTATATAACTGGTATGTAACCGGACAGAATCAGAAAGCAGATTTCAGTCACTTACTTTCATGTATTTCGTGAGAAGTTGATGAATTTAATGTGATGTAAATCCGACAGATCCGATTCTCTGAGGTGCAAATTAACATGCAGACGCCCATCGCTCATTAGCCTATAGATCAACAAACACACATTCACTTACACATATTTGAAAATCAGAATATCAGATATTTCATGACATAGTGAATAAGTTTGTGAATATTTTGAATAAAAAAGAAAAACGAAATAAAACCGATAACGCTGTCATACAGAGCTATTGCGGCTACTGTGTGTCATGTGAGAAGCATGACGCGTTGCCAGGGAAACAAGGTGGCGATGCGTTCTAAAATATTTAGCCAGAGAACATGGTCATATTTCTGCTAAATAAAGCTGAACCTTGAAGCTGGTTTGTAGCATACCAATAATACTGACTACTTTGCTGTTATTAGTACTGTAGTGTATTTAGTGTTAAATTAGGCCTATTGTAGTTGGGTGACTTAGGTTTTACAGTGAATTTGTTAAGTTAATTGTGCTTTGTATCTATTTATATTTCATTTACATATTTAAGTATACTTTAAACTTTAATAAATGGTTCAATTTAAATATTTTTTTTTTTCAATAAAAGCCATTCTTTAATGTCATCTACCGTCTTTTTGTGGATTTTTTTTTTTTTCGGTTCAGGTACCGGTACCCTTTTAAAAGTATCGGTTTGGAACCGGCATCGTAAAAAACCCAAACGATACCCAACCCTAGTGGCTTGGGAGTGGCCTTGTAGGACAGCAAAGCAAGTGCATTCTGGGAGTTGTTGTCTTTCATCCATATGAGCCAAAAACGTCTCGGGTTATGTATATAACCCTTGTTCCCCGAGAAGGGAACTCGCACTGTGTCATTGTGTGATGACACTTTGGGAACGCCCTCAGCGTTACGCATCTGAAGTATGAATGAAATCAAGCCAATCTGATTGGTGGTGCGTCATGACGTAGTAGATGACGGCATACCCGGAAGATACAAAGGGACACCGATGCAAACACACGGCAGCTTTTCCGCGATGAAGCGAGCGCTCTGACCGTGATGGGTGTGGCGACGAGACGCAGTGTCTCATTCCCTTCTCGGGGAACAAGGGTTATATACATAACCCGAGACGTTCCCCTTCGAGGGAACTCGCACTGCGTCATCGTGTGATGACACTTTGGGAACGTTAATACCCACTATGCCACACTGACATCACACACGTCCTAGTGTGAAGCTGGAGACCAGGCACACTTAGGACGCAAGCACTCTAGCACCAGAAAATGAATGAAGGTGTGCGGGGTGGCCCACCCGGCAGCCTCGCAAACCTCTTGAAGCGAGGCACCAGAGAGGAGGGCCACCGAGGAGGCCATGCTCCTGGTGGAATGAGCCCTCACAGCCATGGGTGAAGGCAGATTGCGCACCCTATAAGCTGTGGCTATAGCCTGGACAATCCAGTTGCTGATCGTCTGAGTAGACGCAGACAGCCCTCTCTTGGGTGAGCCAAAGCACACCAACAATTGGTCTGACCTTCTCCATTGGGAAGACTTCTCCAGATAGATTTTAAGTGCTCTGACAGGACAGAGCAGGTGAAGTCTCCCCTCTTCTGCCGTCAGGTGGGGAGGAGGATGGAAAGCCTGAAGAACCAAAGACCGAGCCACCTGAGATTGCACCTTGGGTATATAACCCGGTCTAGGGTGCAAGATGGCCTTAACTCCGCCAGGGGCAAACTCCAGGCAAGTTGGCGTAACTGCCAAGGCCTGGAGGTCTCCCACCCTCTTAAGAGAGGTAATGGCAAGGAGAAAGGTCACCTTGAGGGTCAGGTTCTTTGGCTCAGCCTGCTACAGTGGCTCGAAGGGGGCCTCGGTCAGCCCTTCAAGTACCACCGCCAGGTCCCAGGTTGGGACTCTGGAATGAGCCGCCGGCCTCATCCTCCGGGCCCCACAGAGGAACTGTACAACCAGAGGGTGCTTCCCCAAGGGACCATCACCTAGAGGTGCGTGGAAAGCCCCAAGGGCAGCCACGTACACCTTCAGGGTGGACAGGGTACGACCATAAGAGAAGCGATCTTGGAGGACCTCCAGCACTGAAGCCACTGGGCAGTTAACTGGGTCCACCTCACGCTCTCTACACCAAGTGGAAAAGACGTTCCACTTGAGGCTGTACAGTCTCCTGGTTGAGGGAGCTCTAGAGCTGAGCAAGGTCTCGACTACCTCTGCTGACAGGCACACCTCTAGGTACTGAGCCCCCTCAGAGGGATCTGCCATGAAGAGCCGTCTAGCAGAGCTATAATGTCCGAGAACCATGCTCGAGTGGGCCACCGGGGTGCTACTAAGAGCAGGCTGATTCCCTCCCGGTGGACCCGCTCCAGAACTAAAAAGCGTACAGACGGAGCCTTGGCCACATCTGCACCATGGCGTCCAGCCCTAACGGGGCTGGATCCCTGAGAGAGAACCACAGTGGACAGTGGGACGTCTCTCAAGACGCGAACAGATCCACTTCGGGCCGAATCTCTCGCACATGGTCATCACCACCTCTGGGTGGAGCCGCAATTCCCCGGGCCTCAGCCCCTGCCTCGACAGGACGTCTGCTCCCTGGTTCTGGTCCCCGGGGATATACATCGCTCTGAGAGACGATCATTTCCCCCTGGACCACAGGAGGACTTGATGCGCCAGTCTGCATAGAGGGTGCGACCTCAAACTCCCCTGGTGGTTGAGATACGCGACAACAGAGGTGTTGTCCGAGCGTATCAGGACATGGTGGCCGCGGAGGTCCGGGTAAAAGCTCCTGAGAGCTTTGTAGACCGCCAGCATCTCCAGGCAGTTGATGTGCCATGAAGAATGCCGGGTCTCCCACAGACCTCTCGCAAAGTGGCCGTCCATGACCGTGCCCCAGCCAGTGAGGGAAGCGTCTGTTGAAACGGCTCTCCGGCAACATGATGCTCCCAACACTGGCCCATGGGACAGGAACCAAGGTTTCCGCCATATGATGAGGGAACGAAGGCATTTGCGCGTTACCCTGATCATACGAAACGGATTTCCCCTCGGGGAAAACCCCTTGGCCCTCAGCCACCACTGTAGGGGTCTCATGTGCAGCAGGCCAAAAGGTATCACGTTGGCTGCTGCTTCCATGAGTCCCAGCAGTCTCTGAAACTGCTTCACAGTGAGGCTGCGGCCTGGCTTCACTCTTGAGACCATCGCCATTATGGACTCCACGCGCGCAGGGGATAACTGAGCCCGCATCGACGTGGAGTCCCATTTGACTCCCAGGAACGTAGTCCGCTGGGAGGGCGTCAACACGCTCTTCTTCATGTTGAGTCTCAGCCCCAAGCACCTTATATGGGCCAGAACGACATATCGATGCCGAACTGCCATCTCGCGCCACCTGGCCAAAATGAGCCAGTCGTCGATGTAATTCAGTATACGGATGCCCTGGAGTCTCAGAGGAGCCAGTGCTGCATCCATACACTTCATAAAGGTGCGAGGGGAGAGTGCCAGGCCAAAGGGAAGAACCCGATATTGGTACGCTTCGCCCCCGAAAGCGAACCTCAGGAACTTTCTGTGACATTGAAGGATGGAAATATGGAAGTATGCGTCCTTTAGATCTATCGTGACGAACCAGTCCTCGGACTGGATCTGACTCACGATGGCTGGAATTGTGAGCATCTTGAACCTGTATCTCCTCAGAGACCGATTCAAGAGCCTGAGATCTATTATTGGACGCAACCCCCCATCCTTCTTGGGAACAATGAAGTACCGGCTGTAGAACCCGCACTCCCTGTCTGCCAGAGGAACCCGCTCTATGGCTTCCTTGGCTAACAGGGCTTGTACTTCCTGTTCCATAACCCAAACCTGCTCGGGGCCACCACAGTCTGGACCACGCCCTGAAACTCGAGGCTGGTCTCAGGTGTTAAATGAGACTCGTTCTCGACCCCCTGAAGCGGCTGACCGTCAGGGAGAAGCCGAGAACGGAGCTCTATGGGTGCACACGCTCGCTGGCTGGTCACAAGTCCTTCCGGAGGCGACGAAGGCAGTGAACGCGCGCGGGAAACCAGTGAGGCCTGAAGCATCATGGACGGCAGGATCCCAGCACCGATTTCCCGAGAGCTCCGGGGGGAAAACGACCTTGGTCCAGCCGCAGCTAGGACCGCTTTGTGGTAGCCTTCTTCGCCTGAAGGACGGTCCTCAGATCGACCCAAGGCTCCGAAGGCTTACCACGAGAGCGCCGCCTCTTTTGCCAAGCTCCCTCAGGAGGGGCGCGAGAAGCGACGCTCTCTTTTTGCACCTGTCGGTGCGAGGAGGAGCTACCTGACGGCTGGGGCTGCCCTTGCTGGACAGCCTTCCCCGAGGAGCCAGAACGGCGAGGGAGGTACTGCTGGAAGGCCGCCGCCTGCTTTTTCACCTCCTGGAACCTCTCAACGACGGTGTTAACCGCGCCGCCGAAGAGGCCAGAAGGCGAAATCGGGGAATCGAGGAGAAAGTGTTTCTTTCTCTCTCTCATCCCCGACAGGTTTAACCAGAGATGTCTCTCCGTGACCACCAGACCAGCCACGGAGCGGCCGATGTTGCGGGCCGTCTCCTTGGTGATCCGGAGAGACAAATCGGTGGCCTTCCGCAGCTCAAGGATATCATCCGGAGACGGACCCTCCCCCTCGTCTAGCTCCTTGAGGAGGTCGGCCTGATAGGCCTGCAACACCGCCATAGTGTGCAGACAGCTACCAGCCCACCCAGCCACCATGTAAGCCCTACCCACCAGCGTCGAAGTATTATGGCATGGCTTGGTGGGTAGCACCGGGGCCTTAAGGGACGAAGCGGCCTCGGGAGAGAGGTAGCTCGCGAGAGCATCCTCCACCCAAGGCAGCGTCCCATAACCCGCTCGGCCGCCCCCAGCACATTCCCAAAATCAAGTGCTTGGGGGGAGGAAAGTCTGGCCGAGTAGGGTTTTTCCCAGGATCTACACAACTCATTGTACAGATCCTGGAAAAATGGCAGGCCCCGGCGTGGAGGTTGAGACCCGCGCTTGAACCTTTCATCCAGTTTACTGGGCGTCTGGATTTCGGGCTCCTCCTGTGGCCATTCAATGTTTCATTTGGCCACAGCGCGGGTCAAAACCTCCACTAGCTCCTCCTGAGTGGGTGAGTGACGCGATGGCTGAGCTTCTACGTCACCCGCCTCGATGCTCCGCCCATCCGACTCCTCGGAGCCGGATAGTTGAAGCACCCGTTTCTCCGCCTTGCGTGAAGAAGCCGCATCGCGGGCTTCCGCATGGGGCGGGAGAACATCAGAATCCTCGGACGAGGATAGGGAAAGTGCCTCAGCAGTCCCCATGATCTGCACCGCCGCCATGCCTCAGCAACGGCGGGCCCAGATCCCTGGGGCTCGCGGGCTTGACCGGTCTCATCGAACACGGCCAGCCATGAGCGCAACACCCTAAGCGGTAGCAAATCACACTCGCTACAGGCGGCTCCCTCGAGAGCCGCCCTAGCGTGCTGCACGCCCAGGCATTGCACACACATTAGATGTGTGTCCGTGCCCGAAAGGAAACGCGGACATGGATGCACACATCTCCTAAACTGAGCCATCTCACTTTGTTTTTTAAACGTTGGTAGACAAACAACACCAAATAGACAGAGACAATACACAGAGCGCTTCAGCTGAAGAGCAAAAAGCTGCCGTGTGTTTGCATCGGCGTCCCTTTGTATCTTCCGGGTATGCCGTCATCTACTACGTCATGACGCACCACCAATCAGATTGGCTTGATTTCATTCATACTTCAGATGCGTAACGCTGAGGGCGTTCCCAAAGTGTCATCACACGATGACGCAGTACGAGTTCCCTCGAAGGGGAACACATTTTCTGTCTTCTCTCAGTCTAGAAGGCACCAACTTCTAAAATAATTTCACATTTCTACTACATAAATTACCCAATTTAAATACACATTCATCTTTCCAGAGGTGTAGTACCCCTTTAAATGAAACTAAATAACTAAAATTAAAATGAAAGCAGAATTAAATTAATTTCAAAATATTAGCAAGAACTATATAGTATCTCAGTGATACTAAAACAACACTATATGGCAAAATCTGTTACAGTGCGTTTTATATATAAATGCAGAAATGGTTGTGCCCCTAAATTTTCTAAATGCACATTGCATTTCAGGAAGGCGCCGCCATATTGGGAGGATACGCTATCCGTTGCCATGGTTATTTCGACAGTGAGACTGAGAGAGCAGCTTGAGATTCGTTTGCATTTGAGATACAGCAGAGTTTCTTGGAGAGAAATGGAGGTGGGGGAAGTAAAAGTAAAGGTGCTCTATCGGGACACTAAATAACACTGCCAAGCAGCGTTATTTAGAGAAACTGCTTGACATCAACAACATCGACCCGTACGACCTGCCAGCTACAGAATGACACTACCACCCTCTCGCACATCCGGACATCATCAGTTACCCGGTTTATGGTATCAGTGCCTCCACAATGCAAGCGTTCAGAAGCTTTAAGTCATTAGAAGTCATAACATGACCTGTTACACAACAAAAGTACATACATTTCATTCCATGCTACATTTCTAATATCCCTTTGTCTGCAGCAATTGCCCATCTGCTTGCCATTCAGCCTAATCACATCTGATCTGATTGTCTAAAGCTCCCATAGTCTATGGCAGTAGAGCGAAAATAATTGCATTTTTACAATGAACGCATTACAATTACATTATTATATTTAAAAAAAATGTAAAACAATAATCAGCATTAGAACTGTAAAAAACATGAATAAAAGTGAAACCTTACTTTGGCAAGTATGACTGAGCTCTCGCAGTTTACAGGTTTATGGGTTTGTAAGTCTTGCACCCAGCCGCAGCAGAATTGTTCATAAGCTTCTAATGACTTAACCCTCTAGTGCTCTTTGGTCATTTGTGTGAAAGAAAAAGAAAAAAAAAAAACATCACAGCTTAATCGGAATGATAAGAAACGTGATGACTTTTCTAGCATTAGGTATGTAAACAGACAAAAAAATTGAGGTCATGATCCGAGCATGCTAAGTGGTCGTAAAACAAATAGTGATGTTAATTGTCTTCAGTCATAAATGGCCGACCATAGGAAATGAATGGAAAAATCGGCAAATATACACAGAATATTTGTGTGTACAATCTACAAATCTGCCACAATGCTGAAAAAAAAAGTACACGGCAGTAAAGGGGTGACACTCTAAAACATCAAGAGTGTGATATTGAACCATCCACTCTAGGGGTGGGAATCTTAAGGCACTTAACGATTCGATCCGATTCCGATTCTGGGAGTAACGATCCAATTCCCAAAACGATTATTGACATACATCTTTGGTAACTAATTATCCTGCTGTGCAAATACATGAACTTTACATTTTAACCAAAATTGGAGCTAATATGCGTTTTTTTTTTAGTTAGAATATCTGTTTGACAGTATTGCCATATTAAAAATGATTATGAAGATTTCTTTCAATACTTTTATTTTATTAACAAAGTTATATTCAAGATTAACAAGCTCTGAATGAAACATGGCAAGCCATATATACAATTGCAGAGAACAATCATTAAGAATGAAAAATTGTCACACTTAGTTGTAAATTGAGAACTGTTTAGTTTCTTTAGAACATTGTAACAAAAAATGTCTTTAAAAGCAAAAAAAAAAAAGGTTTCTATGGCCTAGTCCACACATACACGGGTATTTTTATAACCAGAGTTTTTCCTCCTCCGTTTTAAAAAACAATCGCGTCCACACAAGCACTGTTTAAAAAATATCTCTGTCCACATGAAAATGCAAAACTCCATGATTGGCTGCCTGATTTCCACATGGGTCCCATCCACAACACCGATGCACTGAGGGATGCCATGGAAACCCTTCTACAAGTTTCTTTACTTTGGTTAGAGCCACACAAACATTTAGCTGAGAAGCCAAATTCAGTGTGTGTACGCACATCTGAACAGAGAACCTGCCGAGCTGCGACAGTCATGTTAGAGACATTTAATGAATCACTCGCCAAAACGAAGTCTTTGTTCAGAATTTTCCATTCGTTTGAAACGTGCAGTAGTTCAGCAATATTTGATAAGTCGTTCCAAAAATTATGCCACGGATGTTGGTAGGTTTATGTCACGGCCACCGCATCGGAGACATAGGAGTGTTATTTGTGTTCAGAGATCGCCGACGGCCCCGCGTTTGATAGTGTTTACATTGATCGCTAGTTTACAATATCATTTTGTCAAGTAATAAGGTCAACCAGTACATTGTTTGAAAGATAAGAGACTGCAGATTCGTATCTGTATAAGCATTATACAATCAAGATAACTTTGCAACGTTTTTTGTCATTCTGTATGAATCTAAACAATGTGATATGACAACAAAGAGAGAGGATGTCCCTTACCTTTTTGTGCTTTGGAAATGTAATGTTTGGCAGAATAATGGTGACTTCGACCTTTTTTCCATGGGAAGAGTGCAGTGTACGATGTCCATAGTAAATATTTGTCCAAAATCAAGCAAACTGGTAAAAAAAGCTATAGAACTTCTGTTGTTTACTTCCTGAAGTTTACTAATCACGAGGACGCGGTCCTGTTTATTTGATGAACTGTACGCATGAAGCGCATTATTCAATGAAATATAACGTATCAATGTATTTAGTAGAGTGTCTGGAACTGAATGAGAACCGCCCAGAAGATATCTGATGAAAACTAGCCACGCAATTTTAGAAAAGATTGAAAGATGACAGTCACTTTTGGTGACGCATGATTATCCACATGCAAATGTGTTTGGTAAAAAAAAATAAAAACAGCAATGGGAAAGTCTTGTGTTGTCATCTAACATGTAGTCTATGCAATAACGAATACGCCGATGTGTTGATTAGCATAAATCTCGCGAGTATCACATTGTATTTTTGTTTGCGTAACCATTTGCATCCTGGAAAATTACTCACGCGCGCCCCTCGAGCAGTGTTGCCAAGTCCGCGGTTTTCCCGCGGAATTGGGCTACTTCAACACTGTTGCCGCGGGCTGTTTTTCATGTCCGCGGGTTGAAGCGTTCCCAATTATATGATATTTAGCCCCGGGAATGCGAATTTTAGTAGGCAACCATGCCAAAAAAACACATATTTAACCTCCCAATTGCGGTTAAATCTCCCCCTGAAACGAGATTGGGCTTGTTTTGGGCTAGTTTTGAGTAGCAATTGGGCGGGTTTTGTTGTGAAAACCTGGCAACCCTGTACACTAGCTCACTAGCGCTCGCTCTGTCAGCATTCGCCTGCAATGGATCCACGCCGAGATCGGTAAGTGTCTACATTTAGTACGTTTTTGTTGCTTTGTTTTGTAGTTTTGTGTTTCTACACTATTACGGCTTATTAGTACATTCAAGTACCGCAAAAGTCCTTTTTTATTCAAGTGCTGAGTTAGAAGCTAGTGATGTAAGTTGTAACAATGTATCGTGGATAGTGAAAATCTGTATTGTGTATATTTCACCCAAAATAAAAATGACAGTGTGAGGAAAAAGTTAAATTTCACAGTGTTTTAGTGTCAGTACTACATTCAATTACTATAAAATGTTGAATATAATGTATAGTAATGCAATGGGGGAATATTTGTGGGACCTGATAATGACAAATGTCTTATGTTGCCACTAAAAAGTGACCAGCAATATTTTAAATATATCTAGTCAGTGAGTGGGTGAGAGTGTAAGCATATTTGTCTAAAATAATTCAGTCTTTTCGGCTATTATCACCAGAATAGTTTTTACTCTGTTGTCACCATTGTCCTGTGCGTAGTACTTTGTGGTAAGCAAATAATGTGAAGCAAGTAATGTTTCTTGAGAGAAGAAACTGTTTTGGGGTATGATTATTGTCTGATTACAGTCTGAGTCATTAGCTGGTAGTGTAAATGTTTCAATAAGGGAAACAACAGAGTGGGTATGGAGGTAGATCACTGTATGTGAAAGATCCTTTGAATTTGAATAGAAAATTTGTAAGCTTGTGTAAATGTGCCATCAGGGCAACAATAGAGTGGGTATATAGGTAGATCACTGTATGTGAATGATTCTTTGAATTTGAATAGAAAATCAGTAAATATGCACATACATGCATTTTTATAAACATTTAGGGGTGAAAAATATACCAGAGAAAGTATATAAATTGAGCTTTGTCATGTAGTAATGAGAAAATAGATTGAAATGATCAAACAAACCGGTTATACCTCATGGTAAAAGGTGGTTACCAAGTGTCCCTTTGGAGTCTCCAAGTGGCCTTTTTGGAAAGGTGCCTAGACATACTCCGAACTAAATGCTTGTAAAAAAGTCATTTTGGCTTGTATCAACTTCAAATTTGAAACGTACATTTAAAAGACATGTGGCTTTAGTTTACTTGTGTTTCCAGATCCATATATATTTCTGCCTTATGTATTTTTCTTGTTCATAAACCGTTATAATTTTTTTTTTAATTGTCCATTGTGTTTGAGCTTATTTATCTCTCTACTAGTAATTTCTAGAGTAATTTTGAGTCTTTCATGGTAAACTGTCAAGTGTCAGCTTTCAAATGATACCTTTGATTTGTGTGTAGTCAGAAGGACTCATTAGCAGCAACAATTTTATTTTGGGTATGTCATTTTGCACTCCTTTGCCAAAAGTGGGGGTGACTGGTAAGGGGTTAATGGCAAGGAAAGGCCATATAGCCTATGTAACGAGTAGGAAAATAGTGTGGCACCTTTAAGAGCGTTCGCCCCGGTTGGAGCGTGTGCGTTCTGTGTGTGTGTGCGCACTGCGCCTCGAGCTCCCATGTGTACGGATTATTTTCTGTCTTCTGTTGCTAACATTAATTTATTTTTGTTTTTGTTGGGTAATGCTGTGGACGGAAGTGGAGTTTGTGCCGGACTCTTGTGGGGGGGTTCCGCGGAGAATAAAGTGCGGGCAGTTTGATGTCAATCGCCTCCGTGTTTGCATCGACTCCAGTTGTGTTGAGTGAGCTATCCATATTTTTCACCCGGACACACGCGTTACACCTACTTGAGCACCACTTCGTTATTTTGGCTCAGAATTTAGTTTGTTGGAAATATTAACTTTTAATATTAACTGCTTTTGAAATTAAAAACTTTGCATTTAATAGGCAAAATACATTTTTGAAACGGAGAGGCAGCCGCAGCGAGTGCAGACAGAGCGGCCAGAGAAACGGAGGAGCGACTGCTGTAAGGCGTTTGAGCAAAACTGCGGAAAAACTGCATAAAACGTGCGGGTGTTGAACCCTCTCACCAGGAAAAGTGTCCCCACGGGTGCGAAGCCCCTGAGCAGGTCGTAGTTTGTCCATCTTAAATGAAGGCAATTCACCAGCATACGTCACAAACGTTCACCTATCAACGGGTTGTTCTGTTTGACCGGTGACCGCGCGCACGCGTACAGTGGTGAAGTGGCCGTTTGAATTGAACACAGAATCGGTTCTGAATTTTTGAGAATCGATTTTGAATCGTTGGATAACGAATTGCGATGCATCGATGCAGCAACCTTTTCTCCCACCCCTAATCCACTCACACACACATGCACACACGCACACTTAAACACACACACAAACCTATGGCCCACTGAACCTATGAACCACATTTAGAATTTTTAAAAACCACAGCTTCTTCAGAATGATATCAAACCTGGTGACTTTTATGGCATTAGGACTGTGAACACACAGAAAAATTGAGGGCATGATTTGAGCATTCGAGCTCTTCGGTAATAATCATAATGCATAAACTAACACTTTAAATCCCTATTTCTAACAAAAACAAAATCTAATACTTTATAATAAATAGTCTGAGATTTTTAAAATATATATATTCAAATCCATCAAAAAAAAAAATCATTAAATGTGTTCAAAAGAGACCTAGTGAATTCACAAACCTCTCCATTGAGGCCTCTAGTGGTTAAACACATGGTTGCATGTTTTCTTAAATAATTCCAAAAGAGAGCGCTAATCTGCTAATCTTTGGAAGACCTAGACTTTATTTTAACCTGAAATACTGTTTTAAAAAAAAAATCTAAAAAATAATAATTATATATATATAATGATAAATGATATATATATATATATTTTTTTTTTTCACTCGCAAAAATAGACAATAATTATTGCATAAATATTAATAAGTACCATGAAATCATTTCAAAATACAAAAGAAAATAGAAAACAAATATTATTGATGAAAAATAAATTGCATTGGTTTTACTGGGGTGGAGGAAGTTTATTTTTTAGATGTCCGGTCACTTATGACTGGGAAGACAACCAATGCAACCCCTAAACAAAGAGCACCAGAGGGTTAAAGCTTACGAACGCTTGCATTGTGTAGGCACTGATACCATAAACCAGATAATTGATGATGTCCGGATGTGCGAGAGGGTGGTAACATCATTACTTACCAACACGATCATCATTTCTGAGATAAATAGTAAAGGTGAACACATATACGAACAAGTTCTCCGTTTAGGATTAGAACAAATTCAACCCAAGCAAGCGCCTTTGATGACGTGGATGATTACGTCACTGTTTATCATCTGTCCATCATCGTCTAAAGCCCGCCCGGACAATTTCATTGGTCCGAACAGTTTCTGTTCGGGCATAATTACTCCTCTACGGATCAAGTCCAGACCGATGTCAAAACTGTCAAATGTTGTGGGCGGGGCTAAATTCAGCTGGCATCCAGGTTATGATAGTGTACAACATGACTCCATTTTCCATACCGTGCTTTTGTCTTACCATTATTTTGTCTTACCGTGCTTTTGTCTTACCATTACAATCATTGTGGTACACTTATAATAAGTGTTTATATTGGGACTATTTCAGACCGCTGCGATTACGTAATGACACAGTAGCGCAATGACATCATAATGTCATTTAGCAACTTTTAGCAACAAATTGATCTGCCTTTAACAACAAATTAGTGACAGACACTTCCGCATCAAAGACGGTGAAAGTATCGCGGCATTTTCCCAGCAGCAGATTCAATTAATGTAACAGACCGTAATAAAGTTATTGTGCAGAATTACAGCATGTGCATAATGGTTGCTGAGTTGGTAAATTTACAGATTGGCCAGTAATTCTGCAAAAAAAAACTGTTTTCCCAAATAAAGCTTAACATAAAACATATAACTTACCCAAACAGCAAACAATTCCAGCTTTTCCTGGTTGATGCTATCATCCATGTGCTTGTAATTGCTGCGGTTGAAATGCTTTCAGAAGCTTGGCTTTCTGCACCAAATTAAGCTCTGGTGTAGGTCTTCCTTTGCCTATTGACCACAGCCTTAATTTAAAAGTTAATCTTGAAAACGGCGTGGATACTAAATTAACAACGACGACGACATCCTCACAAACATTATTTGCATTTTCCTTCGCAAATATCTAACAGCGTCACATTGATAAGCCCCGCCCATTCAGAGGGATGAAATGATTGGTCAATTTTCCTCTCATTTATTTTCTTGACTTGCTATTGCTTGGCCCGCTGTAATTTCATAGCTGGACCACCAATCACAGAACGGAAAGCATTAGGCGGAAAAATTCTAATATGGGGGAATTGGGCGTCTACACAACACAACACAAAATGAAAAGGTCAATTTGAAGGGTTTATTTCCTCAAAAAGACTTAGATGTTTATTGTCAGTTTATGAATTCCAAAAATAACATTAGAACTAATGAGTTTTACTTTTTAAACTATTATTTAAATGTTTGTAAATATTATTTTTTACAATAGTTTAGGATCTCTATGAGGGCCTAGAGGGCATTGGCGGTTGCCCTTATCACTTAATAAGTAATCATTTGATCTGACGAGTTAATGAAATTAAAGTGGAACTGTAAGGCTGACCCTCACTGATGTGAGCTATTCAAATCAAACACATAGACGTCTTTTGCACCAGTTTGATATCTGTATAACTCATAATGTAATAACTGCAAATGCACTTAATGTAATAAGTATTACATTATTAGTATAATAAAATGTTCATAATATAAGGATTTTCTCAAAATGTAATAAAATCTTGAGCTCACAAATGTAATAACAATTTTTACAGAAGATTATTACATTATAAATTCACCAAAAACATGTCATATTTTCAATATTGTAATAGCTTTTAAAACATAAAAAATTCCCTTTTTTTTAAATCTAAAGTACCTTAAATCTGAAACTACCTGCATGCGAAATGCAACATTTAAATATTCATGCAATTATTATTAGTATTATATGTTTATTAAACATAAAGCATTGGTATTCCTTTACAGTGCATTTAAAAAAATCTAAATCCAGATAAATAAATAATATCAGAACTTTTGCTCCTACTACTACTAGTAGTAGTAATATGGATTTTGCAGGTTTTGACTGGATTTAGATTTTTCTAATTTATTGTAAAGTAATACCAATGCTTTGTTTATTAATAATATTATTATTATTATTTATAATAATAGCATGAATATTTAAATATATTGCATTTTGCAGATAAGGTTTAGGACTAGATTTAGATTTTTTTAAATGCACTGTAAGGGAATACTACTATTTTTTTTATATTTTTTTAAAAAGCTATTACAATAATGAAAATATGATGTTTTTGGTTAGTTTTTAATGTAATAAATGTATCATAATGTAAAATTTGTTATTACATTATGAGCTCAAGATTTTATGTTTTGAGAAAAATATTATCATACATAGTGTAAAATATTTTATTACACTAATAATGTAATACTTATTACATTATGTGCAGTTTTTACACCATGTGCAGTTATTACATTATGAGTTGCTACAGATACCTCCTTTAGAAGGCTGTAGGTGTTTAGTGAGCCATGTTCACATCTTTGATCTGCTCTCTCAGGTATTTCCTTGTTTTCTCCTGAAACTCAAAGGGAATTTCTCAAGTTTCTGCTCGATTCACTGGAACAAAGCAGCGGGATGATTTGCATTTAAGTGGCTAAATGTAAACCTCGTGAACAATGTTTGCGACAGGGTTTCTACGATGAGAAGATTAGGTTTGCCTCTTGGGAACAGACTGATGTCATGGGAAAAACAAAACAAGCAACCACACCTGCAGTCCTTCATGGAATGTTACGAAAAGAGTAAAGAGTTCTGTAAAGAGGAGCTTGTACTTTGGACACAAACCCGTACAAAGGTGTCAGTTAATAAATGTGAAAGAAATATATACACTATGATGGTGTGGTTATATCCATGTTGATTATTAAACTCATAATTATCAACTCATTGTGCTACAGATCCATTTATTGTTAGTTCACCTGCCTCTGGCAAGTATAGCATGCGGATCACAGATTGCTCCAGCAGCATTGCATGTCTCTGAGCTCTCACATTGTATGCTGTATGTATACGACCCAGCCCAGAGGACTGTCTGCAGAATAAGAGGAGGCCCAAGCATGAGCTCTACTCACCTGTTCTGATCGTTTCCATTTCTTATCTAAACACCGCCCTGCTGCGAGGAAGTCTCCCGAGTGTCACAAGCAATTAAGGTTCCCAGCTGCTTGCAGCCTCATCTATACGAGTACCTCTGCATGTCCTCAGGGAGATAGTTGGACTGTCCATGCAGCCTTTCTTAAATGGCATAGACATTATAGGAAGCACAAGCTCACACTTCATGTATGTGTTGAAACCTCCTCTAGATATGTAACCACACAACAACATATGACACATTCATAGATTATTACAGTAGGCGAAGGATTTCAACTTCTGTGTGCATTCAAAATCTGTGTAACGTATGGCATGTTATTAGTTGTGCATTGTTAATCTTTCATGGCCTGCATGATGAAACGTAATTGCCTCTTTTTCACATGGTATTAACATATCCTGTGCCTGTAAAATATATTAACTCATTCTGATCAAGCTAATCTCAGCGGGAGGTTTTTCATCTTGCAGCATTCTACATGAGTTCAGCTGTATAAAGGTAGATCACTTAATTTACTCAGTGTTAAGCTATTAGAAATTGACCTTGATATTAGAGAGGGTACACTGTAAAAAATGTTATGTGCTATAAAAAAAATTATGACAATATTACACATAATATTTTTGAGTAGTTTTTAAAGGTCCCATGGCATGGCATTTTTCTATTATTTTATAATGTTTCCTGAGGTGTACTTATATTGTTAGTATGATTTTTACATCAAAAAATGTCATAATTTAGAAATGAAAGGCATTTTTTCTATACTGATGTTTGCCCTGTGGCTGAATGCCCTGGTTCAAGGGGCGTGTCTGCTGTGATACTTCAGTGAAAACGGCCACTGTTGTGATTGGCTGACATCTTGTATTTGAAATATTGTGGAGGGGGCGTGGTTTAGCGAGGCACTGCATGCGTGAGAGAGAGAGACTGACTGAGCACTCGTGAACCATGGAGAGCTGGAGGAAGTTTTATTGCATTGTAATGTATCTTATAATTCGTTTTTGTGTACATTTTTGACATTTCTGTGCATTTAATTAGGTTTTGGGTCTGTGTTATCTGTGCAAATAAGTAGGGATTTTTTATTTTGACGGGTGTTGCAGTCTACGGAGCAATATGAAAAAAGAGGGAGCACTCCTGAGAGCTCGCGGTTCATCTTTCAGTGGGTTTAAGCAGATTTAAAGTTTACAGTTTGTTTAGCACCCCCTGAAAAGACAATAGGTGTGTATGTGCTTGTTTACTGTCATTTGTAATGAGTATGTTTGTGTATTTCGCTGTATTGTTATTTAATAATGCTATGCTAGGTAACCTTTCCTGTCATGACTTCAAAACAGGCAAGATTCCAGATTGGCTCGTCTGAGCTCTCATTTTCTCAAAGACAGAGAAAGACAGCCAGAACTCGGTTTACACCCATCAACATTTCTAGCCACTTGGGGACCATATACAGGCTAGGGGGACTCATATTAATGTTAAAAACCCTCATAAAATGACATTTTCATGCCATGGGACCTTTAAAGGAAAACACTGACTTTTTGGCCGTATCCGCCAGAGTTAGATAAGTCCATATACGTACATACTATTCTCATCTTCGTGCGTGCCATAACTCTGTCTGACGCACCCACCGCTAGCCTAGCTTAACACAAAGACTGGAGGTAAATGGCTCCAGCTAGCCTACTGCTCAATAAGTAACAAAATAACACCAACATTTTCCAATTTACATGTTTTGATGTGTATAGTTACATTGTGTACTAAGACCGACCGAAAATGAAAAGTTGTGATTTTCTATGCCGCTATGGCTAGGAACTATTGTCTTATTCCTGCGTAATAATCAAGGAACTTTGTGCCGTACCATGGGCGCCACATCGTTGTAAAATAGGCTAACTTCCATAAACATAACCAACATGACAACCTGCTTGCACAGGGAGTGTGCTGGGGACTATTTTCAGGCGCTGTGTAATATCATCACACCTCTGCACCCATGGTAGGGCAGCAAAGTTCCTTGATCATTACACAGGAATGAGAGTATAGTTCCATTTTATTAACTTTTTCCCCATCAGCATTTTTTTTCCCCAAGTTGCCAGCCACCGCCAGCGTTTTTTTCACCATTTTCACAAAAATGTCATGGCCATAATGTCAATATTTTGTTGTATGAATACTATCTGAACATGCAATATACCAAAAGAAAGAACAGAGCCTCTGCTTTTAAACAAAAACGCTTGTTTTATTCTAGCTTGATGCATATTTTTTTCTTATCAACACTTAAATGTGGGTAAGTTTCATAAAAAAGCAACATTTGAGCAAAAAGCTGAGAAAATCACGTTTTTGTCAAAGTCTACATCCAGATCAGATTCAGAAATGTGATCAAAACATAGATGGAGTGGAACAAGTCCATAAACACCCCCAAAGCTTCACAGTCCTATAACTCGTCCTGGGTCGATATTTCATTCAGTAACATTTCATTCAGCATATGATGATATTGCTTGTTTCTGCATCCTCTTCACATGCGTTTTGATCAGGAGATTTTGTACTCTTTCAGAAGATGTATCATATTGCCCCCTTCCGTATAACAGTGAAAACATGGAAGCGTTTTCTCACAAATGACAGAAATTTCCGTCAATGGTGGGGAAAGAGTAATGTAAGAGCACATTTGAATGTGTCATGTATATAGTGGTGGTCATTAGACACATTACACAGATTATCCAACAATAGGATAATAGGACAAGGAACTTTGCCCCCATGGTGCAGACCATAGACTAAAAAAATATGGACGTAGTGTCCGTGATGTCACGCATAGGATTCTGAAGAGCAGTTTTGAAGCGTTAAGTAGGGTCGAGCTGGCCGTTGCCATCTTGGCAGTGCGTCACCACGCACCACACCGGATAACTAAAAATGGGCATAGAGGCGGGACGTAAATGGCTATCCACCTGTCACTCAAAGTGGCCACTCCCTTAATTATGCAGAACTTTAAGGCTTTATATAATGTAAACGAATGAGTTATAAAAAAAATTCACCACCCACACAGTTGTCATGAAGGGCAAAATTAGATATATTGACCAAAGACACAATTTGTACCAGGCTGTAAACATGTTTTTTTCTGCTGTAAAGTTGGGCATTTTAACATGAGGCTCAATGAGATTCTGCTCCCTTTTAGAGCCTGTCTTTAGCGGCCAGTCAATGAATTGCAGTTCCGTATTGGCTTCAAGATATACTGGGGGAAGTTGCAGCTTGGTGCAGACTCAGGGATGGACCTGCTCATGGGCTCCGGCCTCGGAACGGTGGTGGCTTCCGGCTCTAGCTCTGGGACAGATGCGTTGGCTGGCTCTTGCTCCATGGATGGAGGTGGCTTTCACACATGGTCAGTGTAGTAATCTAAGAATAGAAAGTAAGAGCGTTGCTTTACTTTTTGGGGAACATTAATAGTATTTCATGAAATGTGTCTAGCTTGGCTTTTATCCAAAGAAAAAAAAAAGAAGCTATATAAAACACTGATTTTAGCAGTCTTAGCAGTTGAATGAATACACAATTGGTACATTCTAATCGTACTGTGTCCAGCACACCTTCAAATCAGGTGGACATTACATCAAACAAATTAATGTTCAAGTTTATAAGGTGTATAATGTACCCCTAATGCAGCCATTTTTTGATCATTGCTATGTCCCTTTTGAAGTGTGACAGGCAGGGAATGCTATATGTGATGGATGGCACATAACAATTGGGAAAAGTGGAAAGAGGGGGGCTTTACAAACAGGAAATCCTGAGGAAAAAATCAATATAATCACTCAAGGCCACCATTAGATACCCAGGCAGATAGCAGGCTGGGTGGTGCTGTTGAGGTAGAGAGAGAGAGTAAGGGCAAGCATGTTAAACCCACCACTAATACCACACTGACCTGTGTTTACCCTTTCCCCTACACCTGACCGCTATATCGTTCTATATCACACACACACACTATGCTAAAACCCTTACCCTTCACCCTTACAGCATTGTGGGATAATACGTTTAGAACATAAGCTGTAAAACAGACAACGGGTTAAACCAGTGGCCAAAGTGGCTGTGCTGACACATAGACCCTGTGGCTTAAAGCTCATTTACACCAGGAGTGGAAAATTCATCTATCCAGACATTCATTTTCCAAACCCCTTGTCCTATGTATAGTTTAAAATGCGATTTTCTCTCATATAGCATTGAAAAGTTTGATTCATTCTTTATTTAAATTAAATACATATACCTCTTTAGCTATTCCCACTTGTAAACATGACTTCGCTCAGTCATTCATGTGCTCGGAACTATTTCCAATTCTTGAAGGGCACATTAGATCTTATTTAAGGCCAATTCTCACTGCACCAACAGATGGTAACTGTGGCGAGCAGCGAGGCCGAGGGACCGTGAGGGCGGGACGAGGCGGCGCTCATCAGGGAGGATGAGCGCCAGCTGCGCGCCGCAGCGATCTCGGCCCTCGCGGAGGAGTGAGGGACTATAAAGGAGGAGCGACGACAGTGAGGGACGAGAGAGGACCAGGCCTGGATTTTATGTTAAGTTTTATTTATGTTCTGTTATGTGTTCGCTGCAGTCGTCCGTGAGGGGCTGCAGATTTTTATTTTCATTTCTATTATTTGTATTAAGGCGACAGTCGTCCGCGAGGGGCTGTCGCCAACATTTTATTTTTGTTTTTTGTTTAATTAAAGTTTGTTTGAACGTCCGCCGGTTCCCGCCTCCTTCTTCCCGTACAAACAAGCTTTACTACAGTAACCAACACGGAAAAATTAAAGGATGGAAGTACGTCACTTCTCAGACATTCCACGACCCGACAAGTGGCGATTCACCATGTTCATTTGGCGAAAAACAAGCTCTGACAGACACTGACAGGGGTAACACACTGATCCGGCAAAACCCGATGAAATTCCGTTGACGCGCTGCACCATGCCGCAACAGCTAGAAGCTGTCTATACTTGACGCAACAAAGCAACCGCTCGCATCCGGTGTAGACACGGTGTAAGGCTATGAGTTGTAGACAGACAGTAACAGAGCACCAAAAACAAACAGCAGCCGCCTTTACAGTTCCTCCTGAAACAAAACAACAAGCTTATGCTGTGTTCAAACAATGTCATAAGCGTAATCATGAGATGGCAACCCGTGACAATCTACCCAGTGCTGTTCACGTCCTCATACTCTATTTTTGTGTTTCTATTTCAACACTATCAACGTTGAAATGAATCTGCAGCAGTCAGGTGGTACAAGTCAGAGCTCTGTAAGTTGTTTACACTCATCATTATTGTAATGTTATACACTTTGAGACATTAGGTAATTTAACGCCGTCTCTCGTCTTGTGACGCTTTGCAGATGCTGCTGTACGCGTTCATGTGTTTTGATGGAGGTGTGGCTTCGGAGACGCTCTGAAAGGAGTGTGGGATCTCATGCTTTCAAAGTAAGCTTGCTATTGCTAGCCTCTCAGGAATTGCCTATCTTACCTTTGAGTAGTTTTAATGCACTTAGCTACATTTTGTTGGCTTGTAGTGTAGCTGACTAGAGAGCTTGACTCTAGTTGAACTGCATTAGATTGATCATTATTTTTCAAGAATCCTGAACCTTTTTTTAAAATGTCCATTTAGAAAATGTTCCTCAGGTAATTTTCAATAATAGCCTATATGAGAGCACAGATTTCAGCTTTTGTGTCAGCTAAGGCAAGCAATCGTTGAAACTGTCAACTTGAGAGCTGCAAAAGACCAGAATCAACAACATTGTGATACAAGAGTCAGGCATTACTGCGCACTACAGCCGTTTGTTCAAAACATGCAGCAAACAGGTGAAATCATTTAAGGGGTGTCAGGATCTGCTTTCCTTCCCAGGTTATTTCTCCCTGCAGCTTTTGGACTAATATCCCAATCACACACTCAGAAAGCAACTGACAGCCAATCGCAAAATGAATCACGATGCACCCCCAATGCACCAGGTCCCCACCATATCCAATATGTGACCAGTCAAATGTATCAATCCATCCCGGTTCAGCTTTCTCCAATTATCCCCTGCAATCACAAACACACATGCACACATGCGCACACTGTACCAGCCGCTACCATTGAAGCAGTGTACTTTCTTTTGATTTATTTCTGTTTTCATGAGGAATGGCTAGGAGGCCATTTTATGTAGGTTGAAAGGTCCTCCATTACAGCTGTGTGGGGGCAGGGGGTAGAGTTATGGTGCAGGGGTGTAATTGCTCTCAAACTGTCCCTTGATGCTGTGGTAATAACGGTCCAGGCCACCCTCGCCCTCCTGGCCTCTTCAGCCATATGGGTCTACCTCTCTAGGTCACCTTTGTTGTAAATTTGCCCCACCTCATGTTAGTCGTTTTGAACAGCAATAGCCCTTTTCTCACTCTCAGCCCCATCGCTCCCTAAGGAGCAGTTAAGAGCAAGTGTGTTTGCTGGAGATTACCTGAAAATGTCAGATTACTTGTAAATGCCAGGGGAAGAAAAGTGAGGTGCTTTCCAACTATACTGAAAACGCTCCATCTTCTTCCAACCACAATCTAATTGACAAACAAACACACAGAGTCTATATACAGTCACCTTAATAGGTGGCGCAAACAGGTAGACCCACTTCAGCCGACGACAAAAAGAAATCAATATACCTGCAGTGAAGCACACAAACACAGTTCACATACATACAATCTTGTGCACAAAGAAGCTAATGAAATCCGTGGGAGGTGACAAGTCCCCGGTTTTACTCTTTTTCAATCCTGGGGGTCCGTGGAAAAGATATAGAAAATATAAGAATCTAAATTTGTATAGAATTTCTAACTCTTTCAATCTAACTTATTTACATGAAAATAAATTAATTAGGTAGGGCTGTCAAAATTAATGCGTTTTTTCAGTTTACGCGTTAAATTTTTTTCTGTCATTTTTTGGCTAGTGTTACATTATATGATCACGGCCTTATTCATGAAAATGCTTTTAAACCATTCAAGCGCCACAAAACATACGAGAATGTATGTGACTCACATGTTGCACAGAAACCAGTGCACCAGTATCGAGTTCATGCTCGAACGAACAATAGCACACAGAATTATGCCAAAATGCCCGTTTAAATAAGGTCTTAATGAACTTAAAGAGTTGTGAGAAAATTAGATGCACTTCAGATCCGTGTCACTTTCGGCAGCGGCAGGTCTTAAAGTGACAGCAGCCTAATTAACCAGTTGCTGTGATGTCTGTCAATCAAAGAGCAATACCTTTCTACGGAGAAAATTGTAGCTTTATCTATATTTAATTTATAAATTATGCTGTTAAGACTGTAAAGTGTTTGCTAACTTTATTCAGTTTCTGTATATGTCTAACAGGTAGGAAGGGCACACACTCTAAAAGATGATTGGTTAAAAACAACCCAAGTTGGGTTGAAAATGGACAAACCCAGCAATTGGGTTGTGTTAACCCAGCGGTTGGGTTAAATATTTGCTTAAAACAACCCAAACGCTGGGTTAAAACAACCCAATTGTTTTTAACCCAGGATTTTTTTGATTGCATGTACATATGACATTTATGTGAGGATTGTTTTAAGTTCACTTATAAATTAAAAGTTATTTTTTTAAAACCTCATAAATGTTGAAATTGATAGCTTTCAATTATACTGTAATGTTGAATGTCTATAATTAATGTTTTAAAAAAATCATAGAGACATCAGTACCAGTATTAGTATCAGTGATACTGGCCTTCATTTATAAAAAAGATGTCATTACAATACATATTTAAAATATACTGTCAATGTTTTTAATCTCGATTAATTACAGGAAAAAATGTCAGATTCATTTGTTATTTTCGATTTAAAGCACTAAAATTAAGTAAATATATTTACTTATTAGTACACTACCATTAAAACGTCTGGGGTCAGTAAAGATTTAAAAAAAAAAAATCTACAAGGATGCATTAAATGGCTCAAAAGTGACAGTAAAGACATTTCAAATAATTGCTGTTCTGTTTTATTCATCAAAGAATCCTGAAAAAAGATGTATTCCACATTCACAGTTTCCACAAATCCATTAAGCAGTACAACTGTTTGCCACAGTTTAGGTGCCAAGATATTCTGGTTGGGCGGCCCGGCTCTGTAAAGCTCAGAACCCCCTGCTTTTGAGAGAGAGAGATGTGATGAAGAGCTGCATGTTTAGCTTTTATTTTTTCATTTGCCTGCACATGCTCATATGAAGCCCCGTTAGACCAGTTTTGAGGGTCTTCAAAAGCAGCAGCACTAAAGCTCATGGTGACCAGCATCAAATGTAGATTGCTGAAAAGTTTTCATAGACAAGAAAACGTATGTAATCCTGATAGAATGGGGGTTTCGCACATTCTGTCAGTCACTGACGTTACTCGGAGTGACTGACTGAAAGGGAACGTTTCGGTTACGTATGTAACCCTAGTTCCCTAAAGGAACTTCACTGGCTCTCGTGTGTATTGCATGTGCAGAACATTTGAATTCAAGGAACAAAACATACAAGTTTGGAATGACATGAAGGAGAGTAAAATGTGAATTTGTCAGGCCAAATGGGTGCCCTACAAACAGTGGCCGAGCCAGAGGGGTGTCCAGGGTGGCACTAGCATGCATTTTGATGTGCGGTGGTGCGGCACATTGTTCATGTATATAAGAGAATATTAACGTTAGTTGACAAACAGATGATTAATAGGTCTAATAAAAGGGGTTGCGCATACGTTTTAAATGTATGTACTAGCCTACTTGTAGTCTTTGCTGTGGAATATCCGTTGGAATCAAGAATTGTGAAATTTCTACAATTTTGATTGCTTATTTATTAGAATACACTGTTACATCGGTCAAAACAAATGAAAACAAATAAGTATTACACATGATATTCTTTCACGGTCTATGGATCCCCTAAACTAGCCTTGGCCACCCCCGGCCAACCCCAAGTATAAAGGTTGAGTTCCGCCACTGCCTACGAAGCCCTACGAACCACACCACAACATGGTGTCCAGCTCGGTAACACCTGCTGTTTGGTGACCACCAAACAGGTTATGTCTAAATACCCCCTTGGTATTTAGTGCCCTACGCATGCTGCATACTCCGCCTATATTGAGTGACGATACTGATTACAGGACTGTTGTGAGGGGATTTAAATTGGGTATTACTAACTTGGATAGTATCTCTCTTGGGAAGCTGCCACTAACATGAGCCATGACTGACTTCATCAAGAGGCCTGTGCGCAGCCTTTTCCGTTCAGATGCCAGTATTGATCTGAACCTTTGTTACCTCCAGCTGTTTTGGGAAATAGGATGCAACATAGGCCTTTATCTGTAAACAATATGATGATAGAGGTACGTAGAAATCATTCCGAGTGACATGTAGCAATGGGAGGCCTTGCACAGGGAGCTTGTGAAAAACCCGCTTGGGCAATACATCTAAGGTCAAGGCTACAGTTACCAAGGAAACAATGCAGCCGTTACAGACTATATTTAATGAACTGCCCACTGATTCTCATAAAGCTTCATGCCTAATGTTTTATGGAACATAACTACTTAAAATAAGGACTCTCAGCACTGGAAAAATATATGTGTTGAGAAATACTGTATTTTTACTGGCATGTATAAATACTGGCACATTTCAGCCTAACAAAAGCTTCTTTCTTCTAGTCCATGTGAATGTTGTATATTGGATTTGTGTTGATTACTTTGCTAACATTAACCCTTGCTTATTAAAGCTCATTATATCTCTCTCTAGTGGTTCTTATACTGCCAAAAAAAAAAAAAAAGACTTCACCATCATCGCTGGCCGTGCTCTGTCAGCATCATCACATCGTGCTAATCGCTTTGTTAATTAGTTTAATTATTGAAGACCTCTGCAGTGCTTCTCCAAAGCTGCTGACGATTTACGGCGTGCTAAAAAAGAAAGAGCTGCCGGCTTGCTGCTGTCGATCAACCCAATACCAGACGCACTCAGACAGTGGTGAGATATCTGCCCAATAACATGTCCGTTCATCCACCGTGATCTGGGGGCCATATAATAAAAATATGGGTTTTCTTGATTTATGGGGACTTTCTATAGACATAATGATTTTTATATTGTACAAACTGTATATTCTATCCCTTAAACCTATCCATCATATAACATTTTCAAAAATCCTCACTCAGTATTTTTACAAGCTGCTTTTCTCATAGGGACAAAAAGAAGTGTCTCCACAAGGACAAGGATGGTGGATAGGACGTCTTTGCGAGGACAATTTGTCCTCATAATGAAGGGTATACCTGAAACACACACACACTCATTTTCATGTTTTATGGGGACATTCCATAGACATAACGATTTTTTATACTGTACAAACAATATTCTATCTCCTAAACCTACCCATCACAGAAAACTTTCAGCATTTTTACATTTTCAAAAAAAAAAAAAACATCACTTAGTATGATTTATAAGCTATTTTCATCATGGGGACCAAAACATGTCCCCACAAGGACATGGATTTCGGATATTGCCATCTTTGTGGGGACATTTTGTCCCTCCCTATAATGAAGGGTATACCTGAACCACACACACACACACACACACACACACACACACACACACACACACACACACACACACACACACACACACACACACACACACACACACACACACACACACACACACACACACACACACACACACACACACACACACACACACACACACATTTTCATGTTTTAGGGGGACATAGACATAATGATTTTTTATACTGTACAAACAATATTCTATCTCCTAAACCCATCACAGAAAACTTTCTGAATTTTTACATAAAAAAGAAAATAAACATCACTTAGTATGATTTATAAGCTATTTTCCTCAAAGGACCAAAAAATATCCCCACAAAGACAAGGATTTCGGATATTGCCATCTTTTTGGGGATTTTTCAGCATTTTGTCCCCATAACGTAGGGTTTTCCTGGGGAGACAAGCTGTGTGAAAAGCAGCACAATTATGTACTACATTTATTTCACAACTGCATCATGCAGACCAAGTTTGAAGTATTTAAAGAATGCTGTCCCTCAATATTAAGTATTAAATATGAAGTATTTAGACTTAATTGTTAAGTTGTTGTTAAACACATGAATAGTTTCAGCTCATAAAACTGTAGTTTTTTCTTGTTTGTTACAATAGCTTATTCTTATATGGCCTGTTTGGGTGACCATTCATCGAATATAATGGATTCTCATGGCTTAGATTGTGTGTTTTAAGGCATGCCTTGAAATGAAGTATGATCATAAAAAAAAATTGTGGCAGACACACGTGCTTGAGGAGGGGCTGGCTGGAGCCCTGTGATTGACGGCCCCTCAGAGCAGTCGGTAGAAACTATACTCATCTTTAATTGAAAATTGAGACAGTGTTGAATTGAAAATATTGATTCATTCATGGAGCAGACATAAGCCCGGGCAGCCTGGATTTGTGGGATACAGGGAGAAGGAGGAGGGGTGGGAAGAGGATTGTGGGGAGAGCACTTCCATCGATGCATTCTTGCATGAGCTTGAGTAGATCCTGAAGAGAGTGGAGTAATCGAGAGGGAGCTCTGGATAACATTCAGATGGAAATTAAAAGAACATTCTGAATTATATGAAATGAAATGGGAAAAATAAGGCATGTGATTGTTTTCCATGATCAGGTAATTGCCCGTTGGGCGTGTGGAATGAGATGCATTTTGCTTACAGCCATCTGAGCAGAGCTTGTGCTTCTGAACAGCCTGAGAATAGGATCTGAGCGACAGCAGCTCCTCAGTGAAGGTCTGGGGTCTTCAGATATGTCAACTGCCTAATTACAAGTTGTAATTGATTTCAATAAGTTTTTAATTGAATATAAAGGCATTTAGAAGAGGAGGATGTTCTGAAGAGAGAAAGAGGGTTAATGAAACGTGTTAAGCAGAAAACAGGTGAACATATCTAACAGTATATCTGCAAACCAGTAAGCCATTCTGCTATAAAATCAATAAGACAGGAAGCAATTACAGCAGAGATCTAATGTAGCCATGAAGCAATGAGCCAATTAATGCTCACAGCCAATAAGAATGATGTTATTAGATGTGTAAGTACTTCGCTAAAACAAATCTAAAATGATCAGGAACATTGATTGGGACAGTTTTCACGAGTTTTCATTTTCACCCCCGAGACACACTGGACAAGGTATTTCTCAGTCAAGTTGTCTCATGTACTTTGTATTATAATATATTATATTGATGATAATAATTATTGTAAGTGCATGCTGTCACAAAAGGTCAATCTGCACCAAGTACATTTTCAATCCTATTTGATTTACATTAATGTTTCATCTAGACTTGTGTTGTGTATCTCTCTATATATATATCATAAATATATACAGATGGTACTTACAGATAACTTATACAATTTTTATTTTATCTTCCAGTACAATGCCATACATGTCCACTCTCAATCACCCTTCTAATTAAAATAATAAAGGTCATTGCTTTATTGCTGCATACATTTCTCTCTTGACATTTAGAAGCTTTCTATCATTTTAAACATATTTGGAAATAATATACATTCATTTTTTTGCTTTGTAAGGCAATGATAATCTGTTGTGGGGAAATAAAAAGCTTTGTGAGTTGGATTTGTTTTATGCTGGTTAATGGGTGAGGATTTCCCATCTTTCTGATGTTAAAACAGCCATTACGTAAATGAATGGCTGACACTGTCAAGTAAGGCATTTTGGCAGAAAAATTGAGCAATTTTATGATCGCAGAGAGTCATCATGGAAATAGATGTGGGAGAGATATGGAGAACGTCTCGGTTACGTATGTAACCCTCGTTCCCTGAAGGAGGGAACGGAGACGTACGTCGGAACGGGACACGTTCGACGTATGTCGGAACTGACCGACGAATTGGGATCCCTACCAACACGCCAGGGAGCTGGCCCTTCCAGCGCCCTGCCTGAGCTCGCTGAATCACTCCTCTGTTGGAGTGGAAGTCAGGGCTCCGGGCAGGGAAGGACAGTCACTGCTGTTCCTGCAAGACCCACTCAGCGTGACTATTGGATAACGCTGGGAAAGCGTGCCCGTCTCGGGAGATGGTACGCTGCGGAGCCACATCCTTCAATGGAAGGAGAGGTGGAAATACGCATCAGCACTAACCTAACCTAGGGTAGTGCAACTATGGAGATCTCTGGGGTGGACCCAACCTGATCCCAGGGGGGGAAGAACACACCCAGAGAAGACAGAGCAGGCTCTGTCGAGGGAAAGACACGGGGCTAGCCAGTAGGGTAGCAGATACCGTGGAGAATACACATATGGGGTAGCCGTTAGGGGACCGCAACATATGGAACCCAGCCTACACACACGTTCCACAAGCATACGGGTGCAGGCCTGGCGTCAGACGGTCCGCAACGTCTGACACCGCGGGGGCGACGGAGGAACTCCCAGGGTTAGCTGTTTCCGGGGAACACAACTGGAGCAAAATAGACGCACGTATCCGGCCCGTAGGCGGGAGTGGCGTTGCAAGCCGACACTAGAACGGGTACTTAGCGCTTCTGGCCCCGGGGGACGAGGATGCGGGAAGATACCGGCTCTACACAGAGGCTATAAAATCTAGCGAACGTGTTAGGTGTCGCCCAGCCCGCAGCTCTACAAATGTCTGTCAGCGAGGCACCTTGAGCCAGCGCCCAGGATGAAGCAACACTCCTTGTTGAGTGTGAAAAAGCTTTTTCACAGGGCTAAGTCCCAAGAGGGTAACGAGGTAGAACGAGGAGGATTCAGTCTCCTCGCACCTCTGAGGAACCTGACGATTAAGTTGTGCTTACCTACGGATTTACCGTCTACTGCATCGTGATACGCCGCTATTGCAGCGACGTACACTTTGAGGGTGGAGGGAGACAGCCGTCGCTCCAACCCATCCTGCAGGAAGGAAAGCACGACGTTAATCGAACACTTTCGGGGGTCTTCCCGGTGGGAAGAGCATCAGACGACGAACAGGTTCCACTTCAGAGCATAGAGGCGCCTCGTAGAGGGGGCTGAAGCGATGGTGTCTGCCACAGCTTGCGGCAGGCCACCTAGAACCTCCACGTCCCGTCCAGCGACCAGACATGGAGTTTCCAGAGGTCTGGACGCGGGTGCCGTAGAGTGCCCCGTCCCTGAGAAAGAGGTCCTTCCTCAGGGGAATCGGCCAGGGAGGGGCTGTCGCGAGGAGTGCTAGTTCTGGGAACCAGGTCCGGTTGGGCCAATAGGGCGCAACAAACAAGACCTGCTCCTCGTCCTCCCTGACCTTGCACAGAGTCTGTGCAATAAGGCTCACTGGGGGAAACGCATATTTGCGTAGGTCCCGGGGCCAGCTGTGCGCCAGTGCATCTGTGCCTAAGGTACCTCCGGTCAGGGAGTAGTACCACTGTCAATGGGTCGACTCCGGGGAAGCGAACAAGTCTACCTGTGCAACCCCGAAGTGGTCCCATATCAGCTGGACGCTTGGGGGTGGAGTCGCCAATCGCCCGGAGGTGTCGACTGACAAGAGAGAGCTTGTCGGCTGTCTGGTTCAGCGCACCTGGGAAGTGAATGGCACGAAGTGACCTCACAAACTTCTGACTCCACAGGAGGAGATGGCGGGCGAGCCGGAGCATGCAACGGGAGCGTAGACCACCCTGTCGGTTGATGTACGCAACGGCCGCAGTGCTGTCCGAACGGACCAGTACGTGTTTGCCCTGGAGCGGTTTCTTGAACCGGGTCAGGGCAAGACGTACCGCCAGAAGCTCTAGGAAATTGATATGCCAACGCAGTTGGGGTCCCGTCCACAGACCCGAAACTACGTGCCCGTTGTACGTGGCCCCCCAGACCGTGGACGAGGCATCCGAGAAGACCACAGCATGCCTCGACACCTGTTCTAAGGACACACCGGCCCGGAGAAACGAGGTGTCCGACCACGGGCTGAAGGTTTGGCGACAGTAAGGAGTAACTGAGACCCGGTACTGTATGCTGCGCCATGCCCATCTCGGGACTCGGTCGTGTAACCAGCGTTGAAGCGGTCTCATATGAAGCAATCCGAGCGGCGTTACCGTGGCTGCAGATGCCATATGCCCCAGGAGCCTCTGAAAAAAAATTCAGTGGGACCGCTGTCCTGCCATTGAACGTATTCAAGCAGTTCAACACTGACCGGACGCGCTCCGGAGTGAGGCGCGCCGTCCGGCTGACCGAATCCAGCTCCATACCGAGATAAGAGATCCTCTGCGAGGGACAGAGTTTGCTCTTCTCTCGGTTGACCCGAAGTCCCAACAGGCTGAGGTGACTGAGCACCATGTCCCTGTGTTCGCACAACTGCTCCCGAGACTGGGCGAAAATAAGCCAGTCGTCGAGATAGTTGAGTAAGCGAACGCCGCATTCTCTGAGCGGAACAATGGCTGCCTCTATGACTTTCGTGAAGACGCGAGGCGACAGGGACAGCCTGAAGGGCTTCAGGTCGATCGCTGCAACCAATCTCGGGGACGGATGCATTCGGGAATGCATTTCTGCGTTAACATTCCGAATGGGAGCTTGTGCAGGGCCCGATTCAGAATGTGCAGGTCCAAGATTGGTCTTAACCCACCACCTTTCTTGGGTACAATGAAGTAGGGGCTGTAGAACCCCGACCTCATATCGGCTGGAGGAACCGGCTCGATCGCGCCCTTCGCCAGCAGGACATCGATCTCGGACCGCAAGACATGGGCATCCGCGCTCCGCACTGAGGTGAAGAGGATGCCCCTGTACTTGGGAGGCCAGCGTGCAAACCGAATCGCATAGCCGAGTCTGATGGTACGGATGAGCCAGCATGACGGTCTGGGGAGGCCTTTTAGCCAGGCCCCCAGAGACCGAACAAGCGGGATCATCGGCACCACAGACTTAGACCCGACTCGGGAGGCCCGGAAGCGGCCCGGAGTGTTGTCTGAGTACTCCAGGTGGGGCAGAGTGTGGGTGAGAAGGCCCGGGGGCGTCCTCGGTGCCCACACTGCTGCCCCCCTGGCGAAGGGGGAGAGGGGAGGAAAGGAGTGGCAAGGCCCGGGGGCGTCGCACACTGCCAACCTGACCCTCTCAGGGCCCAGGGAGGGAGGAAACTGCTCTGAGAATGTGGGTACCGCTGGACTCCGGAGAGCCAGCGGCAGGACCGAACCGAAAAAATATTCTCCCCCCCGGTCCTCCTCCGGGGGAGGGAGGGGTGCGGACACCGTCTCCCCGAGCAGTTTACCATCTCGCTGGGCTGCCCGTTCCAGGGCCGCTCGCCCATGTGCTTGCTAGCGGACTCGCGGTATCCTGGACGGGTTGGGCACATCCCTTGCGCCCGGCCACCTGCTGCCCGGGTGGAGGCTGCTGCTTGGCTTAGCAGGGGCGGAGGCGGACGCAGGGGGGGCACCCTCGGCGACAAGCAGATGGAGGTGCTTCAGCCGACGACTGGGTGGAGGCAGCAGCTAGTCGTCGGGGCAGGATGTTTATTATTTTTTTTTTTTAAACCACCTCCATCCACTTCTGGGCAACCGAGAACTGCTGGGCGAGTTCTCGACCGCGTCGCCGAAGAGGCTAGCCTGACAGACAGGGGCGTTGAGGAACCGAACTTTGTCAGGCTCATGCATATCTGCCAGGTTTAGCCCCGGCTTCCTGGACCACTAACGTGGACATCGCCTGACCCAGTGACTTCCGTCACCCGGAGAGCGAGGTCCATCACTGCACGCAGTTCCTGCATAACCCCTGAGTCAAGACTACCCTCATGCATGCAGGAGAGAGGGTAGTGAGAGAAAAAAAAAAAATTATACAGATTATGGCCCTTTTGGCGTTCCATATTTTGACACCAATAGCTCCACACTGCTAAATTCTTCCAATGCACATCCAGGCAGCCACCCTGGAAGGCATGGCTGTCAACACTGAATCTGATTCAGCATGAGCACACACTATTATAGTGGGAAACTCAGCGTCATCATCTCCATCGCATAACAGCCCTCTCTCCGATGCAGCAATTGACATCTGTCCTCTGCCAGAGCCACAAATGAAATGCTGGGTCCCCCTTTTTTTTAATTTTCTTTTAAAAAAAGGACCAGCAATCCCATCTGGGCTACCAGCAGGCATGAGAGACAGTGGGCGTGGCCACCAGACTCGACGGCACACGGCACGCTCAAGCCCCTATTAAAGGGGCAGGACGAACAACGCACCGACGTGGCCATGTTCCCATGAGAGAACATGAACCACCCATGAACAAAGTCTCAACATGCTCATGATGCGATAGAGGAGTGGGGGCCCGAAGAGATGTACCCGGCGGGGATGCCCCACTGTAATCCTCAGGTCACCAAGGCTTATTAACCAAAATAATCCCTTTCTGGAGCACCAGAAAATAAACTAGATCAGGGAATAAGCAAAGGGACTCAACCCCGTTTGAGGTTTCATAGTCTGGACCGCGCATCTAGAGAGTGCCGAGTGACGCGCTGTGTTGCTGTGGCAACCCCCGCTGTCAGCCGGCGCTCGACGGCACACGGCACGCTGAACGCTCAAGCCCTTACGAGAAAGGTGAGACGAACAACGCGCCAACGTGACCATGCTCTCCTGAGAGAGCATGAATCACCCACGAAAGCAATCTCACATGTTTATATGTGAGAGAGATCGTGGCCGTCAAATGAGGACAGGAAACAACCGCATCCAGAAACACACGGTTTGAATGACATCTTGAAAAAGACGCAGGGTCAAACCGTGTTGCTCTTTTAGTGATAGAGAGAAGAGAGAACCGCTCCAACAAGTGCCAAGGCACACAGGGGAATAGCCGCGGCTCACAGTGGTTTAAAGGTGCAAGCCCACTGTAAGCACTCAGAGGAAACGCCCAGCGAACCGACATATTTCTTCTGCTCGCGACCACCGCTGTAAAGCGCCGTCACACCGACACAGGAACAGGTAAGCTGATCTTCTCGTAGAGACTCGTTTAGTTTGTGTAAACACACTCTTCGTAGGAACATGTAATGCTCGGCTCCGAAGTTGAAAGCAATATGCGGTACTTCCACTTCCGTATTTATACCCGCAACGCGGGGCGGCGCGTGGAATGCGTGAACCGCATGCCAATGTTCATTGGCTCGTTTTTAATACACTCGAAGTAGATTGGTCTCTGAAACAGATCCCAATTCGTCGGTCAGTTCCGACGTACGTCGAACGTGACCGACTGAAAGGGAACAGGGATTTGGGATGAGACTGTTAAGCTTTAGCTCTGTTTTGCCCATTTCAATTCTCTTTAATCAGTTGAATTTGTATTGTTTTTAATAATAAAAGTTCCATATGATTTATAGTTACCTTCAAACACCAAAGACTAAATTAACCAGCAACAATATATTTATACATTTATATTTTGTGTAATCTTGTGCAAAAACTATTCTTTTACAGTCAGATTTGCTCATAATTACCAAGGGCGTCAATATTTGTAGAGCCCACTGGACAGTTTCAATAAAAATATACTGCATCCTTTCCCAAACCTTGTGATACCCTTGTTGGTCAAATCTGCAAAACTATAAAATAAGAAAAATCTGGTCTTTACAGCAGGAATTCGTTCTTACAAATAAAGTGAAAGAAATGTCCTTTAAGCTCATACACAGGTTCTATCCTGTTTAGAAATGTATACAAAGATTTAAGTCTGACATTGAGCAATAACATGCTCTTTCTGTTTGAATTCTGATGAAACAGTGGTTCACTTATTTTGGTCATGTCATTATACTCAGAAACTCTGGAATGATATTGGTGTATTTGTCAAGTGTAACATTTTGCCAGGTTTCTCAATACATATGAGGAACATTATATTTGGGTATTTTGACTCAGACCCCAAAAACTACCAAAAACTACATTTTGCTATTTATTTAATTGTTTTCATGAGCAAATTTTACATTCACAAATGCAAATGTACAAACTGTAAGCCTGTCTTCTCTGTCTTCTTGAAAGAAATGGAGAATTATTTAAATGTGATTTCAGTCTCTACTAATAAAAAAGCTATAAGGACTGTTAGTATTTGCACTGCCTTTGATCTCTTCATGTGAAAAATGTTCAATAAAAATTCATATATACTAGAATTCTGATCATCTGCACCTGTTATCACTCATCAGTTCACCTTCATAAGCCCTCATCTCCCTTCACTCCCTGTCTGGTCTCGTCCACGGACACTACAGACCCTGTCCACTCACCTGAGCTACTTACCTGTTCCTGATCCGTCGTCTGTCTTCTGTTATCAGTATCCTGTTCATCCTCATCGGTTCCCATCACCCAGCCACCTGCACGCCAGCATCCGCACTGACCAGCCAGCCTTCCGGATCCCTGCAAGATAAACAAAGACTGTGTTCACCATAAGCTTCATTCCTTCCGATGTTCAACAAATACTCACCTCTCTGGATTCCCGTTCCCCTCAGTTTGCACATTTAACTCTTAAATGCATGAATGTTTCCCCAATCATTCTTACAAATTCGGGTCTTTAGTGACCCAGATCTATATCTAAGACGGATGGATCTCTACCTGTCACGATAATATAAAACTCTCCTGATATTAGAGTAACAATTACAGACGAATAAAATATAGCATATTTCGTTTTTCCAAGCTTTTGGAGCTTTTGAGCAGATGTTTTATAGCATCATCACTGTCCTCGACAGAGCTCATTTCCCAGGACATTCAGCATCTGGCTCATATTCGCCATCTCAAACATATTCTCTATCATTTTCAACATCTTCAGAATCAATATTTTGATCGCCGACAGTGACACAAATCAGTTTACTGCTCTGCAGTAAATCGCTGAGCCATTTCAAGTGTTGCTGATGATTCTTCCTATTCTTTTGTTTTCTGCCTGCGGTAACTATGAGTGAAACACGCCCCTTCATCATTGTGTATCAGACATTGCCACCTTGTGGAATAACGGTGAATTGCACTTATTCAGTCATCAAAGGTTCAATTATTGTTGTGTAGAAAAAAAATATACTTACACTGTTACACACCTCGGGTCGTTAGCAACCCTATACAACTTTTACAAATAAGTGGAAAACAGGCATTCTTTTATAATTTTTTTATTGTTATATTGTTTATAATGAATTGATTGAGGAATACTGAGAAGTTTTATGTCTAACTTTAAAAAATGAATGAGGAGTGAATGACGTCCCAGGTCACTAAAGACCCATGATATGCGTTTAAGGGTTAATAAAGTTGTGTTGATCTTACTATCTATTGCCTCTTCTGTTTATGATATATATATATATATATATATATATATATATATATATATATATATATATATATATATATATATATATACACTTTTATGGCCTGTTTGGCCAATATATATATACATATATCATATACATGCCAAAACTAGCATATGCATGTAAAAACTCATTTTGCCGTATAAATCGCATGATAGAAGTAATAATGAAATGACATAAATGGGTCAAAGAAACTAAAAAAATCAGTTATATTATTTTAATTTGTGGTTGACCAGCATTTGGGTTAAACAACCCAGCAGTGTATGGACTGCTTGTTTTCAGTCGTTTTTTAACAAGTGATGCAAAATGATTCTTAAAAAAAAAAAAATCTCCTTTTGTGTTTTACAAAAAAACATAGTTTGAAACAGCATTAGGAAATCATGAATTTTCAGTTTGGGGTGAAGTATAAGTTTTTCCCTCTCTTTCTTGTCGCACTAGTCTTTACAGTTTTCAAAAGCGAGGGCATAAAATAAGACATTCAGGCTTTAGATGAAACATTTATGATGTCTGAATGGGAATATAATGGTTTCCGTTATGGTGTCCTCTTCTACATTACAGATAATGTGATTGTCATGAGCGCCATGACCATCATTATGAAAAAAAGCACAAGTATGTGTGTGTCTGTGTGTGTGGTCAGACAGCCATTTTCTTTGTTCTGGTCCTTATTATAACACATCATTATGCTGTCACACCATAGACACACACTTGAGAACAAGCCCACATTTTGAAGCTGACAGGGTGAATGAAAATGTAAATTGATGTATTGATTTAACTTTTTGTTCAGAGGGCTGTAGTGTGTGTGTATGTTTGTGCAGCCTACACATGTGCCACATTATTCTACACAATCAATGTGAATATCTTCATCCTGAGCTCATTGGGCAGTTTATGCACATTAGTCTTTGTTTGTGTCAGTGTTATGCTTGCTGGACACAAAATAACAGTGAGTGCACACAAATACTGTTAACCCTCCATGAAATATGGGGGTTTCCCAAGAAGAGGGAAAATTCGGAGAACGTGTGTTTCCTGAACACATGCACCTGCTTGGCAGTTTTTGTGCAAATAGTCTTGTGTGTGTGTGTGTGCGTGTGTGGTCCATGTACGTTGTGGTGACAAAATGCCCCATTTTTTTGGCCCCCAGCTTATAATACTAAATTGTGTTTTTTGAAAATGTAAAAATGCTGAAAGTTTTCTGTAATAGGTTTAGGGTTATGGGGATAGAAAATACAGGGGAAATTGCCAAGCAGCTTGGTGAAAAAAGGTCCACTGTTGGAGCAATCATTAGAAAATGGAAGAAGCTAAACATGACTGTCAATCTCCCTCGGACTGGGGCTCCATGCAAGATCTCACCTCGTGGGGTCTCAATGATCCTAAGAAAGGTGAGAAATCAGCTCAGAACTACACGGGAGGAGCTGGTCAATGACCTGAAAAGAGCTGGGTCCACCGTTTCCAAGGTTACTGTTGGTAATACACTAAGACGTCATGGTTTGAAATCATGCATGGCACGGAAGGTTCCCCTGCTTAAACCAGCACATGTCAAGGCCAGTCTTAAGTTTGCCAATGACCATTTGGATGATCCAGAGGAGTCATGGGAGAAAGTCATGTGGTCAGATGAGACCAAAATATAACTTTTTGGTCATAATTCCACTAAACGTGTTTGGAGGAAGAAGAATAATGAGTACCATCCCAAGAACACCATCCCTACTGTGAAGCATGGGGGTGGCAGCATCATGCTTTGGGGGTGTTTTTCTGCACATGGGACAGGGCGACTGCACTGTATTAAGGAGAGGATGACCGGGGCCATGTATTGTGAGATTATGGGGAACAACCTCCTTCCCTCAGTTAGAGCATTTAAGATGTGTCGAGGCTGGGTCTTCCAACATGTCAATGACCCGAAGCACACAGCCAGAATAACCAAGGAGTGGCTCTGTAAGAAGCATATCAAGGTTCTGGCGTGGCCTAGCCAGTCTCCAGACCTAAACCCAATAGAGAATCTTTGGAGGGAGCTCAAACTCCTTGTTTCTCAGCGACAGGCCAGAAACCTGACTGATCTAGAGAAGATCTGTGTGGAGGAGTGGGCCAAAATCCCTCCTGCAGTGTGTGCAAACCTGGTGGAAAACTACAGGAAACATTTGACCTCTGTAATTGCAAACAAAGGCTACTGTACCAAATATTAACATTGATTTTCTCAGGTGTTCAAATACTTATTTGCAGCTGTATCATACAAATAAATAGTTTAAAAAATCATACATTGTGATTTCTGGATTTTTGTTTTTAGATTATGTCTCTCACAGTGGACATGCACCTACGATGACATTTTCAGACCCCTCCGTCATTTCTAAGTGGGAGAACTTGCAAAATAGCAGGGTGTTCAAATACTTATTTTCCTCACTGTATATATATATATATATATATATGTGTGTGTGTGTGTGTGTGTGTGTGTGTGTTGCAGGTGACACCCTGTAAAGTCCTTTCACATTAACCCTTAATGCCATTGACATTTATAGTCCCTGATGTCTCGTGAAGGCCATTGATGGCTTTCTCTTTAAATGCCACATTGTAAAAATGACACTTTCTTTTCTCTCCTCTGCCGTCCTGTAACCTCCAGCGATCTGATAAAAGCAGGATTATGACTGACCAACAACCATGAATACTTTGACCTTTCACCTGTCCATTTGCTTTTAACAACTTGTTTTAACTGCGCCTGTCTCGCACATAAATATCCCGCCCTTTAGAATTCCATCCACAGTTTTCCAGAAGAAACTGTAATTTATGACAGCATAAAATTCCTTATGTATTCAGTCTCCTATCCCAGATCTGAACACGAGACCAATGTTGATGTTCCTGTTTTCTGTGAAAACCTGCGGTTTCTTGTACCTCTGGAGAATGTGTAAACGATTAAGTTTGTCCTCAGGTGGAGAGCTGATGGAAAACAATGGATCACATGCCAGTCATTAAAGTAAACTTCCTTCCTTCCCCCCTCATCTTAATTCTTCTCTTGTAAGGCCATTGGCGTGTTCCATTGGAGTACCTGTAATTCTCCTGTGTCGAGTTGGCACAAAGATTACTGTTGCCCTGGATGTTTGATTTGTGTTAAAGGGATAGTTCACCAAAAAAAAAGAAAGAAAGAAAATTAGCGACTGCAACGGTAATCCATACAGATGTATCAGTGTCTTCTGAAGTGAACCAATAGGTGTGTGTGTAAGAAAAATAGATTATTTTCTTTAAAATCTTTATGTTTATCTGAAGAAAGAAAGTGGGGTGGCATGAGGGTGAGTTTTAGGGTGAACTATCCCTTCGGTCATGAATATCCAGAATTCACACAGTCACACCCAGTTTGATTGGCCTAATATTCATAAATCTTGATTAGCTGATATTGTTTTCTGCTTCCATCAGGTTTATTTATTATTTGTGAAAATAAGACAAAAATCACAGCATTCTATTATTTGCATTATCGCAAATAATGCTGGGACCGGATGAATTCGCATTTCTTCTTGTAATCGTAAGATTGTTAATTCTTGGAGGGACGGTTGACTTGTGAGCCAAGGTTTACCTCAACACCTCTAAAGACTCACTTATACTCACTTAAACCTGCACTGTATTCAATTTATTACTTTGGCTTAACACAGGTCATTTAGTGCTTAACTAGATTTATTAGGAGTAATTGTTGTACACGAGAAGCTGTGTGAAAGAGATCGGATGAAGACAGAGAGGATATGTGTGGTCAGTCACGAGGTTGCTGAGGTCAGGGATGTTTTTTTTTCATTTCACAGTCACAGTAAGACATGGCCAAATGAAAATGGAAAAAATAAATATTTTTCAAAATTATTTTTATGTGTAATTAAGTTCTCCAATACATAGAAAATGTGATAGTCTTGTACTGCAGTATTCATTCACATCCTGACTTACGTAATTCCTATGGAAGCCCGTTTTCACCAAAGAATAAAAAAAAGTATTTGCTCCATTTTATTTCTGATGTTATATCCCGCAATTCCGAGTTTATATCTCACAATTTTGAATTAACATCTCATAGTTCAGACCTAATTTTGTGGATGAAAGGGTCTGTCTGGAATGGATCACTAAACTTGATACTGTAGTTGTACTGTACTGTACTGTAGTACTGTAGGCCTATTCATATGCAAAGTGTTAACTCAGAATTCTAAGAGAAAAAAAAATCTAAATGGCAAGAAATACATCCGCAATTCAAATTTGCGATATAAACTCATAATCAGGAGAAATAAAGTCAGAACTATATGTTATAAACTTGCAATTCTGAATTTTTACATGTTAACATAACTTTGAGATATAATCTTGAAGTTGCGAGAAATAAAGGCAGAAGTGTGCATATAAACTCACAATTATGAGGGGAAAAAAGTCAGAATTCCAAGATATGAACTCTCAATTCTGAGAAAAAAGGTCGTACTTGAGACAATTGTAAAATATAAACTTGAATTTGTGAGGAATAAATTCATAATTATGAGATAAAAAGGTTTTTATTTTTGGTAACATTTTAGTTTAGGGTCCAATTCTCACCATTAACACTCACTAGTTGCTTATTAGCATGCATATTACTAAGATATTGGCTGTTTATTAGTCCTTATATAGCACATATTAATGCCTTATTCTGTATGACCTTATTCTACATTCCTAATCCTACCCAATACCTAAACATAACAACTACCTTACTAACTATAAGCAGTAATAGGAGTTTATTGAGGCTAAAGTAATTTTGTGGTGGAAACTGGCTTCCATATACACCAATAAAACAACCAAAAAAAAAACTGTAACTGAACTGGCAATTTTAAGAAATATTTCTCTAAAGAAATACAACACCTGTGTTCTGGTAGCCTAGAAATCTAGACGCACCCTAGCGGCAGAAAATTAATTTTGCTGCGAGTGTAGTCTAGCAACTCTCGGTAGACCTGAGAGCTGGAAAAAACAAACTCTGGTCAGGCCAATCACAGCATGTGTAGAGTCGGTGTGCGGGCTTAACATAGTGATGGCACGTCACGGCAGAGTTGCAGAGGTTCCGCGTGCTACTCGTAAACAAAGAAGCTGGCGAACAGCGGTCTTTTGAATCGGCTTTGGCCGCGTCTCTGGAAGACTTGGAGTTAAGCTTTTCTTTGAGAAAAGAACAGCACTGAAGTCATTCTTAAGAAAAGAAGATGTGTTCGGAGTTTTGCCGACCGGATACGGCAAAAGTCTATCAACTAACTTTAGCTCGGCTTCACCTTCTTCTTTTCTCTGGTTGGTTGTGGTGTTCATGGCGTTATCCAATTGCGTGCAGAGGGAATTTGAAAGACAACCGTTTATCCCGCCCCTCGGATTGAGCCCTGTCAATGGTGAGTTTCCAGACCCAACATCTTGATGTGGGTCTGGCTTGTCAGGCTAGTGTTCTGGTTTAATTGGTAATCAATCTATGTTTTTACTGTGTCTTCAACATCACTGTCCATCCTCTTCTTTTGTAATAACCTAAGCCATTTTGGTCGAAATACAGCATCACAACCACACAGTAGTTTAGGTTTAAAGCTACACTGTGTAACTTTTTTAGTTTATTCTTAGCTAAAAACACTTAGTTCTTTCAAAAATATATGTGCTCATTAATGTATATTTACTTCTTTCAAGTAATAAAGTATTCTCGTAAGTTTATAATATGCCATTGAAAATCCATACGGGTAAGGGGTTCGAATGGGGGTCGCCATGTTGCCCCTCCATCTTGAAAGTACATTAGCCAAAGAGGGACATACCCGTAAATTCAAGCTTCGCCTTTTGCGTTTTAACACTCGATGGCACCGTGTCGATATCGCCTACAATGTAAACTTTGCCTTACGCTAGTGATGTCGTAAAATATACAGAATAACGATAGCACTGATAAAAGTTACTTTACTAAGATTAGCTTGCATTCGTCTGGGAACCTGATAGCTGATGTTAGCAATGAAATGGTAAATAAATTACGAAAACGTAAAACTATTATTCATTTTACATAGATGTCATTACCTACATGTTAACTGACAAATTAAATAACTGCAAATTATAATAGTTTTCTAAAGTAACCTCATCACTTGAAGGAACACTAATGGACGAGGTCGAACTGGAAGCCATGTTAATCTTGGACTAAATCGGCCACCGTAGGAGTTAAAACGAAATCGGAATTGGGAGGAACAGAAACTAATATTTACTGGATGGTCATATACCTTTACACCGCTAGATGGAGGAAAATATCACACAGTGTAGCTTTAAGATAATTAGCAATGAATTTAAATAATCCTGCAATGTCTTGTGGCATTAGTGGATTTGTTTCACTCTAAAACATTAGATCTGTTTCTATAATGACTGAAACCAATATGATAATCCTGTTTTCCCTCATGAAGAGCTTCATGAATGGATGTTGGTTGTGTGTTGCATGTGATGCACAGCAGGTGTGTTTAGGTAGCATTAAATGTGGATATATATATATGAAATCATGGATGGGTGAGTTGTCTTTGTCTCTCACGGTGTGAGGTGTCATGCATCATTAAAACCACCTTCACATTTGTTGAGAAACAAGAGGAGGTTAATGTGTTCCCGTCAATCAAATCACACCTCTCATGCATATGCCCTTTTCGACCTTCCTCTATAACTCCTGACATGAGCTCATAAAAATGTCCCTATGCTTTCCATAAGTGTTATTTTTGATTTCTGCATGAAAGTCTCTATAGGGATTTTTGAGAGTGCAAGCTGAAAATCAGGGTATTATGTCAATGTATCCCGTTGCAGTGCAATATTTCTATAACTCCAGGGATTTCTCATCGCCGGCAGCATCTGCTGCAGTGGCAGGTCTCAATGTCTTTTAAAGTGTGTGTTTCCACCTGTCCAGAGCCTAATCCGTTTTTTTCCACATGATAAGTCTGATATCGCTCCATCACTAGCAGCTATAAGGTATCAGTCTGGCCATCGCTGGCTGCTCAAATAGGAAATCATTGGCTCGCTGTAATGACCTTCTAATGGCTTCTGTGGGAAACGAATGATCCATCAGCGTGCGTTAATTAAAAACGACCCCAACAGGAATGAGCTCTAATTGCCTGAGATATTTGAAGGAGGGTTTCTTTAAATGCACATGATTGTTTCCTCTGTCAGCAAAGCGTTTTGAGCGATTTATTCTAATCCAAAGTTCATCTGATGAGACGGCAAAGGAAATGGCACCCAATCAACACTGCGATGGTAAAACTCTCCCATTATAATCAACAAAACTGCACACTGCAAACATATGCGCTTCCACTGTGTACTTGTTGTAGATGGCTTTATTGATGGGTGCATTCTTGTTTTGTTTTGTCGCATAAAGCCATTAGACGCAATGTTAAGGGCCGTTCATACATATATTCTTCATATCACAGGAGGTTGGAAAGTCTGACCTGTTGATTTCTAGTAGGTGTTTTTACTATATAGTGTATCAGGCAGCGGATCACTACAATAGAGTAGTGCACGGGATGACGTATTTAGGCTAAATACAAGTTAGCATTTTAACACTTCCGGTTGTATTGTCCTGAAGTCAATGTTTTTTTCCGAAGGTTTTTGGTTAAATTATTAAAATGTCTTTGGTGAACACAAGCTCACATTTAATTCTATGATACAAAATACATCAGTAATACACTCTTGTGATTTTTATTTTTCAGCTATTACTTGTAAAAGGCGATTGCTAACAAGTGGGTAAATGGAACTACAGAGGTTGTCTGGGACACTAAACGTAATCAGCTGAACAGGTAAACTCATCTACTCACAAGTCTGCTTTCACAACCTCATTGTGTTTATAATCACACTCTTGCAAAGTAGTATACGGTAACTCAAACTTTCAGGGACAATTTTTTTAAACAAAGACGGAGAGTTGTCGGGAGCTTAATGATGGTTCGTTTATAGTCTCAGGATCAGCATGGTTCTGTCATTTCTGTTTGTGTTTTTTGGTTGCCATGTGCTTCTAGCACATGGCTTTGGTTTGTTTTGTTTGCCATGTCTTTGTCCAACCACCTCGTTTCCTTTTCATTGGTCTTTTTGCTTCACCTGTTGTCTCTTATTACCCTGTTAGTTTGCGGGCCTATTTATGTCCCTTGTGTGTGCTGTTTTGTGTCGGATAGTTGTTTGCCTCTGAGCTTACAACATCCAGTTAGTAATTTTGTTGGGTGCTTTTTTTTTTCCTCCCTCTTTTGGCTCCAGGATTCTCTGATTGTCCTGCATACCCTTTTGTCTATCTCTGCCTTCTCTTAGTCTGCCTGATCTGGACCTTGATGTTTTTTTTCTCCTGACCTGGTTCTGTTGCCCTGGCCGTTTGGATATCTTCTTTTGTCCTCCTGCCCCAAGTCAGTACACCTCTGTTTCCTGGATTCTCCAGTGGTCCACTTGTTTTACTGTGGCTACATCCGAAAATCGCATACTTCCCTGCTATATAGTAGGTGAAAAACAGTATGTGACAAAAGTATGTCTGAATTCACAGTACTCATAAAAGAGTAGGCAAAAAGTACCTGGGTGACCTACTACTTCCGGCGAGATTCTGAAGTGCACATTCGATTTACACTGTACTATCCCATGAGGCCCCAGGAGAGGATTTGTGGATGGCAGTGAAGTGATGTAACTTCACATAAGTTAAAGATGACATGAAAAACATGAAAATGTTTCCCATGATTTACTCACCCTCAAGCCATCCTAGGTGTATATGACATTCTTCTTTCAGACGAATACAATCAGAGTTATATTTAAAAAAGTCCTGGCTAATCCAAGCATTATAATGGCAGTGAAAGGCAGCCCAAAATTTGAAGGTCAAAAAAGTGTATCCATCCATTATAAAAGTAATCCACTTTTATAGTGGATTTTATAGTGTGTGTGTGTGTGTGTGTGGGGGGTGGGGGGGGGGTGGGGGGGCTGGGCTAATAAATGTCTTCTGAAGCGATTTGGTGGGTTTTTGTAAGAAAAATATCCATATTTAACATGTTATAAAGTAAAATATCTAGCTTCTGGCGGCTCGCCTTCCATATTCTTACAAAATCTTTGGGTGAACTATCCCTTTAATATGTACCTACTCAAGAGTGTGAGATTTCAGACGAAGCCTGTGTGTTCTGTGAGCGGCCTGCCTTCCAATCTGATCATCCATTGGTTGTGTTGGCCCTACTTGCTCTGAGCCTTGCCTGCCCTGATATCAGTACCAGCCTGTACCTTCTGTTTTTTTTGCCTGCTTTATTTATTTTTTCTAGTAAGAATCATAAGCTTTTGTTAGTCTCAGACCATATTTTCTGCAATAATCCAAAAGCCAATTTAAAAATCTTTTGTCGAGGGAACGAGAGTGATGCTAACTTCTAGGTTGGCCTTTAAAAATACATCATCCCTGCACCACTCTATGTCAATAAGGCTATACAGGGAGTGCAGAATTATTAGGCAAGTTGTATTTTTGAGGATTAATTTTACAACATTAATAATTAAACAACAACCATGTTGTCAATGAACACAAAAAACTCATTAATATCAAAGCTGAATATTTTTGGAAGTGGTTTTAAGTTTTAGCTATTTTAGGGGGATATCTGTGTGTGCAGGTGACTATTACTGTGCATAATTATTAGGCAACTTAACAAAAAACTAATTTATACCCATTTCAATTATTTATTTTTACCAGTGAAACCAATATAACATCTCAACATTCACAAATATACATTTCTGACATTCAAAAACCAAACAAAAACAAATCAGTGACCAATATAGCCACCTTTCTTTGCAAGGACACTCAAAAGCCTGCCATCCATGGATTCTGTCAGTGTTTTGATCTGTTCACCATCAACATTGCGTGCAGCAGCAACCACAGCCTCCCAGACACTGTTCAGAGAGGTGTACTGTTTTCCCTCCTTGTAAATCGCACATTTGATGATGGACCACAGGTTCTCAATGGGGTTCAGATCAGGTGAACAAGGAGGCCATATCATTAGATTTTCTTCTTTTATACCCTTTCTTGCCAGCCACGCTGTGGAGTACTTGGACGCGTGTGATGGAGCATTGTCCTGCATGAAAATCATGTTTTTCTTGAAGGATGCAGACTTCTTCCTGTACCACTGCTTGAAGAAGGTGTCTTCCAGAAACTGGCAGTAGGACTGGGAGTTGAGCTTGACTCCATCCTCAACCCGAAAAGGCCCCACAAGCTCATCTTTGATGATACCAGCCCAAACCAGTACTCCACCTCCACCTTGCTGGCGTCTGAGTCGGACTGGAGCTCTCTGCCCTTTACCAATCCAGCCACGGGCCCATCCATCTGGCCCATCAAGACTCACTCTCATTTCATCAGTCCATAAAACCCTAGAAAAATCAGTCTTGAGATATTTCTTGGCCCAGTCTTGACGTTTCAGCTTGTGTGTCTTGTTCAGTGGTGGTCGACTTTCTGCCTTTCTTACCTTGGCCATGTCTCTGAGTATTGCACACCTTGTGCTTTTGGGCACTCCAGTGATGTTGCAGCTCTGAAATATGGCCAAACTGGTGGCAAGTGGCATCTTGGCAGCTGCACGCTTGACTTTTCTCAGTTCACGGGCAGTTATTTTGCGCCTTGGTTTTTCCACACGCTTCTTGCGACCCTGTTGACTATTTTGAATGAAACGCTTGATTGTTCGATGATCACGCTTCAGAAGCTTGGCTATTTTAAGACTGCTGCATCCCTCTGCAATATATCTCACTATTTTTGACTTTTCTGAGCCTGTCAAGTCCTTCTTTTGACCCATTTTGCCAAAGGAAAGGAAGTTGCCTAATAATTATGCACACCTGATATAGGGTGTTGATGTCATTAGACCACACCCCTTCTCATTACAGAGATGCACATCACCTAATATGCTTAATTGGTAGTAGGCCTCCAGCCTATACAGCTTGGAGTAAGACAACATGCATAACGAGGATGATGTGGTCAAAATACTCATTTGCCTAATAATTCTGCACTCCCTGTACATAACTGTTTTTTAGTGTGTTTTGGCCGTTCATTTAAACGACAACGTGTTTTGGAGGCCTGAAAATGCACGCTTTTAAAAATGGGTTTCAAAGTAGTTTTTGAAAACGATACCATTATTGTCTCGATGTAAACTACAAAAGATTTTTGAAAACGGTGATGCCCTGAGAATGCATGTTACGTGTTCAGTCAATAGGTGACTAGTTTTTCTTTACAAAAAATGTGTTGTCGCCAACTATTAGCCTGGCAGCATAATACAGTGTTTTTAGTCATATTCGCAGATCCGTGTGAATGGGGATAGCTTTGACAACGTTGTCATCTGATACGCAAAGGAAAAACCTTTCCGTTTTTAGTACATTGTTGGTGTGTAAACAACATATAAGCTACCAATAATTTATCAGAGCAGAATGCAATGCTCCTGTGCATCATTATACGATGTAAACCGGGACATTATAATACACTTAATGTGGCCTAATGTACTAAAACTAAAAGTAGATCATATTTTTAATTTGCAACATCCTAGATTTTCATTGCTTGTAATAAACATCTACTCACAAAAGTCATGTTCAGTTGTTTAATTTTCATTGACTTTGTCTTGGTTCCTATATTCCCTGTTGATTAATTGTTTCATTGATTTTTCATTGATTGTTTCATCACCCACCTGTTCCTTGTTTAGATCATGAATTATCTGTGTATATATTTACCACAGTTTAGATACTCATATAAGAGTGGGCAAAAAGTACCCGGATGACCTACTTCTTCTGGTGAGATTCTGAAGTGTGCATACAATGGACACTTTACTATCCCATGGGAGAGGATTTATGAATGGAAGTGAAGCGACTCTAACTGATGCTGGTAGGTCACATGATAATGACAACATGGTGGATATAGTACGTCCAGATTACATTCATACTTCACACATTCATACTATATAAAAATACTTTTTTAGCATTATTCAAAGAAGTACCTACTCAAGAGTCTGTGATTTACAACCCGTTTTCACTCCCAAGGCGTCAAAATTCGAAGCATGGTCAAGTGCTTTCCGCGTTACAATAGAGATGCTAAAGGCACCCCTTGGCGTCACTATATCGACACGCTGAGTGCTCCATTCAATTCAATGAGAAACCTTTGGCGACAGACACAGACGCGTTGGGCATGGGAACGTTATCGTCATGATGATCATATATTGGGTTATGATTTTGCCATTATGACATGTTGGAGTGTGATTCTCAATTTAATCAGCCAGCATCATTTTATTTATTTTATTTACGCTATCTAGATACGTTTTAACATGTAACCCAACCCCTTTCCATCCCTAAACCTACCCATTTGTGTGGTATAAAACACAGGTATAACAGGCAGATACAACTGCATGCACAATTTTTTCAAAAAGTACAAATATTCCAAGTGTTCCGAGGCCAAGCGATTGATTTGTGTGAAGCAAAAGCGTTCAGCGTCTCCATCCGCAGAAGATCATGAACACATTACATTTCAAATATTGCCGCCCGTTACGTCAGTTTTCATAGTTAAATTGCTTTGGCTCCCGTATGTCTTTGTGACCAATTGCATCATTACGTCAGCTTTGATTGTAAAATGTCATTGGCTCTCGTGTGTCTTGTGACCGAATGCGTCATGCTAAAGAGTCGTGTGTATTATTTGAATGAGATATGAATGAGTGCGTTCACGGAGTGGTGGGATCATCACTTTAGCGATTAAAACATTAAGATCAACTCTGTTTTTTACATGAAGACTTTTACGTGTGACTTCAGAAGACTCGGAATGCAACATGAGTTAATACTTTTATACTGTTTTTTGTCAGTTTTTGCAATAAATAGTTGTGACTGCACTTTATTTGCCTGTTACGTGTTTTATATTGTTTAGAAGTGGGTAGATTTAGGGTAGGAGTTGGGTTAGCTGCTCCAAAATATAAAAGTAACCTTTAAATATGAATAAAATATGAATAAAATCATGTCTGCTTTTACAAATGCAAAGAATAAAACGCGTCTTGATCTGACGCATTGGGTAAACAACTGAAATCAATGGAGCACCCAGCGCATCGATATAGTGACGCCTAGAGGTGACTTTAGCGTCTTCGTTGTGACGGGGAAGGCATTTGACCATGCTTCGGATTTTTACCCCTTGGGAGTGAGAATGGGTTGCGACTTCAGATGCAGCCCAAGTTTCTTTTACCTTAATTTGTGGATATTAATCTTTTGTTTGATTTAATAAAGTAATTGCTGCATTTAGATCTGCTACGCCTGCCTCATCTTCTTCTTCAGCCTGAAATGTTACAACAAATAATAACATAATTCATAGAGAAGAACTAGCACTGGCACATACTGCTATATACATATAATTTGTCCTGCTCAATTATGTTGTAATAACAAGATCTTATGTGACCTAAAACTAAATTTTTCTGTAAAACATAAGGACATATGTTGTAAAACAACATGCTTTTCCTGTTATAACATGATATTATGTTCTTAAAACAGTATTTTTTTTTTTATAATGACAAACAGTATTATATCGTAACAACAATATATTTTTCCTGTAATAATAATAAAGTAAATGTTCAATAGCCTGTAGGCCTGCCTTACACGCTTACATTAGGTTACCATTTCAACAATATTTATGGTTGCACATTGCTACCACATATATATATATATATATATAGAGAGATATTATGTTTTCCTACTCTATTATGTTGTAATATCGAGATATTATATTGCTAAAACAACATTTTCTCATAGTGTTCCCTTCTTTAAAAAAAAAAAAAAAAACCTTGATATGTCGTTGAAATTATAAGCATTTTCTTCCCCATAGAATGTCTATCAGTGCAAAGTAAACCAAAACATTGTCTTCCTTCTAGTATTATGATATTGTTGTTATGGCAGTAGATCTTGTGTGGAAAATACTTCAGTTGTTTTTGCAGTACATTTAGCCATGTTAAGCATTTTAAAATATCCCCAGCACAGACAGCTCGGTTGATTGTAATGAGAGCATTCTAGTTTATCACGTCACATAGTAGTACAGTAGACAGGGTTGGGAGAGTGTAACTGTCAAACGGAGCGCTATGAACGGTGTGACGTGTTCACTGAGAGGGTACTGTTACAAGAACAGTAGTAAATAGGAGATTGTGGATATTTTGAGGTGTTGTGAGAGAGCCAGGGAGAAATGGCAGCGATGTGGGTGGTTTGTCGCTCTCTGTGATTAAATGGTTGAGTGAGATTAATGGCTGCTGTTGCTCTGATTTGTAGCCTGAAACATCAGCAGCATCTCTTGATAAACTGAAATCCTGCACTCGTTCAACCCTCCCCTCCCCTTTCTCTCTCTGCTGGATGTGTAGTGTCTGGGACAGTACCATTCTGGCAGACAGGGTCCATTACAAAAACATCCCCATGGGTTCTGTGGAAAGGTCTAAGCTGATACACACAAACTCACAGCATGCATTAGTATGCAGCAGGCATTAATGGAGGTAACACACACACACACACACACACACACACACACACATAGACAGACAGACAGACAGACAGACAGACAGACAGACACACACACACACACACACACACACACACACACACACACACACACACACACACACACACACACACACACACACACACACACACACACACACACACACACACACACACACACACACACACACACACACACACACACACACACACACACACACACACACACAGGTGACAGTTTGTCTGCTCAATACTGTCTGGGTCCTCCAGTTATTCTCCACTTATTGGCTGTTTGTTCTTTATAAGGTGGATCTGATATCTTTATATACAGCAAACCTGAAACTCCCTACACTCTTAGTGACTACACAGAAACACACACACACACACAAGCATAGACTTAACCTTTATACACACATAAAAAAAACAGAGAACAAATGAATCACACTGATGAAGTGCTGTCACTGTGAACGCTGCCCTATAAATGTGGTGGAATTTTAATTTAGCCGCTCGCTCACTTGCTCTCTTTTTTTCCGATTAGTCCAACAAAGTGTTTCATGTTTAAAGTCGACATGGAATGACATTCATTTTACTTCTGTAAAAAAAAATTATGTTTTTTAAAGAAGTTGTTAATGCTGACCAAGACTGCATTTATTTGATTAGAAAAAAGAACTGCAATGAATTGTAATATTTTTTATTCTGCAAAGTATTAAGTTAACAGTATTAACATTAGGCTGATTTGGTGCTCAAGAAACATTTATTATTTGACAACAATTGTTGTGTGTGTGTGTGTGTGTGTGTGTGTATGTGTGTATATATATATATATATATATATATATATATATATATATATATATATATATATATATATATATATATATATATATATATATATATATATATATATATATATATATATATATATATATATATAATATATAATATATTACTCTCACTCTAAAGCAATTTAATGCATTCCCGAATCATCAGGGCTGCATTTACCCACCACAGTCACCGAATCTTTGGCTGTGCCCTTCGGAGGACTCATTCTAATGTAGAAAGGCATCAATGCACATCCGAATCCAATGTTGGATTCACTTCCTGTCTCCTGAGATACCTTCATCTGATTGATTTTTGAAGGCAGCATAGCAGTTATCCGTCGCTGTCTTTGATATCCCACAATCCTGTGTTCCATTCTGTGACAGTTTAACTCAAATATAAAGAGGACGTCTGAAAGTGGCGCTTGGTGGTCAGTTTGTGTGTAAATGTACAGTTTTGACCAAACGCTTTGCACTTTTAATATAATTTCTAGTGAGAATTTTGTTCTTTTTTAATTTTATTTTCCATCGAATAGTCTGGTGCAGCAGTCTCATCTTAAAGAGAGTCCTTTATTTGATAGACTGCTGAATTTAATTTAGCCTAGACACACATACTAGCATGTTTACACCTGACCAATGTTGCATTGCTACCCCACATGAGCCTGTCTACCTGAGGGAGTTGTAATGGTGACTAGTGAAAAAAGGAGAGACCTGAAAATAACTCAGGAAAACTATGCTGACCTTAAAGTTAAGGTTAATATAAAATCAATTACTATCTTAATATGCAAAAAAAAAAAAAAAAAAAAAAATCTTGGTATACTGCTTACTACTGTTGGAATCTAAACGCCCATTGCCATAACTGAACTTCATCTCTGGAGGCTTCCTCAGTCCTCAGCGATTGTACACACTGAAAAGACGATGGCGTCTATTTTACCATATCAATCTGAGCACGAAAACATTGGAAGAACTAGTTATTTAACCCAAACCTCCATCGCAAAGACAACTTGATCAGGACGTTTCTCAGTGATACTCTACTCATTACATTGTGAGGTACATTGAGATGTTTCAACTGTAATTCCTCACCATCAGCATTAACAAGAGTATGTCCATCAACCCATGCAGGAACTGTATCAATAACAGTGCATACATTAGCAGAGCACTAACATGAATAAACCATTGTAAAACAAATCTTGCTTCATCCTTTATCTTTACTCAAAGTAGTAAGAACGACAGACAATCAAATAGTAATAATAATAGTTCTGCCAGAAAGACTCGGGAGATTAAATACTGTGACAATAATCCATTTATTAACAACCCAGCAAGCGATAAAGTATATTGGCATAGGCCCTGTCCGTAGCTAGCAATCTGAGGGTCCGGACGGTATGGAAGGGACCATCCTGGTGGTGGTGGGGTGGATGTAGGGAAGGATTTAACTTGGAGGTGGTGGGGAGGATGGCGGTGAATTGGAGCGTCAGCATCTGCGAACTCAGACATGAGTAAGTACCGATCTTTTATACCCAGGTATTTATCATGTGATTGGATAGATACAATTAAAGTGACATGACAATTAAGTCTTCCCGGCAGAACTTATGCTAAAGCTTCCATTTTAATAGTGGCCCACAGCTGATTAGTAGAAGTAGTTCAGTAAGACAGTAATAATGTGAGTTAACCAGCAACTTACACAACATAAAACACAAAACTACGTATTTTGAACACCTGGTAGAAAATATATACATAATTAATCATATTTAAAGGTTGTGATTCTGAAGAGCAAGCTGGTCCAAATAAACTGGGTACTGACCCATCTTTCAAGAGCAAGTGTTTTGTGAATCCCACGTTGAGCTGATTTGAGAAGCAGCTGTCAGTAAAATGACGTTTGAGCACGGGTCAAGTTTTTCGCGGACGGACAACATACAATATAGGTCATTACGCAAATGTGCACTATATTGCAAAGTGGAAGCAATTGGGAACAACAGCAACTCAACCACGAAGTGGAAGGCCAAGTAAAATCACAGCGTGGGTTCAGCGCATGCTGAGGTGCACAGTGTGCATAAGTCGCCAACTTTCTGTTGAATCAATAGCTCCAGACCTCCAAACTTTGTGTGGCCTTCAGATTAGCTCAAGAACAGTGCATAGAGAGTTCAATGGAATTGGTTTCCATGGCCGAACAGGTGCACCCAAGCCTTACATCACCAAGTGCAATACAAAGTGTTGGATGCAGTGGTGTAAAGCCTGCTGCCACTGGACTCTAGAGCAGTGGAAACGTGTTCTCTGGAGTGACGAACCACAGTTCTCTGTCTGGCAATCTGATGGACGTGTCTGGGTTTGGCGGTTGCCAGGAGAACGGTACTTGCCTGACTGCATTGTGCCAAGTGTAAAATTATGGTGTGGGGTTGTTTTTCACAGGTTGGGCATGGCCCCTTAGTTCCAGTGAAAGGAACTCTTAATGCTTCAGTATACCAAGACATTAAGGACAATTTTATGCTCCCAAATTTGTGGAAACAGTTTGGGGATGGCCACTTCCTGTTCCAACATGACTGCGCACCAGTGCACAAAGCAAGGCCCATAAAGACATGGATGAGCGAGTTTGGTGTGAAGGAACTTGACTGGCCTGACCTCAACCCAATAGAACACCTTTGGGATGAATTAGAGCGGAGACTGTGAGCCAGGCCTTCTCGTCCAACATCAGTGCCTGACCTCACAAATGCGCTTCTAGAAGAATGGTCAAAGATTCCCATAAACACACTCCTAGACCTTGTGGTAAGCCTCCCCAGAAGAGTTGAAGCTGTTATAGCTGCAAAGCCTTTAAAAATTAAACCCTACGGATTAAGAATGGGATGCCATTAAAGAATATATCTTGTGCTGTAGAACCGTCACACAGTGAGATTCAACTTTACAACTTTGCAGAACCTTTACATTCACAAACAGCACACTGCATAGAAGGAAATAACAAAAATTAAAACATAATAGGGGCACTTTAACTTTATTTTAACTCACAAGCACACTCTAAATAAGCAGCAGTTATTAGTCTTACTCATTCCTTTAACTCAAAATAACTTTTAATTCAAATACATTAAATTTTTTTTTTTTATCTTTCTCCTTCACTGTCTGGAAAGCCACAAACTGAGGGTTGTAGAGCCTCTCAGTAACCTGCAAGACAGTGGCCTCCAGCATGGAGCTCACATGAAGCATGTGAGCTGCCCACAGAGCACATTCTATAAATAGACTCAATATTAATGCTTAATGTTTTAACTTAGTGATTGCTTTCAGGGTGTGAAGAGACTTTCAACCAGCATAACAAAATGAGTTTCTGTAGCAAATTAACTACCCTGCCTTTAATTTGCAAAAATGGCATTCAAACTTTCCATGAATCATTTCCATAATTTCTCAGAAATGTTCACGGAAGTTTCTGCAGGGTATTTTACACATATTAAAATCGTGTAGTACAGAAAGATATACTGTGCATACAGTGCTCTCAGAAAAAAAAAAAAAAGGCAAACACTGTACCTTTAGGGGTACAACAACTTGTCACTAAGGCAGTACCCTTAAAAGGACATCTTTGTAACTTTGTCACCTATAAAAGGTGCATATTAGTACATTTAATAGCAATATGTACCTTAAGGTACTAGGGGTAAAAAAGGTACAGAGATGTCCTTTTAAGGCTTCTGCCTCACTGACAAGCTGTTGTACCCCTGAGAGTGTAATACGTAGTCACACTAGGTGTCTTTAAATATTATGCACTTACAAAAATGTTAACAACAATGCACTTATCGTGTTGATGTTGTATTGCAAAACACTTTTGCTATTGATGTGGGATAGGACTGAAGGTTAAGGACAGGTTTGGTGGTATCAGTAGGTTTAAGGCCGGGTTAAGGGGTTAGGGAAGGGTCAACAGTGTAATTATAGATGTAATTACAGAAATTAATTACAGCTGTTATTGCATGCAGGTATTTTTCAAATATAAGTACGATGTAAAAACATGCATGTACACAAAAGGTGCATTGTATCAAATGATTGATGTAAATGTTATTATAGTAGTTAAAGAAACAATATAAATTGGGACCCGTACATGTCATTGCCATCTCTTTATTATGTATTATCATAATGATTCAAAGAAAAATAACAGCAGCTTTTTTGGGCCTAAAAATTGAGAAATTACAAACAAACAATGTGTGTAAAACTAGGTAACAGTCAAATTGAATGAATTTCAGTGAACTGCAATGTGTGTGAATCAACAATCCTATGTCATCTTCCGATGGTGACCTTTCCTCCAGTGACCCCTGCCTGCAAAATTAGTGTTTATGGTGACTATCCTTACTTGGGTTTAGAGCATCTGTGCTTTTGCTCTAGGAAACACTTTGCTGTGTTTCAGTGTTTACCCAACACAAAAGCAGGAACACTGAGTGAATAATAGTGTACCCAAATAAATGCAATTACAGACATAGGGCTAGCTCTTAAAATACACTCAGGCATATGACACAAGCATGCACAAATAACCAAAAATGCATGGCATTGACATTTTACGAGGCTTGGAGAGGATTTGAAGCATTTTTAAACCTGTGCGTCAGATCACATGCCCACCACTCTAGATACTGTTCTATGATTAAGTCACTGTGGGCTATTGTTTCTGCATACACATATTGGTACCTGTATTATATGAAGACTCACAAAATGTAAAATCAACTTATTGGCCACATACACGTACATGATGTTTTACTGTTAATACAGATCTGTCAACACCCAAGGTTAACATTAACAACACTGAAACAACAACAATTTTCTCCACGCTTTTATAATAGTTTGTCATGAGGTAAGATGAAGAATGTGAATTCATGTACTCTGTGTACTCTTTGCTAATGAAGAATTGTTTATGAATTCAAAATGGATTTGTTAATAATCTACTGTAACTTTGTTTTTCAAGAATATGCATTCAAAACACAGGTAAATGTATTTGTGTATGTAACAATTTTCTCATATATTGCACCTTCCTGTATATTTTTACTGTACATTTTTACTGTACACTCACCTAAAGTATTATTAGGAACACCATACTAATACTGTGTTTGACCCCCTTTCGCCTTCAGAACTGCCTTAATTCTACGTGGAATTGATTCAACAAGGTGCTGAAAGCATTCATTAGAAATGTTGGCCCATATTGATAGGATAGCATCTTGCAGTTGATGGAGATTTGTGCAATGCACATCCAGGGCACGAAGCTCCTGTTCCATCACATCCCAAAGATGCTCTATTGGGTTGAGATCTGGTGACTGTGGGGGCCATTTTAGTACAGTGAACTCATGGTCATGTTCAAGAAACCAATTTGAAATGATTCGAGCTTTGTGACATGGTGCATTATCCTGCTGGATGTAGCCATCAGAGGATGGGTACATGGTGGTCATAAAGGGCTGAACATGCTCAGAAACAATGCTCAGGTAGGCCGTGGCATTTAAACGATGCCCAGTTGGCACTAAGGGGCCTAAAGTGTGCCAAGAAAACATCCCCCACACCATTACACCACCACCAGCAGCCTGCACAGTGGTAACAAGGCATGATGGATCCATGTTCTCATTCTGTTTACGCCAAATTCTGACTCTACCATCTGAATGTGTCAACAGAAATCGAGACTCAGACCAGGCAACATTTTTCCAGTCTTCAACTGTCCAATTTTGGTGAGCTCGTGCAAATTGTAGCCTCTTTTTCCTATTTGTAGTCGAGATGAGTGGTACCCGGTGGGGTCTTCTGCTGTTGTAGCCCATCCGCCTCAAGGTTGTGCGTGTTGTGGCTTCACAAATGCTTTGCTGCATACCTCGGTTGTAACGAGTGGTTATTTCAGTCAAAGTTGCTCTTCTATCAGCTTGAATCAGTCGGTCCATTCTCCTCTGACCTCTAGCATCAACAAGGCATTTTCGCCCACAGGACTGCCGCATACTGGATGTTTTTCCCTTTTCACACCATTCTTTGTAAACCCTAGAAATGGTTGTGGGTGAAAATCCCAGTAACTGAGCAGATTGTGAAATACTCAGACCAGCCCGTCTGGCACCAACAACCATGCCACGCTCAAAACTGCTTAAATCACCTTTCTTTCCCATTCTGACATTCAGTTTGGAGTTCAGGAGATTGTCTTGACCAGAACCACATCCCTAAATGCATTGAAGCAACTGCCATGCGATTGGTTGATTAGATAATTGCATTAATGAGAAATTGAACAGGTGTTCCTAATAATTCTTTAGGTGAGTGTATGTCTACATAGTGGCCCCAGGGTATGGAAACTTATTTTTAAACTTGTTTTATTTCATAAAACATTTTAAAATATAATTGCAACCTTTTTATCTCCCAATTATGAGTTTACCTCTTGCAATTCTCACTTTGTTTTCTTACAATTGCAAATTTATATCTCTGACTTTATATATCACGCAATGTGACTTTAAATACAAAAAAACTCAGAATTGTGTGATATAGTCAGAACTGCGAGATATAAAGTCAGAATTGCGAGATTCTGACTTTATATCACTAAATTCGGACTTTATATCACTCAATTCTGACTTTATATCACTCAATTCTGACTTAATATCACACAATATCACACAATTCTGATATTACATCACAATTCTGACTTTATATCACACAATTCTGAATTTATATCACTAAATTCAGACTTTATATCACTAAATTCGGACTTTATATCACTAAATTCAGACTTTATATCACTCAATTCTGACTTTACATCACAATTCTGACTTTATATCACTAAATTCAGACTTTATATCACTAATTTCAGACTTTATATCACTCAATTCTGACTTTTACATCACAATTCTGACTTTATATCACAGAATACTGACTTTATATCACACAATTCTTATGTTATATCACACAATTCTGACTTTATAACTTTATAACTCGCAATTGCAACTTTATATATCATGCAGTTCTGAGAAAAAAAGTCAGAATTGTGAGATAAATTATTTTTTTCATCCTGTGGCAGAAACAAGTTTCCATAACCGGTGGTCTTTTTAAATCAAGCCAAAGAGATTTTACAAATATAGTTAATAGAAACAGAAAAATATTTTCTGACTGTCATACACTTTCGCACAAAACAAAGCATGTTTTCCTTTTTAAAAAGTGTTTTGCTCTGCTCAGACACTCAGCAAAGCAGATTTCAATGATCTGCTTCTGTCCTCTGATTGTTTGCATTTATTTTCAGCCTCAGTTTCCATCTTTGGCACAACTTGGATACAATGTGCGTTAGCGATGACGTCCGTCAAGGTGCTCTAAAAAAAGGACTTTTGTGCCGCAGCACATTGAGGCCCACGCATTCATGCCAATATCTTATTCTTGTGTGGTGCCAAACGACCTTGAGTCAGAGTGGAGCAGAACTCAAAAGAGCTTGAAGCCACAGATTTTTATCTCAAATATGTGTGTGTGTGACTCTGTACAGATCTATTCAGAAGCAGTTCAACCAGGGCTAGCATTAATATCAATGGAGCAATAGAGCAGGTCTGTGTGGGCAGGGCATGGCAGAACAGAGCAGATCCCTTTGCCTGGGCCAGCTGGCACAAACCAGTGAACATCGTCCTGTTGGAACACCGAGTTCCATAATAAAATGCAGAAACATTACCAACTGTCTCAAGATAGATTACTATGTTTACATGCACAGATTTTCATAAACCCACATTGTATACGATTGTAGATTTCGAATACAATTTATATAAGTACCTTTCAATTTCTGTTTACTTATGCACAACATATGTTCCAAACTAAATTTCTGTGAATTAGTGAATTAATCATAGTGACTTAGTGTCCATTCACAGGGCAAGAGAATATACATGGAACTAAAGTGTGTGATGATCAAATTTAAATGTTTTGATGAATATAATTAATTATATATCATTATAATTATGAATATAATTATTAATATAATTCCTCTCTGGAGAAGTGTTCAGTCTTTCCGCTCGCAAATTCCACCATGTTAATAGCGAATCCGCCATGGTGCAAGCGCAACTGGCTTTCAAAGGGAATGGGAGATGAGACTCTGATTGGTTACACCCAAAACACACCCATGACTCATTAAGAGACTAGGTACAACCCTTCTGGACCATGTGCCTGGCACGCTGACCATTTTTTCCATCTTTTAACTAGCAAAAGTGGACTTTAGAACATTAAAGAACATTAAAATAGGCCCCTAGTTTTTCATGTAATATTTTATTTTTTATTTTATTTCAGCTTTATTTTAATTAACATACAAAATGAATCCCTCCCTAGAACTGTTGTTCAAATCATTCAGTATACAAATCATGTACTAAGTTACTACAATTCATCTGTGTGGCGTCCAGGAGAGGTCCACTGTCACCATGCAGCACACACACACTTCACACCTGACAAGGTAAAAATAATTTCCTTCCCTGTGGCAGTGGGGTTGACAGGCCTCATGTTGACGTGCAGTGGGCATGTCTCGTTACACTGGGTCTCTGTAATGAATTGTACTCTGTGTTCGAGAGCTCTGAGGGCCTTAACACAGCACCCAGTACTCATCTGACAGGGGTCAAACTTCGTCCTTCTGCTTATTAGATCATGACAATAAGGCTTATATTTAGTACAATGTGCTCAGGGCTAATTAGAGCTCTTATTAAAAAAAAATAATTGATTCTCCTCTCACGAGATGGACAGGCAATGAAGGAAGGGAGCGTAGTGTCCGGCCAGGAGATGAAAGGGAGTCTCCGGAGATAGCTGTCTCTAATACACACATGTACAAGTATGAATGTTCATGTTCACACATATACATTAATATTCATGAACATATCATCATCATCTCATTTGTTTTTCATAATCAGTGATTAAATTGATTACTATTTGATGTGCTTGATTTGAATTACAAGTCCAATTAATTGTTGTGAAAGTGCTCTTAGATTTTGATTGGGGTCATATGTACCAGGTGAGTATTACACCCTCCTGTTAGTCTGTATTTTTCTCTTTCACTTTCTTTCTCCTCCCCCTTTTCTCTACTTGTTGTGCTCTTGAGGAACTGGGTCATGACTGGAAAGAACACAATGTATCTTAAACACTCCCCAAGTTAATTAGGGGCCATCACCACACACCTGCACATGACGGGGGAGGGGGGTGGTAGTAAACTATGGTTACGGGTTTGATACAAAAAGTGCACAAGGCTGCAGTTTTTCTTTACGGCATATATAATTTTCAAAAGTACCAATGTGTAATGTGTTTAACAGTACAAATGTGTGTTTATGTATATATATATATATATATATATATATATATATATATATATATATATATATATATATATATATATATATATATATATATATATATATATATATATATATATATATATATATATATATATATATATATATATATATATATATATATATATATATATATATATATAATGTCTTTTTGGTTTAGGAGTGTGTTTATGGGAATTTTTAACCATTCTCCTAGAAGTGCATTTGTGAGGTCAGGCACTGATGATGGACGAGAAGGCCTGGCTCGCAGTCTCTGCTCTAATTCATCCCAAAGGTGTTCTATTGGGTTGAGGTCAGGACTCTGTACAGGCCAGTCAAGTTCCTCCACACCAAACTTACTCATCCATGACTTTATGGACCTTGCTTTGTGCACTGGTGCGCAGTCATGCTGGAACAGGAAAGGGCCATCCCCAAACTGTTCCCACAAAATTGGGAGCATGAAATTGTCCAAAATGTCTTGGAAAGCATTAAGAGTTCCTTTCACTGGAACTGAGGGGCGAAGCCCAACCCGTGAAAAACAACCCCACACCATAATCCTCCCTCTGCCAAACTTTACACTTGGCACAATGCAGTCAGGCGTGTACCATTCTCTTGGCAACCGCCAAACCCAGACACGTCCATTGGATTGCCAGACAGAGAAGCGTGATTCGTCACTCCAGAGAACACGTCTCCACTGCTCTAGAGTCCAGTGGCGGCGGGTTTTACTCCACTGCATTCTAGGCTTTGCATTGCGCTTGGTGATGTAAGGCTTGGATGCAGCTGCTCGGCCAAGGAAACCCATTCCATGAAGGTCTCTACGCACTGTTCTTGAGCTAATCTGAAGGCCACATGAAGTTTGGAGGTCTGTAGCTATTGACTCTGCAGAAAGTTGGCGACTTCTGCGCACTGTGCACCTCAGCATGCGCTGACCCCGCTCTGTGATTTTACGTGGCCTACCACTTCGTGGCTGAGTTGCTGTTATTCCCAGTTGCTTCCACTTTGTTATAATACCATTAACAGTTGACCGTGGAATATTTAGTAGTGAGGAAATTTCACAAATGTATTTATTGCAAAGGTGGCAACCTATCACGGTACCACGCTTGAATTCACTGAGCTCCTGAGAGTGACCCATTCTTTCACAAATGTTTGTAGAAGCGTCTGCATGCCGAGGTGCTTGATTTGTACACCTTAGTTCAATGATTTGAAGGGGTGTCCCAATACCTTTGACAATATAGTGTGTGTGTATATGTGTGTGGGTTAGAGGACAGTATGTTAGAATAAGTAAGAATACAGTATTGCAGTACAATGCACATTGTTGGATTGCATACCATGTTCTATCCACAAAACATTTGAATTATTGTTGTTCTTCCATCATTCAGCTGCACACTTTGACCCACCTCTGCCATTGTAAGGCCATGATTGAGAACATGGTCCACAATAGTGGCCCTTATTTCATCGGAAATATGCCTATGTTCTTGGTCTCCTACCTCTTCCCCGGTTTTGCCTCCCTATCCTCCCACTTACTTGTCTTATTATTTCTGGATGTTCACCTTGTTTGCTTCCTTATTGTACTTCCATAGTAAGAAATTTTCTTTTTCATTCATAGTCGGTCTATTCTTGCCAACCGAAGGGTCTTGAGATGCACCTCTAAGCTATTTTAGAGAACTGGTTGATCATTGATTGATCTAACCTTATGTGAAGTTCAAGATGAACCTATGCAAGTAATCAATTCAGGTCAGGAAACAGTTACAAAAAAACGTCTAATAGAAATGTATAGAAAATACGATTGGCAGATTATGACAACTAGTTTGACCATTTTGCATTTAATCACTTATGCAATGTATTAATGGTTGCATAACATATGCAAAAATATGCTTAAAATATGCTTTCTATTAATTTTCTGTCTGTCTAATTTATATATATAAAAAAAAAAAAAATGTTGTCCTGTGTGTTCTGTGTTAGATTAACTGAGACTTGTTACAGCACTTGCATACTGTAGCCCTTGACTGTTCTAGTTGCTTCTATTGCTCTCATTTGTAAGTCGCTTTGGATAAAAGCGTCTGCTAAATGACTAAATGTAAATGTAAATGTAATGCTTAAAATATGCACTATTTCCACATTGACAGACCTACAGACGTATAGACAGACAGACAGACAGACAGACAGACACCTTGAGTCATGATAGTGAGACACAACCAGCTCCTGACACCAGCAGCTGAGTGAGTCTGGAAGGATCCGTGCCACCCTATGACATCATCTTTACACATGCCAACTAAATATATAGAATGGGGAAACGCACGCACGCACGCACGCACGCACACACACACACACACACATACATTTAATGTAATTTAATTAATTGATTGTTAGGCTGCATTAACTAGGTCAGCCGGAACCGGGAACAGTTCCCATAACCCTTGATGTACTCGTTACATCATCAGAAGAATGGCATCTACGCTAATGATATTCTCTCTGTTTTATCCCGAGGTTTACTGCAGTCAGCCAGATCCGGGCCGTATCCCAATCAGATGGTGGACCTGCGCCAGAGAAGACCAACACAGGACCCCGAAGAGTCTGCAGAGACCCTGTCAATTATCCTCCCCCTGCAACTGCCTCATCGACACGGCATCTAAATAAACCCGTCACCAGTGTGATGACTCCGATTGTTCGAATATTACCATTAAATAATACTTAAATCGATATGTCATCCGCAATAAACCCGTCTCCAGCGTGTTGCCTCCGTTCATTCGAATATTGCACTTTAATAATTATTTAATCAACATCATCCTCAATAAACCCGTCTCCAGCGTGTTGCCTCCGGTCCTTTGAATATTCCGATCTATTATGACCTCTGACCTGTAAAGCAGCCAGAATAATAATAATAATAATAATAATACTACGTTGTTTGTTAATTGGCCAGAGGAGAACTGGCAACCCGACTGAGCCTGGTTTCTCCCAAGGTTTATTTTTCTCCATTAGGTCACCTAATGGGGTTTTGGTTTCCTTGCCACTGTTGCCTCTGGCTTGGCGTGCTCAGTTGGGGACACTATATTTTTCAACTAAACATCGAAATAAATCTAATTAATAAACTAATTTAACCATATAAACTAAATTACTGATCTAATTATTGATCTAAAGCCCACACTGTCACCGTATGGAAATTGAAATGAACTGATGACATCAAATGGCTATACAGCTGAATAAAATTAGGCTGCATTATTTTGCTGTTTAACACTGTAAAGCTATCTACATTGTTAAAAGCGCTATATAAATAAAGTTGACTTGACTTGACTTGACTTGATTTAATCAGTTAAAAGAAGCACTCAGAAACACCGCTAGTGGTTTTGAAGGGGACGGAACAATCTCTGTATTTATTCCTACACTACTAAAAGTCCCTGGTGTGCACAGAGTGAGTGTTATTGTGTTGATTGTGTCCAGGCGTATGACTGGTTTCTGCAGTCGTGTGTTTCTGGTACATAGGTCCTCAGGGGCAGCGGTATGCCACACTCTGTTCTCAGTCACAAGCTGTGCCAGAGGCAGCCGTTTTGCCATGCACTTTGAAAAGGAACAGAACATAATGCAACTCAAATATAATTTCTGTCCAATTTACTCCCTGCTGCTGGAAGTCCATGTTCCCGTCAGTGTCAACAACCAAAGTTAAGCTCCTACTTTAGGAAACTTATAAGGAACAGTGAGAGACGGAGCTTTCCCAAACTACAGATAATCCTGTCCAAAAGATGCACAGTTGTCCGGGACCCTCTGCACAGTGTTTGGGGCCACTCCAGTGCAGTGTAACCATTCTCTTTCTAGATTATTTTCCTTGAAAGCAAAATTGCATGTTGCTGGCACCTCGCCAACCCGTCTGTGGTTTACAGGTCAGCCAAATAATGATAGCTCTCCAACACAACACGCTCCCTGATCACACGCTCCCGTAGTCATGACAACACGTGCAGCTCTGTTGAGCCCAAAGCACTTCTGCGGGTGTTTACTGGTGATAGAGTGCGACTGTAGCTCACCTAAAAAGATACAATCTCACTATCTTTCTGTTGCTCTGTTCTATCTTACTCTCTCTTTTCAATATTAGACAAAGGTTAGTTGCTTTTTGTCATGACCCAGCAGTCAGGTTGACTGGCTGGGTCAGAATAACCTCTCACTCAATTGCTTCAACATTTTCAAATGTCATAGCACAAGTTTGGAGACCCATGCTACATACCAAAGTCAGCACACATTGGCATAATGACATAATGGCTAAAAGAGTAAAGTTCTGTCATCTTTATTCATCGCAATGTCATCCCAAAACTGTATGACTGTGTTATTTTTCTTTCCAAACACAGAAAGAGATGTTTACCCAGACACCCACATAGTGTTGGCACGGATCCGACCCACATCTGGTACGCGTGGCATCCACATGTATCTGATGTGGCCGGGATCTGTGAAGACACATGTTGATGTCTGGGTAGTTCATGTATTATTCCAGGTTTTCTAAAGCTATATGATAGTGTTATGTGGGGAACAGACTGAAATGTATGTCATTATTGACATACAATGTAATATGAAATTCACATACTCATACCAGGGCTGCGTTTTTAACGGAAACGGTGGTGCGTTGAACCTGATGGCGTAAGAGTTGCAACTATGGCAGCTGAGAAGGCCATTCTTTGAGTTCTTTTTGAAGAATTTTCAGAGCCTGATGTTCTCATGTTGATATTTTTTACTGTAAATTCTTACGACAAAAATGTCTTCTAATATCTTCAATTGTTGCATATACCGAGCTGCAGCGGACACATATAACAACATTTCTTGGACCCATTGTGTGAGCTGTCTCTTTAATACTGTGTGGTTTATATACATGTTGCTGTTGATTGGGCTGACATTTCTGACACACCCACCAAACAAGAGAAAATTAATCTCAAACCCTGATGCACACCATTTCCAGGAAGCATGTCATTCAACCCAGAAACCACAGCAAAATGTTGCGCACCGGTTTGAGCTTGAACGTGCCCCTGGAACAACATGATCAGTCATGTGACATGCGAGAACCAATGGCCTTAGCTAAACTCACTTTAATAGCTTTTCGTTTTTCCTCCGCAATTGACGAGATTTTCCATCAAGTGGTGCATGCGGCTTGGTTTGAGAGCGTGTATGTTAAAGTTCGCATTCAGATCCTGCCCAAAAATCTTTCTTATTCGATGAATTGCTTCACTTGGAATGTACGTCACAATATGAACTGTCCCTATTTCCGTTACATTGCAACTTTCATGTAAATCATGTAAAAGCTTCAGTCTGGCAGGTTTTTGCGTAGTCTGACTAACAGACCTAGATAATGCAATCGCTTTGTTTTATTTACCATATATACACATTAATCATATTACAGTTGGCCTCACCATTGTGCGTTGGTTCCGAAAAACCAAGATTATGAGCAGTGTATTCTTAATCCTTCAAATATTCGATTATGCATTGTCAACACTGTAAAAAATATTGTTGGTTTAACTTAAAAAAGTAAGTTACCTGGTTGCCTTAAAATTTTTAGTTCATTGAAAAAAATTTTTTTTAGCTTGAGATATTTTAGATTGGTTTAATAAATAGAAACAACGTACGGTTCACAAGTACGGTTCACCCTGCACTGCACTGACCCCGGATATGTGCCCAAGGTTCCCACCACTCTGTTCAGAGACCAGGTGGTGAACCTGCAAGCGCTGCCCGTGGAGGGGGCAGACCCAGCCTTGGCACTGCTCTGTCCAGTACATGCTCTCCGCACTTACGTAGACAAGACGCAGTGTTTCAGGACCTCAGACCAGCTCTTTGTCTGTTATGGTGGAGAGCGGAAGGGAAGAGCTCTTTCAAAGCAGAGGTTGTCTCACTGGATAGTGGACACCATTGTTTTGGCTTACCAGCAGCAAGGTCGACCATGTCCCCTTGGGGTTAGGGCCCACTCCACCCGGAGTGTGGCCTCCTCTTGGGCTCTAGCGCCTTGGGCTCTAGCCTTGCTAACAGACATCTGCAGAGCTGCAGGCTGGGCGACACCAAACACATTCGCCAGATTCTACAATCTCCAAGCGGAGCCAGTGTCTGACTATGTACTCGCCTCTACTAGTGGCCGGTAATGACCAGGCTCAGGTGTCTTTGCTCTCTCGCCATTTCACTCCACGGACTGGATATGTGCGATATTCTCCTCAGGTGAGCTTCCCGGAAGCCCTGAGTTCCTCCATCATTGTCGATGCCGACATCAGTAAGTCTGCCCTTTCGAGCCCAGACCCTCATGTCCGGCCAGGTGCCCCGTGTGCATGGTTCCCCTCCGGCGACCCCCACACGTGTATTTCCGCCATAAGCCTCCTCAGTGAGCAGGTGTCCCTGCCACCCCTGGGGTTAAAAATCCACCTTCGGCTGGTACCCCAGAGTCCATATGCAGCCCGTAGCGGGTCATGTGTGTACTCTCTAAGTCCTCCCTACGGGTAGGCATTTTTGCATATCTCCACTGGAATATGCTTCCCAGTGTACCTTGGTATTCCTGTGATAAGTGGGAGTCCTTCATCCGTACTAGTCTTACGACAGGGTATTCACACTTACGCAGGGCACTGGAAGACAGCCGAGTGGCGTCACTGTATTGGGACCCCCATTCGTTAGTCACTAACGTTACGTCGTAGTGACTGAACGAAAGGGAACGTCTTGGTTACGTATGTAACCCTCGTTCCCTGAGGAGGGAACGGAGACATAACATCTCTTTGCCACTTCCGCTGTGCTGCTGGAACGCGGTCTTGGCTCCGCAGCAGTAACATAATGCGATGTTGCCAGTGTACTTCCTTATATAGTTACACATGCAAATTCCACATGCCCATGGCATTGGCACTGCCATTGGGCACTGTTAGATTCCTCGAAGGTAATTGGCTTCTAAGCCAAACCCCCATTTGTTAGTCACTAACGTTACGTCTCCGTTCCCTCCTCAGGGACCGAGGGTTACATACATAACCAAGACTTTCTTCACATACAGACATCGTGTGACTTCAGAAGACTCGGAATGCAACATGAGTTAATACTTTTATACAGTTTTGGGTCAGTTTTTTAGCAATAAATACATGTGACTGCACTTTATTTGCCTGTTATGTGTTTTATATTGTTTAGAAGTGGGCAGGTTTAGGGTAGGAGTGGGGCTAGTTGCTCCAAAATATAAAAGAAGTAAAAGTAAAAAATATAAAAGTAGCCTATAAATATTCCAACCTATTCTCACTCCCAAGGCGTCAAAATCCGAAGCATGGTCAAGTGCCTTCCGCGTCACAACGAAGACGCTAAAGTCACACTTGGGCATCACCATATCAACGCGCTGGGTGCTCCATTCATTTCAGTTGTTTGCCCAATGCGTCAGATCAAGACGCATTTTATTCTTTGCATTTGTAAAAGCAGACATGATTTTATTCATATTTTATTCATATTTAAAGGTTACTTTTATATTTTGGAGCAGCTAACCCAACTCCTACCCTAAATCTACCCACTTCTAAACAATATAAAACACGTAACAGGCAAATAAAGTGCAGTCACAGGTATTTATTGCATAAACTGACCAAAAACAGTATAAAAGTATTAACTCATGTTGCATTCCAAGTCTTCTGAAGTCAAACAATGTCTTCATGTAAAGAACAAAGTTGATCTTAATGTTTTAATCGTGGAACTGATGATCCCGCCGCTCCGTGAACACACACAGTCATGTCTCATTCAAATGTCACGAGACACACAAGAGCCAATGACAATTTACAATCAAAGCTGACGTAATGACGCATTTGGTCACGAGACATACGGGAGCCAATGCAATTTCACTATGAAAACTGACATAACGTTTCTTCGGGCGGCAATTTTTTAAATTTGAATGTGTGCATGATCTTCGGTGGATGGAGACGCTCATCGCTTTTGGGGATTTTCTTCACACAAATCAATTGTTTGGCCTCGGAACACTTGGAATATAAATTTTTAATACATTTTAATTTAATACATTTTTAATAAATTGTGCATGCAGTCGTATCTGCCTGTTATATCCTGTATTTTATATCATATAATACACAAATGGGTAGGTTTAGGGATGGGGTTGGGTTACATGTTCAAACGTATCTAAATAGCGTAAATAAAATAAATGTAAATAAAATTATGCTGGGTGATTAAACTAAGAATCACACTCCATGTCATAATGGCAAAATCATAACGATACTCGGTTACTTAACGTAACCTCGGTTCTCTCTAGAAGAGGGAACGAGTATTGCGTAAGTTACTTATGCTACGGGAAAGTGTTCTTTCTTCGAGAACTGAAAAACCACAAAATTATCCTTAATTTTTGTAATATTGTCAACGCAGTGCGGCAGCCAGGCAGACCATAGCAGGCTATTCCAGCGTGTCTATTGGCTGCACGGCTGGCAACTGCTGCAGCCTATCGGCGAGCCCGTGTGACGTGGCATCCAATGATCCTTCACGCCTAATTTGCCTACAGGTAGGGCGTGGACACGTGTATATAAGCAGGGCTCGCAGGCTGGAAATTCGGTTTTCGTAGTCTGAAGCGTAAAAGCCCGTGGGGCGCACGGCAAGGAACGCAATACTCGTTCCCTCTTTTGTCTGAACGGACTAGCACGTGGTGTCCCCGTATGAGAGGGAAAAAGTGCCTGAGCGCGTTCTCGACCGCCATCATCTCCAAACAATTTATGTGGAGGAATTTCTCCCGGCCTGATCAGAGGCCAGAGGCCGGTCTGCCCTCGAAAACAGCGCCCCAGCCTGAGGTGGAAGCGTCTGTCGAGATAACCTTGCGGTGTGAGATGGCCCCCATCGTCACCCCCTGCTGGTACCAGTTGGCTACTAACCAGGGCTCCAGTGCTGAAGTGCAGCTCTGAGTCACTCTGATTCGAAAGCCTCCGGACGCCCAGGCTCTGTGAGGCACGTTTAACCAGCGTTGGAGTGGGCGCATGCGCAGTAGACCCAGCTGGAGCACTGCTGCAGCTGAGGCCATACCCCCCAGCATCCTCTGAAAAGCTTTGAGAGGTGCGGTGCTGCCCGGCTGGAAGGACGCAGCCATGCCTTGGATTCAGCGTGCGCGCCACGGTGACAGGCGGGCTGACATTTCCACAGTGTCCAGATCCAGACCCAGAAATGAGGTTGACTGCGTGGGCACTAATGAGCTCCTGGTCCAGTTGACCATGAGCCCCAGGCTGTCTAGATGGCTGAGTAGCACTGCCCTGTGGGCGAGGAGCTCGGCCTCTGACTGTGCTAGAATTGGCTAGAGCCAATCGTCCAAATAATTCAAAATCCGCATCCCCTGCCTTCTCAGGGGAGCGAGGGCCGCGTCCATGCACTTTGTAAATGTACGGGGTGCTAGCGACAGGCCGAATGGAAGGACGGTGTACTGATATACCGCGGGGAACGCTTGGTGTGTGGCCCTACACGTGGAGTCCCGGCCACCTTGAGCGGGGTACACGCGGTGTGTGGCACGACGTGCGGTGGTGGCGTTGGGGGCAGAATGTTTGTGGGAATGTGTGAGCGCGCTTGAGCGGGCACAACACTTATGCTTGGAACATGACCGGTTAAGAGGGGCTGTGTAACAGTGCGTGTGGTGAGTAGGTGTGGGCGCAGGGAGGCGGACACGTGACCTAACTCTAGCACTCGAGCGGCCGGTGGCCGCTTTATGTGAGTGAGAGACACAGGATTTACAGTGCTTGGGTGCAGGGGTGAACACAGAAAAGTGGGCACATTTACTGCATTTGAAACACATACGGCGTGAGCCGTGCAACCAGACATAATGCATCTTTTGTGATTTCTCTGGTTCGCCGTAAAAACGGCGGTTGGAAACAGGCGAGAAGGCGATTTTGCCGGCTCGATTTTGAACCATCTGCAGTAGCCACAATAGTGGGGACTGACAGGAAAAGGAGTTTTGACGGTGGTCCGGCCGCGGCGGGACTTAACTGTCGTTTCTCCCCTCTGGCTAGGAGGACTTTGGAGGCTCAGGCTTCAGCACAATCCTAGGCCGGGGTCCCCGGGGGGGAGGTGGCTTGCCTCGACTGGAGGAGCACGATCTGGGGCGGCTGCTCTTTCTTCGCTGAGAGGACGGGGGCCGCGCCTGACGCCGGGCGGGGCTCTGCGCAGGCTGGTCGCGGGGACGGCGTGCAGCAGAGCTAGCGCTAGTGTTAGAGCGTCGAGGCAGGAAGAGGTTCATCGCTTGAGTCGTCTTCTGTACCTCAGAGAAACGGTCGACGATCCCGTTGACCGCTGGGCCAAAGAGGCCGGATGGGGAGAGTGGAGCGTTGAGAAACGCTGCGCGCTCCACTTCTCTCATGTCAGCGAGCGTTAGCCAGAGGTGCCTCTCTGCGACTGTGAGAGAGGCCATGCACCGTCCGAGGGCCTGTGCAGCGGATTTTGTGGTGCGAAGGGAGAGGTCCGTCGCGCTTCTCACATCCGTAACCAACTCCGAATCCCCGCTTTTCTCGTCCAGATCGCGGAGGAGATTAGCTTGGAGGATTTGCAGCACAGCCATGGAGTGGGGGGCAGACGTGGCCTGACCGGCGGCGGAGAAAGCGCGGCCGATCAGGGATGACGTAGTTCTGCAGGCCTTGGACGGAAGGGCAGCCTTTGAGCGCCAGCCAGAGGGCGGGCAAAGGTGCGCTGCGACCGCCTCTTCCACCGGAGGGATGGCGTTGTAGCCTTTCTCAGCAGCGCCGTCAACTTGTGAGAGCGTCAAAGAAGCTTGAGATGAGACCCTCGCGGAAAACGGTGCGTTCCAGGACTTGGAGAGCTCCTCGTGAAGCTCTGGCAGAAAGGGTGCAGTCCTGGAGGTGGGCGCTCGGCGGCGACTGTTCAGGAAACATCCGTCGAGCCTGTTTGGCGCCGTCACCTTTGGTGGAGACCACTCAAGGCCTAGCTGTTCGACAGCCCAGGTGAGAAGGCATAAGAGCTCCGCGTCCTCACCCGCTCGAGTACGCCCGGAAGTCCGGACAGAAGAGGCTGCGGAAGACCAATCCTCCCTATCAGAAGCCAGGATGGAGCAGCTGTCAGCGCGGTCTGCAGCCACATCTGCCTCATCCCCGGAGGCGACGACAGACATGGCGACCAGGGGTGGGGGTGGGGAAGGTGAGAGAGAAGCTGGCGGGAGAGGTTCCGGCGAGCTTTTCATCACTGACTCCGGTTCCGGTGTTCGCTGCGAGCGGCGCTTCTTCTTGCGCGGCCCGACAGGGACAAGCGGAGGGATGTTGTCCTCGAACTGCTCGAGCCGAGCCCGCAGGGTCGACATAGAGAGTTCCTCACACTCGGGGCATCCACCGGAGAGGAGTGCAGCAGCGGCGTGGTCACGGCCCAGACAGAGAGCGCAGATCATGTAGCGGTCTCTAGTGCTGAGCGGCACGTGGCACGAGCCGCAGGTGGAACGAGGCATTTTGCAACAAACGCTCGTGCTCTTTTTGAAAAACGTGTGACGCAACGGCGACAACACGTGCAATAAAGGATATTTGTCGCCGGATAGCAGAGCAGGCACGGATGGCTGAAGGTAGCGAATACGGCCAGCTTCTTCAGGCGCTGTCCTCTGCTTGCTCATTTCTGCTGGGTTCAACGGCGGCGGTTCCAGATCCAGCGATGCGCAGGGCTTCGTTGAAGAAAAGAAAATCGAATTTCCAGCCTGCGAGCCCTGCTTATATACACGTGGCCATGCCCTACCTGTAGGCAAATTAGGCGTGAAGGGCGCGAAGCGCCCTCATTGGATGCCACGTCACGCGGGCTCGCCGATAGGCTGCAGCAGTTGCCAGCCGTGCAGCCAATAGACACGCTGGAATAGCCTGCTATGGTCTGCCTGGCTGCCGCACTGCGTTGACAATATTAAAAAAATTAAGGATAATTTTGTGGTTTTTCAGTTCTCGAAGAAAGAATACTTTCCCGTAGCGTAAGTAACTTACGGAATATGAGAGAACCTCTCGTAAGAGAACCCATTATATATAATTTCATCATGACGATAACATTTCCATGCCCAACAGCATCTGTGTATGACGCCAAAGGTTTCTCATTGAAATCAATGGAGCACCCTGTGTGTAAAAAAAATTACGCCTAGGGGTACCTTTAGCGTCTTCATTGTGACGCGGAAGGCACTTGACCATGCTTCAGATTTTGATGCCTTGTGAGTGAGAACGGGTTGAAATATAGTAGACTAATTGAAGAAAAAAAAAAAAAGAAAAACAGTACTGCCCTCACCGATTGCTACAGGGATGATGTTTATGTGATGTTTAGCTTTGCTCAGAAAGGTTGCTGACTGTGGAAGAGAATGTGGAGTGTGTTGTTTTGCACAGTTGGCTGATGCAGGTGCCTGCGGACATGGCTGGCACTCATCCAGGTATGGATTACATGCGCAAGAACAAAACAAGAGAGAAAAAGTGAGAGACAGAGAGAGCAAGGGCTAGATTGACTGTGTGTACAGATAATGAGTGAGAGAGAGAGAGGTTGCACCTGTAACTGCACCTGCTTCTTTGACAGGACTAGGCAGACAGAGAGAAATGCGTTAGCAGTTTGGCTAAAAATAAATTGCTAGCCAGGTTCAGAGTCTGGCCTCAAGTATTCATTTCACTGCCGTTTGATCTTACCACAAGCTCATCAGCATCTATTTTAAGACTATTTTGTTTGCTGTCTGCTGATCATATTTTTTTTATCCTTTTCTAATCATACATTTCTATCATGACAACAACTTGGTAATGGTTATGACAATGTTAATGTATTTGGTCTTGGTGGAATAGATCTGCTGAATTGCTGCTGATTATTATTATTATTATAAGTACAGAAAATTGCTACTGCCAATACATACACGACACGCTGCTGTGAGCATGTAAGACATGCTGCTGCACAAATTAGCGCATATAAATTATCCCATAGCAGATCTATACAGGTGGAGCTGGGGAAGATTAACTCTGAAAGAGTGCTGCAAACTGCTATAGAGAATGGTAACCAGCCATGTAAATGTTGAGCAGCAAGCTCATTGGCTTGTGCCGAGTAGTTAACGTTGTAAATAACATCAGCCTGCGCCATCTAGAGTTTCATGACAGAATTAGGCATTTCTTACTATAACAGAGACTGATAAAGAAATAGGCATTAAAATTATATATATTTAAAAACTATAGTCTTTCTAAAACCATACACTGCTATCACTGTATCATCTGTGAAATACTTTCAAGCTGCTCTTCCACACATTGGCATTTTAAAGTTTTCAAAAATAATCATAAATGCAAAAATGACAATAAAATATCAAAAATGCACCATAAATGCAGACCATATGACCCATGCTCTATATTCCAAGCTTTGTGTGATCAATAGTCCCAAATCCCAGTATTTATCTACACTGTCAGCTCTGAAGTGGACTACAGAAGTCATATGGGTTGCGTCAATACTATTTTGGTTACGTCAATGGAAGCATTTTTGAAGAGTTCATTTACATATAAATCACATCAAATATGGTTAACAGAAATTTCAGTCTGTTCACCACACTTAGACTCTTAATATACAAGGCACTTTATATGAACTGCTTTCATGGTCCTTTTTTATGAACCGTTATGACTTAGACTATGGAAGCATGAAGATTCTTCAATGTTTCTCCTTTTGCTTTCCATAGAAGAAGAAAAAACAAGACGCATATGCTTTGGGAAAACATGAAAGTAAATTGTGGCAGAATTGTCATTTTTGGATGTATAATGGGATATCATATTCGTATCATCATGAAACACTACAGTAGCTTTCACTTGTCGCATGTAAACAGCTACCTTGACTAGGAAAGAAAAAAAATTTCAGACCACAATTATCTCAGCACAGCTTCTTCTTCTGCTCACACTGAAGAAAGCCAGCTGTAAACATTGGAAATCAATGTGCCCAGATAAAACCCAAAGCTTTTACCAAGCCCAAATGGGGTGTGATGAGGTTACAGGAAGGCTGAAAGTATGAGTGAAAGCCTGTGTAAGACAACTGGAGCGCTTGCAGAAGAAATGGGAATAAAATCTCAATGGTATAAGTGTACAGTAAGACCAGAGATGTGGCCTAGAGGTTAGAGACACCTATGATTTGAAACCTCCACCTGTGGAGCTCATTTGGGCCTTGGAAAATACATTTTCCACATTTCTTCGTTTCATTTCCTTTCCTCTCCCCATTATTGATTTGAGGATTTTTTTGGGGGAAAAAAAATAATACCTCATTAACAGTTTATGTGTGTATGTGTTTCTCCCTCCCCCTACCGCCCAAGTGACCAAAGGTCTTTTGATTCCCTCCTTCCCAGCCTTATCTTTCTCTGAGCCTGCCACACTTTCCTTTCCATGGAAAAACTGAGGGCTCACATGCAGCCTAGCTCAGTGAGTTTCCTGTAGGATTTCTTTTCTTTTTCAATCAGCCTACCACACTGTCACATGTATGTATTTTCCATTTTGAAAGGAGCTCTTTATCATTATGAGCCAGCTGCATGTTGGGAAATTCAAACAGAGGGTTTTTGGGAACACAGTGGAGCGCTTATCATGCTCAAATAAAGCCTCAATAGCACAGCAGGAGAAGGGAAGAAAAAAAGTGAGATGAGGACGTTTGCTCTGCGGGTGGACATTTCTGAAAACATTGTTTTTGTGACAATTTCAACTCACTCAATCATAATATAATATAAATGATGGCCCTCGATTTGGCATTTCACATTTGATTTGTTAATTGTCAGGTTGTTTCTTTTTTCAACAGATGTCTTTCTCATCTAAAAAATGGCAAACATTACTAAGTTAATTTGTTAATTTATTTATTAAAAAAATAGTTACTTTTTATGAATGATTAATATATTGAATAATATTTTCTATAATATTATAATTTTGTATTTATTTATTTAATCAATCTCAGTGTTTTATTTATTTATTTAAATGTGCTTAATTAGTCAATAATAATAATAATAATAATAATAATAAATAATTTATATAATTAATTATAATAGTATTCATAATATTATAATACAATAGTGTAATTATGTTTATAAATATTTAAGAATATTATTTTACAGTGTTTTTAATGGTTTATAATTGATATATTTATACAAAAAATCAATCACTTTTTTATGTATGATTAGTACATTTAATACAATACAGCAATAATACATTATTGTATTTATTTTATTTCTTATTTATTGTATTTATTTATTTAATTTTGCATTTAGAATTGTTTTCTCTGCTGTCTGCAATCCTGTCAAAACAGACCCGTGATCCCCCTTTGAGTCACAGTTGTTTGTGTCACGTTGTACAACTGTTGTAGAGCATCAAAGCATCACACTGACAATACATTCACGTTTCATGCTGTTTGGTGCTAAACCTCAATGAGGCCATGCGATTTTAATCTGAGTTTGTGAAGACTCTTTTGACTTTGATCACATGTTATGTCTGATCATCTGTGCTGTGAATTCATCTTTCTCTGAAGTTGAGCCAGGGTAGGACACTGAAGCGTTATGATCTACTGCTGACTTAACAAAGGCTTCCCTCTTGTCACACTAAACAGAAATTGTGTGTTTACATGTTTAGGCTAGCCTGGTAGTTCTTAGCATTTTGCTTCAGATAGATTGCCCATGGGCTACAACAGTCTGTTCACTGATAACTGACAGACACTGTCCAATGATACAACAGCACTTTTGAGGAATAGGCACTGCTATAAAGGACAGGAGTTGCACTTTCAAAATGTCAAAAATAACTTAAACATCGTGCATATAACTCAACACAGATGAAGCTGTTATCTTGTCCATAAAATGATCATATATGAGCATCATGAGGCTTTCCATGACCATGACCGAATGTCAGTCTCATTGTCTCTGCATACGTTTATTGTGCTGTCTGTCTAGCCATTCAGCCAAGGGATCATCTCAATTAAATCAAAGAGCACACAGTATTCACAAAATCAAATCAGTCAATTGTGCTAAATGAATCATGGGAAGCATAACCTTGATGCTGGCTCTGTATGCCCATGTGTGTTGTGCGTGTATGTGTTCTTTGTCCAAGGCCCCATTACTGTTGGTCTTGTCTAATCAGATTACATTTGATTTACTTCTTGTCATGAACCTGCAATAAGCACTTTTATAAGCCCTGTTTATGACACTCGCAAACACATGCATACAGTGAAGGCAGCAGTGTTTATTGTAAATGATATAAATCAGTTAAAGAAAGCCTCTTGTAAAAGGCACTTTTTGTAATATTAATATTTTGTAATATTTTTAATATTATTACAGCAATATTTCCGGAAGAATTTGACAGCTTTACTGATTTAATAAGGCTTTAAAGGTTTGTATGTCTGTGAAGCTAAATGACAACAGATTATGTGTTTGCGTGCTTCACACTAATGCTATTTAGACACTCGTTTATGAGAGAATAAAATCTATTTACATTATACATTATACTTTCTACTTTATATCTTGTATATTCAGTCGTTTTTGGAAAAAAAAAAATCCATAACTGATCATTATTGGCCATTCAGATCAACAACATTTGAGATTTTATTGCTTTGGAATTGGATAAAATGTGTGCGGGATAACTTTTTGCCACCCCCAAATACATTCAGTTTTCATTGTGAGGGTTCATTACAGGAATAGGGTGACATAATGCAACACAGTCTCATTCCCAAGGCGTCAAAATCCGAAGCATGGTCAAGTGCCTTCGGCGTCACAACGAAGACGCTAAAGTCACACTTGGGCGTCACCATATCAACGCGCTGGGTGCTCCATTCATTTCAGTTGTTTACCCAATGCGTCAGATCAAGACGCATTTTATTCTTTGTATTTGTAAAAGCAGACATGATTTTATTAATATTTTATTCATATTTAAAGGTTACTTTTATATTTTGGAGCAGCTAACCCAACTCCTACCCTAAATCTACCCACTTCTAAACAATATAAAACACGTAACAGGCAAATAAAGTGCAGTCACAACTATTTATTGCAAAAACTGACAAAAAACAGTATAAAAGTATTAACTCATGTTGCATTCCGAGTCTTCTGAAGTCACACGATGTCTTCATGTAAAGAACAGAGTTGATCTTAATGTTTTAATCGCTAAAGTGATGATCCCACCACTCCGTAAACGCACTCATTCATATCTCATTAAAATAATACACACGACTCTTTAGCATGACGCATTCAGTCACAAGACACACGAGAGCAATGACATTTTACAATCAAAGCTGACGTAATGACGCAATTGGTCACGAGACATACGGGAGCCAATGCAATTTCACTATGAAAACTGACATAACGGGTGGCAATATTTGAAATTTTATGTGTTCGTGATCTTCTGCGGATGGAGACTCTGATCGCTTTTGGGGATTTCCTTCACACAAATCAATCGCTTGGCCTCGGAATATTTGTACTTTTTGAATAAATTGTGCATGCAGTTGTATCTGCCTGTTATATCTGCGTTTTATACCACACAAATGGGTAGGTTTAGGGATGGAATGAGGTTGGGTTACATGTTCAAACGTGTCTAGATAGCGTAAATAAAATGATGCTGGCTGATTAAATTGAGAATCACAGTCCAACATGTCATAATGGCAAAATCATAACCCAATATATGATCATCATGACGATAACGTTCCCATGCCCAACACGTCTGTGTCAGTCGCCAAAGGTTTCTCATTGAAATCAACGGAGCACTCAGCGTGTCGGTATAGTAACGCCTAGGGGTGCCTTTAGCATCGCTATTGTAAAGCGGAAAGCACTTGACCATGCTTCGGATTTTGACGCCCTGGGAGTGAGACTGTGTTGCATAATATCACAGGCATGCAGAAAAACAGATCTGTGTGGTCCTGTAAACAGCGAGGAACTCAGAATGGAAGGTCAAGTCTGTAGAGAACCCGCTGATCATTGTTTAATGCAGTGGAAGACTTCCGATTTCAGTGAGACAGTGTGTGAAAATGTGAATTTGTGCATGAAGCCAGTGCTGTAGCATAACATGAAGTGACATTAAAGGTCCCGTTCTTCGTGATCCCATTGTTCAAACTTTAGTTAGTGTGTAATGTTGCTGTTAGAGCATAAATAATACCTGTAAAATTATAAAGCTCAAAGTTCAATGCCAAGCGAGATATTTTATTTAACAGAAGTTCCCTTTCAACGCCTACAGCGAATGGCCGGTTTGGACTACATCCTGGTACTTCCTTCATTAATTACGTCAGTAGAACAGTAGAACAGACTAACCTCCGCCCACAAGAATACACGAAAAAGGGGGCGTGGTCTTGTTGCTGTCCCACGTGGAGAAGAGGACGGTCGCGTGGAGAAAAGGAAGTGTTGCGTTTGAGTGTGTTTGTCGCCATGTCGTCGAGACGCTGTTATTTTCATCCCGGAGTCAAATCACCTTTGTTTGGCTTTCCCAGGGACGCTGTAGAGATCATTAAGCGCATATATCTCCCGTTAAGAGGCGTGACCTTTCCATGCAAGTTACGTGCGCTAAGCTGCTGTCGAATCACAACACAGGAACCGGGCCATGTGCGCTAAGCTGCTGTCGAATCACAACACAGGAACCGCTGGCACAATCAGAACTCGTTACGTATTTCTGAAGGAGGGACTTCATAGAACAAGGAACTCATCAGCCTGTTTTTAGGACAGTGAAAACAGCGGTATACAGATAAGTAAATTGTGTGAAAAATACTGTGTTTTTTTACACGCGAAACATGAACACGTTATATTGCACACTGTAAACACAATCAAAGCTTCAAAAAACACGAAGAACGGGACCTTTAATGCAAAAACTCTGTCATTATATATCATATATATCATATATATCATACTCACAATCATGTTGTTCCAAACCTGTATTACTTTCTTTCTACTGTGAAGCACAAAAGAGGCCATTTTGAAGTACAATGGTGTTCAAAAAACACCAGAGCCCAGCACTGTGTTGACATGCATACACTGATCAGGCATGACATTATGACCACCTTCCTAATATTGTGTTGGTCCCACTTTTGCTGCCAAAACAGCCCTGAACCGTCGAGGCATGGACTCTGAAGGTGTGCTGTGGTATCTGGTGCCAATTTGTTAGCAGCAGATCCTTTAAGTCCTGTAAGTTGCGAGGTGGGGCCTCCATGGATCGGACTTGTTTGTTCAGCACATCCCACAGATGCTCGATTGGATTGAGACCTGGCGAATTTGGAGGCCAAGTCAACACCTCAAACTCGATGTGCTCCTCAAACCATTCCTGAACCATTTTTACTTTGTGGCATTATCCTGCTGAAAGAGGCCACCGCCACCAGGGAATAGCCTACTGTTATATGCAAGGGTGTACATGGTCTGCAACATGCTTAGCATGGTACGTGTCAACATAACATCCATATGGATGGCAGGACCCAAGGTTTCCCTGCAGAACATCACACTGCCTCTGCTGGCTTGCCTTCTTCCCATAATGCATCCTGGTGCCATGTGTTCCCCAGGTAAGAGACGCACACACACCCGGACATCCACATAATATAAAAGAAAACGTGATTCATCAGACCAGGCCACCTTCTTCCATTGCTCCGTGGTCCAGTTCTGATGCTCACATGCCCACTGTTGGTGCTTTCGGCGGTGTACAGGGGTCTGCATGGGCACCCTGACTGCTCTGCGGCTATGCAGCCCCATACGCAACAAACTGCGATGCACTGTGTATTCTGATCAGAACCAGCATGAACTTCTTGAGCAATTTAAGCTACAGTATCTTGTCTGCTCCCCACGTGCATCAATGAGCTGCAGTTTTGGAGATGCTCTGACTCTGAACTCCCTCAAATCCTTACGCTTGCCCATTTTTTCCTGGTTCTAACACATCAAGTTTGAGGACAAAATATTCACTTGCTTCCGAATATACTTCCGACTTCACCTGTCATAACGTTATGCCTGATCAGTGTACATACATACTAGGGGTGTCGCGATATACTGGTATTGACGATAACCGTGATATTTTAAAAATAATACAATTAATTAAAGCCAATTGCTTCACCAAATGATTCACCATTCAAAGTGCTCGAAACACCATAAGCTGGACAAAACTGTGTAAATAAAACAAAAACCTCTTGCCAAAACATGCATGAATGTTTTAAAACCCAAATGTTTAATTGAAAGTATAATATATTAAATGCAATTAACAAATCATGCATACCATGGTGCGATTCATTGGCAAATAAAAGAAAAAATAAATAAGCAAAATATAGGCCTATGATTAGATGAATTTTACTGATAGCATTATTAGTTGCTGTTTTTTTTTTTTTTTTTTTTTTCATATTTCTATAGATCTTTCTTCTTTTGGCCATGAAAATCATGTACTAAAAAATCTGTAACAGTTGGGTGAACCAGAAACAGGCTGAAGACTCAGAAGTTCAAAATACAAACGTAAACTTTAATAATGATGCACCGGAACAAACAGAAAGGCAGGGAAACATACACTAACATAACAGGTTAACATAACAGCGACTAGACAAAGACTGAGTGAACTAGAGGAACTTAAATAGTAGACAGAAACGAGAAACACAGCTGAACAGAACTTAACTAACAGGGTAACCAAGGAAACAGACAAGTGGAGGGAAACTGTGACAAAGGAACACTTGACAGAAACAAAACACAACTGTAAGATCAATAAAAAGACATGTGACAAATACATACAGACATAAATTAAATGTGTGTTCCACAGAAGAAAGTCAGAAACATTCAAAACATATATTGGCCTAAAATGATGTTTTATGTGTTTAATTGCATATCAAATAATTAATCATTTCTCAGTCATACACAAATGATTGAAATGAATACATCCAATGTATTTCAATCTCACGCATTTTAATTGAATATTGCAGATTCCACAGCTAGCCATATTTAAACCATGTTAATAAATGTAATGTAAGCGTGTTTTCACAATTCTAATTCTAAGCATGTAATACATTCCTTTTGAAAACATGATTATTTAAATAAATAGATGCAAATAGTGAATGATGAGAATATGTCTTGTTTTGTTTTTTGTTTGTATTGTAGTTCCTTATTATTTGATGTGGATGTGAACTGATGTGAATTAATGTGAGACAGTAAACGCTGTGCGATGCAAGACAATTTTTGGAAGAAATTTCATCAATAAAGTGAAATGGAATTGAATTGAGAATGATAACAACATTTTAAATTGTGGGTAAACCATCCTATTCAATTTTGTTTTGAGTGACCACAGCACTAAATACAGATTCGGATAACTCAAATCATATTCAGAGGTGGTTGAAAACACATTCAACAAATACATTGCTGTGGTAAGTCACAGTTGCTGAACTCAAATTATATTTAACCCAGAATATCCCTTTAATAGTGGTAAGTCTAATTCTGTGGTTCGTTGGTGTTTACTGATGCGTGTAGCATATACAATTATGTATTGTATTGAATGAACTGTGTTTGTGAACGTGTTTAGATTCACACATGTGAGTGTTTGAGTGGACTGTGAATGCTAATCTTTTGGAGTCGGGCCAGATACACTGTAGGTCCCTAATGTGAAGAAACCGCTTACAGGCCTTTCATTATTCCAGCAGTTTCCTCCGGATATCCAATGAGAGTTGAGGGGGAGGGAGAGATGGAAATCTCACACAATCATGTGCTCGCTACAATACCTACACTTACCTAAAGGATTATTAGGAACACCTGTTCAGTTTCTCATTAACGCAATTATCTAAACAACCAATCACATGGCAGTTGCTTCAATGCATTTAGGGGTGTGGTCCTGGTCAAGACAATCTCCTGAACTCCAAACTGAATGTCAGAATGGGAAAGAAAGGTGATTTAAGCAGTTTTGAGCGTGGCATGGTTGTTGGTGCCAGACGGGCCGGTCTGAGTATTTCACAATCTGCTCAGTTACTGGGATTTTCACGCACAACCATTTCTAGGGTTTACAAAGAATGGTGTGAAAAGGGAAGAACATCCAGTATGCGGCAATCCTGTGGGCGAAAATGCCTTGTTGATGCTAGAGGTCAGAGGAGAATGGACCGACTGATTCAAGCTGATAGAAGAGCAACTTTGACTGAAATAACCACTCGTTACAACCGAGGTATGCAGTAAAGCATTTGTGAAGCCACAACACGCACAACCTTGAGGCGGATGGGCTACAACAGCAGAAGACCCCACCAGGTACCACTCATCTCCACTACAAATAAGAAAAAGAGGCTACAATTTGCACGAGCTCACCAAAATTGGACAGTTGAAGACTGGAAAAATATTGCCTGGTCTGATGAGTCTCGATTTCTGTTGAGACATTCAGATGGTAGAGTCAGAATTTGGCGTAAACAGAATGAGAACATGGATCCATCATGACTTGTTACCACTGTGCAGGCTGGTGATGGTGGTGTAATGGTGTGGGGGATGTTTTCTTGGCACACTTTAGGCCCCTTAGTGCCAATTGGGCATCGTTTAAATGCCACGGCCTACCTGAGCATTGTTTCTGAGCATGTCCATCCCTTTATGACCACCATGTACCCATCCTCTGATGGCTACTTCCATCTTTGGGATGTGGTGGAACGGTAGCTTCGTGCCCTGGATGTGCATCCCACAAATCTCCATCAACTGCAAGATGCTATCCTATCAATATGGGCCAACATTTCTAAAGAATGCTTTCAGCACCTTGTTGAATCAATGCCACGCAGAATTAAGGCAGTTCTGAAGGCGAAAGGGGGTCAAACACAGAATTAGTATGGTGTTCCTTATAATCCTTTAGGTGAGTGTATATTACAATACTATATTACATCATAGAGAGGTGGAAGCATATGACTTTCATCTCATCTTTAAGGAATGCATGCACATATTCTTGTTAAAGGAATAGTTCACCCAAAAATGAAAATTAGCCCATGATTTATACACCCTCAAGTCAATGTCCTGGCTCTTCCAAGCTTTATAATGGCAGCGAATGGCTGTTTCTGTTTTGGGTGAACTATCCCTTTAATTCAAATTAATTCAATCTGATCACAGATTCCAAATGTAGTTATTTGTAATTCCAATTAAAATATCAGGCACATTCCATTAATTCTTACACTTGGTGTTCCAAACCTGTATGAATTTCTTTCTTATGTGAAACACAAAAGAAGATAAAAGTTTCCCTTAAATGTTATTGCATGGTTGTGAGGATTTAGGAACATATGTTAGTGTTGATGTCGAGTTGGATGTGTGTGTGCACTGATCGCGATCACAGGGAGGAAGACTTTTATTAGTTGCGCTTGAGAAAACTGCACACATGACCTCGCTCTCTCTGTTTATCATTCACTTAGTGTCACTTCCTCTCCCTGAGCCAGACTTCTCTCTGTTCCTTGCTCTCTTCTGCTGTCTCCTGTTTATTCTCTCTCTCTCTCGCCCTTCTCATATCTCGCGTCAAACCCTGCGTGCAGGAAGGAAGTTATTAGTTCACTGAATGAAAAAGTGAAAACAGTTGACAGGAAAAGAGCATTTACATTTGTGTGTGTCTATGTTTGTGTTTATGCCTGCTGACACTTGGCAGGAAGCAATGAACACTCCAGACCGGCTAATAGGAAGTCAGTAGTATCCTTTATTGATGGCAGAGCAGAGAATGAAATGAAATAGAGGGAAATATTTATTTAAGAGTAAATGGATTATCTGTACAGGCTGTAATTCACTCTCTCAATCATGATTTTGCAGTGTGTTTTTCAGTCTATACAGGGCAGGACCTAAGAAATATGCTTATAAAGCTTTAAAACGTTATTATATATGGGCTTTGCTAACATTAATACGTGTACATACTGTCACAATATGTTAGATGATAGCCATTCCTTTTGGACCTGCACATATGTCAATAAATTCAAATTAAATTAACAGAGATCTTAGACCTCAATATTTCCTTATCCACTCCTGTTGGGAGATCCTTCTCTCATATTAACCAGTGGTGGAAATGGCCGGGATTCACTGGGGGGATTAAACAAGAAATGCAAAAATTCCCACTATATTTATGCATGGAATTTGCATAGTGTTAGGAGACTATTACATGGATAAAATATGGAAACCCTACATATTTTGAACTGGAATGGTTCAACTGAAAATAATTTTTTAAATGTTTTAATTTGATTTACACAATATGTAATTTTTCCGCTAGAGGTCTCTTATTAAAAAAATATGACCGCTTCTGCTTCTCCTCTTCTAACGCATCACTGTTTTATCATATTAGATACATTTAAGTGTGTTGAAAGTTATTTTATAATGCTACTCTGTGCGTTTGCTCGGCGGCTATATGAAACACTTGTTGCACACTGCAGTAAGCTAGATCGATATTAGGCATGGTAAAACATGGTACTCGTGGTAAATCAAGAAAAAGAGATTTAAACAATAAGACTGTGTTGAGCTATATAACAGTGATTAGTTTTCTGTCAATGATTGTATCCAAACATTTGCTCACCTGTCTAATAAAACACAGTTTTATTAGACAGTATTAAAGCGTCTTTGGTGTTTCCATGGTTTCAAAATAAAACCGAAAATCGAGGTTATGCAGGTATGATGTTATTGATATGCGACGCACGGACAGCATGGATGGTCGTGGTTAAAATTGCTTATTTCTCTGGATTTAAACATTATTGGAACATCTGGGATAATGTAAGTACACAAGTCAACAAAATATATAACATTGTTCAAGTGGTTTTTGGATATTTTAATCCAAATATCTTACATATTGTGCCTTTAATTCTCTCAGTCATGACTTACTGTGTTTTTTATGTGTATCCATAGTTGAAGGCCAGTACTCAAGGAATATATTCTTGCATAAGCTTTGAAACCTTATTATACCTGTGTTTATTGCGTAATAACACTTAACACACATCCTCAATCTTTTATGAGTCAGTTAAAACCAGACTGCTGGTAAAGACCTCAATGACACCAACACCCAACCCAAACACACTAAGCTTAATTAAATGACCGTCTATAGATGTGTGTCATTGAATAACAAGTAAGAGTTATCTTTCCCTCCATTTATGTCCGCTTCCTGAGATTGTTTCCTTTCATCTGTAATCGCAAGGTTAACTGTTGTTATGTGTTGGCAGCGCTTTTTTGACCCAAATACTGCTTTTCTCAGATCAACAGGACTAATGCTGGCAGTGAGGGAAGCTGAAAAATATGAAAGGATCATTCATTTTCCATAAATTGATAGTGATTTATATGGAGATGGATGCTGTCAAGATGGCGGAAGATGCTGGAATAGGCTCCAGCATCCCCACAACTGCGTAACACATACCTGGGGTCTTTAGTGAACCGGGACGTCATTCATTTTTTAAAGTTAGACATCAACCTTCTTATAATTCCTCAATCAATTCATCATAAGAAATATAACAAGAAAACAATTATACAATTATAAAAGAATGCCTGTTTTCCCATTCATTAAAAAAAAAAAAAAAATTGTATAGGGTATTTTTTTTTTCTGCACAACAATAATACATTTTTTGTTGACTGAATAAGTGCAATTCACCTTTATTCCAGAAGGTGACAATGTATTGTTCACATTGATGAAGTGACGTTTCGCTCATAGTTACCGCAGGCAGAAAACAAATGAATAGGAAGTACCATCAGCAAAACTTGAAATGGCTCAGAGATTTACTGCACAGCTGAACGCAATCAAATATTACTGTCACTGTCACTTGGTGGCGGATCTGGTAAAGAAGCTGTTAGCGATCAAAATATCGATTTTGAAGATTAATAAAATTATAGTTTTAAAAATATGTTTGAGGTTGCGAATATGAGTCAGATGCTGAGTGTACTGTGAAATGAGCTCTGACGAGGACAGTGATGATGGTATTAAACATCTGCTCAAACCGAACCCTTCCAAGCTCTAAAAGGTAACAAAATACGCTGTATTTTATTATTCTTCTGTAATTGTTACTCTAATATCAGGAGAGCTTTATATTATCACGACAGGTAGAGATCCACCGGTGTTTGGTCGCTAAAGACCCGAATATGTAATAATGATTGGCGAAACATTCATGCATTTAAGGGTTAAATAATGAGAACAATGACAACCAGAACAAAAACCAATGATGTTTGGCTCTAGACAAAGGTCAGGATTCAACCCTAGATCCAGCATTTGTATAATTCAACAAATACAGGGAGTGCAGAATTATTAGGCAAATTAGTATTTTGACCACATCATCCTCGTTATGCATGTTGTCTTACTCCAAGCTGTATAGGCTGGAAAGCCTACTACCAATTAAGCATATTAGGTGATGTGCATCTCTGTAATGAGAAGGGGTGTGGTCTAATGACATCAACACCCTATATCAGGTGTGCATAATTATTAGGCAACTTCCTTTCCTTTGGCAAAATGGGTCAAAAGAAGGACTTGACAGGCTCAGAAAAGTCAAAAATAGTGAGATATATTGCAGAGGGATGCAGCAGTCTTAAAATAGCCAAGCTTCTGAAGCGTGATCATCGAACAATCAAGCGTTTCATTCAAAATAGTCAACAGGGTCGCAAGAAGCGTGTGGAAAAACCAAGGCGCAAAATAACTGCCCGTGAACTGAGAAAAGTCAAGCGTGCAGCTGCCAAGATGCCACTTGCCACCAGTTTGGCCATATTTCAGAGCTGCAACATCACTGGAGTGCCCAAAAGCACAAGGTGTGCAATACTCAGAGACATGGCCAAGGTAAGAAAGGCAGAAAGTCGACCACCACTGAACAAGACACACAAGCTGAAACGTCAAGACTGGGCCAAGAAATATCTCAAGACTGATTTTTCTAAGGTTTTAGGACTGATGAAATGAGAGTGAGTCTTGATGGGCCAGATGGATGGGCCCGTGGCTGGATTGGTAAAGGGCAGAGAGCTCCAGTCCGACTCAGACGCCAGCAAGGTGGAGGTGGAGTACTGGTTTGGGCTGGTATCATCAAAGATGAGCTTGTGGGGCCTTTTCGGGTTGAGGATGGAGTCAAGCTCAACTCCCAGTCCTACTGCCAGTTTCTGGAAGACACCTTCTTCAAGCAGTGGTACAGGAAGAAGTCTGCATCCTTCAAGAAAAACATGATTTTCATGCAGGACAATGCTCCATCACACGCGTCCAAGTACTCCACAGCGTGGCTGGCAAGAAAGGGTATAAAAGAAGAAAATCTAATGATATGGCCTCCTTGTTCACCTGATATGATCCATTGAGAACCTGTGGTCCATCATCAAATGTGCGATTTACAAGGAGGGAAAACAGTACACCTCTCTGAACAGTGTCTGGGAGGCTGTGGTTGCTGCTGCACGCAATGTTGATGGTGAACAGATCAAAACACTGACAGAATCCATGGATGGCAGGCTTTTGAGTGTCCTTGCAAAGAAAGGTGGCTATATTGGTCACTGATTTGTTTTTGTTTGGTTTTTGAATGTCAGAAATGTATATTTGTGAATGTTGAGATGTTATATTGGTTTCACTGGTAAAAATAAATAATTGAAATGGGTATAAATTAGTTTTTTGTTAAGTTGCCTAATAATTATGCACAGTAATAGTCACCTGCACACACAGATATCCCCCTAAAATAGCTAAAACTAAAAACTACTTCCAAAAATATTCAGCTTTGATATTAATGAGTTTTTTGTGTTCATTGACAACATGGTTGTTGTTTAATTATTAATGTTGTAAAATTAATCCTCAAAAATACAACTTGCCTAATAATTCTGCACTCCCTGTAAGCCTGGATTGGAGCACAGATTTTTTTTTTTTTTAAAAGCTAGTGAATTTTTCTTTCTTGTATCAGAAGGAACACTATTCCTAGATTGTTCCAGCCTTTTTTATCCCCTGCTTTTATGGTGTTTTTTTGAACATTGACAGCTGCTGGTCGCTGTCTACTTCGACAATCTGCAGAATTTCTATTTTTGTGTTACATGGAAGAAAAAAAAAACACATATGGATTTGGAATGACATGAGGGTGAGTAGATGATTTTGCCATGTTCGTAATTTTTGATCAAACTATGTCTTCAAGTAGCGAGATGGAGTGGTAATGGAGACTACTGCTCCTCCACACAACTGTCATAAAATTACATTGCAACACCCCAAAAATTCTCAATGTAGCGTGTCCTCAAATTCATAAGACAGAGATACATTTGGACTGCTTCTAAAACAATTGCTCACTTTTCCCACTCCTTGTTCCATTCGCAGTGACATCAAACCATATTATATATGATTGAAAAAACGCTTGAATTCCCTGTTATTGAATAAACACTTTTTTGATATTGAAGCATAACCCGAGTATCATTCACTGCTTCACACTATGCAAATCTGAAGACTTTATTATGCACTGTGGGTTTTCCCTGTTGCACACTTTTCCTCCTCTATGTTTTTTTGTTTGTTGGGTATTTCTTTACCTCACTGCTTACACTCTGAACTGTACGTCATTCCTCATCAGATAAGCACTGGATTAGACTGTGTGTGTGTGTGTGTGTGTGTGTGTGTGTGTGTGTGTGTGTGTGTGTGTGTGTGTGTGTGTGTGTGTGTGTGAGAGAGAGAGAGAGAGAGAGAGAGAGAGAGAGAGAGAGAGAGAGAGAGAGAGAGAGAGAGAGAGAGAGAGAGAGAGAGAGAGAGAGAGAGAGAGAGAGAGAGAGAGAGAGAGAGAGAGAGAGAGAGAGAGAGAGAGCCTTTAAGAGTCAATATACATGCATGACAAAACCTTGAGTTTGAGGGCCGCTTCCACCTGCCACACATGTCTCGGACTCACTGAATATATTCAGTATCCCTGTTATTTGCAAGCAGTGACACATCATTTGCTTTGAATACAAGCATGTGCTAAATTAAAGTGAGATTTGACCTGTAAAATCTATCTTGGTTGACCACATCCAATCACCTGAGATGGATGTGGTAAACAGGGCCATGGTGTTCTGAATGCTGTTTTCCCTCTTCAGGAATGCTGTCAGGAATGTGTTTGTTCTTCTCCAGTGCTACAAAAGAGAGGTTGGGAGATCAACACTTCAACAAATGAAATAATATGAGCCAAGTCTGAGGCCAGAATTGGAAATAACCCATTCATCATACGTGTGTGTTGAGCTTGTGTCTGCTTTTCATTAAGCTTATTTTCAGGCCAGATGTTAAGCAACTATTCGGTTCTCTCTCTCCTTGTTCTCTCACGCCGCAGCAATGCTATAAGCTTTTTTTCCATTTTCTTTTCTAGGAAATCCCTGAGTTCAACTGAGTTGAAAGCCAGTACCCAATGGACTTAAATGGAGGTTAGAATGAGCTGTGGTTAACTGTCGTAAGGTCCAGGTTGATTTGATTAGTGTTTCTCTGTATTTGCCTTATTCAGCCTTACCTGACACCTCAGCTCACAAAACACTCTTCACGATTAGCCTAGATCAACTGAGGACACACACATGACAGCAGGACGCCACAGGTTAATTCTGTTTCTTGTTCTTTGGTTTAGGTGTTTAGCATTGCACAATAACACCCTTAGGCATGGATCACACAAGTGTTTGGTAATCTGGTTGGCTATCTAAGGTCTTGTCTATACTAAAGGTTTTCGTTTGAAAATGCATCTTTTTCTTTTTTTTATTGGTATCCTTTATTGGTAAATATGAACAAAGAAGCCTATGAAAATATATCGGCATTGTTAATCCTTTTATTTTTTATTGTAAAAAATCACAAAAATCTAACCTTTCATTGAAGTAAAACAATTGAAATGGGAAGGAAAAGCACATTATGAAATAAATGTTTTTCTCTAATACACATTGGCCACAATCAATGGCACCCTATCCAATACTTTTTGTAACCTCCTTTTGCCAGTATAACAGCTCTTTTCTCCTATAATGCCTGATGAGTTTGGAGAAACCATGACAAGAGATCAGAGACTATTCCTTCATACAGAATCTCTCCAGATCCTTCAGATTCCCAGATCCATGTTGGTGCTTCTTTGCTTCAGTTCACCCCACTCATTTTCTATAGGGTTCATGTCATGTTTGTGTGTGGATTTTGATGTTTGTTTTGGATCATTGTTCTAATGGAAGATCCAACCACGGCCCATTATACGATTTCTAGCAGAGGCTGTCAGGGTTGTGATTTTTTTATCTGTTGGTATTTGCTATAATCTATGTATAATCCATGTATCCATGGTAATTCATGAATACCATATATCTGAACAAGATGTCCAGGACCTCCAGCAAAAAAAAAAATGGGCCCACAGCATTTAACCGTGGGCATTGGATACTTTTTATCCCTGTGTGTACTAAACCCTGGTTGGTTTACTGCCAAAAAGCTTTTTGTTTGTTTGTTTCTTCTGACCATAGAATCTGGTCCCTTTTGAAGTTCCAATTGGGTCTGACAACTGAATATGCTGGAGTTTGTTTTTGGATGAACAAGAAAAATCTTTCTTGAAACCCTCCCGAACAACTTTGAGCTGATGCAGTGCTGTTAATTGTATTTTATTTTATTTATTATTATTATAATTTATTTCTGACCCCAAGACTCAATTCTCAATACAATTCTCTATCTGTTATCCTTGGAGAGTCTTTGGCCACTCAAACTCTCCTCCTCACTGTGCATTAGTAGACACACACATCCACCTCCAGGCATATTCGTAACGTCTTTAGTTGATCGGAACTTCTTAATTATTGCCCTGATGGTGGAAATTCATTGATTTTCAATGCTTTAGCCTTTTTCTAACAATCAATCAATTTTAAAAAAAGGTGCTATATGGCACTAAAAGTGTTTTTTGGCTCGAAATCATATAATGTAGGGGAGCCACTTTTGGTGCTAACCATATCGCAACAGGTTCTGTATATGGCTATATAGCACCTCAGTCATCCCAAAGAACCGGTGAAGAACCGCCGAAAAACCACTGAAGCACCACGATTTGGTGCTATACAGCACTTCAAGTGGTTCCCCTATGATTACGAGCCAAATAACCACTTTTAGTGCTATATTGTACCATTTTTTTAGAGTGTATATTCTTTGGTTTTACTCATTGTGATGAATGATTAAAGGAATTTGTCCTCTGTGTTTCCTCCTATTTATACTCCTGTGGAACAGGAAGTCATGGCTGGATAATTTCCTGTTTCTAGTCACATTGGTGTGCTTAAAATTGTAAATATGAATGGAAATATACCTCCAGAGATATTTTACTCATAAGAATATCTTGGAATTTGGGAAAAATATTTATTTCATAATGTTATTTTCCCCCACATTCCTTTTTATTTTTATTTTTTTTACTAAATGTTTGAATGAAAGATCAAAAGGATAAAAATGCAAATGTATTTGTACAGACATCTTTGATCTTATTTACCAAGGGGGCCAATAATCCTGACCACGACTATAACATATTGACATTTCAGATTATTTGAATTTACTACGAGGCAAGGTTAGATAATTTTGTAAAATGTCCTGTGGTGCGACTTGACAGAGACTTAATTATATACAAATGAATAATTAATAATCATGCTATTAGTTTGTAATTTCATTCTTTGTATTTATACTACCATTCAAAAGTTTGGGCTTTCAAATAAATGCTGCTCTTTTAAACGTTTTATTCGTCAAAGAATCCTGAAAGAATTTCTTTCAAAATTGATAATAATAATAATAATAATAATAATAATAATAATAATAATAATATGTGTTTCCTGAGCATCAAATCATCATATTTGAATGATTTCCAAAGGATCAAGTGACACTGAAGATTGGAGTAGTGATGCTGAAAATTCAGTTTTGCTATCAAATAAAACATAATATCAAAACAGAAAATAATATTTTAAATTGTAATGATATTTCACAATATTACTGTTTATACTGTATTTTTGATTAAATAAATGCCGCCTTGTTGAGCATAAGAGTCTACTTTAAAAAATTCTCAAAAAAATAAAAATACAAATACTGACCTCAAACTTTTGAATGGCAGGTTTATAGCTTTACCTTTAAAAATATTTAAAAAATAAAATAAATAAATTATTGAGATATGTTCACTTGCATGTATTCATGCTATTGCTTATTGGTTGATGGTTACACCACTTGACATTTTTTGAGTCATTAAATTGAAACCTAAAAATGGTATACAAGTTTTTTTTTAAGACCATAATGGAACCAACATAAAAACAAAGAGAAGAATTTGGCTGTGGTTTTCTTTTTAATTGTTGTGGCCTAAGGGACTGTCAGGTAAGGACTTTAGTACAGCACTGACAAAATTGGTAACGGATTGTGAGCAATGTTTACTAGCTTCATGATCTTCATAATCTCTTGCAATGTTGATATATGTTCCGCCCTTGAAAATTCCTCATTATGAGCACCACCCAAAATGACTGTGGGAAGGAAAGATGCATATATCAACATCCTACAGTAGAGCACAGATCCAGCTCACTATTATTTTCTACTTAAAACATAACAAAATACAAAATCACCTAGGGCCATTAGTTAAAAGGGCCAATTCCTCTGCCAGGGGCCTCAGAGAGAGTCATTTATCGCTGCAAGGATAGGCCGAGTGAGGGATGAGGGCCAGCAGCCTGCCTCTTTTGTCTGCCTGCTCACACAGAGGACATCCCAGATGGATGAGTGGAGGGGGGATGGGATGGAAAGGAGAGAGAAGGCCACTTTTATCTGATCCATCATTGCTCCTTCTTTCATGCTCATAGCCGGAGTGTGTGTGGCTCATCAATTCCTGCTCTTCTGTTTGATATTCAGTGAGCCATTTACTCAGAATGGTGAGTGATGTTGCAGCACATATCAGGTTAAAGAAGCAAATGGCTCTGCTTTGGGACGCTAGTGAGGTGTATTGAATTAGGCACCACCCCCAGTTTAAATGGCTCAACAGCAATAGACCCTGTTTAAAAGGCTAAATGTTAGCTTAGGTACAAATAATCATCAATTCAGTCATCAAAACATTTAATCTGAAAAAGTCGGTACAGTACTAATGTTGTTATCAATACTAAATCAGTACCTCCATATAAACAGAGGGACGGGACAGTAGATTGATTTTCATATCAACGCGACCTTTAACTAAACCAGTAACTGAAGTTGACATGGAATCTGTCGTTTAGCACATCGTTCACATCGTTTAGCTGTGTAGATACTATCATTATCTACTTTCCCTAATCTCCAGGATATGGATGGCTATGTTCAGAATGCATATCATGTAGGCTATATATAATTGAATTATATGTGTATGCGCAGTATGAGCTCAGGTCAAAAGTTTGGTCATTAAGATTTTGAAATGCTTGAAGTCATATGACAACAAACATTTACACACATATATCTACAATAAATGTTTGTTGTCACATGACCTCGTGATTTCATTGCAGTGCACTTTGTACCGTACACTGCTCATTTGGTTAATATAGTGGCACGTCTGGGGATTCCATGTAACAGAACATTTGCATAATGTACACAGTGCACATATATCCTGCACAGATAGAAAGATTGAATGTTTTGTATTGTTTAAAAAAAAAGTTTGCAATAAAGACAAAAAGACACAATGCCATTAGACAAGATTAAATCCAAACAAACGCACTTACACACTTGGAACTAGTTACATGATAGCAAGTTTAGTATTCCGATGCAGAAAGGCTAGAATAAATATTTGAGGAAGGGGTGCTTCCGGCCCCGCGGCCCTGCCTGTTTGAAGAACAATATTAGCTGTGTGTGCTTAGCTGGAAGTAACCTAGCAAAAGGGAGGAGATGTAGCGCAAGAACACAGAATGAAAAGAATAGTCTGATCGATGACGTTCATGTTGACATATCCTGAAAGATAGATATTGATGGCTGTTTCATTCGCAGTCATTTGTTTTCATTTCATTATGTGAATGTGTTTACCAGCATCCGTGGAGAGACTCTCTCTTGTGCGGCTATAGGCTGATGAGTGGCACTGCTCCTAATTATTTATTTGTCCCTCCCCCCATCACAGCGACTCTATAAAATATTCATTCCCCGAAGGCTTGATTCACACTCATCCACCCAGCCCCCTCCCAAGGGGCGGGTCGCAGCTCCACACACGTGAGTGTGTTTGTCTACATGCCTGCTGTTTTGTCTGTCTGTCTGTCTGTGTGTTTGTGTGTCTTCCTCTTTTGTGTCTTGCAACCAGCAAGAACATGAGGAAAAACAAGCTAAAGTTGAGCAACTATGGTTGGTGAATGAAATACATCATCTGATTCTAGAGAAAAACCAATCCCACAGATTTGTCTTAGAAATATTTCCATTTCGAAATGAATCAGATCGTCACTAGAATGTTTACACAAATGTTCAAAATGTCATTGGATTTTTTGTGTGATCAAAATTATGGCATTACAGTATCACTTCTGTTAAAACCACCTGTCCTCAGACCTTAATGCTTCATATAGCTTATCTGTGAAAATGTGAATAATTTTAACAAAATAAGAGGGATCATACAAGATGCATGTTATTTTTTTATGTAGTACTGTCCTGAATAAAAAAATAAAATAAAAAAAAACCTCTTGATTCTTGACCCGACGTTCTTCAGAAAAATCCTCCAGGTCCCAAAAATTATTCAGTTTTCCTGCATCTTTTTTCATATTTGATCCCTTTCCATTAGTGGCTCTATGATTTTGAGATCCATCTTTTCACACTGAGGGCAATTGAGGGACTCAAGCACGACTATTAAAAAAGGTTCAAACATTCACTGATGAAGGAAATGAAGCATTAAGAGCTGGGGGGTGAAACTTTGTTTAAATATCTTTTTTTCCCCCTCTCCTTTTTCATTTAGTACTGCCCTTCGGAAGCAACAGAAGATACTTACATGTTTCCCGGAATTCAAAATCAAAATAGTTTTTATTTACATTTGCAAAAATTCTGCAAGGGGTTCACAAACTTTCAAGCAGCACTGTATATATAATATTGAGTGAGTGAGTGAGTGAGTATATATAATATTTACTTATAATTAATTTTATGTCCTGACATATGGGAAAAGGTTCATAATTTTTTTTATATATATATATATATACAGTGAGGAAAATAAGCATTTGAACACCCTGCTATTTTGCAAGTTCACCCACTTAGAAATCATGGAGGGGTCTGAAATTGTCATCGTAGGTGCATGTCCACTGTGAGAGACATAATAAAAAATAAAAAAAATCCTACATCACAAAGTATATTTATTTGTATAATACAGCTGCAAATAAGTATTTGAACACCTGAGAAAATCACTGTTAATATTTGGTACAATAGCCTTTGTTTGCAATTACAGAGGTCAAACAAAGTTTTGTGCTCAAGATGGCGCAGAGGATGGCTGCTGCGTTGCGAGCTCCGATGAATCATTGTAGTTTTTTGTTTGTTCTGTTTACAGTTTTTGTGTTTTTTGTCTTGGATGTTGTCTGCCTTACTACGTACGACAGACAGACACTTTTGGACATTGGTTCAGCAATCGCACACCGAAAACCGGACTTTAAATTCATCAACGACGACACGCTGTTTACAAACACGGCAGCGGAACCTTTTGTGTGGACGGCCCGACCGCGGAAACGCAGCTGGAGAAGGGGGAAGAGAGCCGGTGTGCTCATCAGAGTAAGACGCCACGCAAACCGACCCCCGCTTCCCAGTATTTTACTGGCTAATGTTCAGTCTCTGGACAATAAACTCTGCGAGCTGAGAGCACGGATCTCTTTCCAACGAGAGACGAGGGACTGCTGCATTATCTGCCTTACAGAAACTTGGATGTCCGCTGAGATTCCAGATTCGGCCATCGAAACCACGGGGTTCTCCGTGCATCGAATGGACAGAGAAAAAGATCTCTCAGGGAAAAGCAAAGGCGGGGGTGTGTGTTTTATGATCAACAGATCCTGGTGTGATCAGAGGAACGTACATTCTATCAAGTCTTTCTGTTCTCCTGATCTGGAACTTCTCATGGTTCTGTGCCGACCATTCTGGCTACCGAGGGAATTCACAGCGGTCATCATCACAGCTGTGTATATTCCCCCACAAGCCGACACAGACCGGGCACTTAAGGAACTGTATAGGACAGTGAGTGAGCAGGAAACCGCGCATCCTGAGGCTGCGTTTATTGTGACCGGGGACTTTAAAAAAGCCAACTTCAAACGCATTGCACCTAAATACCACCAACATGTTAACTTCAACACACGAGGGAACCGTGTCTTAGACCACTGTTACTCTCCCTTCAAGGATGGTTACAAGTCCCTCCCGCGCCCACCATTCGGCAAATCAGATCACGCTTCCATTCTCCTTTTGCCCGCTTATAGGCAGAGGCTGAAACAGGAAGCACCCACCCTCAGAACCATCCAGTGCTGGTCGGACCAATCGGACTCTATGCTACAGGACTGTTTTGATCACGCGGACTGGGAGATGTTCCGGTCGGCCTCTGATGACGACATCGAGGTCTACGCTGATAGCGTAACGTGTTTCATCAGGAAGTGCGTAGAAGACGTTGTTCCGACCAAAACAATACGGCTGTACCCAAACCAGAAGCCGTGGCTAAATGGGGATGTTCGCGCGGCACTCAATGCGCGGACCTTCACCTTTAACTCCGGTAATGCGGAGGAGCATAAACATGCAAGTTATGCCCTCCGGAAAACCATCAGAGCAGCAAAACGGCAGTACAGGGACAAGATTGAAGGACAGTTCAACACCACCGACTCCAGAAGCATGTGGCGGGGAATTAACACCATCACGGACTATAAAGGGAACACAAACTCCACCGTGAACACCGCTGCCTCTCTCTCGGATGAGCGCAACACCTTCTATGCTCGCTTTGAGGGAACTAACACCGCCCTCGCGGAGAGAGAGCTCGTGGCTGAAGATGCAGAGGTTAGTTCACTCTCCGTATCTTTACCGGATGTAACCTGATCCTTCCGGCGGGTGAACGTCCGTACAGCCGCGGGTCCAGACGGCATTCCGGGCCGCGTCATTAGAGCGTGCGCGCACCAACTGGCTGGAGTTTTCACTGACATTTTTAACCTGTCCCTCTCCCTGTCTGTGGTCCCCACATGCTTCAAAACGTCCACCATTGTTCCTGTACCTAAGCAGTCAAAAACCACCTGCTTAAACGACTGGCGTCCTGTTGCTCTGACCCCCATCATCAGCAAATGCTTTGAGAGACTAGTCAGAAACCACATCTGCTCTGTTCTCCCCCCCTCACTGGACCCACTGCAGTTTGCATACCGCACAAACCGCTCCACTGATGATGCCATTTCATCAACAATTCACACTGCTCTCTCCCACCTGGAAAAGAGGAACACATATGTGAGAATGCTGTTTGTAGACTACAGCTCAGCATTCAACACCATTGTGCCCTCCATACTTGACATGAAACTCCGGGCTCTAGGCTTAAACAGCTTGTTATGCAGCTGGATCCTGGACTTCCTGTCAAACAGACGCCAGGTGGTCAGAATGGGCAGTAACATCTCCTCATCAATGACTCTCAACACTGGAGCCCCTCAGGGTTGTGTTCTCAGCCCACTCCTGTACTCCTTGTACACACATGACTGTGTGGCAACCCACAGCTCCAACACCATCATCAAGTTTGCTGACGATACGACGGTGGTAGGTCTCATCACTGACAATGATGAAACGGCCTACAGAGAGGAGGTGCACACTCTGACACGATGGTGTCAGGAGCACAACCTCTCCCTCAGCGTCAGCAAGACCAAGGAGCTGGTGGTCGACTTCAGGAGGAATGAGAGAGAACACCGCCCCATCACCATCAATGGAGCACCGGTGGAGAGAGTCAGCAGCTTCAAGTTCCTCGGTGTCCACATCACAGAGGAACTCTCATGGTCCGTCCACTCTGAGGCCGTTGTGAAGAAGGCTCATCAGCGCCTTTTCTTCCTGCGACGGCTGAGGAGGTTTGCAATGAACCGCCACATCCTCACACGCTTCTACAGCAGCACCATAGAGAGCCTGCTGACTGGCTGCATCACCACCTGGTACGGCAACAGTACCGCCCGCAACCGCAAAGCCCTGCAAAGGGTAGTGCGCACGGCCAGCTGCATCATCGGAGGTGAGCTTCCCTCCCTCCAGGACATTTATGCCAGGCGGTGTGTGAAAAGAGCTCAGAGGATCATCAGAGACTCTAGCCACCCGAACCATGGGCTGCTCTCACTGCTGCCATCAGGCAGGCGGTACCGCAGCATCAGAACACGCACCAGCCGACTCCAGAACAGCTTCTTCCCACAAGCAATTAGACTACTTAACTCTTGATCCATCAGGATCATAACACACACTGGACAGAATATCACTCAGCACAAACCACTGGAGATACACACACATTATATACACATTTATTTATCATATAGCATCTATTGTACATCGGATTTCTATTTGTGAACATATTGTATACTGTACATTGTATATTATTACTATAGCTTAATGTATACTGTTATTGTTTAATGTATGTTTAGTGTATATTGTTTAAAGTATATGTATATTGTAAGTATGTGTATATTGTTTAAAGCTGTGAGAACTACACTCACATTGTGTAAATTATTTATTGTTTATTGTAGTGTATACTGTGCTGTGAGTAATTGTGTGCGCATCAGATGTGTAATCTGTTGTTGCTTAAATGTTGTACATGTCATGTCATGTTTGACTACTATGTTTGCTCGGACTGCACCTAAGAATTTCACCTACTGTTGCACTTGTGCATATGGTAGAGTGACAATAAAGTGATTTGATTTGATTTTGATTTGATTTGATTTGAACGTTTCCTGTAGTTTTTCACCAGGTTTGCACACACTGCAGGAGGGATTTTGGCCCACTCCTCCACACAGATCTTCTCTAGATCAGTCAGGTTTCTGGCCTGTCGCTGAGAAACACAGAGTTTGAGCTCCCTCCAAAGATTCTCTATTGGGTTTAGGTCTGGAGACTGGCTAGGCTACGCCAGAACCTTGATACGCTTCTTACAGAGCCACTCCTTGGTTATCCTGGCTGTGTGCTTCAGGGTCATTGCCATGTTGGAAGACCCAGCCTCAACCCATCTTCAATGCTCTAAATGCTCTAAAATCTCGCAATACATGGCCCCGGTCATCCTCTCCTTAATACAGTGCAGTCGCCCTGTCCCATGTGCAGAAAAACACCCCCAAAGCATGATGTTACCTCCCACATGCTTCACAGTAGGGATGGTCATTCTTCTTCCTCCAAACACGTTTAGTGGAATTATGACCAAAAAGTTCTATTTTGGTCTCATCTGACCACATGACTTTCTCCCATGACTCCTCTGGATCATCCAAATGGTCATTGGCAAACTTAAAACGGGCCTTGACATGTGCTGGTTTAAGCAGGGGAACCTTCCGTGCCATGCATGATTTCAAACCATGACATCTTAGTGTATTACCAACAGTAACCTTGGAAACGGTGGTCCCAGCTCTTTTCAGGTCATTGACCAGCTCCTCCCGTGTAGTTCTGGGCTGATTTCTCACCTTTCTTAGGATCATTGAGACCCCACGAGGTGAGATCTTGCATGGAGCCCCAGTCCGAGGGAGATTGACAGTCATGTTTAGCTTCTTCCATTTTCTAATGATTGCTCCAACAGTGAACCTTTTTTCACCAAGCTGCTTGGAAATTTCCCCGTAGCCCTTTCCAGCCTTGTGGAGGTGAACAATTTTGTCTCTAGTGTCTTTGGACAGCTCTTTGGTCTTGGCCATGTTAGTAGTTGGATTCTTACTGATTGTATGGGGTGGACAGGTGTCTTTATGTAGCTAACGACCTCAAACAGGTGCATCTAATTTAGGATAATAAATGGAATGGAGGTGGACATTTTAAAGGCAGACTAACAGGTCTTTGAGGGTCAGAATTCTAGCTGATAGACAGGTGTTCAAATACTTATTTGCAGCTGTATCATACAAATAAATAGTTACAAAATCATATATTGTGATTTCTGGATTTTTTTTTTTAGATTAAGACTCTCACAGTGGACATGCACCTACGATGACAATTTCAGACCCCTCCATGATTTCCAAGTGGGAGAACTTGCAAAATATCACGGTGTTCAAATACTTATTTTCCTCACTGTATATATATACCGCTTTTATAAGGTTACTTTTTGTCATCACATAGATCTTAAATCTATAAATATATTTAAGTCAGTCTTTGCCCTGAAGGTCTTCTTTCCATATTTCACCTGAGAGAGAGTAACAAGCTCACACAGGCTGTGGTGAGTTTTTGGGAACATTTGAGTTATATTTACATGTATTCATTTTGCAGTTGCTTTTATTCAAAGCGACTTACAAATTACAGGAATCGATTTATTGAAGAGTCAAATAAACGCAAAAAAGTGGTAAAAAAACAACAACGTTTCAGACATTACAGAGTAGCATAAACTAGAATAGAGAGGAATTAAATGTAAAAAGTTGCATTGAACATTTCGGTTTTCTCAACAATATTTTTTTTCCGAGTACTACATTAGTAACACCAGAATAAAATACATTTAATACATGTGTGATATGAAAAATATGGTTATTTTGTTGACACCATAAAAATGTTGAAAACCCATCTTGCGGTCTGAAACCGTCTCAATTTATTTATTCATTCATTAAAGTGAATGATGGATTTGACAATTTTTTTTGACACATTATGTATCGAAGGCTGTTGATATATTGAGAGATAGGCAAGCAAAAACATTTGATAAGAAAATGAAAAACACACAATGTTGCATGGAAGATGAATACCTCTGAACATTGAACAGATTATTCCGAAATATATTCTTGTTACATTGATACAAAATTACAATTTTTATGTCTGTTGCCTGAATTGTCCCTCGAAAAACTGTGGGACATATTCGCATCATACCAAGACGTTGATTTATCATGTGAGAGCTGCATGTGTGTGTTTGTTGCATGGTAGTGCAGTACTGCACAGCACAGCACTAAAAACATGTTATGAGAGTAGAGATGTGGGTCAGTTCTGGGGCAGGTCCGATCTTACATAACCAGCCATTGTGCCACCCAGCTTTATTTTTCTGTGTAAGATACAGCAAGATCAGTGGATCAGTCAGTATTGTGTTGCACAGTTTCATAATGAATGATTTTATTCATAATGAATAAAACCTGCCTCTCACACTTCCACAGTTATAGAGATAACGCAACAACCATTTAAAACCACAGCATCTGCAGAGAAAAGAAGGACGTAATATAATTTACTTTTCTCCCCATAGGAAAGGAAATCGCAAAACAAATCTCTTTAATTGTCTATTTAATTTCATAATTGCTTCTTCTGGACAGCAATGACATTAAATGGAAAGCGATGGCAACTTTGTAGACAACAGATTTTTATCCTGAGAAAAGGACCTAAGTATTCTCATATATGGCTAGAGTTCTAGAGTTCTAGAGTTCAGAAGAGATCTCCAAAAAATGTCTCAATGTGCTCAGATTTGCGAAGGTACAAACGTCTGCCATCAAAAATCTGAAATTTCAACAAATGTATTAATAAATATTAATTTGCTCACTCACTCACCCACTCATTCGCTCACTTTCTGCTGAGGTTTCATTGGCAAGGAGGGCTTTAAATTGGACTGAATACAGATCATGGGGGTGATGCCAGAACTGAACACATCTCTTCTGGATCTCAATGTTCAGCGGGTACAAGCCTAATTCAGCCCTGCAGATGGCATTGGACGTGCTTCTGTGAACCCCTAAAATGTTTTTGCCGATTTCCAATTTTACTTACAAAGTTTAATCCCAATTTTTTTAATTCAATACTGATCCTCAAATTTCACATCCATATAAAATAATTGGTTTTATTATTGAATTATATAGTTTTATCCAAGTTTTATGTCCAGATAATTGTAGCTCATGCTGTGCTGTAGGACCTGGTCTTTATAAGTGAACGGGTGTTTGTGTCCCTGAGATCTGGCCTTCTTCTGGAATACCATGAGTCTAGTTTTGTCCAGATTGACTGTCGTAACAGTACTCGTAACAGTACTGTTCCAGCAGGGACAGGCCCTCAGGTGTGCAGGACAGCAGGACCAGGTCATCCGCGTATAGCAAACATCTGACCTCTGTGTGGTCGTGTAGAGTGAGGCCGGGGACAGTAGAGTGCTCCAGCACTGATGCCAGATCATTAATGTAGATGTTGAATACACTCTAAAAAAATGCTGGGTTAAAAACGAAACAAGTTGGGTTGAAAATGGACTAACCCAGCAACTGGGTTGTTTTAACCCAGTGAATGGGTCGTTTTAATGCAGCGGTTGGGTTAAATGTTTGCTTAAAACAACCCAATTGCTGGGTTAGTTCATTTTCAACCCAACTTGGGTTGTTTTTAACCCATCATTTTTTAGAGTGTAGAGTCGGACTCAGACTTCAGCCCTGCCTCACTCCACGTCCCTTCCGGAAAAACACGGTTCTGTGATGATTGATTTTCACTGCACTTTTACTGTTGGTGTACAGGGATTGTAGAATGTCAAACGATTCCAATTTGTATGAGTTTGTACAGTAAACCATCATGCCAAATTGAGCCGAATGCTTTTTCAAAGTCTACAAAACATGTAAATATTTTATTTTGTTTGTCCTTGATGTTTTTGTTAATTAGAGTGTGAAGTGAATAGTGGTCTGATGTGCAGTGTTCTGGTAAAAAGCCAATTTGTGCTTTATTTAAAATGTTGTGTGTTGTAGTGTGTGAGACAATGTGGCTGTTTATGATACAGCACAACAGTGTTCCTGCCCACACAGATGCCACGATTGTAGTCGAATTGATCTCCTTTTTTAAATACGGTGGTGATCAGTCCTTCAGACCAGATCTCAGGGAAGTTACTGGACCATAACACCAGATTGAATAATTTGGCTAGAGCTTTAATCATGCTGGGACTGCTTGGTTTAAGCATTTGATTACTAATGTTGTCTTGTCCACGTTTTTTTTTTTACTTTGATCATTTTTAATTGTTTTCTTCTAGTTTTTTCTTGATTTTACTCTTAGGCTGGATTTTTTGATAAAGATTTTCAAAGTAAGATTTCAAAATTGTGCCATTGTGAAGTGATATCTCTTTTTTTATATAGGCTCCAGAAAGTGTTTTGATCTGCTGCTTTATCAATTTCATCAATTTTGGTTTAAAAATATTTTGCTCTTTTATTCCACAGTAGTCTTTTGTCAGCCTAGAAATCTAGACGCACCCAAGCAGCAGTAAATATAATTTGCAGGCAGGGCGTCTAGCAACTCTCCGTTGGCTTGCAAGCTGGAAAAACCAAACTCTAGTCAGGCCAATCACATCGTGTGTAGAGTCGGTGGACAGGCTTAACATAATGGCGGCAGAGTTGCGGCGGTTCTGCGTGCTACTTGAAAACAAAGAAGCTGGCAAACAGCGGTTCGAATCGGCTTTGGCCACAACTCTGGAAGACTTGGAGTTAAGCTTTTCTTTAAGACAAAAAAGAACAAAGACCGGCACTCAAGTCATTCAGGAGTTTTGCAGACCGACAAAAGTTTAATCTATCAACTAGTTCCGCTTCACCTTCTTCGTTGCTCTGGTTGGTTGTAGCGCTATCCTATTGCGTACAGAGGGAATTTGAAAGACAACCGTTTATCCCGCCCACTCAGATTGAGCCATTTCAATGGTGTGTTCCCAGACCCAACATCTTGATGTGGGTCTGGCTTGTCAGGCTAGTCTTTTGTAATTTTTCAGACAGTCTAAATAAGAAATTTGTAATGTCTGGCTGGATGGATTGTTGTGCTTTTTGTCAGACAGTCTCCTTAGTCCTTTTCTGAGACCTGCACATTCGTCATCTAACCAAACATCCTTTCTTATTTTCTGCTGATTTGTTTTATGTTTGCTTTGCTGTTTACTGTTAGATAGAGTCGCCAATGTTATACGTTTTTTGTTGCTAAATTTATCCCATTACCATCTAAAGTGAACTCAGTGGACATAAAGTCATCCAGCATTTTTGATATAGTAGAACTCTTCATGTTTTCTTTTAATTGTTCAGAGCTGGATTGATTCCACTTGAGTTTAGGCTTCAAATGGAACAGTTTTCAGATTGGAGTGGAGACATTTTGGTCCTTTCATGTGATGGTTTCAGATAAAGCACAGTTTGGCAGTGATCGGAAATCGAGAGCTGAGGTCTGACTGTGAATGCATTAATAAAGTTTGGATCAATATCTGTTATTGACTAATCAACCACACTAGTTCCTAATAGTAAGTAGGAATATGCCTAATGTATCTCCTCTAGTTCTGCCATTAATGATGTACAGTCCTAAACCTTTACAGAGCTTTAGCGTTTGTTACGCTACGTTTGTCCATTCATGTTGACTGAATTATCATAGCTGTTTCTTGGTGTGATATTTAATGAGGAATGAAATGTGGTGTCATCAGACTGTCCTGCCGTTTAAATATCTGCATATGAGTATATTTCCTCTGGACTGAAAGTGTAAGATGTCAGTCTGTAGCTTTGGAAAGCTTTGCTCTTCCTAATAGGGAGAATCATGAGGTGGAATATAGACCGCACAGAGTTAAAGGTTACACTGCGATATGACTGATTTCACTTCAAGCCAAACAGACGATTTTTTAATTTGAACTATTTTCATCAAATGTTTCAAATTGTCTTTGTGCCATATAAGTATTCCTGCTGAGTCACGGCCACATTTAATTTTAGAATTGTTTAAAGAAGGAACAACAATTTCCTTGTATCCCATTGGACAATGTACAGTCTTATTACTACGACACCATGTCTCATGAAAGATACACCATGTCCATATCTCTTACTCTGCTGAGCAAGTCTTGGTCTGCTGTCTTGTTACTTGCAGGCCCTGTATATTCCAACAACTGATTTTAAAAGATTTCATGGATAGGTTTTGTGTGTGTGTGTGTGTGTGTGTGTGTAGGTTATGTCCTCAGCCTGGAGAAAATGTAGCCTGGCTCTGCCCTCCTACGTACTTCCGCTCAATTTTCATTTTCCTTCTGTACTACGTCTGGGACTGCTGTATATGCTTAGGTTTTCTCCCGAACAATTTTTTACCGGTCCAATCAGCGAACAGCTGACGAATGTCCAGAAGTTAAAGCCGGAATGTGGTGCGGTAGACGAACGACCGAGACATGGGAGGAGCGAGCGATATCTGTGTGCGTGATTGAGAATGAGACACACCGATCTCGAATCCTCTCATTAGGGAGCACGGAGACATATAAGGACGAGTGACACCGGTGAAGGACGAGAGAGGATTTTTAAGTTGTGTTTTGTTTACGTTTTGTTATGTGTGTGCTTTTACTTTCATTTTGTGTTTATTATTTGATTAAAAGTTGTTAAACGTTCGCCGGTTCCCGCCTCCTTCTTCCCTGAACAAACGAACTCCGTTACACGGAGCAAGAACAATCACTGCTGAGTTTTGCTGGTGGCCATGATGTTGTGGTCTGGGAAAAGTATTTTTCAGCTCACTCCGTTAGTGGTGAAGGAGTTGGCTGAAGCCGTCCGTCTCCCACCACCCGCAAAAAAAAACCCAGGCTGAATTACCGACTGCTTTTGACAAACACCAAGGTCGTGTGGTAATGTAATTGCTGTCCGAATCCACATCTCTGATTTTTCAAGAATATATCACTTCAAAATTCACTGCTTATATCCTTTTTAGACCCCTGCAGAGCACCGTGCGGTTTCGTGAGCCGTAATTTGGATGCATTTCTAGACTTGTATTTCTTTAAATGCTGGCAAGTGTTTACAAGAGCAAAATATTTCATCACCGCTCAAAAAATAAAAGAAGAAAAGCACGTAAACATTTGAATTGGGCTGTTATTTACGGCAGCATTTATTCTTATCATACCAAGCATATGACATTTTATTTACAGCATACATACAATCGTGTTATGATTGCATGAGATATGCACCACGAGAGCAGCGCACAAGGTTTTATCACTGACACTGAGGTGACTGACACTAACACTTAATGTGAGAATCAAAGGCGAACGGCGCGTGACATACGTCACGACCAAACGTTAGCGATTGGTTAGGCAGATCCAGAGTGACTCTTGGCAGATCCAATAGTTTTAAACTTCAACTGAGTTCCCGCCTTGAAGGAAGTAAACGCTTGTCAATGGAGAGTGGCCAGACTCTATGTACAAATGTAATGTACGAGAGTCTGGTAAGACCAGGCTAGAGCAGATGATGTTCAGCAGATGTCTTATCTGGTTGAGTTCAGCAGCTGCAGGGTTTTGTGGTTGTTGAACTGCCGCTGCGTAGTTCTGATTTTGTGATGGATGTCCTGTGACCGGTCTGTACTCTGCTGGAGGACGGAGGGTTCTTGCCTTTGCGTAGTTCTGGTGTTGTGATGGAGGTCCTGTGGCCGGTTTGGACTCTGCTGGAGGACGAAGGGTTCTTGCCGTTGTGTAGTTCTGGTGTTGTGATGGAGGTCCTGTGGCCGGTTTGGACTCTGCTGGAGGACGAAGGGTTCTTGCCGTTGTGTAGTTCTGGTGTTGTGATGGAGGTCCTGTGGCCGGTTTGGACTCTGCTGGAGGACGGAGGGTTCTTGCCGTTGTGTAGTTCTGGTGTTGTGATGGAGGTCCTGTGGCCGGTTTGGACTCTGCTGGAGGACGGAGGGTTCTTGCCATTGCATAGTTCTGGTGTTGTGATGGAGGTTCTGTGGCCAATCTGGGCTCTGCTGGAGGACGGAGGGTTCTTGGTGGCTGAGAGCTTCTCTTGTCATTCTCGTTTCCAAGGGCTTTTCAGCACTCTGGCGAAGACTTACACTCCTTGCTTGTTGAGATGTACATGGTCATACATGTGATGAGGCTGTATGTCTTTGTGATGGGTGAGATGAACATTAGGAATAAGTGCGCAGCTTCTGGAGAGTTCCACATTGTTTCCATGGATCACATGGAATGGCACATCAGTATGTGGCAGTAATTTAGACGGTTATTTTAGCCTCTGGGAAACGTTGTGTGGCTCTCTGATAACAGGAGCCTTCATGGCTCTTAAATCGTTTGTCCCTGTGTGGATAATGATGTGCTTATAATTTTCATACGGGTTTCTCTTAGACAGGATCTGAAAAGCGCTTCTTGTGTTTGGGCACCAGATTTTTTGACTCTCATATTTGTGAGTAGAAGTTTCTCATTGACGTATTTCCCATTTGAGTCAGTCAGGATGAGAGCGTGTGTTTCTCTCGGGGCCTCTGCTAGCTGTTCAGGTTGAGGATTTTCCATGAGAATCTCTGGATGCATCAAGGGTTTAGCTGAAGACTCTGTGGGTGCTGACGCAGAACTGAGTTTTTCTTTTAGATTGTTGATCAGTTCATCCTGGGTGCGGAGTACTGACTTCAAGGCAGAGAGCTCCTCCTGCATTTCTATTCTAACTTCTGTTAGTTGTCTTCCTGTTAGTTGATTTAACTTCACTCAGTTCATCTTTAGTTTGCTGGAGTTCCTTTGACATCCCTTCTCTGTGTTTCTGTAGATATTCAACCTTTTGTCTTAAATTCTTTATGTCGTTTGTCAGCTGTTCCATGTTGTTGTCTTTCAGGTGGGACAGTATAAATTCTTTTAGCTCCACTACTTCTACCTCTAGAAGTGAAAAATTGTCTTTCATTCATGACATTGGAGATGGAATTACAGTTGCTGAAGTCATTTTTATCTTTTGTACTGATCTTCCAGGAGAGGCATCTGTGTTCATATCCTTGCTGTCATCTTCATCAGACAGTGCCAGCATTCTTATTTGATCAAAATCCTCATTGAAGACTTTGAGAGCATCCCTGGACCATGACAGTGCCATTTTGATACAGGATTAAAAATGTCACTCACTCACTCACTCACTCACTCACTCACTCACTCACTCACTCACTCACTCACTCACTCACTCACTCACTCACTCACTCACTCACTCACTCACTCACTCACTAATCAACTCACTCACTCACTCACTCACTCACTCACTCACTCACTCACTCACTCACTAATCAACACACCCACTCACTCACTCACTCACTCACTAATCAACACACCCACTCACTCACTCACTCACTCACTCACTCACTCACTCACTCACTAATCAACTCACTCACTCACTCACTCACTCACTCACTCACTCACCCACCCACCCACCCACTCACTCACTCACTCACTCACTCACTAATCAACACACCCACTCACTCACTCACTCACTCACTAATCAACACACCCACTCACTCACTCACTCACTCACTCACTCACTCACTCACTCACTCACTCACTCACTCACCCACCCACCCACCCACCCACTCACTCACCCACCCACTCACTCACTCACTCACTCACTCACTCACTCACTCACTCACTCACTCACTCACTCACTCACTCACTCACTCACTCACTCACTCACTCACTCACTCACTAATCAACACACCCACTCACTCACTCACTCACTCACTCACCCACCCACCCACTCACTCACTCACTCACTCACTCACTCACTCACTCACTCACTCACTCACTCACCCACTAAGCCACTCACTCACTCACTCACTCACTCACTCACTCACTCACTCACTCACTCACTCACTCACTCACTCACTCACTCACTCACTAACTCACTCACTCACTCACTCACTCACTCACTCACTCACTCACCCACTAAGCCACTCACTCACTCACTCACTCACTCACTCACTCACTCACTCACTCACTCACTCACTCACTCACTCACTCACTCACTCACTAACTCACTCACTCACTCACTCACTCACTCACTCACTCACTCACTCACTCACCCACTAAGCCACTCACTCACTCACTCACTCACTCACTCACTCACTCACTCACAAACCAACCCACCCGCTTCCTTTCGGGGAAGAGCCTGACTCCAACACTGAAGTCCATTTACTTTTAAGCCCTTAAAGCATTTTTTAAACACATATTCTATACAGGGTATTCTTAGTTAGAGTTCTGAAAAAGAGTTCTGAGTAAATTTCATTGACACATTTCCCAAAAAGTTCCACCCAATCTTCCTCCTTCAACATATTTTGAGATCAGGGAAAACATATGACTGTGACCTTTGAGAAGTCTCTCGCTGATATTGGAGTATAATTTTTTTTAATAATCTAACGTTAGGTGATACATACTGATCTGAAACTGTTTTTGTCAGCCAATTCTTCTGCTTCTATCTATGTGCATCCTCTTCTGAGATCTCATATTCTAGATATTCCAGAACAAATCAGTGCACAAATCAGAGAATACAAATATAATCAGTAGATAAAGGATCATTAAAAGATCCACATATCAGGATTCTCCCATTATCTAGAGAGAGTAAAGGTCTGCCATATTTCCAAAATACCAGAATGGTATAAGACCTCCAAGTGAAATCCCTTTAAATTTCATTGTAAATAAATGCTTATCTATTCACATTCTTACATAGAAGGGCACATGCGACATCCATCCAGACAGGAGGTTAGACAAGGTGTTGAACAGTAAGCGAAAAGTTGCCAATCTGGCCTTTATCAATGAGTCCCTGTCCATATTCACACACTGGCAAATAGTTGGCATTAGCCAATGTTTTCTTGACTAAAAAAAAGTCCACTAGCATCTTTTGTATTTCTCCTCTTCTCTGTTAATCTAATCCAAGTATACTGCTTCACTTTTTCATTCTACACTCTCTCCAAATATCAATAAGTTCAGATAGTAGTAGGAGCATAAATATTAATAAAACATACACTTTATCTCTACTTTTAAAACAACTACTTAACATTTAGACAAAATATTGATCTTATTTGATGGAAAAAGTGTTACCACCTCTGCACTTAAATTGCTACTTAAATTTCACAAGTTTTTATCAAATTGGTACCATATAAACCATATAAAATCCCACCACAAACCCCCATCTGTTTAATTTCTCTCATCACTATGAGTTTCTTGTAGAAACATGACATTCATTTCTTTAGGTTCAATACATTCTTTCAACAAAGCCAGCTTATTCCTTTCGCTAGCCCCATTCATATTTAAGGACCTAGGATATCCATTAAAAGACAACATGGTTAGAGACTAAACAAAACCAGAGATACAGACACCCATGTGCATCCGATTTTAATTAGATTATTGCATTATGAGCTTTGTCTTATTGCTGTTAGATATTTCTTTAACCTAAATCTCTTATGCTGGGAAGAGATTACATTCTCTACATATTTTCATCACTGATTCTACAAACGTTTTCAAACCAGGGGAAAACTTCTCAGAAACGCTCTTTCCTTGTGTTTAATCTAAAAGAAATTAATCTGTTCAGCAGTATACAATTGTCCTTCACAGGTCTTATCAATACATGATTCATCATCTCTCAGTAACTGAGTCTGTCTATTTCATCATCACTATTCTGCACGTCCTAATTTTGCAGAGTTAGACGAAATTTAGTCCCTACCTCTAAATCTAACCCTAGCCATAAATTATCCCAAAAATCTGAGAGAAACGATAGGTGAATAAAGCTTAGTACATACTCTGCAAGAACAAAGAAAGGTGTTTGTTTTCTCGAGGTGGCAAGAACAAAGTTAATTCTGGCCAGGACATTCCATACTTCATGAGAAAAGCAGGTGCCGAACTTCTGGGGAGTCCACTTTACATTTCTGACCAATCACACCCACAGTAAAAAAAGTTCTGCTCAGATGATGTGCGGAGAACAAGCTGTGAGAACTCCCAAACCAGAGCGAGAACTTATGTAATGGCCATAACACTGATGTAATTACCTAACACCTGGTTTTAAGCCTAAACCTGACATAAACTGAAAATTGTCTGATTGGTTGATTGGAATGTTGTTCCAGGATGAAAAAAGATGTGATCCAGAAACATCAGGGTCTGCCAATGCTCTCATCATTTCTCTTATTTAAAGGTGCTTCACAATCCGGGCCATCAGTATTTTGTAGAACACACCTAGTACTAACATCACTTCCACTAGAACTTTCACTATCATTAACAACATTTTTTTACCTCAGTGACTGTTGATATCTTTCTAAATGATTGTCACATCAGATTCTTCCACATTGACCATCTTCCAGCGCTGTATTATTCTCCACAACCCTCTGCAGGCCTTGATTTTCAACAGCGTGTTGTTAATGTGGACAGGAGAAACATCTCCAGACTCAAAGCAACGTCAATCTTCTGTGCCTGCTTGCATCCATGTATGAGCTCTATCCACGAAAACATGAAAAGATATTCAAGTGTTCTGTCATGAAATGTTAAAAACATGTACACTTGCTTTCTAAATACAAGGCATGTTTAAATGATACATTCTTACATTCGAGCAGAATAATTTTCACCCAGCGGTTGGGTTAAATGTTTGCTTAAAACAACCCAATTGCTGGGTTAAAACAACCCAATCGCTGGGTTAGTCCATTTTCAACCCAACTTGGGTTATTTTTAACTCAACATTTTTTAGAGTACAGAGCATTCCCCAGTGGTTATTTTAGGATATTATTTTTTACCCAAGTTGGGTTGAAAATGGACTAACCCAGCAATTGGGTTGTTTTAACCCAGTGAATGGGTCATTTTAACCCAGCGGTTGGGTTAAATGTTTGCTTAAAACAACCCAATCGCTGGGTTAGTCCATTTTCAACCCAACTTGGGTTATTTTTAACTCAGCATTTTTTAGAGTACAGAGCATTCCCCAATGGTTATTTTAGGATATTATTTTTTATATTCATGTAAACTAACGTTTCAATTAAAATGTTGCGGATGTTTTTGTGTAATGATCTATTGAGAGCTCTGAAATTATTTGAATACAGCATTTAAAAAATGCTGACAAGCATTCAAGACAAGCTCAATCAAACTGCATTAAATTTATCAGATAAATCCACCTTTATAGCTAAAATATTGAGGTTTTTTATTGTCTGTGAATAATTTTCATATTTTAAAAACCACAGCTTGTGTTGAAGTCATTGTTATTCGGTGCAATGGACAAATCTAATATTTAATCTTCCATATGATGGTAGATGTGCTTGGATTACTTTTATTAATTAAACAATAAATAAAAACAAGATATGGTTTATAATACATCTCTCTTCCATACCGCCTATACTATACTGGTCCGCTTGTGCACTGAATGATTACCCTACAGTAGGGTAATGATATCAGAGTAAAGATGTTAGGGGTGTGAAAAAGCTGTGCGACCCACACACTACACTCACTCCTGGCATGCAACAGAGAGAGAGAGAGGGAGAGAGAGATTCAGGAAAATGTATTCATATTCTGGGAGAAAACTTTAGCTTGATTGCAACAGCAGAAAAATATATAATACTTCCTCCTCGATGAAAGTTGCACAACCACCTTCAGAATGCAGTAAACAAGACTTCTTTAGCTTCACCCGGCCATTATCTCTGAGATCAAACAACAACATTAATCACATGCAAAGAGACAAATACCAAATAATGCTTAAGTAACTCGTTATGGGAGTGTGTTGTTGATTAAAAAGGTATCGGATTGTAGCAAAACATTTACTGACTCATGACCAAGCCCTAAATGGAATCTATGGATATTTTCCGCATTTTCTGCGCGTAGTAGAAAATGCAGTGGATTTATAAATATAAATATGGCTTGTATTTCAATGGAACGCTAAATATTATTTAATTTTTTTTCAAAAGTGATTTCCAAAAGTAAAATACATCTTGGGCATTTAGATTTGAAATATATTACATTTGAAATTAGATTTGAAATCTACTTTATATAAGGAAAATTGGGGATATATGAGGAAACATAAGGAAATAAATGTATCAAACATATATTTAAATAAATTGATTTTTAAATCAATATCAGCCATTTCACTGTTTCTATCATTCAGTTTGTCTTTGTTTGTACCAAACAAAAAATATGTTCTAATAACGTTTTGCCAAAGTTACCATTAAGTTTATAACAAAATAGTTAATATTCAAAAAGTATAACTTGGTTATGCAAACATTAAGTAAACATTTGGTCATTTTGCAGATTTTATGGGAATGTTACTATTGAATGTTCTCATAACGTGTCAGAGAGAAGAAAAAAAAAGCATGAATAATGTATTTGTGCTAATGTTTTGACAACAATATTTAAAAACAGATAACTTTGAATAAACATTCTATTAATGTTTCTGGGGAGGGAAAAAACCCTTGCCAGAACATTTTCTGTTAGCTGGGTAAGTGGGCTGCTAACAAGAAAATAAAAAAATAAACATAATATCCATATGCTTATTACTCACATGCCAGTATTTACCCTTCGCATTAGCGGAACACATGCCTACCGTTTTTTAACCCCTGTACTAGATCCTTACTGGGAAGCTTGAAGCATAATTAGTTAGTCAAAATTATAATTTTAAATAAATGCACATTGTGTTGACAGGTATTCCACTGATTTCTGAGGAATTTTGTGTGGGTGTAGACTCTGTGTGGACCTGCTTATCACTTGACTACGATTCAAAGGAATTGTTTGAATGAAGAACCTAAAAAAAACAGCATTTTTGGATAGGTTAGCGGTTCGGAATCATGTGATAATGTTTTTTGTGAATGGGTGGATGTGGTTGTGGGTCATCCGTTGTTGTGTGCGTGCTGGTTTGGGCGTGTGAGAGAGGTCAGAGTCTGGACTTAGCCCCCCGGAAACAGCAAACATTCCCACTCATCCCAGCCAGGCCTGGGAAAGAGCCACAGCCAAGCGTAAACAAGCAGGAAAGAAGGAAGCAGCTACAGAAGAAGAGCAAGGTCACATTCCATAACTTGTCTGAGCAAGGAGAAAGAAAGTAAGAGAGAGTTAGTGAGTGACAATTGGTTAATTCCCACATATTTTCTCAAAGAGTTTCCTGTAAACTCCGACAGTCAACATGTTTGTGAGGCACCGATGAGCCAGAGAATGCATAAGAAACACATGAGGTTGTAAGCTCACAGAATTGCCTGTGAATTTGTGACTCACGGACACTCCCTTATCAGCCTGATTGATTTCAGATGTCTAGTTGTTGTTTTTTTTTGTCCTCAACCGTTTTACACCCATCATTCCATGTTTGTTTTTGTGATTGTTTTCTACAGCTGGCTGGCTTTGTGTTTAGGAGAGAGTGGAGTAAAATCAGAGCTGTGCCACCCCTAATCTAGCGAACTGAACAATATTTATAACATGACCATATATTTCGAAAAGGCCAATCATAATACAGCTGCCTGCAAATTAAAGTTTTTTTCTTTTCTTTTTCAGCATCCTTGCTCCAGACTTTAGTGTCACATGATCCTTCAGAAATCATTCTATGCTGAATTGCTGCCAAGAAAAAAAATCTTATTATTGTCATGTTGGAAACAGTGCTTAATATATTTGTGAAAACTGTAGCTGGGTTTCCATCCAAACGTGAAGCAAAACATGTGAATTAAGTTCCATCAAGTTCTCAGTGGTATTGGTAGCCTAGTAACCAACAGTACATGAAGAGTAAAGTTTGATGAAAAAACTTTGAAGTGAAAAAGCCAGACGAAAACGTTTAAAAACCTTGAATGTTTGATGTTTGAAGTAGTTTTAATTTTTAATTTTTTGAAGGCAATAAAGTCTATCATATTAAAGTCAATAGATAGATAGATAGATAGATAGATAGATAGATAGATAGATAGATAGATAGATAGATAGATAGATAGATAGATAGATAGATAGATAGATAGATAGATAGATGTTACATGCATGTTTTAACATGTTGCTAGCATGATTTAACATGATGTTAGCATAAATTATGGTGTGTTCAAGTCAAATCGTAAAGATCGTATGTAAGCGAGAGAGAGAGAGAGAGAGAGAGAGAGAGAGAGAGAGAGAGAGAGAGAGAGAGAGAGAGAGAGAGAGAGAGAGAGAGAGAGAGAGAGGAGAGAGAGAGAGAGAGAGAGAGAGAGAGAGAGAGAGAGAGAGAGAGAGAGAGAGGAGATAGATAGATAGATAGATAGATAGATAGATAGATAGATAGATAGATAGATAGATAGATAGATAGATAGATAGATAGATAGATAGATAGATAGATAGATAGATAGATAGATAGATAGATAGATAGATAGATAGATAGACAGACAGACAGACAGACAGACAGAGAGAGAGAGAGAGAGAGAGAGTGATGATGATAGATAGATAGCATGAATTAGCATGTTGCTAGCTTGATTTAAGAGGTTGCTAGCATGTTTTAACAATTTGTTAGCATGAATTAGTATGTTGCTAATATGATTTAGTATGTTACATGCATGTTTTAACATGTTGCTAGTATGATTTAACATGATGTTAGCATAAATTATGGTGTGTTCAAGTCAAATCGTAAAGATCGTATGTAAGCGAGAGAGAGAGAGAGAGAGAGAGAGAGAGAGAGAGAGAGAGAGAGAGAGAGAGAGAGAGAGAGAGAGAGGAGATAGATAGATAGATAGATAGATAGATAGATAGATAGATAGATAGATAGAAAGATAGATAGATAGATAGATAGATAGATAGATAGATAGATAGATAGATAGATAGATAGATAGATAGATAGATAGATAGATAGATGTTGCTAATATGATTTAGTATGTTACATGCATGTTTTAACATGTTGCTAGCATGATTTAACATGATGTTAGCATAAATTATGGTGCGTTCAAGTCAAATCGTAAAGATCGTATGTAAGCGAGAGAGAGAGAGAGAGAGAGAGAGAGAGAGAGAGAGAGAGGAGATAGATAGATGATAGATAGATAGATAGATAGATAGATAGATAGATAGATAGATAGATAGATAGATAGATAGATAGATAGATAGATAGATAGATAGATGTTGCTAATATGATTTAGTATGTTACATGCATGTTTTAACATGTTGCTAGCATGATTTAACATGATGTTAGCATAAATTATGGTGCGTTCAAGTCAAATCATAAAGATCGTATGTAAGCGCTGAACATGAACGCCACAGCGATGTTGTAAATATGAGTGGGAAGCTCAGGATTTTTAAGCCTCGATCTTTACGAGTTGGGGTGTGTCAGTGAGAAACATGGGGAATACCAAATACTTAAAAGGTATTTAGCAGTAATATTGTCAGGCTTTTCTATTTACAGCGAAGTAAGCTAATTGCCTACACAACACATTATAGCATTATAATATAACAATACAATTTGCAGTGATAAGTTTTACATTGGTTTCATAAATTAATAAAAATAATAAATACCCACCTTTATTTGTTCTTCATTTTCTAGAAGTAGAGTTGAATAACCTTGCTGTATTTTTGTGTACCTGTCACCGTAAGCATGACTTCCTACCTCGTAAACACGAACTTCCCAGGAGGACTTGAACACACCATTAGTATGTTGCTAGCATGATTTAGCATGTTGCCAGCATGATTTATCATGATGTTAGCATGAATTCAGGCAGGTTTAATGTTCGCTTACGTCAGAACTTATTCGGCAAATGTGTTTTCGTCTCCCATTATTCACATTAACTCTTTTTCGCACAAGTCAAAAACCACCTCAAGCGAGCGTAAATGGCGTTTCCATCACTCGTTTCTAATGCGATACATCAAAATATGCATAAAAACAGGTTGATGGAAATTTTTTTTAGAGGATTCTTTGATGAATAGAAAGAACAAAAATATTTTTTTACAACCCAAAACCAAATGAAATAGCTTGTTCGACGACAAGATAAAAAAATTTTACATTATAAACTTTTGACCAATTTAACATCTCCTTGCTAAATAAAATGTATTAAAAAATATATAAATAAAATAAAAATCTTACTGTAAACAAACTTTTGGCTAAAGGCACATGCCATTAATTATTATTACATAAAGCTTCCTTTGGGGTAACATCCCAGCAAGCAATTTTGCGTATAAAGGCGTCTAATAGCCGTCCAAACACAGCCCTGATGTCTAGACAAAACAAGGTAAAATTTGGGCTGTCAGTGAAAATTGTATAGACGTCTAACCATAGCCCAATAATAGACTGGTCATCTAGAACATGAACATGTCAAAGAAATGAAACCAAACACCCTGTAATCCCTGTTGACTTTGCTGATGGAATATCATACATCTCGCAAGCTTTGGCAAAAACGACATGTAACTAAATTCTAGAATGTTTTGGCTAGAAGTGGGTTACATCTAGAGGGACTTTATTGGGTCTATAGTTCATGGAGACGGTGAAATGACGGCTATTGCTTGCTGAGATGTGCCAGTAGCTCAAAGGATATTTGCCCCAAAATCCACGAAATATAGTAGTTGGAAAGACTATTATAAAATCTTGAATAATGCTCAGTAGGCCTAATTTGTTTCCCGATTCAAACAAACCATACATCATTTTAAAGGGTTCTTAATATAGAGAATTTGAAAATTCAGCACTCATTTTTGAAATTTTGCTCATTGTGACCAGCATGGTCACATATTGTGAATATAGATTTTTTTTTTTCCTAGATCGCAAATGAAAAATACAAATAATGCTCACCGATTTTCAGGAGAAGTTGTCAGAGGCAGGTCGATCTGTTGCAGAAAGTTACTAAATGATGTTGTGATGTCATTCTGTGATGACGTCAATACATAATGACGTCATTATGTAGAATACACAATGACGTTAACCAAATTAACTGGCAATCTTGGCGAAAAGTTATGTTAAATTTGTTCATTTAGATGTATTTTTTGTTTTCTCTTTACTATCACATATTTTTATTTGTAAAAGTATTATAAACAACACATTTTGTTCTCTTCTGCCTTTTTTAATTGTGGCTTCCTAACCAAACAATACTCTTAAATGCTCTGAACTGAATGTGTTTAAATTATTTGACAAAAATTATGTTTTTTGTCATCCAACATATATAACTGAGCTGTCACTACTGCTGACGTCACACACACGCTTTTGCAGCCATGTTGACAGATCATGTGTTGTGACTGTGTGATAGAGAAACTAATTTTTGTGTCATTTAGAAAATGTTTGCCTTTTAGCGTTTGAGTTAGCAACTTTTCAAAAGTTGCTAAACGTCTCCAAATAAACCTTAAAAGTAGCTAAATATGTCACCACCTTGGAATTACAAGCTTCTATCTGCATTCTGAGCGGTTTTAAGATGTATAGCTTCAAAGGTTTTGCATTCCTTTCGACTTAGAAGTCCCAAAATGTACATTGCTCGTTTCCATTCCAAAATCAAAAATGCTTAAATTCAGATGCATTTACTAGATTACATAATATAAAATAACATTTAATGAACTACATTATGTCTCGTTATCTGCTTTGTTGCTTAAAAAGGCTCAATTATCTGCCAATGGGGTAAGAAAAATAATCTTAATTCAAATAGAAACATTATTTTTCTTGTTTTAAAACAAAAACTCACTTAATTTTGAAACCAGCCTCCCTTCTGGACTGTCAGCACCGAACATCGTGTTACATCACCAAGTGCAACGCAAAGCGTCGGATGCAGTGGGGTAAAGCGCGCCGCCACCGGACTCTAGTGCAGTGGAAACGTGTTCTCTGGAGTGACGAATCACGTTTCTCTATCTGCCAATCGATGGATGAGTCTGGGTTTGGCAGTTGCCAGGAGAATTGTACCTGCCTGACTGCATTGTGCCAAGTGTAAAGTTTGGTGGTGGGAAGATTATGTTGTGGGGTTGTTTTTCAGGGGTTGGGCTGGGCCCTTTAGTTCCAGTGAGAGGAACTCTTAATGCTTCAGCATACCAAGACATTTTGGACCCAACTCATCATGCTCTCAACTTTGTGAGAACAGTTTGGGTATGGCACCTTCCTGTTCCAACATGACTGCGCACCAGTGCACAAAGCAAGGTCCATAAAGACATGGATGAGCGAGTTTGGTGTGGAGAAACTTGACTGGCCTGCACAGAGTCCTGACCTCAACCCGATAGAACACCTATAGGGATGAATTAGAGTGGAGACTGCGAGCCAGGCCTTCTCGTCCAACCTCACAAATGCGCTTCTAGAAGAACGGTCAAAAATTCCCATAAACTCACTCCTAGACCTTGTGGAAAGTCTTCCCAGAAGAGTTGAAGCTGTTATAGCTGCAAAGAGTGGGCCAACTCCTTATTAAACCCTCCGGATTAAGAATGGGATGCCATTAAAGTTCATGTGCATGTAAAGGCAGACGGCCCAAAAACTTTTGGCAATTTAGTGTATATCTCTTTATTCTATAAAACCTATTCAGTTTGAATTTGATTTTAGTACATTTAAATAATATTATTTTATGTTTTTTTTTTATTCTAATCCCCCAAAATGTGATGTGGTGCAACTGTTCGAACAAATTAACAGATACTAATTAAAATGGTGTCTTAATAATACAAATGAAAACCTAAAGACATAACATCATTTTATGTTTGAAGCCTTTCATATTAATACATTTTATAAAGCTCAGTAGTTTTAAAGGTGTTGAGATAGTTGAAAAACTTTTGTCCAGCAATTTTAATGGCAATGGCAAGGTGGCACAACTATAGTATACATACAACTATTTGGTTGCACCACCTGACATACAATAGTAAAAAAAAAAGAATTGAAACACTTTGAAATGTTATTTTACTAAAACTTGTTTAAACACATTGTTCATGACTCAAAAATATGCATTACATTAGTTTTGAAAAGATTAAACCCCCCACATTTTTTGAAGCTTTACCTGTCAATGACCCATATAACAAGTTTTTCCCTAGTGAAAAAACATCTAAACATTTTGACCAATGCAGCTCACACATTTTGGGTACAGCTCACATGCAATGAGAGTTAGATCAGAGTTCTGATGTTCCAGCAAACAGTTAACAGATTAGAGAATGTTAAGATTGTTTAAAAAAAATGTACCAAAGCGATTGAGAACACCTGTAAAAGTTGTGCCAGGTACTGTTCTCACCTGTGTTCCTGGGATTTATTTATATAAACTGGGACAATCTGATCTCTCTCTCTCTCTCTCTCTCTCTCTCTCTCTCTCTCTCTCTCTCTCTCTCTCTCTCTCTCTCTCTCTCTCTCTCTCTCTCTCTCTCTCTCTCTCTCTCTCTCTCTCCTCTCTCTCCTCTCTCTCTCTCTCTCTCTCTCTCTCTCTCACACACACACACACACACACACACACACACACACACACACACACACACACACACACACACACACACACACACACATTAAGTTGTTTATATGTTGAAGCAGGTGAGCTGTGGGCGTGTCCTATCTAAACCCCGCCTCTCCCTGCTGCTACTGTTGAGAGTTCTGGGAAAAACAACAAAGGCAAAAGAGGAAAAAGAGAGGGGGAGGGGTATCATGATCTCACCCCCTTAATGCCGGCCAAGTTGATAGTGAGTCATCCCAGGTGTGCTCAGTTGTTTGTGTTTGTCTGTTTTCAGTCTCATGAGCTCTTTGCACATCTCATGCTGTCTTTGTTCATCGCTTGTTTGTATGGAGCAACCCTATTACTCTGTATGGCCTATCTGCATCTGTTTGCCAGACAGATAGTCGGACAGAGTAAAGGAGGGTGTCTTTGATAGTTCATCTGTCTGTCTGGCGAGTCCCAGCAGGTCAGATCTGGCCTGCAAAGTAGCAGAAAGCAAGCAAGAGACAGAGAAAGAGCGAGAGAGGGAGAGGGAGGGTGGGAGAGGACTAATCCCTCCGCTGCGCCTGCCTTCACAACAGAAACAGGAGAGAGAGAGAAAAAAAAAACAATATTCTCGCACTTACGCAATGCTGAAAGTCCTTTAACACGCAAACAATATGAATCAGCTGAGAAACCCCACCTCATTCTCTGTTTTATGTTCAGTAAAACACCAGCACACATACTGAGCAACACATGCTTTCATCAGTGTATCAGAGAACAATAAATGAACAGGTCTCTAATGCACTGAATTGGTGAGGCAGTTTTTTATAGCGATGTTTGAAGCACAGAAGTCACTTTCTAACAAAGCCGTTTTCTGTTGGTCAGCACGGCAATTCCGTGTGACTAACTCTAACCTGTTGTGAAATATGGAAATATTTCACACTCACGCAAAATTCCCAATCATGTGGATATTTATTCAAATGAATGGATTGCTCCTTTGTTCAGCACATTCAGAGTCTCTCTCTCTCCCTGTGAAAAATTGTGATTGCTTTACTTTATAAAATATTTTCTACAAAAATATTTTGAGGTATAAAATAGAAATTTCGGATGTCCATGTTTTTCTTCTGCTGTTTAAAGTATTAGGCTTTTGTTTTAAACACGTTTGTTGTTATTATTAGGCCAGTTAAAAGTTAGCATAGCATCATGCTAACACTAGCTGAAGCTGAGGACAATTGTAATAGGCTACTAGTTACAAAATAAAGTTTGAAAAATACAAAATATACACATTTATTACTACAATAATAAACATTTATTACTACAATGACCATTACAAGACACAAATCGCAAATGTCTGTGAATGTTGAAGGAACATAAATGTTCTCTCTTGCCTTCCACTGCCCACACTGTTTCATGCCATGACTTTTCTGGTAAAAAATGGCAGTTAATCAAACCTGTGACCATAAAAACAGGTTTTGACAGGTTAACTTCTTGGAAGTTGGAAGGTCTGAGAGCAGCCGAGAGCATTCCACTGTATCGTTTAGCACTTAACCCTCGACTACTGTAGAAATAATGCCCACATAAGCTGGAACAGGCCAGTTTGAGCTCGATGTATTTCTGAGCAGAAGTTCAGGCTGTGAAACCATGTGACTATTAGTCTTGTTTCTGAAGCCTGCAAGTGAAGCAGCAGTGTATAGCAACTTGCCAATATTGCAGTACACATACATACCGAAACAAACTCTTCCAGTCCCTCTAAGGAACAGTGTAGTATATGGTCATTTAGGAACTATGTCTAACCAAATAATGTCTAACTAATATGTTGTACTTTAGCATGTCTCATACACTTAACATGATTAGTTTAACCCTCAGATGGCTTGTACTCTCTCTCTCTCTCTCTCTCTCTCTCTCTCTCTCTCTCTCTCTCTCTCTCTCTCTCATTCTCATTATTAAAGCTCATTACGCCCCTCTGTAGAACAGCGGGATACAGCAGTATCAGCACACGATTCCATATAACAGGTATAAGGATATACACTCACCTAAAGGATTATTAGAAACACCTGTTCAATTTCTCATTAATGCAATTATCTAATCAACCAATCACATGGCAGTTGCTTCAATGCATTTAGGGATGTGGTCCTGGTCAAGACGATCTCCTGAACTCCAAACTGAATGTCAGAATGGGAAAGAAAGGTGATTTAAGCAATTTTGAGCGTGGCATGGTTGTTGGTGCCAGACGGGCTGGTCTGAGTATTTCACAATCTGCTCAGTTACTGGGATTTTCACCCACAACCATTTCTAGGGTTTACAAAGAATGGCGTGAAAAGGGAAAAACATCCAGTATGCGGCAGACCTGTGGGCGAAAATGCCTTGTTGATGCTAGAGGTCAGAGGAGAATGGGCCGACTGATTCAAGCTGATTGAAGAGCAACTTTGACTGAAATAACCACTCGTTACAACCGAGGTATGCAGCAAAGCATTTGTGAAGCCACAACACGCACAACCTTGAGGCGGATGGGCTACAACAGCAGAAGACCCCACCGGGTACCACTCATCTCCACTACAAATAGGAAAAAGAGGCTACAATTTGCATGAGCTCACCAAAGTTGGACAGTTGAAGACTGGAAAAATGTTACCTGGTGTGATGAGTCTCGATCTCTGTTGAGACATTCAGATGGTAGAGTCAGAATTTGGATCCATCATGCCTTGTTAACACTGTGCAGGCTGGTGGTGGTGGTGTAATGGTTTGGATGTTTTCTTGGCACACTTTAGGCACCTTTAGGCCAATTGGGCATTGTTTAAATGCCACGGCCTACCTGAGCATTGTTTCTGAGCATGTCCATCCCTTTATGACCACCATGTACCCATCCTCTGATGGCTACTTCCAGCAGGATAATGCACCATGTCACAAAGCTTGAATCATTTCAAATTGGTTTCTTGAACATGACAATGAGTTCGCTGTACTAAAATGGCCCCCACAGTCACCAGATCTCAACCCAATAGAGCATCTTTGGGATGTGGTGGAACGGGAGCTTCGTGCCCTGGATGTGCATCCCACAAATATCCATCAACTGCAAGATGCTATCCTATCAATATTGGCCAACATTTCTAAAGAATGCTTTCAGCACCTTGTTGAATCAATGCCATGTAGAATTAAGGCAGTTCTGAAGGCGAACGGGTGTCAAACACAGTATTAGTATGGTGTTCCTAATAATCCTTTAGGTGAGTGTACTATGCAAGTAAAAATGACCCCAGCATTGTTACTTTAATAAGTTGTATAGATTTGACGACAGGACAGTCTGTCAAGAGCCCTCAGTGGTGCTTTAAAAGGGTTTACAGTCCGGGGGTTTTACTTTTCCAGGATAAATAAAAAGTATGACCACTTTAGAAGATTTTTTTTTTTTTTCTGTTGAGATGTCAAGTATTTTGTTTTTCTGAAGTCTGTAAAATGGAACATATCCATTTGATAAATAAGTACTGGTAAATGACAGATGCTGTTACGAGCACAAAATATGAATGAAAAGGTTTCATTTTTATAAAATGTAGATAATTATTAAACTAGATGAAGTTTAGAATATGTCAAATAATTACAAAAAGTCCCAAAACCATCATGACAGTTACAATAATGTGCAATATAGCACTAAAAGTGGTTCTTTGGCTCGTAATCATAGGGGAACCACCAAATCTTGGTGCTTCAGTGGTTCTTCAGCGGTTCTTTAAATGACTGAGGTGCTATATAGCACTGCTACCAAATACAGAACCTGTTAAGATATGGTGCTATATAGATAGTGAGATAGTGATAGTGATAGTGATCAGTGCCAGTCAAGATAGAGGTTCCCCTATGTCAGGGGTGTTCAAACTCGGTCCTGGAGGGCCACTGTCCTGCAGAGTTTAGCTCCGACTTGCCTCAACACCTGTCTGGAAGTTTCTAGTATGCCTAATAAGACCTTGATTAGCTTGTACAGGTGTGCTTAATTGGGGTCGGAGCTAAACTCTGCAGGACAGTGGCCCTCCAGGAGCAGGATTGGACACCTCTGCCCTATGATTACGAGCCAAGAACCACTTTTAGTGCCATATAGCACCATTTTTTAGAGTGTGACAGTATCTGCCTTTTAAATGCCTTTCATACTTTAATTCAGGGTCCAATTTTCACTATTAACTAGTCGCTTATTATTAGCATGAATATTACTTATAAAGTACATATTAATGCCTTATTCTGTAAGACCATATCTACATCCCTTAATCCTACCCCATACCTAAATTTAAACGCTACAAAAACTACCTTACTAACTATAAAATTTGTTTATTGAGGCAATGAATTAATGCTTAGTTAATAGTGAGAATTGTATATATATATATACTACTCTTATTGTAGGGACAGTCTTAGTGGAGAAATCTGTTATTTATCTTACTTTAAAGCACAATGAAAATAATCCTTAACCACAATAGGATTACTCTGTGTGTATGAGCTCGCACAACTTGATCTTGGGATTTAAATGTTTTTGTATATATATATATAAAAACAAACAGTGCCGCAGTATTTATAGTAAATACTGTCAGTTCTCCTTTATCAAGTCTGGGCATCCATTCCCTAGTCTACGGGGTGATTTCAATCATCCATTAACTTTTATTATTTAATAAGATCAATTAGCGTGCTTAATTGGTCCAAAAGAGCTGTTTGTAGCTGACGAGGGCTTTGATGGATGATGGGATTGTCAGCACGTTGAGGGAAGCTGTTTCTTACAGGGAGTCTCTCAGAGCTCAGGGTGTCATCAAACACACACACGTCTAGTTTGCTATCTTTGTGGGGACTCTCCATAGACGTAATGGTTTTTGTACTGTACAAACTGTAGTATATTCTATCCACTTACATTAACCGTACCCCTAAACCTACCCATCATACAAAACTTTCAGTATTTTTACATTTTCAAAAATCTCATTCCGTATGATTTATACGTTTGTTTCCTCATGGGGACCTCAATTTAGGTCCCCACTGTGACACGAGTCCACATGAGTCTGTCTGCTTTCAGATTGAAGTCCCTGCCGGGATAGAAAAACATGAGTATATCAGAAAATTATTATCAGAAAAGTGAATCTGGCTCACTCAGTTGAGGCTTGGCAGTTCCAAGAAGACAATCCGTTTACCAATTCTGAAGTTCTGAGGCAGACATTTGTGAGAAAACACTAGTATCCATAGTTTTCAGTCCTGTGACTGGAGACCGGGAAGGCAAAACATTCACAATTTTTCCATCTGTTTCAAGCCATGAATATTTAGATCACCTCTCAAGAAGAAAAACAAAAATATGTGAACAAAATGCTGGAGTAGGACATTCTAAAAACAGCTAGTGATATTAAAAAAAGATCTAATTTAGTATACACATTATTGAGGATGCATACTATATACAGGTGAGCAGATTTTAAAATGTTCAATCATGGTACTGTCAAATTCTGTCAAACTCTTATTTCTACACATTGCCTAATTTGTCTGTAACAGAGTTGACAAACAATATTATTAAGAATAAAAAGGAATTCACTTGTGTTTGACAAGCCCTGAATTGTTCAAAGTGAATGTGTTTTCAATAAGAATACTGGAAAGAATTTTGAAACTAAACCGTTATGCGTAGACTCAAGTGTCTTATGTCATTGGAATCCTTGGCTTAATTTCATGCATGAAAATCTGCTTGTTAGCATAGCATGGATCATGCATGGATTTGCTCGTCCTTCTAGCGACATTTTCAAGAAATTTTAGATTTTTGGAAAAACCTACTTTTGTGAACGGTGTTTGGCCTGATTGGAAGCAAACCAGTGCAGAAATATTCTCTGGAGAGGGAATATCAAAATTTTAATTCATGGTCGCTAAGGGGGGCCTAAATGTTCGACTTTTACTAAAATGGCTATAATTTTATATTATAATTTGTGAACGGAACAAGATAATTTCGCTAAACTCGGACCACATGTATGAGCTCAATGATTGGCCATTTGGTGGCACTAAAACATGAAAATGGCCATGACCACCGAACCGATTAGTCCGATTGACTTCAAAATTGGCATGCAGTGTCTTTGTCCAGGGTGCCATGTATGTCTATGAGGACATTGGCGTATCTAAAAAAATATGACCGCTATCAGCCAATGAAATTTGAGCATCTATTAGACAAAGTTAATAGAGACCGATCGGAAAGAATCTCAGTATGCGTCATCGGCACGATGCCCTGAAGGAGCCTGAGAAGTTTCGAGCCAGCGCTTTTTAACAGGAGTCACCTCTTTAGACTCCTGAATGGTTTGGGCAATGGTGTGATTTAGTGTTTAACAAACTTTTTCAAATATCTTCGAAACTGTTAGTCCGATCAAAACCACAGCAGGAAATTCGAAAACATAGGTTGATAGCTAAACAATAATGGCCACATTTTTTATAGGAAGTAGCAAAAAATCCAATCAATGGGTCATTGTTATGCTCTCATAAATAAAAGTGTCTATAACTTAAAAACAAAATGAGATATTGACACCTAATTTTACACACATATGTGTGTGGTGGAGATTGGGCAAGAGGTGCTGCTATAACTGTCAAAAAAAGTCATGTTTTTCCTTTGTAAATTGCCTGTATTGGCTGTAAATGGTCTTTTCCATCTATGATCTAAGTGGTTACATGCTTGTTAAATAAAACATATCTTTTTATGCATGTGCTGAAAGGCCTTAAACGTTTGAACCCCGATAATTGCTGCTCGCAGCTATATTTTTCCTTATCTTTTTGAAATGCAAAATGTATCTCCAATTATAGAATAATCACTCACATGCACTGAAGCAAAAAAGGTTGAGATCCAATGGTCTAATCAGTCAGGACGTGCTGGCTGAACATATCAAGGAGCCCTGATACAGAAAGTCGGGCGTTCTCAGCTCAGCGTGATCCCAGGAACCCTTGCATCTGCTGAGGCGCTCAGTACAGCAGGCAGGCCAGAGGAAAGGAACCCAGACCTGTTTATTTTGATCCTTTTGACGCCCACCGCCAACCCCCACCCTGTTGGCACTGACCAGACTGTGCAATTCCATCTTACCCCTAGGCTTAATTACCATTTTAATTAGCAGGGGCTTGAGAATTAATAATCCTTCATCATATGGCTTTGGGCATGAAAATTCATAATCCCTTTAGTCAGTTATGTATTCTGGGTCAGGCAGTAGATTAGACAGCAGCTATTACGAGTGTCTTCATGAACTCAGGCTATTTGTTTAGTCTGCATTTTAAGTAAGCTCACAGACTCCTTGAGTGTGTTGTGAAGTTGCACAGATGATGAATGAAGACATCTGCTGTCTGGCTCAGGAAGTCACACAAGTAGTGTCATTTGTAAGATGTGAAAGAGACGTGAGCAGAGAGACGGAGCTTCTTAAATAATGTTACTTTTTTATTGCATGTGGCTATTCAGAATCAATACAGTTTCTAAAGCAATGCTAATTACACCAAGTTTAAATTATCATTTCGAAGTAGCATCACAATGCAAAGAATATGAAGTATATACAATGGAAGACACAGGGGGGAGGGACTCGCTCAGGCATTGAAATATTCATACTGTGAAACAGCGTTCGCAAAAGAACGCTGCCGAAATTACTGTTAGGATTCAATAGCAAAGATGAAGAAGAAGAAGAAGAAGAAGAAGAAGAAGAAGAAGAAGAAGAAGAAGAAAAAAACACTTTTCCATTCAAAGTTGGCAGAAAAAATTTGTACAACAAAAAACTTTCTTAAGGTTTTAAATATATTAACACAGTATTTATACATTTGGTTCCTTTCTGTAAACTAATCTTTAAAAAAATGTAAATATTGCATATGCCATTTGTGAATTTGTACCTATTTTTGTAATAACAAGTATTATTCAAAGAATTCTTTTTTTTTTCTTTTTCTTTCTTTTATATTATAGCATTATCAAATATCCTCGAAGTGGCATTTATCGTACAGTGTACATACTTTTTAAAAAAAAAAACGTACTGAAGAATTAGAAAAGAAAAGCGCCAGGCCCAAAGTTCAGCCTTTGGCATGTACCTTCATTAGTGCTTTAGTTGTTTGGGGGGAAATTCATTCAAACACGTACCGTATATATATATATACAAAAAAGAAATAAGTTATAATCTTTAACTTAAAAATGTCAGTTGCAATCTCTTTATACATTATGTACAGCTTTCTAGGCAAACTTTTTCATATACTTAAGTGTCGGTCTGAACAACTCTGCCTTGCTATCAGTCTGTTAGTGGATATTTAGGCCGTGCGTTTCGTCTCCTGTGGAGACCTCCGGAATACTCTACATTCAAAAGTGTCTTGTGTTACAATCTAGGGAGTTTGTAAGTGCAAGACAAAGCATTGGTTCTGACGAGTCTATCCCTGTCTGACGGTAGGGAGCAGCATTAATGGTGTCAGGCCTTCTGAGACGTCCCTGAATCTATCACTCTCTGGAGCGGCGAGCCGACGGGTGTGGATGTAAGGCAAAAGGAAAGCCTGTGTGTTCAGAGCAGTGAAGGAGGGCAAGTCAGCAGAGGCTTCTGGGCTGTTAAGGTTTAAAGACAGTGTGCTAGCAAGCCTAGGCTTGGTGAGAGAGGTGCTCCTCTCTCTGACCCGAGGCGCACGACATCATTCATCTAGCGTGTGTTAATCGCGTGTGGCTTCGTTCCAAAACTAATAACTCCTCCCTTACGGAAGCCTGCTTTGCATATGTGCGGGATTGCGGACAGGCGGCCACCCGTCCAGGTCCTTTACCAGCTCAGATAAATATTATTATATTAAAATCCTTTAAATATCTGCGTAGAATGCAAAATAACATTAATAGATCTTTGATTGCAGCGCAGGACCGTCCTCCGCTGCAGTACAAGACATTCAGTTACAATGGCAAACAGTTATCTTTGATACTCTTGTGAGTGTATGCAGGTCCTCCAGGAAACACTGTTTGACAGTACAGTCAGTAAGGCTTTGGATTGGTGTTTTTTTACGAAAACATTCACTTGGAAAAATAAATTAATTTCTCAATATATAGATTTTTGTAAGTCATAACCTGGCTCGTTCTGAGGTAGGGTTTTCAAGTGACTGCTTTTGTTGTGATTTCGAATTGAGAGTAAATTTCTGAAATGCCACCTCTGTGCAGTGTTGCAACCACCCGCGCAACCACACGCAGTCACGCACTCTCACCGCCACACGGGGAAATAAATAAGTGACTTGTGCGACAGGTGTATGCGTGCGTGTGCATATCAGATGTTTGGTTCACAGGTTTTAAGGGGGTTGAGAGACACTGGCCACTCGAAGTCCAGATCTCGTAACAAAACCAGTGAAAAAGGTCCGTAACACAAAAATCGAAGAGATTGTAGTGAGTAACAGATGGACAGGAAGTCCCGCCTCTGAGTCTGCGAGTCACCGTCGTGCCTCGCACTGGGGTCAAGTGTCTGTGTTGCCGTGGCAACGGCCATTCGAATGCATTTGGGAGGTCAAAGATCAGCCGAGGGCTGAAGCAGCAGCAGCAGCAGCAACGTGGTCCATCTGTCCACACGAGCGCCTCCTCTCTCTCCTCCACTCGTCCCTTCCTCTCGACTTGAACAACGGAGAGGTGAAGGAGCCTGCCTCTGTTTAGTCTGCAAGGAACAAGAGAGAAAGAAGCACATTAATGTGATGTCTATAAAGACAGAGAGAGAAAGCACCACAACCCAATAAAACACAAATGTTCCCTCAACAGGATCACGCTGCCGTCACACAACAGCCTTTTATGGGCATTCACTAGTGTTTCGGCATTTTTCTGAAATACTATAATATTCCTCTGTGGTTTGTCTGGAAAATCTGCCCTTTTCAATGAGCGGTGTGTGTTTTTTCCATTACCGTACGTGATTTATACATGAGGAATGAAACTGGCTAGCGGGGGATAAAGGGTTACACACTCCCTCTGTCTCGCTCTCGCTGCTGTTCTTGTTCTCTCCTATACCAAGTAAGGAATGCGCGCTCTTTCGCTACGAGCAGGTGCTCAGAGACAGATGAGGGAAACACTCGCTGACATTTAGCACTATGCAGCTGACGGAAAGCGCCCAAGAATGGCTGTACACTGACACACAACACGGCCTTAGATGTCCAGCAATATCCGTGCTATTTAAATATGAATTTACTAAACAGGGCAAAGTGCAAAGAGGAGTAGGACGTGCTTTTTTGATGATTAAAATAATGGTGCAAATGCCAGTAAATGGAATACTACAAATCTTAGGAAATCACGTTGCATGATTTATTGAAATATTCTCCTCCCATAAATATTGCATCTGAAAGGGAAACTCTTACAAATGCATATGCAATAAGGTCAGCCGCAAAAAAAGTAGAAGCTGTATCCAAGCCTTTTCATTGCTAATTTGTGTCTTTAGTAAATCCTTTAACATCACTGTTAAATCTGCGAGGAAAAGAAAACTTTAAAGTAAACATTCTCCAGATATTTGAACCAATTGCTATGATTTTAGTATAATGGCAGTTTAAACCCAATTATTTAATTTTGGAAACACCCTGTTGACTTTAAATATGATGCTTAATATTTTTTTCCTCACAGTATAAACGGTTCTTTATAGTCACCATGCCGTTTTAGAAAGGTTTTCCCACACTGGCTTTTCCCGCAACACAAATATAAAAATCAGCAGTGTTGGGGAAAGTTACTTTGAAAAGTATTACATTACAATATTGCATTACTCCCTTAAAAAAGTAACTAATTGTGTTGGTTACTTTTTAAGAAAAGTTATGTTACTTTTGCGTTACTTGTTTTTTTTTGGTCAAATGTAAACGCCCTTTCACACCAAAATTGAAATTATAAGGCTGCTAGAAATGTAACACTTCACAAAATCTAATATAATTTTTGCTTATGGTTTAACTGAATCATCTAAGGTCAGCAGCAAGTACACTTGTCAATAAAGTGAGATTAAAAACATATCTTATTACAGTTATATTAGTATATAGTATATAGTGTTCTGATTTTGCATTTCTCTGATTTTGTTCATTTTGAGGAATACAACTCTGCAATTACAATTTCTCTCAACATGAGGATAAAAGATGTGTCAGTCAATAAATGGGAAAACAAAGTAACTTGCATTACTTATTTGAAAAAGTAACTATTTTGCTGTAAATTTAAAAGTAATCCGGCCTCCTACGTACTTCCACTCAATTTTCATTTTCCTTCAGTACTCCATTTGGGATTGCGGTATATTCTCTGGTTTTCTCCGATCAAATTTTAACCGGTCCAATCAACGAACAGAGGGAGTGGCTGAGAACGATGACGTTGATGTTGTGTGCTAGTTTGAGATGACATGCGTCACGACCAAACGTTAGCAATTGGTTATGGCAGATCCAGAGTGGCTCTGGGCCGATCCAATAGTTTTAAACTTCAACAGAGTACCTGCCTTCAAGGAAGTTTGTCAATGGAGAGTGGCCAGACTCTCTGTACATATGAGATGTACGAGAGTCTGGTAGGACCAGGCTATTACTTTACTAGTGACTTGAAAAAAGTAATCTGATTACGTAACTCAAGTTACTTGTAACGGGTTACCCCCAACACTGAAAATCAGCACAGGCGGATGCAAGAATGCATCCTGTGTGCACAGTCTTGGCATGCAGCTTTACGTTTGAAATGTAAACATTACAGTGTCATTTGACAATTTGCTCCTCTCTCTCGCTGGTGTCTGGGTTCTGTTTACAAGACTAGATCACTATCCTGACCTCTCACCCGCTGTACTTGTTTGTGAGGTTTCATTTGCATGTAGGCCTCACACTGGGCGGAAGTCTCTGCTAACACAAACCCTTCGTGGGTCTGTCCTGCCTGGCTGTGCGCTAGCGCCAACCCCCACCAATCTCCTCCTCCTGCTGCTTTTCATCCGCCTAGAACAAGAGCTGTTTTCATAGAGCAAGACTCGCTCTCACACACACTTAACAAACCCTTAATTCACAGCCATCGGCTATATTGCACACCATAATCGCTCCCATTATCTGGACTGCCCGCGCACATTCCGAACACTTCCGCATGTGAGCCCGATATCACAACATCCACTCTGACAAGGATGGAAGTCATTCCCATGAACGTCAGTAGGGCTGCATTCTCTCACGGAGATCTGGGTAAAGTGAGAGAGGAGGGGCCAGCGAGAGGTCAAGCGCTTTCACGGTCGTAAAGTGCCTCATCTTTTCTTGCTCTTTGATACCTCCCTCTGTGTGGTATTACGAAGTATTACTCTTCCAGTTAAGTGCTGACAGATCTGTTTGCTCGTGGCCAACTAGTGAAGACAGAGAAAGAGAAAGGGGAGTAGGTGCTTTCCTGTTGTCCTTTTAACTATACCGACTGTGGGAAAAACAGCAGAAAACATGTTTACGGCGCTGTCTCACCCTGACGGGTAAAGGAAAATCCCTAAGCCAAAAAACAATGACTACAACAATAACAACAGCATTATTGGCTGCTCGGGCCTTGAAAATGTGTAAACTGTTTTTGTGTTGAAGTTGTGTTTTCTTCACTATTGTGACGTATAACAAAGTGAATCGACTTCTCAAACAAGAAAAAATGTAGGGCGAGACTTGACTTTTTGGGGGAAATTGATTGGATCATTGGATGGTTGTGGTTTGCTAGTGCTGTGATTGACAGGTTGTCCCGTCCTCATTCTAGTAAACATGTTTTTAGAGGAGATGTCTCTGCAAGAGGGAGGGGAAGTTATTTTGAATCAAAGATTATGAGACAAAAAAATGATGACTACACGGATAACTAATTTATAATAAACACTGCAGTATTCCATAAAAAAATAAGAATTGTCCATTTTGATTTCATGGTTTAAGATGGCTTTCAGATTTAAAGTCCCACAAAAAGGTCTGATTCCCAAACAAATGACTCGTATGAGTCGATCCTTTTTTGTGAATCAAAAACATACAGCAAAGCTAGTGTAGACCGATTCACAAACAACTGACTCTTATCAGCTGATTCTCTTTAGTGAATCAAAAACGTACAAAGAATTTGTACAAAAACGTTCAAAAAAAGGGCTGCCATGTGTGTCCAGCTTCATGTCACCATTAACTGGATAATGACATTATATGACCTGACCTGACCCACTTTACTGTCACCACACTGTTGAGTGCTTCAAAGACACCGCCTCTAAAACAAAGACGCTGTATTGACAACAGAAACATTAGCGTAAACTCTTACACGATGACAGCGCAGTGGAAACCTTGATGTGAACTTGAGCTTGTCTGCTCGTACCCAGACTTTCAGAATACCATGTCGGGTGGTCCGATTTCGTCATGTGTAAAAATAGACTCAAAACAGACATAGATCTCCTTTCCCCACTCACTGATTCTCACATTCACACTGATGCCACAGATCCGGAGTCATGTAGTGTATGTGTGGAGGTCAGAAGGCAGCTTGAATTTCACAGAGCTAATTAAGCAAGAGGAAGCTTGGCAATTCCATGGATGTCCCATTCCGATCCGGAAAGGCAGAAAAAAAAAAGAAAAAAACAGTGTCGATGAATGAGGGGGAAAGGAAAAGCAATGAGGTCATGGGACAAGCACTCCACAGAGACGGAGACAGATGAATGGAGCAGAGGGAGGAACTTTATATATTTTATCTGTCAAATGCTGACCTGAACTGACTGTTCACTGTGTGCTGCGCTGCTACACAGTAATCTCACATACAAAATGCATTATGTTTATGTTATGCCAAGAAATTAGCTTAGTTTCAAATCATTTCATATTTTTAAATATTACCCGAAACATAATTCTGTAGGAAAAGCTGCTTCTTACATCTCAACGAGTAAATATAAATCAATATAATATCAAAGTTAATTGTAAATATGCTCAAATTCAAATATCAGTAAGAGCAGACGGAGATCAGAAGTGAGGTTTGGAGCCCCTGACCCCAAATTCCCTCCCCCATCTCTCAGAGTAATCACTCAACCTGTAAGTCTTCAGAAGTGCAACATACTGCTTCCTAAAGATTTGTACGGTGTTAAAACCGTGCCTGTGTGGGAAATCAGCAGAGGTATTTAAAGCAGCCGTAATCTGGGACACGCTGGTTCAAAAGCCTGTGAACCCGCTGCCCCCGTCCACAAAAAAATGTCCCCTCTGTCTTCGCACACACATTTGTCCCACGACTCATTTTTTATTTATTTCACACAGGTTAAATATAGCCCCCCCTGCAGAGTCGAGGACAGCCTGGTGTTCTCACACACATGTTGTAACACACAACTGTTCTCTCTCACACAAACACACACACACACACACCACATATTTACAGTAGAGTGAAACTCAGCTGAGTGGCTAACTGTACTGTAAACATGTGCTAGTGTTACTAATTTATTTATCCATGCTAGTCTCATATATCATAGAAGGGGAGTATCAGTTTTAACCCGTGGTGTAGAAAAATAACAATGTTTCTGTTCAGCTTCACTCAGTAGGATCTTCCAATGTCCCTTCCTTTTGGGATGTTCACGCTGTCAGCGATTTCTAGCAATTCAGTGAATGTTTGAGGTAGAAGTAGTGACGTACATGGGCACACAAAATTAAAATTTAAGGAATTCACTCTCTCAAATAAATGCAGTTGTCTCTCTCATAAAAAAATAATGCCAATAATAACAAAAATTACACATGAAGCTGATTTCAACAGCTCTCGGCTCAATATCAAATTGTGAGCTATAACTTACAGTAACCGAGACTCAGACAGTCTGGACATCATCAACTACGGGAAGAGAGGCGGGGCAAAAGGTTACACTGTATGAGTAGTGTGATGATCTTCATGTGTAAATGTCATGGTCTAATCTCATAACACTACAGCCAACTAAGCCAACAGAGCTCAGTGGTCATATGGAAATGAATTCCTGTCCATGAATAAGAAAGTGTGTGCATAAGGGTGTGCTAGCTCAGCAGATCTCACAGTCATCTTCCTTTATACAAATACAAAAAGCAGCGGCACAGATAATACCCAAGGAGCCATTTAAATTCATTTGATTGCAGTAAAGCATCACTACATATTCTTCTCCACACATACACACTCAGATGACTTAGCTCAGCAGGGGAGAAAAGGAGCATTCATTCAGAATCAGGCTACATGCCATGCAATTATTCCCACACACGGCACGTGCTCTTTAAGAGTGTCCCATGCAGATTTCAAATGATATTTTACAGCCACATCCCACATGCTACACACGCACACACACACACACACACACACACACACACACACACACACACACACACACACACACACACACACACACACGCGGGATGTTAAATTTATAGGATTAACATATAGCATTAACATATGTTAAATGTTATATACTTTACACACAAAGTAATGACAGAACGTGATGAATGTACTATGTGTGTGTGTGTGTGTGTGTGTGTGTGTGTGTGTGTGTGCGTGCGTGCGTGCGTGTGTGTGTGTGAGTGAGAGAGAGAGAGAGAGAGAGAGAGAGAGAGAGAGAGAGAGAGAGAGAGAGAGAGAGAGAGAGAGAGAGAGAGATCTCAAGGACAGAGGGATAGAAATAACTTTTTTATGTTCTATACATACAATCGCAAGAAAAACAGAAGGGATGCAAGTTGAAGGTGTCGTTTGTGTGTGTGTGTGAGAGAGAGAGATCAAGGACAGAGGGACAGAAAGTACTTTTCTATGTTCTATAGATCATACAATCGCAAGAAAAACAGAAGGGATGCAAGTTGAAGGTGTCGTTTGTGTGTGTGTGTGTGTGTGTGAGAGAGAGAGAGAGAGAGAGAGAGAGAGAGAGAGAGAGAGAGAGAGAGAGAGAGAGAGAGAGAGAGAGAGAGAGAGAGAGAGAGAGAGAGAGAGAGATCAAGGACAGAGGGACAGAAAGTACTTTTCTATGTTCTATAGATACATACAATCGCAAGAAAAACAGAAGGGGTGCAAGTTGAAGGTATCGTTTGTGAGTGAATCTCACAAAAAAAAACGTAGCCCTAGAAATCTAGACGCACCCTAGCGGCAGCAAATCTAATTTGCAGCCAGGGCGTCTAGCAACTCTCTGTTGGCTTGCGAGCTCACCAATCACAGCGTGTATAGAGTCGGTGGGCGGGCTTAACATAATGACGGCAGAGCGCTATCCTAGCGCCATCCTATTGCGTGCAGAGGAATTTGAAAGACAACCATTTATCCCGCCCCTCGGACTAAGCCCTGCCAATGGTGAGTTCCCAGACCCAACATCTTGATGTTGGTCTGGCTTGTCAGGCTAACAAAAACGTGCATAAAAATACGATTATTATTTTTTTTTTTTATAAATAAAATGACAGTACAACAAACATTACTGTGATAGCATGTTGCTGTTGTTGTTGTTTTTTGCATTATTATAATATTTCTGAGAGAGGAGGTATTTGTCATGCAAAAAAAAAATAGGCTTAATTTTCTTTAAATCTGCTGTCCATGATTTTTTTTGTGTTCAAGATTTACAAAAATTTTATAATGAGAATGTACAACATGAATCAATTTTCCAAACTGTGTTTTTGTCTTACCCTGAATCATTATGGTACACTTATAATAAGTGTTTATATTGGGACTATTTCAGACCGGTTTGGTAGGAACCTCTGCGGAGGAGCACCGACCCTGCATGACTCGCCATAGACATAAACATAGAGAAGTAGCTCCGGCTGCAATGTTCTTCCGCAAGACGCATGCGGTTCTGTTTATTAACCGCTAGAGCGCAAAAAGTTACGGACTGCAGCTTTAAACAAGTGTAATTTATTATATAATTCTAATTATTTGGGGTGAAATATAAAGGTTTCGTGAAATTCAGCTGTGTATGTCTTTTAGTTGGTCACCAAACAAAGCTGCTCAACAATGTCTAATCTGTGGCAGTATGTAATCCGCCTTATCTGTGCTGCTAAAAGTGGGAAGCAGTGGGAAGCAGTTTCACAGAACATCTTGGATGAGTTTAACACTCTAAAATCTGCAACAATAGCAGACGACAACAACAACAACAGACTAAGAGGTGAAAGAGGACATGGGCATGGGAAGGCAGAGTCAGAGTGATGATTGGTCATAGACATAAAGGGAGAAATTAAAATAATCAGAGGAGATATTAAACAAAAAGTTTTAAGATGGAAAAGGAATTCAAAGGAATAGGTGTGTGTGTGTGTGTGTGTGTGTGTGTGTGTGTGTGTGTGTGTGTGGGTGTGTGTGTGTGTGTGTGTTGTGATGGGGGATGGTCGTCTGAGCCTGTTCTCTAGAAATAAAAGCAGGCAAATTGATAGACACAATCTCTCTTTCACTGCTGTACTTTTCAATTAAATCAAGTCTATTAAAGCGGGAAGGGGCGGGACTTGATGTGTCTGCAACAAAGGAGAGATTTCACTTTTATTTCAAGCTTATGCCAACTGCTTTCACTGGTTATCTGACTGTATCTTCTCCTCATATCTCTCTCTGGGCTGTTGTGTGGGGCAGCAGATGGCCCCTAATCATTAGTGTATTGTCAGGGCTCTGATAGGCCTGATAACCACTGTGCACTGCTTGGAATGGCAGGTGCACGACCCTGGCCCCCGCCATCTGCTAGCCCGGCCCCTCACACACACAATTCTCAGGAGGGAGGATTCTCTGGAAGCCCCTCACAGACACACACAGCACTCGGAGATGTGCTAATGGTAAATATTTAATAAGACAATGTTTACTCTCTCCTCTAGTGCTATTATGTAGGGACGAAATGGAAAGAATCCAATCTAAGGAAATAAAAGGTACTCGGAGCTCTTTGCGCCCCACTCCTCAATCTCTGATCTCCATAGCCCTCTATATCCAAGGCCAGGTCAGAGGGGACCAATTTAATTTACAACACACTGCTGGAGGATTTCGGTGTTCAATGACTCAGGGAGGATGCAGATGTGAAAACTAATGAAATAAAAACGGCCAAGCGTGACAAACACCAATCAGTCCAATGGGATGACGCTCCGTCATAAACCCGAGTCAAACATCCTGCACACTATGTAAATATGTAGTTATGTTTGTCAAAGTATGTGTCTGCTTCCCATTCACAAATGTGCTATTCAAATCAGTGTGTAAAAGCGACGGGAGGAGGGATGGAGTGGAATGTGGCATTACAGACGCTGGCGTAGTAAACAGAGTGCAGCCTATCTGTGCTCTCATCTCTGCTCAATGGGTCCCGTCCTGGCGCAAGTTCCTATCAGGAAGACTATCAGGCCATTCTACACAAATAAGAGCTCTGTGTTCTGTCTCTGTGGCTCATCTTTTGTTTCAGTGGAATGTTGTCTGTGACCAATCACAGGGCTGGATGGCTGAGCTCTAGCGAGTGTGTGCCGATGTTTCTGCGAGTTTTCTATGTGGTCTCCTCCCACTTTTCTAGGGCTTCCGTGGCCCGCGGCTACGTCTTTCTGCTCCGTCCTCTTGTGGAGGTAAACAGAGAACTGCAGAAACACCTGCTCCGCCAGCACAAACACTCACACACCCTAGAGATCATAAATGAGCTCCTGATGCCGTCTATTTGCCTTACATGGTGTGTGTGTGTTGTATTAAGAGGCTTCTGCTTCTAGACTCTTTTGTGAAGTGTCATTCATCAGGCAAGTCGCTCTGCCCTTTAAGTGCAATCCTTCACCTTGACTTTTTGTCAGTGCAAGAGTCTCACTAAAGTGTAGAAAACTCCTTTTTAACACTTATACACCCTTCACACAGTCCCACTTACACAAAGTTACACTTATTCCTATCTTCCTACTAATGTGAGAGTGTAACTTCCACGTGAGTCTATATATGTGTCTATCAGCCCACATGTTTATCTCGGTGCTGCACAAACAACTTTGTTTTTCAAGTCGTGCCGAAAAACAAAAGGTGGGTCATTCCTTAAAAGAAACCTGGCAGGTTGGAAAAACAAGCCCGCGCTGGCAGGTTGGAAAAACAAGCCCGCGCTAACCTCTCTGGACGACCTTTGCACACATTCTGCATTCCAGCCCTGTAACCCCCCACCTGAAAAACTGATAAACAACTGACTCACTTGTTTTTATCCGGGCTACTGTTCACTCAAGTATGACATAGCGACTCATTTTGATTCAGAGAATGAGTCAAGGTTTAATGAAAATATTGGGAATGTTTCTTCTTTTGCTAAATTATTAACATTATCTCTCTCTAGTCTCTTTCACATTTACGTCATCTCAAAGTGACAGCGCATCCCACAGTCATCCTCGCAATACTAAATAGGGAGCTCCAGTAAGAATGAATAAAAACTCTTTAACTGAACTGTTTTCATCCCAAACACTCCTGCAGGCACGGAAAAAGCGACCAGTCACTGAGAATAATAAACTGCGCCACAGCTTTTAAAGAGGCATTTCCATCATTCTGACTCGCAAGTTGCTTAATTAGCTCTCTCACATAAGAGGGAAATTTGTCATGTGGCATGTTAACCTGGTGCCAACTCACTACAGTGTGACATGACGGTTCATTTTTGCAAAAATAACAACTGCATATTACTATTATGGCATGTCATTCTGTAGTGAGTTAGCACAGCTAAATCATTCTGATTGAACATTTCAGAGAGACTAATGAATTAACGAAAGATGGTTGTGAGCTTGCACATCACCGGTTATCTCTTTTATGAATGGACAGAGCTTACCTTTTACCGTTGTTGCCGTCTCCTTGAACCCAAGGCTGGCATACGGACTGGCATGTATTCCATTGATGCCCTCTTTACAGCAGCTGGCTGCTTTGAACCGGACAAGCGAATCACAGCTGGCAAGTCCTCCGTCCATCAAGTTTAAGGCAATGTAGTTAAGTCCATTTTGAAAGCCGGCCGATGTCTCCCTGCACATGGGACTGTTGTACTCTTCGTCCGATCCTTCGCTGTTCCTCACAGAAACAGACACGTTCTCCACAGAGGCTGAACCGTGCCGCCTGGCGTCGTGTGCGAAGGAGGGAAAAACTGGTGTTACGGTGGTGGTTGAGGAGAATGTCTCTGAACTGTGCCGCCTGCGTCCCTGGGGGTCGGCGCGAATCACTTTGGCACCCCGGTCGGGATCCACCAAGGCCAAAGTGGTACCATGCAGCAGAAATGCCTCAACGGCAGGCGCTCCCACAGTCTCATCCACAGTCAGCCTCTGCATGCAGGAGGATGGGCTGATGGTCTGCCCACCTTCTGAGGGCTGCGAGACAGGCTGCGCAGGGGAAGCGGGCACATTGAACGTCATCTCTGTGTAATCGTCTTTAGCTTTATTAACTGGGCCCACTGGGGCCACCTGTGCAGTGAGATGGTACCTCTCCTCTTTATTATCTTCCTCGGAGTGGGCGGGGCAGGACGTGAGCTCCAGCAGGGGCTCCAAACCATTAGAAGGACCTGTGTTTCCAGATTTGGCTGACTGAGAACTCACATCTATGTTCATGTAATCAGAGAGGGGGGATGTCCTCTGATCAGCAGACGATCCGAGGGATGAGGCTGGGCTCTCGGAGGAAGAACTGCAGGGCGGGGTGCAACTTTCAGCAACATGTCCAAAGTCTATGTTTATGTACTCACCGGGGCTTTTTGGTTCAGAGGGGAGGGGGTGCTCGTTCATACTGGGTAATGTCCGGAACGTGTCCAGAGAGAGGCGGGTGGGCCTGTTTATCCTGTGCAGGAGGATGAGGCTATCTGTGCGGCTTTGTCTTACAGTAGATGGGGCAGGGGGGGATGCCGTTTTTACTGACTCCTCTATTATCCTATGACTCTGAGGATTCATGACAACATACTGATCATTGTCCACATCCTTTAGCATCTGCTGGGGCTTATGACAGCGGGGCAAAGAATTAAACAAGTGAAGCTGTCTGAGACATGGAGACTCAGGGCTTAGGTAGTAGTCTGGAGGTGTGACTGAATCTACAGGGGACATGTTGAGGTACTCACCATTAGTCAGTTTCCCATCTGAGCTGTCGATGGAGAATTTAGAGCCACACAACATTCTCATGTAGCCGCTGTCATCCAAAGAACAACTGCTGGGGGAATTGGTTCTGTAACCGTTAGCTATAGTGAGTGGGTGCGTCCTGGGGTTTATTATCTGCTTTGGAGCCGAAACACACATTGGGCTCATAGGCATGTAGTTGTCAGTCTTCCCCCCTTGCGGAGCCACACCTGGTGTCATTGGCATGTAGCCATCGTCGCCCAGATGACTGCTGGAACTTTTCAGTAACGATCCGATTTCAATGTCCCCATAATCCTCAGGGTAGGTGACCTTTGGGGATGCGGTGTGAGAGCTGCGCCCCGAATGGCCCCCAGTTGTGTAAGTAGCTCTCATGAGCGTGTACTCGTCCAGTGAAGCAGAGGACACTTGTGATGGCACCCTCTTCTGGTAAGGCATGGTGAGAGAGTGTGTCCTCTTCCTGTAGGCTTTCTCCAGGTCTCCTACGCTCTCCTCGGCTGCCACCCGGATGCTTCGCCGTCCACAGCTGTTCGGCCGTTCCATGATCATATATCCATACAGGTTGCTGCCCTCCTGTGAGGGGGGCGTGTCAGCGAGCGACTCAGGTGTGTTGCTTCGGTTTGCTGCTAAAAGGTGCCGTATATCACCTGGGCTGGAGCCGCACTCATCGCAGGAGATGAAGCCGGCGTCGCTGGGGGAGCCTGAAATGGAGGCGGTGCAGCTGGAGGGGCGAGGGCCTGACAGGCTGACAGGGCTGGCAGCTGAGGGAGGGGAATGAGACACAGGCATGCACATGGATTTACTATGCTGCAGGTTTGATGACTCAAATGTTCTGCATGGGCGACCTGTCACTGTGTTAGAGCGGCTCAAATGCGTCCTGTTGGCGCCTGGGCTGATGGGGCTGCCTATGGTACCGTCACCCTCGCTCGCCGTGCGAATCCTACAGGACGTCAGTTTTGTCACGGGAGACGTCGCTGCCATGCTGTCGGTGCGCGAGCGCCGTGTCAGCCCGGTCTGACTGGGCGGGAGGTTGTTAAAGTGCCGCCTGGTGGGCACAGAAATGGGGTTGGTACCCGACGACTGGCTTTTGCTGCGCGGGCGGAACTCAGACATCTCTTTCATTGCTTTCATCGCCTCCAAAATGGTCTCGTGAATGTTTTGCGCCACCACCGAGTCGTCCGCCTGCATCCACAACTCGCCGGGTCCGATCGACGCGGACCGGCCCACCTCGATGAAGAAAAAGCTGTCCGAGTGTCCGCATCGGCGTATATTCATCAGCTGTAAAATCACTGACGCCACCTCCGTGTTGAGTTTCACGAAGCTGATGGTCCGGCTGGATAAACACAGCCTGTAAACGCCCGTTAAGTTTCTGCTCTGTCCGAGTCCTTTAGATTTCAAAGTGACCTGCCAAACCTCCTTGTACGTAGCGGCGACGGGCGTTATCACGCCGTAGTTCGCCTCATCAAAGCCGACGAGGGAGGACGCCGAATTAGAAGCGGAGCCGTCGCTCACTTTCCCCTCGTTCATTAAATCCGTTAAGACAGTGTACCAGTCCTCCTGTTCCTGCTCGTTTTCGGCAGCCACGGCAAAATACTCGTCCTTGGTGTAAAGGGCGATCAGGTGTTTGTGTTTGGCATCGGCTCTCTTGTTGATGTTCAGGCACGAGTCCAAATGTATTACCCGTTTAGCAGCCGACTTGTTTTTCCATTTCTTCTCGCTCTCGTAATACTCCAGCCGGGCGCGAGAGCCCTCGCTCGGCTCCCTCAGCACGAAAAAGCGCTTGTGTCCGTGCTTCTGTTTCTTCAGATAGCCGCATTTCTTAACGTGGTTGTTGTTCTTCACTGTCATATTTGAAATCAGCTGTCCTTCTGTCGGCGGCGGACTCGCCATTCTCATATGCTCTGAAGAAAAACTCTCACTTTTCCTCAACTTGTGCTGTCAGTCAGATATAATCCTGTCAGACTCTCTTCTGTACCCGGTGCGGAGTGCGCGTTCGCTGCGAGGAGCGGTTTAACAGTAAATAACACATATCGCTAAGTGACTGGAGTGAAGAGGGAAAAACAACATGTGACGTCCTACACATCCAGCTTTGGTTACACAAAAAATAGAAAGAAAAAATACGCGCACACACAGAGGTAGGCGGTGCAAACCTTCGGGGAAGGCCTATAGAGCTCATTGGGCTCATTGGTGGAAGTATCTGATTGACAGCATAGAGCACCAATCACGTTCTACTCCTTTTCGCCGCTCCGCCCCCACTAGAACGTCCAAAGGTGTCTGAGAATTGTCAGAGGAACGCTACCCACTGAGCGCGCAGGACGGATAGCAGCTCTGAGTTCAATATTTTATTCAAATACGGAATAAAATGACTGCGAATAGTCTATGCTTTCAATATTTTTGGTTCCTTTTGAGGAACAACTGGGGTGGTTAAAACAACCAGTAAGTATAGGGCGCAAGTTGTTCGTTTTTCGTTTAGAGAGTGTTCATTTCGCTTATGATGACTATCGAATGCGTTTTAGCTCATATCTACCATAAAATGACAATATTAGCCCACTGTGACGTTCACTGTATTATAGTGTCATGTTTTTCGAATGAGGATTATACCTAAACGTTTTATGTGCACAGTTCCTTATCTTAATTAAGGTACGGTTAGTATTATGTTGTGCATTTTATTAATAAGGGACAAACCCACTTCACGTCAGTAAGCATCATCGATATTCTCTCCTCTGACGCATTATAAAATTCATATGCCATACGCGTGCCCTTAGCTACTCCTACAGCCTATATTAGGCTACTATATGGCCTCGTTATATTGACGCATTCGGTTCGAGGCGAAATGTTTAACTGTGAGACTATAAAAAGCCGAAAGTTTGCGGAGCATCCTCGTTATGTTACGCAACCAGTGCTTTATATGTACAGAGTCTGAATGCGTCTTGTGTTACGCGACTGCCTCTAGCGTTCCCGTGTGTGTTTGTATGTGTTTTTGCCTTGTTTTGCCTTCCACTACTAGAAGATTCTTTCCGGTCATTGCATTAACTTCGCACTCCTCCTTCACATAATGTACAACACCCCACCTACACTGCACGAGAGCGACAAAAAAATAGACGCCGCCGATATATGAATGAAACACTGCACGCGCACGACTATAATGCGAGCGCTGTAGTTAGACGCGTCGCTCGCTAGTAGGAGGACTGTTTCGCTCTCCACGTTGTATTTATAACATAAATGAAGCATTTCAAGCCCGGACAGTAAAATGTCAACGAAACTGTGTCAGTATGTTCACGTGAAAGCAGCACTGCATCAGTTCTGCTCTAGTTTTCGGTGGGTAGGTTATCTGTGATGACGCTGCGATGCAGGGTCTGCTGAGGATTGAGTACGTCAGTGAATGGTTATGTGCGTAAATAGAGAGATGCTTATACTCCTCTCGGATGAACTGAAATGTACTGCCTAGCTGTGCGTTATCCAATAAGAGCACACACCTCCCGGGAAACGATGTCTCTTCTGATTGAAGAAAAAAAAAAAAACAATTCCACATAGGCTAGAAATATTTTTTTGTGGTGGAATTTCTCTGTCATTTCTCTGTCTCCGCTTTGATTGAAATGTTTTTGATATAGGTTGCATTGCGCTCTTTCATGCTAAAAAGCGAAAAAGGAGATCTCTTAATATCTATGAAAATGTCTAGGCTATTTATATTAAACCTAACATCTATGTAATATATAAAGCTAGCGTGTCCTGTGTTCTGCAGATCATTAAAGGAAACCTTATACACTAGTGTTTTTGTCTCATCTAATTTAACCCATAGTTGTCATCTTATAAATGGTCTCATGTGCATGGCCTTGAAAAAGTCCCACAGGGATTGAAGACCTTTCCTTCCTCACATTAAAACAGTTTTTGCTGTCTCAGCTCTAGATCTCCTCCTTATTCAGTGGCAAGGTCAATTATAGGTCAGTCAGGGCAACAATTCACTGATTTTAGCGGAATGACTGGAAATTAATTCAAAATACCTTACTTACTGATTCTGTCCTCTGCCTGTCAATAACTCAATGCAACAGCTCAGTAATCGTTGAGAATTACTGGCCCATACTAACTTATAATGTCACTGATTTTCACCCTCAATAATAAGCAAATGACAAGCTTGAGTGAATCAGGTATGTATGGCAAATGAGAACTGCTGGAATTAATTGAGTATACAATTATAATTATAAACCTCACCCCTAATTTGCGCAATGCATGCGGCTGTGTTCACGTAGCACTGTAGATAAACAAAGCCATACTCAATGCAGTCAAATCGTCATCAGTCATTGTGTATTTGTGTCAAACTACAGACACAACTCTTGTGAAAAAGAAGTGTGCTTAATTTTATCGAATGTGCATTTTTCTCAAATCTTAAAGAGTATGTTTGAAAAAGTACTGCAGATAATATAATATTAATGAAATAAAAGACCACTTAAGTGTACTAAAATAGATTACACCTTCATGTTTCCTAACGCTTATTAAACATGTTGAATTTAAAGCTTTACTTTTTAAATCATTGTTTTAATAATCTTCTGATATTTATTAAAGAATAACACTTATTTTGATGCATACTAAAGCACATGTATTTGATTATTATTTAAACTGTAGTATGGTATTTGATATTACATTTAAAGTTAATGTACTTTAAATGTACTACATTGCAAAATACTAGAAGTAATTATGAAAATGAATATAAAAGTGTATTAAGTGTGTCAAAAAAAGTACTCTTATGTTCAAATTTAAGTTAAATGTAAATCTTTATTTCTCTTTTTTTCATCTTTATTTCATTTTAAATAACATGCAATACAGGCACAATATGTAATTTTTCGCCATGCTTGATGACGTCTTGATTTTGCGGAATCGTGGGAGCTGTTGTCTTCATATCTACAGTGGTTTTTGGATATTTTAAAGGTCCCGTTCTTCGTGTCTTTTTGAAGCTTTGATTGTGTTTACAGTGTGCAATATAAAAATGTGTTTCGCTTGTAAAAAAACACAGTATTTTTCACACAATTTACTTATCTGTATACCGCTGTTTTCACTCTCCTAAAAACGGCTGATGAGTTCCTTTATTCTATGAAGTCCCTCCTTCAGAAATACGTAACGAGTTCTGATTGTGCCAGCGGTTCCTGTGTTGTGATTTGACCGCATCTTAGCAAACGTGGCACGGTTCCTGTGTTGTGATTCGACAGCAGCTTAGCGCACGTGGAAATGTCACGCCTCTTAACGGGAGATATATGCGCTTAATGATCTCTACAGCGTCCCTGGGAAAGCCAAACAAAGGTGATTTGACTCTGAAAATAACAGCGTCTCGACGACATGGCGACAAACACACTCAAACGCAACAATTCCTTTTCTCCACGCGACACGTCCTCTTCTCCACGTGGAACAGCAACAAGACCACGCCCCCTTTTTTCGCGTATTCTTGTGGGCGGAGGTTAGTCTGTTCTACTGTTCTATCGACGTCATATATGAAGGTAAGGAAAGTACCAGGATGTAGTCCAAGCCAGCCGTTCGCTGTAGGCTTTGAAAGGGAACTTCTGTTAAATAAAATATTTCGCTTGGCATTGAACTTTGAGCTTTATAATTTTACAGGTATTATTTATGCTCTAACAGCAACATTACACACTAACTAAAGTTTGAACAATGGGATCACGAGGACCTTTAATCCAAAAATCTTGTGCCTTTAAAGGTGCAGTGTGTGAATTTTACAGTGGTGAATCTCAGCGGCATCTAGTGGTGAAGTTGTTAATTGCAACCCCCACTCCCCCTCCCTTTCGGAGCACATAAAGAATCTACAGTGGCCGACACAGAACAAAAATGTCGTCATCGGAGAGAGCAGAGAGTGGCTGCGTCCGAAACCTGGAAAATGCTGCCTTCGGAGGACACATTTCAAGGTAGGAAATCATAAAGGCACGTCTGAACCTAATGTTAGCTTCACTTCCTGTCTCCTGAAACCTTAATCTGATTTATTTTTGAAGGCAGCATAAATGTATCCTTCGCTGCCTTTGATATCCCACAATCCTATGCGTTCTATTCTGTGACAGTTGAGTTAGAAAAAAAATGGCTTCCCAAAGTTTCGTTTGCTGGTCAGTTAGTGTGTAAATGTACACTTTTGACCAACATTTTCCACTTCTGATGTAATATCTAGCGAGAAATGACTAATGTAGTAATTAAATATTTGTTTAGTTCTCACCAAAGCTCGCTCTATTTTGCTGAACATCATTAAACTGTTACACTGCCTAAGAAGTCTGTCCGGAAATCATTTTCGTGAGGTGCCTTCACGCACAAACGCTGCCTTACAAGTTGTCTGATAAGGCAGCGAGGCAACAAATCAATTGCTTAGGTTTTCGGACACAGCCAGTGACTAGCGCTCTGAGAAGTTTGTCCTTTAGGACTAAAATGGTGACTTCACTGTAAGGGGACCTGCAGTGTGTGTAGATAGAAATTGCTTATTCTAAGGCAATACAAACATAATGGTACTGAAAACATAGTTTCAGTTTCTGTCAATAGATCCCAATAAATACTACACACTGCACCTTTAAGTGTCTGAAAACATGACATTATAGTGACAACTTAAAGTCCCCACATATTTAAATGTAAGTTTTTTGTACTTGTATTATGAATATGTTAGCCTTAAGGTTATCTATAAGTTACGGGCTCTAAAACAATGACAAAATTTGCATTTAGAAGATGTAAGCCTTTAAAAATGACATTCTCTCACTTCCGCCAATATGAATCAATTATTTTGATGACATCACTCAGCACTTCAGCTTCTCATCAGATTTTCTGTCCAATCAAATGCTCTCTAGAATCTAATGCGTCCCGCCCCCTACATTATAAGTAGATGCTGAAGCTTCAGCTAAAATCAGTCACTTGTTCACACAATTATATTTTCTATATGGCACATGGCACATAATGCACTATATAGGGGATAGGGAACGATTCAGACAATGAAAATATGCTTTCCTTTGGGGGGAATGAAGTCTGGTTTCATGTTAATGTCACGCGAACCGCTACATCCAGTGTAATTCACCAACAAAAATGACACACTTTTCAAACTACACATCCTCAGCATGATTGTGTTCACTGTAGTAACAGTTTCAAATTAAATCTAAAAGTGGAATCTATTAGACTGTAGTTGTCAAATGTGGCCTTTCCGAGCCCAGCGGCTTTGACCGAGCTGTGATATAAACAAAACGCTTTTGGCTATTTTTTAAAAAGGGGAGGAGCTGCTCGATATGTCCCGCCCTATCTTAATGCTTCAGTGGAAATTACATCAACACATTGAATAATGCTGCGCATTTCAAGGCACTTCAGTGAACCTTTCAGTATTCTTTTAAAGTATGCTATTTCCGTAATAAGAATGCTAACTTCTTTTTCACAAGGGGATAGAAGGATTAGGGATTAAACAAGTGAAAGTCCCAAACAGCTCTCTTTTATTGTCATTTTTGTCCTTTGATAAATAACAATGTCTGTTTAGGTTTCTAAGTTCCACTGTTCCTTATTCACTGTTTGCAGTAACTTGAGAAGAACCCCTGATGGGCTCAGTTTTGAAAAAATTTGAAGCCTAACTTGGCAGGCTAGCCATTGTGAACAATAGCGGGACTTGTCACATTAATTTGTCTTGCGTTTGTTATTAAGTGGGAAATGTGCACACACTGTTCTGCAGTAACAAGGCATTGGACCATTGTAGAAGTGAAAGGAGGAAACATTCACAAATGGGATGTAAAAAATACACAATGGGATTAAATTAAGTTAGTTTTTTTGCAATTGACAACACGTAGAGAGAAATATGGAGCGTAAACACTTCTCATGACAATACCATGAGCAGCATTCTAACCTGTGGTAGAGCACACATATTGCTTTTCCTCCCTCCCTCCCTCTCTCCAACCCAGTCTGTTTGTGTGAGAAGATGAGAGAAACTATGCATGTGTGTGTGGGTTTATGTGTGTGTTTATCCACAAAGTCTTCAGGAATAAAATGCAAATCAGGGCTTCATAAAATTGCAATAAGGTGCATGATTCTGTTGCATTATGCATGTTCACAAACATGCAGAGCAGGGGTTACACACATAAACATTCACACGCACACACACACTCAACATAAGGCCCATCTCAGGTCCATCTGCTCTTACTGATCCTTGCAAGTTCTTTATTAAAGCATGCATATGTATCAGCTTGAAATTTACACACTGTGATCCATTAATTTACTAGTTAATTAAACGCCCATCAAACTCTTATTTACGAGGGTGTAAAGTTGACTGTTCTGGACTGCTGCCATGAGACTCTCTTTAATATTTACAATCAAACTACAGGTGTGACATAACTGAGACACTAAAACTGTAAGTGAAAAGTATCTCTGATCTGTTGGGCTCTGGGAATATGCATATATTAGGGTTAGGGTCTGGATTGGCGCTCAAGCAGTCAGACAGAACAGCTAAATTAGTATTTCCATAATTCTACAGGATGCACTTTTTTAGTCATGTTAATGTAAATTGTAATCATTTTGCCATTCCACTTCATTCCCTCTCTGACTGCTTACAGTAAAATATGAGCTAAGTCTGTGTGTGTGTGTGTGTGTGTGTGTGTGTGTGTGTGTGTGTGTGTGTGTGTGTGTGTGTGTGTGTGTGTGTGTGTGTGTGTGTGTGTGTGTGTGTGTGTGTGTGTGTGTGTGTGTGTGTGTGTTGTATTAAAAAAGTCATAGATCCTTATACAATATTTCAGGGACAAAATGTTTTAGACGGTTTTAGCATAACATGTGTCTTTATTCATTGTGTTTGTTGGAAGATATTCATGATAGCTGTTGCAGAGCTGAATTTCATTTTATGTTACACTGTATATGTATATACAATCAGTCAAACAATTATATCTCATAATAGCTCACATAGCAGTGGTCATTCAGAAGATCTTCCCTGACCAAAGACCACAGATATTGATAAAAGACAAACTTGAATAGATTCATCTTTTTGATGGATTGCTTTTGGATTGTCCCACATCAGGACAGCATAGCTTTAAAACTGAGCCTGTCCATGATCTGACTATTGGACAAGACCACAAACTCTTGATTTTCTTTGATTATTTTACTCCAGTCTTAATGGCTCTTACAGACTTTTAAAAAAGTGAAGGTTACAGCTATCAGTTTTACCAAATAAAATTACACTGCAATTAATGGGAGAACATTATTTCAATCATTCAATTATTGACAAATAAAGCTTAAAAAAGTGTGTTTTTTAATCTTTTCAAAACTGATGTAATTCATATTTCTGAGTCATGAACAATGAAAGCCTTCCCAGAAGAGTTGAAGCTGTTATAACTGCAAAGGGTGGGCCAAACTCCATATTAAACCCTACGAATTAAGAATGGGATGCCATTAAAGTTCATGTGCATGTAAAGGCGTGAATATATATCATGTAAATGTCATGAATATATCAAATTATTTTAAAAGGAAATAATGCACTTGGACACAAAAATATGCATATCATGTCAGATAGATAGATAGATAGATAGATAGATAGATAGATAGATAGATAGATAGATAGATAGATAGATAGATAGATAGATAGATAGATAGATAGATAGATAGATAGATAGATAGATAGATAGATAGATAGATAGATAGATAGATAGATAGATAGATAGATAGATAGATCAGTGGCATCAATATTCATGCCCTATTACAGAGATATGCAATTCTGGAGATGTATAGGTTTAATAACTGTTGAGTCCATGATGGTTTCTGTTAGTAGTCATTTGTATTGTTTTTTTTGGGGGGACAGAAAGACTGAATAAACAAAATAAGAGAATAACAGCTTCCAGTTTAAAGTTTGATTTTGACTGTAGGTGTTTATGGAGCCCTAAAGGGACATTGTGATGGAAAAAAATATGAGATGGGAGGAAAAAATTGATTTCAATGCTTCTCTCAAAAGTTTTGCGTTCCCCCGAGACACTTTGAGTTCGCTCGCAAAACTTTTGTGTCCTTTGCGAGTGAATGCAATTCTTGGGGATATGCAAAACATTTGTGAGAAAACACACAAATTTAAATCATTTTTCCTCCGATCCCATAATTTTTTCCTTCATCATGTCCCTTTAGAAGCTCCATATATGTTGATGCTTAATGTGCTAAAATATTGTCTTGATTTTTGCAGTTGGATTTTAAAATCTTGTAGTAATAGTAATCATTCATTGATTCATTCAAACAAACAAAAACAACATCTATGGGGTCTCAGAAACCCCAAATATGTATGTGCAAATGATTAAATCAAAATTGTGAAGATATTATTAAAAGCTTTAACATATTCATAAATTAATTTAGACCATCCAATTGTTTCATTTATCATTTTGTTGCGTAAACTTAAGCTTCACCCACTAACGTCTAACTCCTTCAGAAAATAGAACATCGATAGAACAATAGATATAGAACAGGGTTACACTGGGGGCGATAAAATCTGATGCTCACGGACATTAGTTTTTTTATGTAACCTTTTTGGTAAAGCAAAAGTTTAGTGGTAAAAGTTGGATTTTCAAGAAGATAAAGTGCTCCTCAGTTTTACATCCTCAGTCCCAGTGTAGTCCCATCCTCTTTTATGTCAGTGGATTGAACTCTGATTCCATCTGAACTTGCTTCCTTGTTTGTGGGGGTGGATCTGTGCACCTGCCTCTCTCCTCCACACAGTCCCACATAGTTCCGCCTCTGCATCCCACTCAGTCCAGGAATGACGAGAGGATGAATCATCCAGTCAGCCAGAGAAAGCCATGAGAGAACTGGAGTAAAGCAGAGATCATTGATTTCAATCGTCAGACTTAATCTCAGCGCAGAACAGATACACATGCTGTTTTGGGACTGTTTGCATGAGTGGGAGGATGTGCGTGTAATGTATGTCTTACAGAGACAGGAAGGAAAGGATGAAAACGAGAGAGTTCGGAAAGGAAGGAAATGTGAAAGGGGCGGAAGTCGTTTAATCAGCCAGCCTGCGTGTTATGTCACTGGTGATCAGATTGTTGACACCATTTCGCGAGATGAATTAATATGAAATATAGCATCTGAATAGCATGCATCGCCCACGATGATGAAGTCCAAAGTGCTTCAAAAGACTTTGTCATCAATAAACAAGCATGTATTGAATATTAATTTGGTGGCCTGGAGGTAATTTCTGTGAAGTGATAGAATGGCATAGGAGGTTAAACAAACACGTGTGTCCTCTCCTTGCAATTATCTTCAATTTCCCCTGAGGTCTTCATGGCAATGAAATCTATAGATCAAAAGCATTAATGCGGGAGTCACATGACCAAAGACAATGCATAATTATGAAAAATGACAAATGGCTAGTTCGAGGAGCTGGCACAGATGTAGCTGCCTTCCCAACACACACGATTCAAATGAAAATCTGACACTGAAAATATGTGCCAATACACCCTCAGGGAAAAGATTTGCTATAAGAATGAATTACAGCCGCTAAAATAGCGTGATTTATTTGCACGTCTTGTCTGTGTTATTTTAGCACTTCATTTACCAAAGGAATTATGCAAATTGCGTAACGACACAAACATTTTGCGTGCAATTCACCATCTTAGGCGGGTTCTAATGTTTTCTAATGTCCCCCAGTTTCACAGACAAGGCTTAAGATAAAATGCAAACTTGCACTGATATATTTTAAAATAAGTCAGTGCCATTGTTTTGTCTGAATATGCACACCAGTAATGATTTTTCCATTGCATGTTTATAAAAGATACTTAAATGTCCTAATTGAACTAAGGCCTAATCCTGGCTTAATCTAAGCCTTGTCTGTGAAACCGGGCCTAGAAGTCTTAATGAAAACTATGACAACAGGATGCAGTTACAATATTAATGAGCAGGAATCTTCAAACGGGCGTCAGAGAACCACAAGGAAATTGAAAAGTTAAGAGAAAATGAATGTAAAAAATGTTTTAATAAATTTAATTAAACTAACTAAATTAATTTGATTTAAGTAAGTAAATAATTAAATAAATAATACACCTAACAATACACGAAGAGATGATGGAGTAATCAATAAATTGTCTTTATTTAAAGGGGACATATTATGCAAAATTCACTTTTATAAGGTGTTTGAACATACGTGTGTCCACAGTGTGTGTAAACAATTGGTAAAAATCCACCCAATACTTTTTTTTATAATCCCCATCAATCATTATCAATATTGTTCTCACGTAAGAGTAGGGAAACCGCAAAATTTCAGTTTACTCGCTGTATCAACTAGCTAGAGTATCACAATGTCTGCGCCAAAAAACATTACAAATGTTCTGTTGTTGGATGTACCAACAACTCAGTCTCCATAGACTCCTGGCATCCGAGCCACTGAGGACACTGTGGATGAATTTTATTTTTGAAGGAAATGTGGTCAGTACAACACTGGATTCACAAAAAAAGTTGTTTCTGAAGGATGGGTCAATACCAACACTTTGTGCTCTAACTTCAAATCCAGAACAAGTAAGGATGGCACTTCATATTTTGTGAATGTTTGTGCATTTTCTTTCTGAATGAGCTTTCAAGAAGAATGGTGTATTGCTAATATGGCTAAAGTTAGTCTCTGACTGTATTCACAGAGACTAGAGCTATGTCGTTATTTTTATCCTGAAAACGCTCACCGTCTGCGTAATTCATAAACGCACATTTATTATGTATCATATAGTCAGGTGACGGAATTTTTTTACGTTCCCACACGAGCACCTATACAACAATTTATAGATTAACATGATGGTACATGCTAGTCAATGAGTTGAATCAACGTAACTCCACAACAACTAAAAATACATAAATATATCCACTAACCATTCAGAAATGTCCAGGTGCAGTTTAAAAGTTGTGACCTCTTCCTGAGTCTCTTATCTGTGTCCGACTCTGGTTCAAACATGTAAGGCTGCACTCTACAACTGGTTATTTTAGCTGAGTGAGATTCATTTTGTTGTTGACGTTGTAGGAACTGCACTTGTATGACTGAAATAGCTGCTCGAGATGCATTTCAAAGATGGCTGCCGAGTGAAATGACTTGCCTAAAGATACTTTGAACATTGGCTTATAAACATACCCTAATACATAACTATAAAAACAAATGAGGTCATAATCAGTAACTAAGGAACAACTAAACTAGGATAGAGCAGGAAACGTCTCGGTTACGTATGTAACCCTCGTTCCCTGAGGAGAGAACGGAGACGTAACTTTAGTGACTAACGAATGGGGGTTTCGCTTAGAAGCCTATCATCTTCGAGATCTTAGAAAAAGCGCAATAGCAGTGCCAATGCCATGGGCATGCGGAATTCGCATTACGTTAACTGCTGAGGAGCCAAGACTGAACTCCTGGCTTTTCCAGCGGCACAGCGGAGTGGCAAAGGGACGTTGCGTCTCCATTCCCTCCTCAGGGAACGAGGGTTACATACGTAACCGAGATGTTCCCTTTCGTTCAGTCACTACGACGTAACGTTAGTGACTAACGAATGGGGTTCCCAATAAAATCATGCCACTCAGCTGTCTTCCAGTGCCCTACGTAAGTGTGAGTACCCTGTTGTAAGACTAGTACGGACAAAGGACCACTTATCACAGGAATACCAAGGTACACTGGGAAGCATATTCCAGTGGAGATATGCCAGGATGCCTACCCGTAGGGAGGACTTAGAGACTACACATATGACCCGCTAAGGGCTGCATATGGAGAACTCTGGGGTACCAGCCGAAGGTGGATTTTTAACCCCAGGGGTCCAGGAACTTGCCAAGGGAAAGACACCTGCTCTCTGAGGAGGCTTATGGTGGAAATACACATGTGGCCGGACACAAGGGTCTGGGCTCGAGAGGGCAGACTTACTGGTGTCTGCGTCAACAGTGCTGGAGGAACTCAGGGCTTTCGAGAAGCTCATCTGAGGAGAATAATCGCACGTATCCAGTCCGTGGAGTGGAGCGAAGACACCTGATCCTAGCCCATTACTGGCCACTAGTAGAGGTAAGTACATAGTTGGACACAGGCTCCACTCGGAGATTGTAGAATCTGGCGAATGTGTTAGGTGTCGCCCAGCCTGCAGCTCTGCAGATGTCTGTTAGCGAGGCGCCATGCGCTAAAGCCCAAGAGGAGGCCACACTCCGAGTGGAGTGGGCCCTAACCCCAAGGGGACATGGTCGACCTTGCTGCTGGTAAGCCAAAACAATGATGTCCACTATCCATTGAGACAGCCTTTGCTTTGAGAGAGCTCTTCCCTTCCGCTCTCCACCAAAACAGACAAAGAGCTGGTCTGAGGTCCTGAAACACTGTGTCCTGTCTACGTAAGCGCGGAGAGCACATACTGGACAGAACAATGCCAAGGCTGGGTCTGCCCCCTCCATGGGCAGCGCTTGCAGGTTCACCACCTGGTCTCTGAACGGAGTGGTGGGAAACTTGGGCACATGTCCATGCTGGGGTCTCAGGATCACATGAGAGTTAGCCGGCCCAAACTCCAGGCACGCTTCGTCAACCGAAAATGCCTGCAGGTCCCCTACCCTCTTGATGGAGGCCAATGCGGTCAGGAGAGCTGTCTTCATAGACAAGAACTTAAGATCGACTGCGAAGTCTCAAAGGGAGACCTCTGCAGAGCATCTAAGACTACTGATAGGTCCCAAGAGGGTACGAGGGGAGAGCGAGGAGGATTTAGTCTCCTGGCTCCCCTCAGGAACCTGATGACCAGGTCATGCTGACTTACCTTTTTGTTCTCCAAGAGGTCGTGGTGGGCAGAAATAGCGGCCACATAAACTTTATGGGTGGAGGGAGACAGCCTTCGCTCCAGCCCTTCTTGGAGAAACGAGAGCACAGACCCGATCGGGCATTTCCAGGGGTCTTCTTGGTGAGAAGAACACCAGGTGACGAAGAGAGGCAGTGCCAGTATGGAGCGACCAGAAGAACCTGTCCTCCCTGATCTTGCACAAAAGCTGTGCGAGAAGGCTCACTGGGGGGAATGCATATTTGCGCAGGCCCCACAGCCAGCTGTGCACCAGTGCATCCGTGCTGAGTGTGCCCTCTGTCAGGGAATAAAACAGGCTGCAATGGGAAGAGTCGTGGGAGGCAAACAGATCTATCTGTGGCTCGCCGAACTGTTCCCAAAATAGCTGGATTGTCTGGGGATGGAGTCTCCATTCACCCGGAAGTGGCTGAGACCGTGAGAGCTCGTCGGCTGCACGGTTCAGAACTCCCGGAATATGGACAGCACGAAGGGACCTCAGATGCTTCTGACTCCATAGAACGAGATGGCGGGCAAGTTGAGACATACGGCGGGATTGTAGACCGCCCTGGTGGTTGATGTACGCTACAACGGCCGTGTTGTCTGTCCGGACTAGTACATGTTGACCCTTCAGCAACTCTCGGAAGCGGTGCAGGGCAAACCGTACTGCCAGCAACTCGAGGCAAATGACATGCAGAAGGCGCTGGGATCCTGTCCAGGAGCCCGCGGCTGCTTGTCCATTGCACATGGCACCCCAGTCCGTGGCAGAGGCATCCGTCGATAAGGCAGCATGCCTGGAAACTTGTTCTAAGGGCACACCTGCCCGTAGAAAACTGAGGTTTGACCACGGGGTGAGCGTCTGTAGGCAGGCCCGAGTCACTCGTACCCAGAGACCCCATGACAGACTGCCATGCCCATCTCGGGACTCGATCGCAAAGCCAGTGCTGAAGCGGTCTCATATGAAGCAATCCGAGCGGCGTTACCGTGGCTGCAGATGCCATATGCCCCAGGAGCCTCTGAAATAACTTCAGTGGAACTGCACTCTTCCCCTCGATTTGATGGAGGCAAGTCAGCAGAGACTGCGCGCTCGCTCGAAAGCTGCGCGAACATGGCGACCGAGTCGACATCCATACCGAGAAAAGAGAAAAGAGGCAGAGTTTGCTCTTCTCCCAGTTGACCCGAAGGCCCAGACGGGCTAAGTGTTGGAGCACCAGTATGAGCCAGTCATCGAGGTAGTTCAGGATGCGAACCCCGTGCTGCCTGAATGGTGCAAGGGCTGCCTCGACAACCTTCGTGAAGACCGCGTGCTGATATGCCCGCCCCTGGAAATCAAACCGTAGGAATGGTCGAGGAAGGATGGAGACATGGACACAACCTCCGCACGCATGACGGGGGCGTTGGCCCCGACCATGGTATGGCGGACTCCCCTGAAGCGGGGAGGAGCCTGTGTGAACTGAATCGTGTAGCCAAACCTGATGGTCCTCGCGACCCAGCGGGACAGTCCCGGAAGCTGAAGCTAGACTCCCAGGAACTGCACCAGCGGGGTCATTTACAGACGTATCCAGGGTGTGGCAGCGAGGCAGCGTTACCGGCCCGGACGTGGGAGGCGTAGCCTCCCGGTGTGGGGGCACGGTTAACGGCTGTGTCCTGACAGAGGAGACCAGGGAAGGACGTGTGTTCCACTGGGGTCTGCTCTGAGAGGAGGCTGGTGACAGAGAGGGATGCGAGTGGCAGGACCCGGGGGTGGCGCGCACTGTCATCACCAGTCTCTGGGTGCTCAGGGATGGGAGTGTCAGTTCTTTCTTTAACCACATTAGGGTGCTGCTGACCCGGGGGCCAGCAGCTGAACAAAAGATTCTCCCCGGCCCTCCACCTGGGGAAGGAGTGGCCCTGCTGCCATCTCCTGGAAAGAACTGCCCATCCCTGAGCGGTCCACGTCAGGAACGCTGCTTGGCCTGGCATTTTTTTGTGGGCTGTGGGGCTGAAGCGGACTGGGAGCGTCGCGGAACCGGGTCCGCTCGCCGTCATGCATACCGGCCAGGGTGAGCCATAGGTGTCTCTCCTGGACCACAGCTGTGGACATAACCTGGCCCAGGGAGCGTGCGGTCACCTTCGTCGCCCGGAGATCGAGGTCGGTGGTGGCACACAACTCATCTCTGAGTCCTGGGTCAGCTCCACCCTCGTGCAGGTCACATAGCAACTTGGCCTGGTAGGCCTGAAGAGTTGCCATGGCGTGCAAAGAAGTGGCGGCCTGCCCCGCAGCTCTATAGGACTTCGCCACCAGAGATGACGAGAACCTACAGGCTTTGGAGGGGTGCTTTGGGTCACCGTGCCAGGTCGAAGCACTCTGCGGACACAGTTGCATCGCAACAGAGCGTTCGACTGGGGGGACCCCAGTGTACCCTTTATCCGCGGCTCCATCGAGGGCGGAGAAGGCGAAGGAGGTTGCCGAACGGTCGTCAAAAACCAATCGTCCAACCGCGAGCATTCAGGTCGGGGCGGAGGGTTCCACTCCAACCCAAGCATCGCGGCTGCCCGGGAGAGCATGGCTGTCAACTCTGGGTCCGACTCGGGCAATGCTGGCACACCCGAAGGCAGCAGCACAGCCAAATCCTCATCCTCAGATGACTCCAGCCCACCTTGCGATGTGGCAATCAACATTTCCTCATCTTCCGCGGCGCCAAACGAGACAGTACGTGCCTGAACGCTCGGTGGGTTCGTGCATGAGAGGGGGGTGTGGGCCGAGGCATGAGCGTCAGAGCTTGATTCCACACCGTCACCCTCAGATCACCCTGGCCACCAGCCAAAGTGCCGCCTCTCGTGGAGACCGCAGATTGTGGTGTGGCAGAGGGGACTCTCGCTCCGGCATTCGCAGGGAGGTCACGGAGTCTCGATCGTAACACCGAGATGATCATGTTCCCGCAGTGTGAACATGAATCATCCACGAGCGCTGCCTGAGCGTGCTGAAAGCCCAAACACCTCACGCAGCGATCGTGCCCATCAGAAGGCGAGAGAAACCGACCGCACCCAGAAGTAAACGAGCGAGACATCCTTTTCAGGATGTGCCACGTGTAAGTTCTTTTGTGAGAGGAAACTTCCAGCCGATGCCGAAGCGCCCAGGGAAAGGCTTGTGAAGAGTGTCTCAGAAGGCTTGTGAAGAGTGAAGAGGTAGGTACTTGGGTCCGAAGCAGAAACGTAATGCGATATTGCCACGTACTTCCTTTTATACTCACGCAGTGAGGCGGAGTTACGTATGCAAATTCCGCATGCCCATGGCATTGGCACTGCCATTGGGCGTTTTCTAAGATCTTGAAGATGATAGGCTTCTAAGTGAAACCCCCATTCTTTAGTCACGTTACGTCGTAGTGACTGAACGAAAGGGAACAAGAACTAAAGGAAACAGAACAGAATGTCAAAATAACAGGCCACATACACATAACAGAACATAAACCTGACAAATAATAATAATTAAATTACAAAAACACACAACAAAATTACTAAAACGTCAACTAAAGTTTAAATGAAAATGGAAGGTACAAAAATAAAAACAAATTCATAACAATAAAAAATATGATCAAGAATAGGTGAAATACTTACAAGTACTATACAAAACACACATACAGACAAACGTAAAAAAAAAAAAAAAAGGAAAGGAAAGGAAAATTAATTATTATCGTGTTTAAATAATAAATAACAATAAATAATAAATAATTATTGTGTTTTAGGGGTATTCAGTTCTTTAACATATTTACTTTTTTTCTCTTTCAACTGTAATACTATCTCATTGATACCAAAAATAATACTGGTAATAATGTAACAATAAAATATATTTTACACATATTTGTAATTTTGTTTTCACAGTTTAAATTCCAACTTTATACATTAAATATATATAGCTGCCTTTTAAATTTTACCCTTGCACAAGGATGATCATTTGGGGGTCCTTGACATTAAATAGTGAAAGCCCCTGTTGTAGAGTACAGGAATGAAGAGGGGCGGGGGGATGGGACAGTGCAGTCATATGGATGAGGAGCCTTGTTAAGGATCTGCCCTCATCTACATTTCATGGTTTAGCTTACCTCATGAATAAAGCTCAGTTTGCATCAGTGTTCTGATATGAAAATTAACAGCAGACATGAATAAAACACATTCAGCATGAGATATTTTCTTTGAGACAGGCCACATGGGTCAGGATGAATCGGTGCTTGACATTTCAGTAGTAATTTCTTTCACATATAATTCGCTTGAGCAGGGGTTGACAGCATTAGACAGATGTGCCATTAAAGTCGAATTATTGGTTTGTTAGCGCTAATAGCAAAAATGTTATTTAAATTTATTTACAGTTGTGGTCAGAATTATTGGCATCCCTGGTGAATATGATCAAATATGGCTGTAAAAATAAATCTGGATTGTTTATCCTTTTGATCTTTTATTTAAAAAAAATCACAAAAAATCTAACCTTTCATTGAAGTAAAACAATAGAAAGTGGGTGGTTAATCACATTATGAAATAAATGCTTTTCTCCAAAACATGTTGGCCATAATTATTGGCACCCTTTTATTAAATACAATCTAAAAAAAAAGGTTCTATATGGCACTAAAATTGGTTCTTCGCTCGTAATCATAGGGGAACCTTTTTAAGTGCTGTATAGCACCAATTTTGGTGCTTCAGTGGTTCTTCAGAGGTTCTTCACCGGTTCTTTTGCTAAGGTGCTATATAGCACCACTGACGAAGGTGCTATATAGCACCGCTACCATATACAGAACATGGTAAGATATGGTGCTATATAGCACACTGAAGCACCAAAATTGATGCTATACAGCACTTAAAAAGGTTCCCCTATGTTTACGAGGAAGAACCATTTTTAGTGCCATATAGAACCTTTTTTTTTAGAGTGTACTTTTTGCAACCTACTTTTGCCAAGATAACAGCTCAGACTCTTCTTCTATAATAATGCCTGATGAGTTTGGAGAACACCTGACCAGAGATCAGGGACCATTCCTTCACACAGAATCTCTCCAGATCCTTCAGATTCCCAGATCCATGTTGGTGCTTCTTCTCTTCAGTTTACCCCACTCATTTTCTATAGGGTTCATGTCAGGGAACTGGGACGGCCATGGCAGAAGCTTTGTTTTGTGCTCAGTGACACATTTTGATGTTTGTTTTCGATCATTGTTCTGATGGAAGATCCAACCACGGCCATTATAAGATTTCTAGCACAGGCCATCAGGTATTGATTTTTTATCTGTTGGCATTTGCTAGAATCCATGATACCATGTATCTGAATAAGATATCCAGGACCTCCAGCAAAAATATAGGCCCACAACATTAAAGATCCAGCTGTATATTTAACCATGGACATGGGGTACTTTTTATACCAAACACATCGGATGGGTTTGCTGACAAAAAGCTATTTTTATAGTTTCATCTGACCATAGAGCCAGGTCCCTTTTGAATATCCAGTCATGTCTGACAACTGAATATGCTGGAGTTTATTTTTGGATGAGCAAGAATTAATTTTCTTGAAACCCTCTCAAACAACATGTGATAATGTAGGGATCAATTTTTTTTTTTTTTTTAGGCTTTCTGACCTCACGACTCAACTAATCTCCATCTGTGATCCTTGGAGAGTCTTTGGCCACTCAAACTTTCCTCCTCGCTGTGCATTAGGACAATATAGACACATGTCCTCTTACAGGCAGATTTGTAACATATTTAGTTTATTGGAACTTCTTAATTAATAATAATGATAATAATTTAACAATTTGTTACATTTATATAACACTTTTCTAGGCACTCAAAGCGCTTTACATAGAAGGGGGGAATCTCTTCAACCACCACCAATTATTGCCCTGATGGTGGAAATGGGAATTTTCAATGCTTTTGCTATTTTCCTACAGCCACTTTCTATTTTGTTAAGCTCAACAATCTTTTGCTGCACATCAGAACTATATTATTTGTGATGAATGATTATTTGTGATGAAGGGAATTTGGCCTTTGTGTTTCCTCATATTTATATTCCTGTGAAACAAGACGTCATAGCTAGCCAATTTCATAAAACATTTTTTTCGACAATTTTCAAAAAAATTTAAATATTAATGGGAGAATACTTCAGAGATATTTTACTCATAAAAAATTGTAGGGATGCCAACAATTGTGGCCAACATGTTTTGGAGAAAAAGAAAAAAAAAAAATTCATAATGTGATTTTCCCCTGACTTTCCATTCTTTTACTTCAATGAATTAAGTTTTTGTGAATTTCTTTGATGATAAATCAAAAGGATAAACAATGCAGATTTATTTTTTACAGCCATCTTTGATCATATTTACCAGGGGTGCCAATAATTCTGACCACAACTGTATAACCAATTGAATAAAATATTAAAATAAAATAAAATAGAACAAAATAATAAAACATATAATATGATATAATAATGAAAGTGAAAGGTTAAGAACAATGGCTTCAATTAAGCTTTTTGAACTTGCACCGTAAGACATTAAGGTGAGCTGTAGGACAGCATATAGTACACAAATAATAAAATAAAATAAATAAAAAGCTGGCTTTTTAAGTAAGTAACAATGGTAACACTCAAAATCACATCATAAAAGGAAGGAGATTCTCTCTAATTAACAATTAACACAAATTCAGTTAACAGAAGTCAAAGGTTTCAACAAATGCTAAACATCAGTGCACATTATGCAGTAAAACAGTCAACATTTATGTAGAAAATTGTATAATATATGTAACCCCTCCTGTTCGAACCGCCCCGCTCCAAGCGGGACTCGAACCCTGGTCCGCCGGCATGAGAGTCGGACGCTCTAACAAGGAGGCTAAAGGCTGCAACCTCTAGCGTCAGTCACTAGAGCATCTCTTGAGATCAGAGGAGTGAGGTTTACTCGCATAGCAACTACTAGCTGGCCTCTGTTACACTCACCCCCCTAAACCTCACTCCCATCCGGGTCACGGCACCAATGTAACCCCTCCTGTTCGGACCACCCGCTCCAAGCGGGACTCGAACCCGGGTCCGCCGGCATGAGAGTCGGACGCTCTAACAAGGAGGCTAAAGGCTGCAACCTCTAGCGTCAGTTGCTAGAGCATCTCTTGAGATTAGAGGAGTGAGGTTTACTCGCACAGCAACTACTAGCTGGCCTCCGTTACACTCACCCCCCTAAACCTCACTCCCATCCGGGTCACGGCACCAATGTGACTGTGTTGATGTAATAAATCAGCAGAGAATCAGGTGGCTGGTCACTCAAGGCTTCTTTTATTGGCCTGGGAAAATCACACGGCAAAAAGCCTGGTTAAAGCACTGCATCCACGTTGCATGTAAGATCAGCAGCGAAGCATCGTGAAACTGCTGGTGATTACATTTTCTCAAGGTGATCGTAAACATATAGTGGACAGAATTCTGAATAAGACATACATTGAAGAAAATAGAATAGAAAACAGTATCTTTTCTCCTCAATTCTCATCACATTACATTAAGGCAAAGAAACTATAAACTCAAGTGACCAATATTTTACATATTTTTGTATAAATTATATACAGAAAGGAAGAACGCACATATCTAAAATGGCGCAGTTACACGTTCCGCACGTGCGAGAGCATACAGCACGTGCGGTTATCGCTAACACTCAATTCGGCTAACAATTAATCCACAGAACATGACAAAAACACATACCTGGGAAAATCACACGGCAAAAAGCCTGGTTAAAGCACTGCATCCACGTTGCATGTAAGATCTTAAAATAAACAGAGTTCGGAGTTCACAAGCATGTTAATACACACACACACATTCATTTTATCGTCACAAATAACACATGACTCTAATGACAAAACTAGGAGTTGACAGACAAACACAGTAAACTTGTGTGTAGTATAAAAGTTCAGCTATACACTTGAAAACAATCCAAACTCGAGTTAAGACAGAGCGATCATCAAAGCAGCTTACCAGCAGCAAAGCATCGTGAAACTGCTGGTAATTACGTAGCACCGCCCCTCAATACAACGTACCCAAATGAAGCAATAACCAATGGCGAGTTTTCCCAATTTGTGCATGAATTTGACAAACATTATTTAAACTCTGTTACATATATTCATGAGTCCATCAAAAAGAGAAGGAAAAAAAATATGAGTGCATATACAGTGGCCCTATTGAGGACTGGAGAACTTAGGTTGAGGTAAATATGGATGAGACTATCTCTGGATCTACACTTACCTAAAGGATTATTAGGAACACCTGTTCAATTTCTCATTAATGCAATTATCTAATCAACCAATCACATGGCAGTTGCTTCAATGCATTTAGGGGTGTGGTCCTGGTCAAGACAATCTCCTGAACTCCAAACTGAATGTCAGAATGGGAAAGAAAGGTGATTTAAGCAATTTTGAGCGTGGCATGGTTGTTGGTGCTAGACGGGCCGGTCTGAGTATTTCACAATCTGCTCAGTTACTTTTTTAGTAGTAGTATTTTCATGCACAACCATTTCTAGGGTTTACAAAGAATGGTGTGAAAAGGGAAAAACATCAAGTATGCAGCTGTCCTGTGGGCGAAAAGGCCTTGTTGATGCTAGAGGTCAGAGGAGAATGGGCCGACTGATTCAAGCTGATAGAAGAGCAACTTTGACTGAAATAACCACTCGTTACAACCGAGGTATGCAGCAAAGCATTTGTGAAGCCACAACACGCACGACCTTGAGGCGGATGGGCTACAACAGCAGAAGACCCCACCGGGTACCACTCATCTCCACTACAAATAGGAAAAAGAGGCTACAATTTGCACGAGCTCACCAAAATTGGACAGTTGAAGACTGGAAAAATGTTGCCTGGTCTGATGAGTCTCGATTTCTGTTGAGACATTCAGATGGTAGAGTCAGAATTTGGCGTAAACAGAATGAGAACATGGATCCATCATGCCTTGTTACCACTGTGCAGGCTGCTGGTGGTGGTGTAATTGTGTGGGGATGTTTTCTTGGCACACTTTAGGCCCCTTAGTGCCAATTGGGCATCGTTTAAATGCCTACCTGAGCATTGTTTCTGAGCATGTCCATCCCTTTATGACCACCATGTACCCATCCTCTAATGGCTACTTCCAGCAGGATAATGCACCATGTCGCAAAGCTTGAATCATTTCAAATTGGTTTCTTGAACATGACAATGAGTTCACTGTACTAAAATGGCCCCCACAGTCACCAGATCTTAACCCAATAGAGCATCTTTGGGATGTGGTGGAACGGGAGCTTCGTGCCCTGGATGTGCATCCCACAAATCTCCATCAACTGCAAGATGCTATCCTATCAATATGGGCCAACATTTCTAAAGAATGCTTTCAGCACCTTGTTGAATCAATGCCACATAGAATTAAGGCAGTTCTGAAGGCGAAAGGGGGTCAAACACAGTATTAGTATGGTGTTCCTAATAATCCTTTAGGTGAGTGTACAGTAATGTATCCTACACTGGCCCAGATTTCAGTATCCTCTCCAGGAGGCCACACTAACTTATCTTCCAGTATCTACTCACACAGCACATTCAGTATCAGCTTCTAATAAGGGTGGAGGTTATTCTATATATTTCACCTTTAGCATGTTCGTAGTGGGAAAAACTATGTGAACCTAATGCCTCATAATTCAAGAGGTGGAGCAAATGTTATGCTGGACTACAGTATATTGATCATGTGAATGTGGGTCGGCGCTGATGCAATGGGGCCACTGCAATGAACGAGGGCCAACTTTTGCATCTAGCTGAGTAGGTGGAAGTCAAGGAGGTTAGATACTGCTACATTAAACAGCAAGTATATCACTGCTCCATTGTTTCTGCTCATCATGACATCAATCTTCTAACAGGCTGCATTGTTTAGCGGCTGACCTCAGATGAAGGCATGGCAAGATAAAACAGCTTATATTATTTCTATACAAAGAGCTTTATGTCCCTAGTAAGAGACTTGTCGTGGATTATGGTTGGATTACATGAGATCCCGGTGAAGAGAATGTGAACATCTAAGGTTTTCCATCTAACAGCTCCATAAAAGTCTGCTTATTTGTGACAGGTTATATTTGTACAGTAGTGCAGAACGGATCTCTTTATCTGTCCTTACTGAGCTCTCTATTTGAGAGCTGTCAAAATCGAAGTGGAGCCCAGAGGGTCATTTAAAACTCCATTACTACAGATGGACTAGGTGAAAGGTTAAGAACAATGGCTTCACTTAAGCCTTTTGTACTTGCAAGCACCGTAAGACAACAATCAGCCAACAACATTAAGGTGAGCTGTAGGACAACCTTAGTGGGAGTTAACCTGTGCTCTTCTAATGCATATACAGTGCAAAAACATGGGAGAAAGAAAATACTATTAAAGCATATATTAATGTCTAAATTATCTTTTTTAAATTTATCTTTTTTATTTTTGCATTGCAATGCAGACAATATAAGTGAATTCAATTTTTTTTAAAGAAAAATGTAATATAATATTCACTGTGTCTGAAAGCTGAAAAACAATCCTGCCTCTGCAGGCAGTGTACAAGGGAGGCAACCAGGAACAGCCAAATCCAATGATCATTTCATATCCTGGCTTGGATGGTCAATGCTTGGAAATACTATTAAACCTTAAAGCTGCAGTCCGTAAGTTTAGCCTCTTTGTCGCCATCTCTGTTTGAAACCTGGAATTGCAGTTAGTTGCGGAATTATTATCTTGACATGGGTTGTGCATCATCACGACTCCTCAGCGCGGATAAATCTAATCGGTGTAGATACTGTTCTTCGGAATTACAGATATTACGTCTTGGAATTACGACCAAAAAAGTTTCACCGGAAAATGTCATCTGAGCAAGTAAGTAACATTTGTCTGGCTATCACCAGACCAAGCTCAATTTAAGATTGAACATGGTCTGGGGAGTCTGCTCTGTATTTTCTACTGCACAAGAGGCGTGATCAACGAGCATAATTCAAATGACTCTGTACGCAATTGGATAGTCGTTCAACCAATCAGATCACAAGAGGCTTGATCAACAGGCAACGACCCATCGCTTCTCTTTCCATCGTGTTATACCTGCCAATAGCACGCCAGGTGGATAAGCCAGTCTGTGATTGGTTCCCGCAAAAGTGTAACAGAAGCAGTAGAAATGAATGTACAGGTTTCCAGACTGAGCTGCAGGGTGAAATCAAATCACCGACAGATCAAGGCTGGGTTTAACCAGTCTAAAGTAACATGTTTGCCACTTTAGTTTTGACCGACTGAGAAAAAAAAGCATTACAACAAATCACGCTACCAATGGTGATTAAATCTAACGATCGCTTCGCTCATTTCACATCAAACCGTGCATGCAAATTATTATTACTGTTATACTTTGTTATCAAATTGTTAATGTTAACAACATCAGCATTGTGTGACTATGTGTATTTAGCGTATTAGCGTTACCTGTAGATTTAATTTCTGTACAGTCTAATCTTTTGCTTTTGACTGGGTGAATCTCCAGTTGTCACTGATGATTGTTGTTTGGATCTTTCTGGATTACAATCCACCATCAAAATGTTACGTTTATTCCAGCTGCTGTGAGAAATGGCTATAAATAATCCACCTCCCGCAGCATCCTCACATAGTATACTCTTTCTTTATGTATACAGATGTGATGTAACGATGCAAAGAATTGCGAAAAAGTTCCTCCGAAAATCCACCAGCACCACTCAAATTATAACACATTATTACACATTTACCGCTGTGAATGTGGCTAAGGTAAGGACATAGTTTTGAACACTGGCTGGTTATGTACTTGCTCAAAATTAGACTTTGGATAAGTTATGGAATCATGGGAGTTGATTCGGCCGATTCAATATGTCGAATCTGCCGAAAAATAGCCAACGAGGACTAACTTCAGAGAACACACAGAGAAGACCGACCGTCGCCTTGGTGTGTTCCGGCTTTATTCGCTGTAAATAAAGAAAACAAGAGACTCAAACAATAGGGCATTTCACACTTGAAATAGTTAATCCTGGGTCATTCTAAACCCAGGGTAAACTGAAACCTGGGTTATCTTGTTTCACGCTTCACACTGCTCATAATTTACCCGGGGTTAACAATTAGCTGACGTTTCACATTGTACATTCCTGAACCTTGGGTTAACGTTCTTCTTTGCATATTTGCGGGATCAATGTCATTAGCAATGTTTCTATCACCCTGTTTTTGTGCGCATTTTGAAGTATCACATCAGAAATTGCATGACAAAATATATACTAATATTATACTAATACTAATAAAGCATATATATGTGCAGAAAAGATGAGCCCAGAATATGACAAAAATGTTCAGGGTGAGAGAGCTTGTTGGAATAGTTCTCCCTCTGTTTATGACAATCTAAGTGTGAGTACAGATTAGTGTTTTTTTTTTTTTTTTGCAAATCACTAAACCTGCCTGTGTTTTATTAATAATGTATAACACATTTTGTTGGTCCATTAAGCCTCATTATCGTTTTCTTACTCGTTTTCTTACTCGTTTTCTTATGGGAGGAGAGCGCTTAACGTGTAATTAAACGGGGTGCGTTCATTTTCTGTACATAGTATGCTTTATTAGAATGGTGTTAACTGAGTTTTTGGTCTTTTAATACCACTTTCTTAAGCCTAATTCGCATTTGTTTGTTTTTATTTTTTTGCAAACTTTAAAAAGATTTGCTTCACGTTTGAATAGAAACCCAACTATTTATTGGATGAATGCAGGATAAATATTCACTTGGTTATCACCAATGCTCTCTCTATTGTGTCGTAGATCATTAAACTGCCTCAGAAGTCTGTCCGAAATCAGTTTCATGATCTATACCTTCATGTGTAAGTCATTGCTTGAGGCAGTGAGGCAACAAGTCAGCTGTCTAAGCTTTGGGATGCAGCCAAAGTTGCATAATGCAAAATTTATTTTCAGCCCATGGCCACCTATATATTTTGATTCTGGACCCTTCATAGTAAAAAGGTTTGGGCACCTCCAGTAAAGGCCGCAACTCAATGTTGCACCAGAACAGCATTCCACATTTCAAAGATTCGACTAACAACTGATTACAACAGAGTTTGACATGCTAATGACGCAATACTCTAATAAAATAAAATACATTGCAAATAAATATTGGGTAAAATAGTCTATTTTTAATTAGATAGGATAACTAAACATGTCACAATGCATGCTTGAATAGCCTTCACAATTTTTGGCCAAAATGAGGTATCTTAGAACAGGGATTCCCAAACATTTTTTGTCAGCTGAAACCCTTTGACCGAAAATATTTACATACCCCTTGAGATTTGAAGTTAATATTTGAATCATTTAACATCACATTTGCAAATTCACGGATATTTGATGTAGGTTAATGGTTACATGACATGCAGGTAAAATAATAAAATATATACTTTTTTAAGTGTCTTGTTTTGATTTGTCTGAAATTATTTATTTTAATTTTACATTATTATGATATTTCATTATTAGAAGAGATGCACTGATGTATCGGCGTGCAATATTTATTTTTGATCAATTTAAAAAACATCGGCATATCGGCTATAGCATGAAGTTGGTTTTGAATAATTAACTGCTTGAAGGCACTGAGTTGTATCTAATGCTTATTCCAAAGTTTTTCTTTAGGGAAAAATAATCAAATACTTGCCGAAACAAAATGAAACTTGTACAAAACATAGCAGGGCTCGACAATAAGGACTGCTCAGTGCTAGCATGAAAGACGATTGCGACAATTGACTGAACAATCACTGATCCGATTGTGCTGCATCGTCATTAAAGTTTATCCTTTGCACATGTTTTTAAGCCTTGGCAATTTAAATATTCAAGCACAAGAAGATCTTGTGTGCGCACGCATCCAAAGCACGCACCCAGAAATCTGTGGCTGAATCCGAAATCTCCCCCTATACCCTCAAATAATAGGGCATTATTTGAGGGGACAGACATTTGTAGTGGTGTCCAAAACCATAGTGGACGTTATTGAGTGCACTCATTCAATCCCACATTGCACCGCAGTAACGAGTGTACAGCCGATGTACACTCATCGGCTGTCCGACTTCGCGCACACATTTTCATTCACTCCTTCAAGTGAACTGTATTAGTGGACTAAAGTAGGGAATAGTAAATGAGGGTTTAGGGGGGCAATTTTGGATTCTGCCTGTGTCTCAGACAGAGTTATCTTTTGCTTCTTATTGCGCTCTAATTGACAAATTCACACACAATTATATAAAAATGCCCATCTTGGCAAGTATCCTAGCGAGTGGCGAGTAACACAGTCAGTTATGGCTTAAGTGAATGCAAACAATTTAGAAATAAAAGGCACATGTGTATCAGTATATTGAATCCGTCCAGCTCTTAAAGTGACAGCAGCCTAATATTCCTGCTGCACTGCTGTCTGTTTTAATGTTAATCCAAAAAAATAAACGCTCACTACTCTTGGACTAAAACACTTTTTAACTTGAATAAGGATCAATATATTTCATTTATATAGCAGTGTAATGTTACATTTGAATACATTTTAAATACATCTGATTAAGTTATATACCCGAAAACCTCTTTTAGACCTACTTGAAATGCACGCATGCAAATGGCTTGTTGAATGTTTAATGGATCCAATCCATGTTCAATGAAGATGATTTGATGATGCAATAATATAGCTAGTGTACCTTAATGCATGCGTTTTTGAACTTTGCTCATTTAAAACATGACCAAAACAGTAATATATTTTAATGAGAAAAGTTATATCAGAATCGGACAATAGTTGCTTGTTAAAATCGGTATCGGCCAAAAAATTGCATCCTTAATTATTAACTTTCATCAACTCAGGAATCTCCCTGTTTTTCCCCAATGAACCCCCAGTGGTGTGCAAACCACGGTTTGGGAAATCCTGTCTAGAATAATGCCATTGCCTACATTTTTGAACAGTCCTCACATTGGGAGTAATGTGCTACAATGCTGTCTGGCTGGGCATCTCACTAGGTTTTGGGATAGATTTTTTTCTTTAAAATCTACTAACACCACTATAAGGCTGTAGTTTTAAAAGACATTTATACAGTTTATTATATTATTCTGAGTATCTTAGCAACACAATTTAAGCTTACATGATGAGGAATGCTAAATACACTGGTCTTTCTATGCTTGCAGGTTTGGTGATCACTTTCTTATACGTTTTATTCTCAACAATGTCCAAGAGATTCACCTTTTCTACACGTCTAAACACAGACTTGGGTCTTCGTTTGCCTCTGAGATTAGTAAAGATGTAAACATGTGAAAAGGTGATTCTAAAACACACCTAAATGGTGGTGCTGCTAGCGTAATGTGACCGTGTTCCGGCAAGTGAAGCTCTAATTGTCCTGCTCTCTCAGACTGGCCCCTGTGGCGATCTCAAGAGGGAACAGACTTTCCGTAATGATGATATTACTCCTCTACCCCCCGTCTCCCTCGTTTCTCCTTCTCTCCCTCATGACTTAGTGAAATTCATCCCAGGTCATGCACAGGTGTCCAATCAACCTTCCTTTTTTCTCTCCACTCCCGCTTTATTTTGTCTTTGCATGTGATGTCCTGGAGGATTTAAAAGGGGCCGAAAACACAGGGAGGTCAAAATAAAAAGCTAAAACGTTAAAGTAAGATTGGAAGGAAATTGAAAATGCCAAAATGTTCGAGTCTATATTAAAAGAGTTGCATGTGGCTTTAGTCTAATAATACAGATATGGCTTACAGTAGATTTTGGGAGAGATATTTATACATGTATCTGTATCGTTCTATATGTTTGAAATATATTCTGCAGTGTGCAGACAATGGACACTTTACTATTCCATGTGGCCATGGGAGAGGATTTGTGAATGGCAGTGAAGTGACGGAACTGACACTGGTCACATGATAATGACAACATGGTGAATTACGTCCAGATTACATTCATACTACACACATTCATACTATAAAGAACATACTTTTTTAGCTGTTGTGAAGTAGTTACTTATTCAAAATAAGTACTTACTCAAGAGAGTATGGGATTTCGGACACACCCTTTCTCTTCAGGCAGATTTATAGACCACAATGCAACATGATTTTGACGTTACAGCACAAAACTCTAGTGTATGATATTGGAGTTATTTTGACATTAAACCACACAATACTTGTAGCTACCATAAGCTGACTGTTATAGTTTATTGTATTATTATCTTTTTAACTTGTCATTTTTCGTATTTTACCCAACTGCCTAAGCATAGGCCTATAGAATGGTGTGTAAAACAAAGTCATAAGGTAAAAACTGTGCATAACAAATCAGCTCCATTGCGGATTCCAAATGATCCAGGGCTTAGGACATTCAATTTAAAGTAGGCATGAAATCAAATTTTACAATTATATTTAATATTGTAGTGTTTACTATAACTGATTTATCTGTGCACTTCATACATTTTTTAAAATTAATTTACCCTTATAATCTTTAATCAAATACTTTCCCTCCCCCATTAAAACGACTTCTCTTCTCTCCCGGTCATGTGCTTTGGTGCGAGGGCGGGGTTATCGCCCCCTGACTCGTTTCTGCATCGCCTCTCAGAAACCTGTCACTGATCGTAGCAATATGGTGGTTAGGTGCATTTTTCTCGGTGTACACAATACCTTCTTCAGGAAGGACTTGAGGCAAAAAGAGAGAAATATATGAGAAATTAAAGCTTTTTTTATGTCAAAATTACTTAATATAGTCGGACGAACAGCTTGTCGTGACGGCTCACACTTAGGAATGCAGCGTGTGTGAACGTGTTTACAACGCACCCCCCTTATAAGGGAGAGCTGAGAAAAAAGTTTTACAGAAATAAAAGGCTTAATATAAGTGAAATCTGTAGCATAAACCATCGAAAAGTGAGGAAATATGCTCAGTAACATATGTAGAAAAGATTTAGAGAGAAAATACATTTATTTAAGAGATAGATTGAGTTTTTCTCCACAACTGAGTGCAAACTGGCATTCAAATCTGCCTCCATTTTGTTAGCAACGCCCAACTTCCAAAGACCCAATCAATTCCCGAAGGACGAAATCAAGCCCTGATTATCTGTTGACTTTTATTTCCCTGAATATGAGGGTTATGTGAGCAGCATCCACAAATAGCACACATACACACACACACACACACACACACACACGTTGTGTTTTTGTGAATTGTAGGGACTTTCCATAGGCGTAACGGTTTTTATACCGTACATACTGTACATTCTATCCCCCTACACTGCCCCTGCCCCTGCCCCTAAACCTACCCATCACAGGAGACATACTGCGTTTTTACATTTTCACAAAAAAAAGTAGTATGTTTATGAATCCATTTACAATGTGGGGACCACTGGCTGGTAGGTAATCTCAGGTTTTACTATCCTTGTGGGGACATTTGTAATATAAACAAACACACACACACATACAGGTTTGTTTTGCTATCTAAGTGAGGACATTCCATAGGCATAATGGTTTTTATACTATACAATCGGTACATTCTATCCCCCTACACTACCCCTATGCCTAAACCTACCCATCACATGAAACATTCTGCATTTTTTTATTTTTAATAAAACATTGTTTAGTATGTTTTTAAAGCTATTTTAAATATGAGGACATATGAAATCTTAATACCAGTGTAATACCCGTGCCATTATACAAATTTGTGTCCTCATAAATCACAAAAACAAACACACACACACGCACGCACGCACGCACGCACGCACACACACACAGCATTATGACTGGCTTCAGCTTTAAACCCACACACACAAAGGAAATACTCTTACAGTCTGTATGTAAATGTTTTTATGCAATGCTGTGAGTGAGTTTACTTTCACTTATTTAACCTTAAGTGAATTCATCATTGAGTTTCAGATTTGAAGATTTTGCAAGTTATATCATGTCCCACTGAAACTCTTAAATCATCCACAGCCCCACCCTTTCATTACTGCATTTGTGGGATAAACATTTCAAGACACTCGACTAAAGAAAAGAAAGAAAGAAAGAAAGAAAAACAATGCATCAGTACAATGACATTTTTAGCCAGTAAGTCAATGTCTGGACATGCTGGTAGACAGTTTAGCAGACACACACACACACACACACACACACACACACACACACACACACACACACACACACACACACACACACACACACACACACACACACACACACACACACACACACACACACACACACACACACACACACACACACACACACACACACACACAAACAAACACATGCTTATTTGATATCACAGATTTGCCAGATAAACCAAGAATACTGTTTTTGGTGCAAAAATAGATGGAAAAATAGATGGGTATCACTTTTCAGAGTGTACTTAGGTTCATCCTTCAGAAATAGGTACAGAGAAAACATATACAGCGAAACATGATGGCAAAGTGTTTTGGTGGCTCATATTTGTGGGTAGTCTCTCAGACAGTGGCACTGCTGGTTTGGCATAATTGCCCCCTTCGGCCTGGGCAATGACTACTGTGCCCCCGCTGTGGGCACTAACTGGTCTTGCAGGGCGCTAAGAGATTTTATAGTTTGATTACTGTGGATTAATCTAATAAATGAAAATGACATATATCAGGACTGTGACAAACCCTCAATAACAACAACAACAATCCCTCACAGTCTGTCGTGGCTCTCTGTAGATGCTTTGCCAAGATGCCAGAAATGTGAGAGCACTTAGGATGTAATTATATATTTCTAACAGACACAAGCCCTCTTCATTTCAGCTTTTTCTGGAGCATTTTTTTTAATCTCAGTGAGGTCAAGCGAGGATATATCCGCCTCTCTCTCTCCACACACCTCTCAACGACGAGTCACATTCCTGTAACAAATCTCACATCACTATAATCAGTTTTTATGGGGGCAACAAATCAAGAGGTTTTGTGTATATTGGGTGTTTAAGTGTGTGTGAGTTTGAAAGAACAGAATAGAAATGGCTAGACGCAGTAATATGATAGAGGAAGAACAAGGTTAAATTATGCATTATGAGTTATTAAACGAAATGAATGAGCTGTTAATTAATGTATGGATGAATCACCTGCAATGCCGCTGGGTAAAGACACAGGGCCTTCTGTCACCTAACTCAGCATGCTGAGCCATATATCACGCCATACGCACTCTCTTTTCACTCTCCTTCTTTTATGCAGTATGCATTACAGAACATGAATTATAGAATATAATTTCAATATATCATTATACTGTACTGCCACAGGTGAGGCTCTGAAATGTTAGGAGCCCAGCAAATTATTATTATAAAATTATTTTCTTAGGATACTTTTTTAAAAAGTATATTTTATTTGTTTAATACACTCGTTTATCTACCCGAAATACATAAGTGTGATTGTAAAGAAAAGTAATAGTAGCCTACTAAAGCTCAACAAGCTGAATTTATTGAGGTCTCATTCATGTCTGTAGCAGACCAGGGCTGCGTTTCCCAAAAGCATTGTAAGCCTAAGTTGATCGTAAAAACGATCGTACGAGTGATCTTAATATTAAGGTCTGTTTCCCAAAAGCATCGTAAATTAAGTAGCACTTAGAGCGCGTTCTCGCGCGTTCATGTTAAGTAAATTTTTGGGACACACACGTGGAATTTCTGCGAGTGATCGTAACTTCGCTCGTAGGACGCGCTCTTTAGAGCTAAGATACATCGTTATTGGGAAACCCGGCCCAGAACGATTCATTGATTCATTCATAAAGACAGGCACATGTTTCGTTCTTGAAAGACACATGGTGCGTCCCAATTCGCATACTTTCCGTCCTCAATATAGTATTCGAAAATAGAATTAGTACATCCCAAATCGTATTATGTTGAAATGAGTATTCCAAAGATACTCTGATGGTCTACTATATAATTTATCCAAAGTGCATATCTGTGCCCACTCTAACAACTGAAACGAGTTGTTGGACGAGGATTTTATTAGAACAAACTTATTTTATTACTACAAACAAGTAAAAGGTGGTAAAAAAAAACTACAGACATGGAGGATGAAGGGGTTTGAGTGATTATTCATTAGTATCTAACCTGACGAAAATTCAATGTTATCAACATTAAATTTAATCTGCAACAGCGTTGTGAGGGGAGTCTCCGCATGAAAGACCCATGACTTGCAGATCAACATGCTACTACATTTCTGTCCGAAACGGTAGGAAATGAAATTAGATTAAATGTGGAGGATTTTAACTGTGACGATGATTGACAGGGCAGTTTAAATGGTGACGGGATGCACGTAACTAAGCGACAGCTTTGACCGTTAAAGATGACGAAGTAGTATGTCCTGAAGCTTTCATACTCTTCTGCGACACACTCAAAAGTATGTACTTTTTCTTCACAAAAACAGTACATAGGTTGTAGCATAAGTAGGCAAATTGGGACGCAGCTGTTTTTGAACAAATTGGTTGAGTAAACAATTCAATGAATCGTTCAAAAACATTCTCTTGTATAGTTCCTGAAAGATTCAGTGTTTTTGAACAAAACTATTAAGAATGAAGTAAATTATTAACTTATTCACAAAAAACAGTTACTTGTTTTGTTGAACCAAGCATTTTGAACTGAGTTGTTCAAAAAGTTGAGAGAATGATTCAAATGATTGACGAGTGGCTCATAAAACCACTTGTTTTGTTCCCGAATTATTCAGTGTTTTTAAACAAATCAGTTGAGTAAAGGATTCAATGACTCATTCATAAAAGCAGTCACTTATTTAGTTCCTAAATGAATCATAATTTTTTAACGAATCATTTGAGAGAATTTAAATATGAAAATAGCCACCAATTGGTGTAACGATGTAACCTAGGTGAGTCGCTGAAAAATCCTCACTATTAACGGCTTGTCTGGTACGTGCAAAAAACCAGAGTGAGGCATATAGTGAAAAGTCTCAGCGGTCTTGGATTGCTATATCAGCACTCTTGAAAGGCAGCTCAACCAATCAGATGCGAGGACCAGAACTAAGTATGAAGTGCCATATTTACGCAGTGGTTTGTTCATATCCCAAATCCTTAGTATGAGCGACAGATATAATGATGTTTGCCTTAGTAAGCACCACTAATGAGTATACGTCTCCAGATGTGTGGCAGTGCAGTATAATGAAGCAAATGTTGGCAGGTCTTCATGGAATTCGAAATTTAATGGGTTTGGTGAGTATGTAGACTATATAATGTCACCACCTAATTGATGAATCAAAATAATGTGGCTCATAATCCCTCATATGAATTCCTATCCTATTCAAGCAAATCATTTGAAAAATGAGCACATTGACTTTCATGTATTATTAGTGTTAATATCATCACCACAGCTGACTTTCATTGCAGGTTGAGTCTGTTTAACTGCTGCTAGAGATTTGATGTGGTTTCAGTCACATGAGGTGTTTGGCTATTAAGAGGGTCATTAATACATAATGTTGTCTCTGGTCATAAAAGGCTGCTCTCATTCCTGCCCTCTCAGCCTCTGGCCTTAAATATTAATGCCCTACATATGCTGCCCGGCATGTGGAGCATTATTAGCTTTATATTGAAGGAACAAAGGTTAGGGCTGAGAGAGGGGCACTGGGCATGGGGGTTTATAACACTCCTGGAATCAGCTGTGAAGGGTTGTACAGAATAGCTAAGCTGCTTTTGTGAAAGAGAAAGAGCAGTCCTGTACAATAATCACTGTGTAGTTCCCTATATTGAACCACACTTATGGTCTATAATCATCATTTCAAATTGCACAGGAAGCCATATTGCTTTTGCCTTCATCATAATATCACACAATTGTATTTTGTTCTCCTTCAGCACTCCAAGAAGTTGAATCCATTCTTTTCCATTTCAAACGTGGAAGCGGTTTTCCTCTGGATTATTGATCTCTTTGAAGAAGCTGCTGGTGAATTACTTGCAGCTTTTTCTTTAATAATTCTCAGAACACTCATATTCTTTTAGAACAACTCAATCTATGTTAGCAACCATGTTTTGCTCACCAGAGACCTTCCCGTGAAGCTTATGCCCATTGGCACTGGCTAGTTAAATGGCCAATGTACCTATACGTTCTGCACCCCTGAGTTGAGCTTGGCTACGGTGGGGGATGAAGAGATGTGATTTGCCTATAGGGTAAGACCATGTGGGGGAAGATATGGGGCTCCTCGATTACTTTGTGGAGACTCCTCTGGCCATGGGAATGGTATAAATGGAAGCACAGCTGCCGGTGAGACCCTGGTCTGAAATTCTGTTTCTTGTACTACAACAAAATGACCTGAGGGAAATTGGGACTATCCCCTTTGTTTTCACTCTGTAGAATCCAATTGGATTGTGTTGAGTTTGTTCTGGCTCAGAAATTTGAGACAGGTGGGAAATATTTGTATTTGAAGCTAAAAAAAATATATTTAAAAAACATATTTTATTTTAGTTCCAAAACCCAGTTTAATCCCATCTTAAGACATCAACAACACGCTTAATTTCTGACATATTTTAAGGGAAAATTGCATATTTTCTTGTCAAGAAATAAATACCAGAATGCATTGTAACAAGTGAAAAAAAGATGAATCAAGACAAATGTTTATAATGTAATCTTTTCTTAAAGATATTAATACTTTTATTCGGCAAGGATGTATTAAATGGATGGATAAGTGACAGTATTCATTTATGTTAAAAAAGATTTGTACTTCAAATAAATGCAGTTCTTTTTAACTTTCTATTCATCAAAAAATCCTGAAAAAATGTACCATGGTATCAAATACATTATGCAGCACAACAACTGTTTTAAACATTATAAGAAATTTGTAATGTGCAGAAAATCAGCATATTAGAAGGATTTCTAAAGGATCATGTGACACTTAAGACTGGAGTAATGATGCTGAAAATTCAGATTTGCCATCTATTAATTACATTTCAAAATATAATCAAATAGAAAACAATTAATTTTAATTTTAATAATGTTCACAACATAATTATTTAACTGTATATTTGATCAAATACATGCAGCCTTGGTGAACATATGAGACTGCACTTAAAAAGGTTACACTTTATTTTGATGGTCCACTTTAAACATTCTACTAACTATAAGTAACTTTGCAAGTACATGTCAACTAACTGTCATTAAAGTATTAGTTGACTGTCAGTAGACTGGTAGGTTATGGTTAGGTGTTAGGGTTCGGGTTAGTAGAATAAGTTGAATTGTAGTTGCCAAGTTACTTATAGTCAGTAGACAGTCTGTTGGGGGACCAACAAAATAAAGTTTTAGTAAATATTAATCAGACAGTCTACAAATACTCTAATGACAGTTAGTTGACATGTAGTCGCAAAGTTACTTATAGTTGGTAGAATGTCTAAAGTGGACTATCAAAATAAAGTGTTACCCTTAAAAATCTTACCGACCCCAAACTTTTGAACAGGGGTGTGCATGTACTTCATTCAATGCTGAAAAATAGAAATCGTATAGAAAAAGCATTTGACTTAATATTTGTGTTAGCCATGTCTTTTTAGAGCCCGATCACACGAAAATACGTATAAATAATACGAGAATGCAATGTTGTGGAATGTATATACGCCAAAATGAGTTTTGGAGTGCAAATGGCATGCAGTTTTTCACATGCATCTGATATGCACTTTATGGCGTATTATACACACAAACCATCCACCCCATCCTACCCAGGAGCGTGTCATATACACGGCATAAATTGCGTATCATATGCACGCGAAAAACTGCGTACCATATGCACGCCATATGCAAAACTCATTTTGGCGTATACATTCCACGACATTGCACACTCGTACTATTGATACGCATTATCATGTGATCGTGTTGCTTTTTAATATCATTGGAGTATCAGGTCGTTAGCTTAGCAACATGCTAATGCTAAATCTAATCAGTAGATTCAATATATTCAGCTAAATCTATTGATTTAGTGTAGTTGAGGTCACTTATGAGGCTCCTTGAAGGCAGATGCCTATGTAGCCAGTAGACAATAAGGGAGTTTATATATGTTGGAAATGAGCTATGTTAAGTTCATTATTAATATCATTAAATATAGTAGGATGGTCACCTTATTTGCAGTTTTCAAAATCCATTTTAACTTTGCTTTGAATTAATGAAAGACAGATTTTTGATGGTAGGCAAAGTCGCACAGGAATAAAGCCAGAGCAGAAAGAAGCCATCCCACATGCAGCCCACTCCCATGCACTCCCATTCTCTGCCAACCAATCACAGAGGCAATGACCTGTTTTAAGACATGTGTGCCACCAATATTATTCTAAATGACACGTCATGTGAATATCAGGCTATATTTAGAAATGGCGTGAGTGTACAGAGCGGCCATATTTGGCAGAGTGCTAAAGGCCGGGTCTGAGTTTGTGTGTGGGAGAGATGGTCTCAGTCTTTTCCCCAGGCCAAAGTTTCTGGGAAGGGTTCCAGAGGAGGAGATCGAGAGATGGAAGGAAAGGCCGGAGGAACCCAAGACCCTCTATGGGAGCAGTGCATGTGGCAAGACATATTCCCACACTATTCTTGGGGTCCGATTCTGGTGTTTACTCACAGCATCCACAAAGACACTGTACCGAGGCACACCATAAATAGACACACATATAATCACCACAATCACAAACAATAGCTTTCATGCCAACATCCACTGAGATTAAGAGCCATGTGGTTTATAATCTACAAATATCAGGGTTTCTCACAATGATGTTAACAGGTTTCCTGTGTATGTACACTCACCATTCAGACACACCACTGCCCAGCAAGCCGTGTCCCTTCAAATTTGTCCAATGCAGGTATATTTTTAGTGTCTGGTGCTCAGCAGTGAAACTTTCCAGGAATCCATCAGGCGATTGGCAGGAATCGGACTCCAGTGTTTACTCTTCTGGGCTTTTTCGCCAGTGCAGTGAGACAGCAGTGGACCAGAGAGGCCTTTCTGTACACCTGAACCAGACTCCAAACTCAGCCGTTCCCCAACCCCCATCATGCTACCTCTAAAACATGTACAACACAACCCTTAATCCTTGATCACTATGCATGCAATCAATAATTCATCCTGTCTTTATTTGCATAATTGATCATGACAACTGACTACAGCTGTCTTAAATGGAATTTTCAGGTTTGCATGCCGTGAATATCCAGAGAGATCTTTATGAAGATGATATTATGTATTGATGTTCAAGTGTTTTGAACCCCCCTGGGGATTTACTTGTTGACTTTACAAGATCTTGTCATCAATCAAAATTAGTTGATGTGAACTGGAACTCGTGCGGAACATTACACAAACTGCCATAAAGTGATATGATATCACTTTACAGAGAACCATTAAAATACCTGGTATTAAGCACAGCCTAAAACACATATGATGTCGTACATTCATCCGTAGATCTATCATGTTAAGTTCTCAATCAAAGTACAATTATGCATTTTTTACAGCCTTGGTTAAAGGAATACAAAAATAAGGTTACAAAAGACCATTGAAAAACCATTTTGGGTACCTCAAGGAAACATTTTTAGTGAACAGTTCTTAAAAGAATCATTTGTATTAGTGTGAAGAATATTTTAATAATCTGAAGAACCGTATTCCTTTACAAGGAAACTTTGTCATGGAACCACACTGTATTTAACTTTATAAATTAACTTTATTTTTAAGAGGCCGCTGTAACATTAGAATTTAAGCTTTTTTTTTCCCAAGTCAGATTGGTTTGTTTTGGTCTTTGTGAAATCAGTTTTTCAAACTTGGGTACCCGCTTGTGAAAAGGTGATCTGCGAACCAATTTGTTATTTCATATTATGGATTTTGCTAATGTTCTCAACTGGTAAGAAAGCAATCCATCTCACATTGTCTTACATTGCACTGCATTCGATGTACTGTATATATTTCATCAGTACTTGCTTTGGTTTGGAATCAAACTCATGACCATGACATTGCGCTATGCTCTTCTTGTCTTGATCTCGCTTTGCTTAATACTCCACTTGACTGAAAGAATAAAATCTGATGGCATCTGATGAAGTGTTCAAAGCAGGAAATAGGTTAATCAATGTCTACTGCATCTTCCTTTTTTTTTATTATGTTTAAATTTGTACCAAGAAAGATGCATTATAGACATTAAAGTGTCCCTTTCCAGCTCACCGCTGCATCTGCATAACAAACTGTTGTTCTCACAGCAACTGTTGGTTCGGTGAGGGCGTTTGTCTCAGTGAGTGCAGACACAGGACTGCACTTATCTCCTGTGTGCTGCCACGGTCTTCCCATGGGTGCTTCAGCTCCGTTGAAGAGTGTTTCCTCAAAAAAGAGCAACACGGGTGTGACACTGTGTCTTTTTCAAGACGTCATTCCACCCGTGCATTTCTGGATGCGGTTGTTTCCTGTCCTGACGGCCACGATCCCGCATAAACATATTGAGACTGCGTTCGTGGGTGATCCATGTTCTTTCAGGGGAACGGGATCACGTTGACGCTCTGTTCGTCTCACCTTCCTTGTGAGGGTTTGTGTGTTCAGCGCGCCGTGTGCCATCTAGCTGCCGGGTGACAGTGGGGGTTGTCACGGTAACCCAGCGCGCGCTCAACGCTTCAGATGTGTGATTGAGACTGTGACTCCTCAAACAGGGTTTAGTCCCTTTGCTTATACCCCGATCTAGTTTCTTTTCTGGTGCACCAGCTTTGGCTGATAAGCCTGGGTGACCTGAGGTTTACAGTGAGGCTTCCCCGCCGAGTACCTATCCGTGGGCCCCCACTCCTCTATCGCATCGCAAGCATGTTGAGACTGTGTTCGTGGGTGGTTTATGCTCTCTCATGAGAGCATAACCAAGTCGGCATGTTGTTCATCTTGCCTTTTTCATAAGGGCTTGAGTGTTCAGCCTGGGGGAAAACCATTGGTAATTCTGTTCTGCCACTGGTGTTAAAAACAGCCAGTGATACCCAAATTCTAAAGAGCAGTTTCAATACCTCTGGGTCTCGGGAGTTCAGGAATGTCAGCGTATGACACTACAAAGCCTCGCCGCTCTCATTCCCCTCCCCACAAGAGGGTGAGAATGGCAGTGTGTGTGACGCTACAAAGCCTCGCCGCTCTCATTCTCCTCCCCACAAGAGGGTGAGAATGGCAGTGTGTGACACTACAAAGCCTCACCACTCCCATTCGCCTCTTCTCAGCGGTGTGAGGACTACAGTGTGTGACGCTATGCCTTGCCGCTCTTGTTCCCCACTGAGGAAGGAGGTGAGGCAGGCCGTATGCGACGGAACAAAACCTTGCCACGCTCAGCCCCTCCTTCAATCGGAGAGTGTGCTTGCCGGTGTACGACACTCCCATGCGTTGTCACCCTCTGGTGCCTCTTCAAATCGCCAGCAGGGGTTGCTGGCTGTGGGGATGCACATAAGCGGCCTTCCCACACTCGCACACCCCCTCAGCGGAAGCAGGTAGTGTTGCACAGCACACCCAGACCCCACTTCGGGCCACTACCATGCCATCTGAGTGCCCCGCTGCTGGTACGTCTGTGGTGCTGTTGGTTTGCTTGCACGGTCACTGGGAGCCCATACGGACAGCACGGCGGCCATTGCGTACTTCAAAGAAAACAGGGTGGTCTACGTTCCCGTCGCATGTCACTACTCGCCCGCCATCTCCTCCGTCTCTGGAGTGAGAAGCATCTGAGGTTGCTTCATGCCATTCACATTCCAGGCCTGCTCAATCGTGCAGCCGACGAGCTCTCACGTCAGCAAGTGTTCCCGGGAGAGTAGAGACTCCATCCCCAGGTGGTCCAGCTGATCTGGAGTCACTTCAGGACCGCACAGGTAGACCTGTTTTCTGCCCCGGACACGACCCACTGCCAGTTGTTTTATTCCGTGACCGAGGGGAACCTCGGCTCGGATGCTCTGGCACACAGCTGGCCCTGGGGCCTAAGCAGATATGCGTTTTTCCCAGTGAGCCTTCTTGCACAGACACTGTGCAACATCAAGGAGGATGAGAGCAAGTCCTGTTGGTTGCCCTGTATTGGCCCAACCGGACTTGGTTCCCGGAACTAGTGCTCCTCGCGACAGCACCTCCTTGGCCCATTCCTCTGAGGAAGGACCTCCTGACTCAGAGATGGGGCACCATCTGGCACCCACGTCCGGACCTCTGGAAACTCCATGTCTGGTCCCTGGACAAGACGTGGAGGTTCTAGGTGGCCTCCCACAGGACAGTGGTAGATACCATCACTTCCGCTAGAGCTCCCTCTACGAGAAGGCTCTATGCGCTGAAGTGGAACCTGTTCGTCGATTGGTGCTCTTCTCGCCGAGAAAACCCCCAAAGATGTTTGATAAGTTCGGTGCTTTCCTTCCTACAAGACGGGTTGGAGCGAAGGCTGTCTCCCTCCACCCTCAAAGTTTATGTTGCCACAATCGCTGCTAATCATGACATGGTAGATGGAAAGTCCTTAGGTAAGCAAGTTCTGATCATCAGGTTCCTGAGGGGGGCGAGGAGACTAAATCCACCTTGCCCTCCCTCTATACCCTCTTGGGACTTAACTCTGGTGCTAACCGCACTGCAGAGAGCGCCCTTTGAGCCTTTGCAGTCAGCTGAGTTAAAAGTACTCCTGACTGCATTGGCCTCCATCAAGAGGGTAGGGGACCAGCAGGCATTTTCGGTTGACGAATCGTGCCTGGAATTCGGGCCTGGTAACTCTCATGTAATCCTGAGACCCCGGCCTGGATACGTGCCCAAGGTTCCCACCACTCCCTTCCGGGACCAGGTGGTGAACCTGCAAGCGCTGCCTTCGGAGGAGGCAGACCCAGCCCTAGCTTTTCTCTGTCCAGTCCGCGCCGTGCTGACTTACGTCGACCGAACGCAAAGCTTCAGGACCTCAGAGCAACTCCTCATCTGTTATGGAGGTCAGCAGAAGGGAAACGCTGTCTCCAAGCAGAGGATGGCCCACTGGATAGTGGATGCCATCGTCTTGGCGTATGAGACTCAAGACGTGCCCTGCCCGCTCGGGTTAAGAGCCCACTCCACTAGGGATGTTGCTTCTTCCTGGGCATTGGCTTGTGACGCCTCGCTGACAGATATTTGTAGAGCTGCGTGCTGGGCGTCACCTAACATGTTTCGCTAGATTCTACAGCCTGCGAGTAGAGCCGGTAGCTTCCCGTGTGCTCGCTTCCCATAGTCAGTAACACCGGAGTGCCCATTCTAGTGTCGGCTTGCTGCGCCATTCCCTTCCCCATGGAATGTATACGTGCCCTTATCTGCTCCAGTCGAGTTCCCCTAAGGATAGGCGAACCCTGTCAAGTCCTCCACATCCCGCGGCAGTCGGATGTGGCAGAGCATCGGACGCCAGGTTTAACACTCGTATGCATTGGTGGAACTTGTGTTAGGCTGGGTTCCATATGTTGTGACCCCCATTGCGGTCCCATATGTGTATTTTTCCACGGTACAGCTCCCTATGGCGAGCTCGTATCTTTCCCTCAGCAGAGTTCCTCTGCCATCCCAGTACGGTGTTGTTCTCCCGCGTAATTGGCCGGGGCCACCCCTGGGATTTCCGTATGTTGCACTGCCCAAGGCCAGTCCATACGTGTATTCTCCACATGGTAAGTCCCTCCGGGCATGATGTGGCTTCCGCAGCGGCCCTCCGGGCACGCTTCCCAGCGTTATCCAATAGTCTGCTGAGTGGGTCTTGCGGAACAGCAGTGTGACTCTCCCTGCATGAGTTTTCCCGTCCGGAACAGATGGGGTCTGAGGGGCTCTTCGCTGGGCTCTGGAAGTGGTAGTAACTGTGGCATTTTCCAAAGGGATCCCAATTCGTCGGTGATGTCCGACGTACGTTGTGACTGACTGAACGTGACTGACTGAAAGGGAACGTCTCGGTTACGTATGGTAACCCTTGTATGGGGCAGTCATGGCCTAGTGGTTAGGAAGTTAAACTGGTAACCCAAAGGTTGCTGGTTCGATTCCAGAACCGGTGGGAAATGACTGAGGTGCCCTTGAGCAAGGCACCTAACCCCTAATCGCTCCCCGGGCGCCACACAAGGCTGCCCGCTGCTCTGGGTGTTTGTATACACGTTTGCAGTGTGTGTGTGTTAACTACTCACTACTCTGCTCCTAATGTGTGTGCATTAACTGGATGGGTTAAATGCAGAGGTCAAATTCCAAGTATGGGTCACCATACTTGGCCGTCACGTGTCACACACTGTCACACACTTGTTCCCTGAAGGAGGGAATACAAGACATACATGGCCCAGTCACTAGTTCGGCTCCTCAGTGAAAAACAATAGTGCCCTGCTCTCGCTTCCTGTTTATACCTGCAGTGCGGGGCGGAGCGCAAGATGCAAATCTCACACGCCAATAGCCCATTGGCCAGTTCTCTATCTAGAAGCTGATAGGGGCTCCCTGAAGTGATCCCCAATTCGTCAGTGACGTCCGACATACGTCTCCACTCCCTCCTTCAGGGAACGAGGGTTACCATACGTAACCTAGACGTTTTCCTGCATGAACGTAGGTTTGTAACAAATTTTCATAATGTCTGCCTATGCTCTTCATTGGCTGCCTGCGAATGTCTACTTTGACCTGCCCTTAAACACTGTAGTGGTTGCTGAGGCCTTGAAGTATTGTCGACATGTTGGCTGTTTTCTGTGCCGCGAAAGCAAAGTTGGTATGGTAAAGCCAACGGCATTCGTATCACTGTGTATACAAATGCTGAAGAGTTGAAATTCAGATATGACAATGGCTAGTTAGTTTCCCACATGTTCTGTAAGCAGCAGACCAATCAAAACAGACTGGGCCATCTGACCAATTAGAGTAGAGTAGGCTCTCGGAAAGGAGGGGTTTGGAGAGACTGGATCCTTGATCCAGCCATTGTGAGAAAATACAGGTGATGCTGCAATGTATATTATAAGAACATTAAAGTGTTTTTGACCTTGGATTCATGTAAACCTATTGTAATAGACTGCCAAAACAAAATTAGAAACCTTTAAAATGGCATAATAGGGGCAGTTTTCAGGGTGTATTCACACTTGTCTTGTTTGGTTCGATTGAATCGAACTCAAGTTCATTTCCCCCATTGGTGTGGATCTTTTGGGCACGTGTGAATACAGCAATCGCACTCAGGTGAGAGACTTAGCTGAAGAGGTGGTCTCAGTCCGGTTCCAAGCGAACTCTGATACCTAATCCATCTTCTGCGCAGTTCCACTGTCAGCATGCCATGGTAGGCACACATAAGAGCATGCTCTCTCTGCCAGAACTGTCTTGCAGCACAGCAAAATCCTAATTACAACATTGTATAGATCAATGTTTCTCAACTGGTGGGTCGCGACCTGGTGGGTCGCGAGAGTGCCTGAGAAAAACCCGATTCAGTGGTCAGATGATATGTTGTCAGGGTATATGTTAGTGTCATTATTCTAACATTGTTTCCGTAGCTTGTTACGAAATAAGTCTCTCTCACCTCAGAAAACCGAACTTTCCTGTCCTGTCAGCCATTATACACTGTTCTCATAGCACGCACTGTTCTTCAGTTGCACACGCAAATGTGGAGGAGTATATCACTTCATATATAAAGCGAAAGAGAAACTACAAGCATGCAACGTTATGTTGTCAATTTGAATGAAATAAAAGTAAAGTACCAAACAACTTGTGTTCGCTGGGAAGGATTTGCATGCAGTTATGATGTTCATTCTGTTCATCAGGAGCAGTTTATATGATTCATTAACAGTTCATGTTGGAATTGTGTATTCACCATAGTAACTGTTGTTTCTATACCCCCGAAATGCCACTTTATTTTCACTTTATATTATTATAATTTTTTTTTAATTAGTGTGGTTGATTGACACGCATTGATATGACGAAGAAGTAGTAAGTAGATTAAGAAGAAGATGAACAGCTAATGCTGCTTGCCAGTTAGCAAAAAGTGTGTGAATGGTTTTGGCCATAGACATAATATGTCTTATGGGTTTTGGCAAGCACGTAAATACTGTCTCTCTTCTTCTTCTTCTGTGTGACAAGCGAGTGTCAGAAGCGTAAAGTGCCGCAGCACCAGCTTGTGTACCGGGAGAGCAATCGAATTTGCACGTTCACTCGGCGCATAGCCAGTGAAAATCGCTTGGGTGTGAACACTCAAGACGCGCCGAAAAACGTCACGAAAAACGCTGGCGATAAGCGCGCGCTATATTCGTCCCGGTGTGTACAAGCCTTAAGCTTATTGGCCTATTTATTCATCAGTATTAGTCATATTCGTACAATTTATGCATGTTAAGTGGGACAGTACTTGTGTGTCAACAATTTTTGTCAGATAAATTTGCTTGTTTTTTTAAAAACAACCCTTTTATATATATAAATTAAACATTCCTTAAAATATATATATTAAAAAGTGGGTTGCGACTTAATGACTATGGGAAAATGTGGGTCCCATGGCCAAACAATTTGAGAACCCCTGGTATAGATAACAATGTATCATATGATGCTCATAAGTTTCTGCATATTGCGTTAGTAGCTAATAACACCAAATCAGTAAAATAATAAAAATGGCACTATACCAAATGATCTCCATGATTAGCCTGTTTTTGCACTTCCTGCTTTTCCCTGCTTGAGAATTTCTGTCCAATGAATGGATGACCTTAGCACAGGGTTTTGTTTACAAATTTTGGTTCACTTGCAAAAAGGGAAGTGTGAAAGCGAACCACACCAAACAAACAAAAAAAAAATCTACATTGTATTTGGTCCGGATCAAAGGACGTGAACTAGCAGACTTTGCTGGTGTGAACACACCCTAAATATCTGTTTGTGTAACCAGTCCTACTTGACCCACTGAGCGGGATTCAAACCTTAACCTCAGGGGAGTGAGGTTAATAAGCTGAGGTCTTACTGGTCTATGTCCGTTACACACCTTAACCCCACTCCTATCTGGGTCAATGGCACCAAATGCAACCGGTCATACCTGACCCGCTCCGAGTGGGATTAGAACCGGAGTCTCTAGCGTGGGAGGCAAGTGCGCTAAGAAGGATGCTAAAGACCACAGCCGCTAGAGTGCCTCTTGAGATCAGGGGAGTGAGTTTTACACGCACAGCTCTAACTGGCTTACGTCCATTACACTCACCCCCCTAAACCTCACTCCCATCCGGGTCACGGCACCAAATACAACCGTCCTACTCAACCCACTCCAAGCAGGATTGAAACCAGGGCCTCCAGGACGCTAGAGCAATCATGGGAGTGAGGTTTACACATAGAACTCTTATTGGCCACCGTCTCTCATATGTCTCTTATATTTTGTTAGATAGTTAGACATGACATTATGTTGTCTTGGAAAGCGCTGGAAAGGTCAATGACAGGCTGACTACATGACAAGACAGCTGCCTTCGGTTTCAGATGCATCCTGCACTCTTAACAATGGTGGGATGTTTCAACCCATGTTTGGGTAAACTATATATACAAACCCAAATGTTGGTCGATTTTTTTCAATTACATTTTTAAACCCAGTGTTTGGATTTGTCTATATTTGACCCAAACATGGGTTGAAACAACCCAGCATTTTAGAGTGTGGGTGTGCCTTGGCTTTTAAGCTGTTTCCCAGCAGGCGATATCAATCAGCAGGTAATTACAGGTTAGCTGTTAATTGCAAAACAGGTTAGAACAGGAAGTGCACAAGGCCTGAGCGGCAAGAGCAAAGGCGTAACAGGACATTTAGTATACAGTATGTACTGTACTCTTGCTGCCATAATGTATTACATGTCTGCAGTGTGTCAATAGGAAGCGTCGACACAATCAAGACACATAAGTTACCAACAGCTGTCATCTGCCTTGTCAGCCAGGCCTTGTAAGAACTGACAGGTAACATTTCCTCATCTTTAACCCTTTCACACTTACATACAAACACATGGTCCTGCACATAAAGATGATATATGTGACATTGTGATGACCAGCTCCACTCTGAGCAACATGGTGTGCCTTTTAGCATGAAGGTCATATGTAAATATCTGAACCTTGACACTGTGGAATCACTTCCTTGTTCCACATCCAGAATATGTACTTTTACATTCAAGTACTGCTATTTTCATATGAGTGATAGACCAGAAAACAGCACACTCCTTTGGAGGAAATAAAATGTTAACGCATTTAACGCAGCATCCATTTTTTCCCTGCCATCCTTTGGCTAGCATTACGATATAATAACTCTCTTGTTCATGCAAATGCTTTTAAACCATTCACACACAAAAGAGAAAGTGCAGTGCTGGTGCACATCTGTGAATCTCTGGTCTGTGTGATACATTCATGCACACAGAAAGACGCTTCAAAACAGAGCTTGCACAGACAAAAACAGAAAATTATGCCAAAATTCCTGCTTTGTTGAGGTCTTAAAGTAACAGCAGCCTTATATGTTTATGGTGTTTTTAATATGCTTTAAGACAAACCATGTACAAATTCATAAGTCAACACCATGGCTGAGAATTTTCTCCTTAAAACTGCAGTGAACCAAAGATAGTCTCAAAAACAGTGTTTCTGACATCACAAATGACCTTGTAACCAATCGCATCAACATGAGGGCGGGCTTTAGCATATCATTTACTATGACTGCTCTGAAGCAGGGGAAACTCAAGAGAAACCAGTTTATCCTGGTATCATTTTTCTGTTGATATGAAAAAATGTGTATATTTAGCAGGTGAATTGTGTATATGATGTATATTACCATGATGAACTATATGCCTTTCTGGCCCCACTTTATATAAGATGGCCTTAACTACTATGTACTTACATCAAAAAATAAGTACAATGTACTTACTGTGTTCAAATTGTATTGCAAAACACCTTTGCTGATATTGATATGGGATACGGGTAGAGTTAGGGACAGGTGTGGTGGTATGGGTAAGTTTAAGGGTAGGGTTAGGTGTGAGGGAAGTGTCAACAGTGTAATTACAAATGTAACTACAGAAATTAATTACAGATGTAATTACATGCAGGTATTTTTTTTAAATGTAAGTACAATGTAAAAACATGTATGTACACAATAAGTGCGTTGTTTCAAATGATTAATTGAAATGTTAGTACATAGTAGTTAAGGCCACCTAATATAAAGTGAGTCCCTGAGATGGTGAACGGGAACATGGTTTGTGTAAAATTAGCAACACATTTTTAGCTGTTTGAGTCAAGCAAAAGGCTAATAATATGAATTACCATTATGTGTCCGACGTTGTAAAGAGCGATACCATTGTGCAGCATTTACTACAGTAACTTGAGTAAAAGTTGACCAAGTGGATCTCTGAGCTTATGCGAGTGAATGGAGGCGGGGCTAATTTGCATATACATTGATCCACTTATACCCCTTTTCCACCAAGGCAGTGCTAGAGCTAGTTCGGAGCCAGAGCCTAGTTTCAAATCGGTTCTTTGTGTTTCCACACCCAAAGCCCCAGCTCCGAGCCAGGAAAAGTGGTTCTTAACCCTTTCGCACGTAAGTTCTAAATATTCCGACTGGCAGCCTGGCGTGAGTTTTTTCTAATTTCCATGGTAACACATCAACCTTGACACGTGTGAGTTTTCGCAGTCACAATGGCGCTCTTGGTGGATGACCGCGTGCAGGTGAGCACTCTGAATGTTTTGCTTTATTTTTTTCATTCAAAACCTCTCACATTATTTGTTAGCGTGTACACACGGTTTACATGTTTATGTTGCTATTTTTTCCCACTGCTTTGAATTTCGCTTGCACACGGCATTTTGCATCTCCCTCACAACATCCGCGTGACAATTGGTGAGTATATTTTAGTTTTTTTCCCTATAATACCTATAGTACATATAACTATTTACAAGCATGCAATAAATATGAATAAAGATGTTTAAAAAAATCTCTAGTAAAACGAACAGTACTCAATAATGTGGACGTTCAAATGTCATGTTTGTCGTTTTGCACATTGCAAATATGCTCCGTGCATTCGGTAAAGTTATTAGGGTTCAGTTGACTTGAAACGTGACATGAATAAATTATATATTATTTATGTTTTAGTGTTAATATTGTTACTGAGTTTTATATTTCACTAGGAAAGCAGAGAAAAGCTATATGGTCACGCCTAGACTTAGCTTGCATATATATATATATATATATATATGTGTGTGTGTATATGTATATGTATGTATATATATATATATATATATATATATATATATATATATATATATATATATATATATATATATATATATATATATATATATATATATGTTTACATGATGTCAAATACCATGTACCCTTTCTCTGCTTTGCTAGTGAGAAATGTGTTGTATAAGTTTAGCATAATTCAAACGTATGTCATTTGCTAAAAAATAAATTGCAAAATGTACACATTTCATTCATGTTTTATTAAATCTCTTCAATTTAAGCTAAATGTTTTTTTTGTTTAAACTATTATACATATATACACTTTCTAATAAAATTACAAAACAAATTATAAATATAATTACAATGAACAACAATCAAAATAGTATTATAAACAAAACAATAAATATACTATGGTAACAACATCTTTAAAACAAACTATATACATATGTTTATACTAAACAAATTACATATATAATTACAATTAATACATGCAAATAAATAAACTGTGACTTTTTACAGGATTAATAATTCTTCAGTGTGTGGTACTCCTTTTATACTTTTACAGGTGAATGTTGGCATCCCTTTCCGGTTTGCACGCACAGTCCCACAAGCTCCAGTGCCAAGAGACAAGAGGTGCTGTATATATGCAAAATATGTTCTGGCGTTGTGGAAGAAGTCTCGTCTTCACCCTCAATGTTGTCAAGAGCTTCAAGGTTCAGGGGAAGGTCTTCATCGCTGTCACTCTCTGCCTCACTGTCAAAATTCTCCTCATCAGAATTAAAAAAAATCTCCTCAATCTCCTCACTTGTCAGTTGTCTTCTTTTAAATAAATTGTCTGCCATTTTCTCTGAAGTAGTTAAAAACTGGTAAATTTTATTTAAAATTGTGTCTGAAGTTAGTACCAACGCGAGTGTGAGGTAACAGTGACGTCAGCGGGAAAAAATGCTTGCAATGCATGACTGTTCAAATGTTTTATTTTATACAAAATATTTTCAAACTTGTTAACTAAATTAAATGCATGCACGTGAACTCCTTATGGTTTATATACTTATTAAAAATATATATGTTAGTTGATCGGTAAATTATCATGAGCTGTGGGCGGGGCGCCGCCATTATGTGTTTACAACTGTACCAGGGAGCTGAAGCCTGCTGGATTTACAACACAAGATCACCCACTTCTCCTGATATATGTGACATTGCGTGAGGGAACAGCCTAAACTGATCGTACGCGTCAAAGAGTAGAAAATGATTGTGTTATTTGATCTGTAATGTTAAAGCGAGCCGCGATCTGTAATGTTATAGCGTGCTAACGTTATGGGCGCTCGTGCCGCGATTATATGTTTACAACTGTACCAGGGAGCTGAAGCCTGCTGGATTTACAACACAAGATCACCCACTTCTCCTGATATATGTGACATTACGTGAGGGAACAGCCTAGACTGATCATGCACGTCAAAGGGTAGAAAATGATTGTGTTATTTGATCTGTAATGTTAGCATGGGCCATTATGTTTACAACACTGATATCTTGCTATTTTATATATTAGTATGCAATTACAAACTATATTTTGTTTTTGCTGATATTTTGTGGTTGTGTAATGTAATTTGAAGTGTATGAAACCTAAAATAAACATTAAAAGACACTGAGCTCAGTCAGTCTCTCACTCACTCAGTCTTTGGCTCGGCGCCAGTCAGCGCGCTAAAGCAGTTTTGAAATTTGAATTTGGCAGTTGATCACTGAGCGTTCTAATCACACCAGTATGATCGTACGCTCCAGGGACCAGCCTAGATTGATCACACGGGTTTGATCGTACGTGTCAAAGGGTTAAGTAGCACCAAAACATTGTTGGGCTAGAACAGGGCTAGAAGTAAGAACCGATTACGTCAGGCGCTGGGGGCGGGGTCAACAAGACCAACACAAACTTGAGATCCGCCATTGTTGAAATAGCAGTTAATGGAGCTAACAGCTGCTGCTCGTTTGTAATCTCCGTCTATACAAATTACGGCGAACTTAATGAATGCGTTTGATTCGCTGTGTTTTAGTTGTGTTTTGATGCCGATGTAGGATTGTAAAGCCATGTGAATCAATAGTAACGGAACGTTTGCATTGTTGATGGAAGACTTGTTCGCAGCGGTGCTGTGCAGAGACCGATCGCCGTATGATAACGAGTCCAGCGAGAGCACATGACTCCTTATGCTTTTGATTCACTCATGCGTTTTTTTTTTATATCATACGTGGATCGGTCTGCGCAGCGCCGATGCATCTCGAACAAGCCTGGTGTGTTTGTGTTTCCCGCTACCCAGGGTTGCCAGGTTTTCACAACAAAACCCGCCCAATTGCTACTCAAAACAAGCCCAATCGCGTTTCAGGGGGGCTTCCCTGGTAAAAATCACATTTGGGGGTAGAATATGTGTTTTTTTGGCATGGTTGCCTAATAAAATTCGCATTCCCAGGGCTAAATATCACATAATTGGGGTCGCTTCAACCCGCGGACATGAAAAACAGCCCGCGGCAACAGTGATGAAGTAGCCCAAAAAACTGGGCTACTTCATCACTGGGAAAACTGCAGACTTGGCAACACTGCCGCTGCCTCGGTAGCGTTGCTGAGAAAGATGAGACGTATACAGTGACGTAAGACCTGGCTTTGTTGTGGCTCTCAGCATGTGGAAAAGCAAACGGTTCTTAGAAGGCTCCTCAGTTGAACCAACTATGAACTGGGACTAGCTCTGGCTCTGAACTAGCTCTAGCACTGCCTTAGTGGAAAAGGGGTATTATGCATGTCGAGCTACATTCAAGCTATTTTAAGGCAATACATTTTTTTCACAGGAAAAAAACTTTTAAATATGTAATTATTCTGATTAAAGATGAGTTTTAAGGGATAAAATTAGGGGGACTTTAAGTACTGTATATACAACTGTATAAATATAACTGTGTATTTATTATTGCCTAATGCCTGGGTGGCATCAACACCATAAGGATATAATATACATTTAGCTGGAAGTAGAAGGCCTATGTACATATTATGTACTGTATATACAACTGTACATAAATATGTATTAACATGCGAGTTATTATTGCCCAATTCCTGGGTCGCATAAAGATATAGATTTGTAAAAACAGGTGGATGTTCTAGTACACAGAGATCTGTAGTGTCTAAGTGCAAACAGGCTATGCCCTGGGTGAGATGGGTCTGTGATGATGTTACCTGCCCGTTTCTTCACTCTGGAGATGGAGGTTGGACAGGTGCACACAGATTAACCTCTCGGGTGCCCTAACAGTCCATTGCAATCTACTTATGTCTAATATGGTGGCTGACACAGAACAGATTCAACGACAGCTGAGTAAAACTGAAAAATCTCATCTGACCCTGTGGCAGATTAAACTTCTTCAGTTGGCGAAGGAAGTACAGCCTCTGCTGGGCTTTTTTTTACGCATTGCGGTCTATGTTAGTGTCCTACTTCAGGTCCTGAGAGATGGTAGTACCCAACCTAAACTGACTCCACTGCTGCCACTGTGCTGCTCATGACAGTGAGTGGAGGGAGTGCTGGGTAAAACACACCTAATATAAAGTGGGACCATATTTAAAGATGAACGCTTACCGGACTGAAGCAACTTAGGTTTCCTTGATTATCCTTTTTTTTTTTTGAAAAATCTTGAAAACATTTAAAAAAATTAAAATGTGAGCATAAAATATGACTCATCTTACTAAGACTTGGGAGATATAGTGACAACTGATATGTATATGCATTTTATAGTAATCTGCTATAATGTTATAAATATCTCATTGATTTACAGTACAAGCTTGCAACTCCACCAAACTGCATATGTTTTTGCTCAGTTTGGATATCTACATAAAAATGAGGTGCTTGTTTCCTGCCCAAGTTTGCGCCTTGGACACGTTTGTATTTTTCCAGTATTTTTAAGCCAGTTAGTTGTATATTTTGCTGTAGTGTGTCAATATGAAATATTATTTTACATTTCTAAACATTCCTTTTGCCATTAATTGTAATAACACAATGAGATTTTTATATGCGCAAGGAGTCTGACAACAGCCGGTATGCTCCACAAGGAGATCTGATCTCACCATAATCGAGTACATCTAGGATTACATGAAGAAACAGAAAAAACGGAGACAGACTAAATTAACAGAACTAGAAGAACTGCGGAAACATCTCCAATCCTGCAAAAGCTACGTGAAAAACGTCTCAGGTTACGAATGTAACTATTGTTCCCTGAGAACAGGGAACGAGACGCTGCTTCAGCTTGACGCTACGGGGAACGCCTCCGGCGTGACAGGTGCCTGAAATCACAATAAAAAAACGTCAATCCTATTGACCGGCGACAGCCTCTGACGTCATCAAGGTGCAACCAGGAAGTATAAAAGGGCGCCTTGCCAACATGACAGCATCCGATCATCTGAAGGGACGGCAGGCAGGCCCTGCGGCATGGCAAAGCTCTCAGCAAAGTGCTTTATAACCCTTGCTAGCGAGGGGAGTTTAGCCGCTCGATCCTCGGATCTACCAAGCACTTACTTTAAAACGTGCTTAGGAGGCCAGAGGCCTTACAGGCTGATCATACCAGGGAGGCCCCGAGTCAGCCAAGCGGCCGTAAGCTCATAACAGACCCTCATTTGAGAGGAGCTCATAAGCCTGCCCGGTAGGTAACCATGCCGTAGGCAATCTATGAAAGTCCCCTCCCGTGGGGACCGCATAGCAGCAGCAACGTCTCGTCATGCTAGGGTAAGAACACCGCCTTCAGGTCTCGCGAATGGCCAGAGACTGGCGCCTGATAGCAGGTGACCGCTAGCTGTCAGTGTAAAGCCAGTTGTGCGTTCCCGCCTAGGGAACTCGTTCCCCAGTGAGGCCGAGAGGAGCCCCCACCTGGTAACCTGTGTCGACTGCTCGCTTGCCCTCAGGAAGGCCATACGGGCCTGATACCTGATCGCAGTCGCGCTAGCCCTCGAGGTAGCTGGGAAGACCAGGGACTCGCTTCATCAGGGAGGCCTAGCGGGCCTACCATCTGCAAGAATGTCGGGCATTTCTCCATCACAGCCCTCCGCTCAGTGGCTGGACTTCAGAGACCACGAGACAGGAGCGTGCCCTCAGAGGAGGCCCCGTGGGGCCTACTACTCCAAGCGAATCCCACAGGGAAACCCCGTGCCCCGTTCTAACTTTGTCCTAGGGCCCCCATGACGGCGCAGTCTCTCGGGCAGTGCCTATAGACATGAACCTAATCACATTGCCAACAGCAGTGTACTCAGCAGAAGTGCTCAACGAAAACCCTCTAAAGCAAGGTGAGTACAACTTACGTCACCTGCTTCAGGGCAGCTGTCTTACTTTCCATGCAGCGGCCAACCGTAAATGCGAGGACGTCAGCCATTGGCAATGCTCGGGCCTCAGGAGAGCATTCGACCAGAACCGCAACAGAGGTTTATCCGATGTTCAGCTCAACCCGAGCCGTAAAGAAGGTGAAGCAGAGACATAGAGCAAGGGTGAAACATTTCTTAGAAAAGACAGAACCCACCGGCCGAACCATCCTCCAGGAAGAGGCCGGGGGCCGCCAAAAGATGGCGGCCACCAAGCTCTGGAAGGCGGAAACCGCAGATAAAGTCTAATCGCAAACCAGCGAAAGACGCTTCATTCCACCTCGACCACTGGCAAAGTCGCTGTGTCCTGCACACCTCGACTGCGTTACTCGTAACCCCAGAACGCAGAGAAGGGGGTGGGCCTTGGCCGGACAACTCTGTAACAAGAGGAGGTTAAGTCAAGGATGCATAACAAGCCCTGTTTATATATCAAAGGCAGGCCAGGGGTGAACGACCTCCCTTAGAAGGGAACGCCCCCATCCTTGACGGAACCTAGGCCAAGTGGTACAATGTAGGTCCGCACTAGATCCACTCAGGGCTCGGGAAAGAAATATTATCACCTCTAATATTTACACAATGAGGCCCCGAAAACCCTTTTCCCAAAGCCCCGCAGAGCTGGGCGCAGATCTCACTACAGCTCATGGATAAGTGCATACCCATGTCTTCAGCTACTTCACACTTTTACGCTAGGAAAAACACAGCTCGCCCCCGACACTACAAACCCTCGGGCAAGAGCGCAAATCAGTTACCCATCAGTGGGGAAAACATAACACGGAGAGGCAGCAAAACTCTACTAGCAAAAGTGAGGCATTCACACACAACCACAAAATGTTGCAAAGAAGATCGTTCTTAGCTTACTCACGGGGAGCTGCAGGCCCTGCGAAATCCAGCGATGTTCCAAAATTTCTCCAAGCAACCTCTCAGGGGAGCGACGGTACACAAAGTCCTAAAAAACACAGTTTTGAAAATGTTTCGCCCTCATAGAGGGGGACTCACCAATCGCTCCTCGCGGTGCTTCAAACCAGCCGTCGAGCTAGTATCCGCCCGCCGTCCTGAGGGGGGCGCTTCAACAAACAAACCAGGTGGGCCATCAGAATCTTACATTTTCTGCTCATCATAGGCCCACCGGCCTGATGTAAAGCGCCCGGGGAAAGGTCAGAGGAAGGGAAGAAGGCAGCGTTCATCTCCGCTCTCTCGGGGGCGGAGTCCGCTGCCTGCGCTGGTCCCGGTTGCCAGCCCCGGCTTCCTTCCTCTTCCGGTTGCGGGTGTCCCGCCTCTTCTGCGTCCCGGTCCTCCGCGGCGGGGGCACTCGAGAGGCAACGCTGGCTCGCTGCTCCCGTCTCCAGCCCTCAGACTGAGACGGGAGAGGGACACCCGACTGCCTGGGCGCGGTCCCGGACCTCCACGGGATGCATGTCCTAAATGCCGCCGAACGCGACCTCGCCTCTCTGAACTTTCCCACCACCGCCTCTACGGAGGTGCCGAAAAGCTCAGAGGGCGACACAAAACGACACGCAAACGTCTCGTCTACGGGCGGCAACGACACATATCCAGCCTCAGGCAATCCCTCGACATCAGCGAAATTAGCCCGCTGATGTCGATGGATACGGGCTGAATAAGGTTTCTTCCATCCTCTCGAGATCTCCTGGTGGAGATCGGGAAAGAATGGAAGACTCCCGGGAGCTGGTTGGTCATGGGCGGAGAAATAGCAGTCGTCCAACCTACTCGGACGCACATCACCTCCTAACGCGCTGCCAGGGCAGCTGCAGTCTACCTGCAGCATGCTCCATGACCTCCAACAGCTCCCCATACATGGGACAGGGTGGTTGAGAAGCCTCAGCCTCAGGCGCTTCATTCGCCTCCTCAACCATCCTCTGCTCAAACGGAAGAGCAGCAGACGAGGAGGAGGAACCCAGATCTCGTTCCTCCTCCGAGGTCTGCCCCTCGCGATCTGCTCGTTGTCTACCAACACCACCCCGGTCTCCAGACGAGGAGCCAGATCCAACTAGGAACCCCAAGATTGTAGACGCCGCTCAGCCTCAGCACGAGTGGGTCCGTTCCCAGCTACTGAGCTCTCTCCCCTCGAGAAAAGAGCCAGACGAGAGCTGAGCGTTCTCATGGGAAAACGCTCGCAGTTCGCACAGGATGCTCCCTCGAGAACATCCCGTGCGTGCTCTTCCCCCAGACAGTACACGCAGAGTGTGTGTGTGTCATCAGGTGTAAGATACCTGGTACATGGATCCACGCACCTGCGGAAGTGGCGCTGCTTCCTAGCACACTTCATTGTTGACGCTTTTCTTCCTATGCGAAAACAGGCAAAAAACAGTCACTGAAGACGAAGAGATGCTGTCATGTTGGCAAGGCGCCCTTTTATACTTCCTGGTTGCACCTTGATGACGTCAGAGGCTGTCGCCGGTCAATAGGATTGACGTTTTTTGATTGTGATTTCAGGCACCTATCACGCCGGAGGCGTTCCTCGTAGCTTCAAGCTGACGCAGCGCAAGTTCCCTTTCGAAAGGGAACTATAACGCAAAGGATGGTCACACCAAATATTGATGTGATTTAGTTAATAGAAGTTCATTGATTTGTCATAATCTATTTATGACATTATTTTTGAAAGCATCCTCACTTTACACAAGTATTTTACACTAGTACCTAAACTTTTCACAGTACTGTAGCTTTGGAGTTTTTAGGTTTCTTCAAGTGTCTTGAGCTGCATTTCCCAATAATGTTGTCTCTTATCATGCTACAAAGTCTCTAAAGGTATAACTTAAGTAAAGGTATACCATTTCTAGGAACCTTAGGAGGTTGCTTAAGGTATTTACATTTACATTTATGCATTTGGCAGATGCTTTTATCCAAAGCGACTTACAACTGAGGAGTACAGGAAGCGATCCGTCATGAGGAGGCAGCGAAACACAGAAAGTGCCTGAAGTACAAAGTTTTGGACATTGCACAGAGCATCATACACTAGGGCAGGGAAGAAGTAGAGGAAAATAGAAAGAAAATGAGGAAAATTATTATATATTTTTTTTAAGATGAGGTTAAGCACTTGCAGAATAGGTGAGTTTTCAGCTGTCGTTTGAATGTTGTCAGTGATTCTGCAATTTGAATGGAGGTGGGAAGATCGTTCCACCAGCAGGGAACGGTGAATGTAAATGTTCTAGGAGGGATTTCGTGCCTCTCTGTGATGGTTGCTCCTTAGCTGAGCCAAGGCAGGAGCGGAGCTCGTGGTGGATCTGTAAGCGAGCGTAAGCACCTTGAACTTGATGCGAGCAGCGAGGGGTTAGCCAGTGCAGAGAGATGAAGAGTGGTGTGACATGGGTGCTTTTGGGTTTGTTGAAAATAAGACATGCTGCTGCATTCTGGATCATTTGGAGCGTTTTGATCGCACATGATGGAAGTCCAGCCAGAAGTGCTTTGCAGTAGTCAAGCCTAGAAATGACCAGGGCCTGGACGAGAAGCTGGGTTGCATGCTCTGTTAGGAATGGTCTGATCTTCCTGATGTTGTGGAGCGCAAACCTGCATGAGCGAGCTGTTTTTGAAATGTGGTCTTTGAAGGACAGCTGGTCATCAAAGATTAAGCCAAGGTTTCTGACCAACCCTGAAGGGGTGATCCGAGATGAACCTAGCTGGATTGTGAAGTCATGTTGTATTTTTGGATTGGCAGGGAATACGAGCAGTTCAGTCTTTGCCAGGTTGAGCTGCAGGTGATGTTTTTTCATCCATGCCGAGATATCCGCCAGACAGCTGGAGATTCTTGCAGCTACTGTGGGGTCGTCTGAAGGTATACCTTCTTAAGTGCGACGTTAGCGGATACTGTCCGTGGTGGTGGTGGTTCTGAATTGGTTTATCAATGGCTCAAAAATGGATTCGTTATGTGAGAAAGCGGTGTTCTTTAGAATAGAAGCACTTCAGAAAAAGTTGGAATTGCATTTATCAGGACTCGTGAGATCTTATAAACATAATCCAAATTGCAAAATCCAACCGTGGATATTTTATATCATTTTGAAATGATTGTGCGAGCCCAAAAAGTATCATGCATCAACCCACTACACTAACTGGCAGTATGCCATTTATATTATCATAATATATTTTGCCATAGTCTTCATTTACTCCACAAGCATGGTTAACTGCCCGCATCACATTATTGGAGTAAATCACTAATTTCTGTTATTGGATGAACTATTCAATAAAAGCGCACACAAAATATAATCAACAGCTACTAGCGGAGAAAAGAGACAGAAAGAGAAGAGCGGCGGCAGCTGAATATCGGGGCTGAGCTCCGTAGAGTGTCTTGACAAAGTCGGATCAACAAGATCTAAAAGCTGCTGAATTTGCAGGGAATGCAATGGCATGGAAAATTTATTTTGAATTGCAGCTTCTGACATGGTAGCCAGGGCACTAAAGTTTTCACGGATGAAATAGTGCACATACACAGTACTAAATGGCTCCCCAGATGGCGCCGTCTTTGATTTAGCACAACTATTCACTGTACCGCTGCCATATTTGACCAAACTCCCCTCCACAAACATTTCCTTTAAATAGATTCCATAATGGTTTGCCAGCTGATATACCTTTGGATAATATAATTAAAAAGCTAACAACCATCTGTGTGATGACAATTGTATTCTTTGCATGAAAACACTTCAATTAACAGAATTACTTTTGTGTAGACTGAGATGTAAAGAAACAGTGGTGGCCACTATCAGAATGAACAGTCAAAAGTGACAAGGTATAGCTAAGAGTGGTTCAGACCAACCTCACGAAAGTATGACTTACAGAAGGTATTCTTAACTAAGATTGTTTCGGGAAACACTGTATTGATGTTAAGATACACCTTAAGGTATAACTTAAAGGGTTACTTCAGTGATTTAGCATTAAGCTTTGTATTTAAACTGGGTCATTTATGCAGTAGAAATGTGAAATTATTTTTGAATTTGGTGCCTTCTAGACTGAGAAAAGACAGAAAATGTATTTTTGTCTCATGTGGATGAAATACAACAACTCCCAGAATGCACTTGCTTCACGAGGCCACTCCGTACACCGTTGTTTTGATCTTCATAGTAATACAATCATTTCATTCAGTTAGAGAATAAATACTACAATTAAAAACTGAACATGTCTTTTCATTAAAGTGTGAGTGAGCCGAATGAAAGTCACGGCACAGACAGCAGTGTCAGATTTCATTCATCACGAAGAGCTGAGGTAACGTTAAGCACCAGTCTGGCATGTTTTCAGATTGCATATGGAAGCTAAACTATCACAGGAATTCATTGAAAAGTTGAAACACTCCTAACCCCGTTACGATTGTCCGTGCGGCCGTCTGTGTCTTACATTCTGTGCGAGAGATCTCTCCCCTATAAGCGGGTTGATAACATGCGGAACAGCTCCATCTATTGGCTGTAGTCTTTAGCCTCTGGCCAAACAATCTTCCGATGACGCAAAATGATGATATTTGCATCATCGGAGGATTTTTTCCAGAAATAAAATGCATAATACTCTCGTCTCAGGGGGATATGAGGGGGGAAAGTACCATAATTCAAATATACTACGGAGTTTCTACTGATACAAAGCCTAATGCTAAATCACTGAAGTAACCCTTTAAGAACAACGTAGTGTTAAGAAGGTTTCGGGAAATCCAGCCCAGGAGATGTTGCCACAATTCTTCTGGATTTAGTCTGTTTCTTCATGTAATCACAGATGGACTCGATGATGGTGAGATCAGATCTCTGTGGATCAGATCTTAGCACTGTTTTATCATATTAGATACATTTAAGTGTGTTGAAAGTTATATTATAATACTACTCTTTGCATTCGCTTAGGCGGCTACTATGAGACACTTGTTGCACATTGCAGTAAGTTAGATATATAGATATATATACTTAAAATGCACTAACACAGGTAATGTGTCTGCAAACCTGGCCACAGATTAAACAGACAAGCACACTTACTCTTATACACACCGCCCACTGTCAATTCCCACTTTTCTCTCCAGTTTCTTAAAGCCAACACCAGAAGAAAAGCTTAAAGGAATCTCTTTCCCAGGTGTAGCTCACGGTTCATTGTGTAGCCAGTCTATCTGACTGGTTCGTTCTCATGACTTCGTCTGGGCCCTCAGGGTTTGTTTGGTTTGCCAGTGTGTCTCAAGAGAGGCTGAGTAGTGAAGTGTGGGGGAAAGGACAGACATGATTAGGACAGACTGTGTATGTCAGTGTTGGGGTGAGGAAATTATCTGGTCGGGCAAGCGAAACCTTGAGGGTCTGCTCCCTCCACTATCTATTCGCACATACCGTCACACGACTCTGAGTCACCCGCTTTACTTAACACATGGAGGGCCAGGCATTCCTTCACCCTAAGCTTTGTCAGTTTGACATACTCGTCTTTTAATGTGCAGGATTTTTGCGCAAAATGAAAAAGACCCTCCTGTATGATAAACATATACTTCTCTACTACACAACATTAGCGAACAGTAGGTCTACTTCAGTTGAAAGCCCTTATGAAAAAGAAGTGCACATAATTGTATTGAATGTGTAGTGTAGTGTACTTCAGCTCTTAAAAGTATAGTTTTAAAGAGAAAGTACTTGAAGATAATATCATTTAAATGAAATAAAAGGTCACCTACAGTATGTGTGCATTTTGTTGATTTAAAGTTCTTATTTTGATGTATTAAAGCACATGTAAAGTACTTGGTTTAAAATGTGAACTGTGTTATTCGACATTATATTTAAAGTTAATATATTTTAAAGGTACTGTCAGGAATCCTGGGTGATCATGTGTGTGTATGTATTTTCTTACCTGTTGGTGGTGGTTCCTCACGTGTTCACTGGTCCCTCCCACTCGTTTCACTAATTGTTCACCTGTCGTGTCTCATCAGTTAATTCCCTTTTTATAGCACCTTGTCCTGTCTCTCGTTGCGTGCTCATTGTTTTTGGTTGGTCTCAGTCTCTGTCCTGTCCAGTTGGAGGTCCTGGTTTCTGTCTCTCTTCAGTTCCTCACGGGTTCGGTCGCAGGCATCCGGAGGCTTGTCTTCGCCCGGAATTCTCACGCTTGCGGTATTTGTGAACTTGTCCTTGAGAGAACTCTACCCTGCTTTGTCAGTGTGACTGGTACGCTTCGTTTTTAGGCGAGATCCAGTCTGATCCTGAGTTCGACGAGCTGTCTTTCTAACAGACGCTGCCTCGTCTTCTGTCCAGTGCATGGAGTATTTCGTCAGTCATTCAAAGTGAGGATTTCTCTCCGGTTATCCGCCAGAGTGGATTACGTCGTGGGACGCCGCGTGTGGACTCAATTATGTGGAGTGTGATTTGCCTTGCCTAGACTTCTCATTGTTCTCCTAATAAATATTGAACTTGCATTTGACTCCGAGACTCTTTCTGACAAATGAGCATGCCAATGATGGAGTCAGCGAGTTCGGATTCGGTGTATGCCGCACTTCATCAACAGACAGTGGTCATTGAACAGCATTCATCTCTGTTGAGTGTAGCTGCCAGAGATTTCCGTACCCTCTCAGAACAATTTGCGGAGCTCAGTACCCGGGTGGACCAGCTTGTTTCCCCGGTCGGAGGGCGTTTCCCTTCTGCACCTGTTGAGAATGCACCTGCAGACCGTGAGCCACACGCGGCGACACCTCCATGTTTCGACGGCGACCCCAACACCTGCCGGGCCTTCCTGCAGCAGTGTTCCCTTGTTTTCGCTCTTCAGCCACGGCTTTTTGCTGCTTCAACGTCAAGGGTGGCATATGTATTGACACTTCTCACCGGAAGGGCGAGACAGTGGGGAATGGCCGTATGGGGGGCCAAGGCTCCGTGCACGACTTCATTTGAGGCTCTCGAGACGGAGATGCTGAATTTATTTGATCGGTCGCTTCATGGGGATATGGCAGCCGCCGAGCTGGTAAGGCTACTGCAACGAACCTCTTCCGTCACGGATTATGCCATAGCGTTTAAGACGCTATCCGTCACCAGCGGCTGGAATGACGCTGCACTACGGGCTCAATTCCTCGAGGGTCTTAATCCTGCCATTCAGGACGAGATTGCTGCACGGGATCCTCCAACATCTCTAGAGACGGCGATCGACCTGGCGTTGAGAGTCGAGACTCGCCACCGTCAACGAGACATCCGCCGGTCGTTTCGTCATCTCGCCATCTCTGAGCCGGACGAATTCACCGCACCTTCTCTCCAGACGGAGGAGCCTATGCAACGGGGCAAGCTCCGTCTTACCGCCACTGAAAGACATCGTCGTCTGTCCCGTGGGTTATGTTTGTATTGCGGTAAGGCGGGGCATATCGCCGCTGCGTGTCCGGTAAAAGGGTACTGCCCACCGATGACTTCGGGAGTTTCGGTGGGCGTGTCATCTGTAAAGTCTCCCGTAGGCTGCACCACACTTCCTGTAACCATTAATTATAAACAGTCTTTTCAGTCACAGGCGTTGCTGGATTCTGGTGCGGAGGCAAGTTTTCTGGATGCCGGGTTGGCCGAATCGTGGGCTATTCCTTTTATTCCTCTCTCTTCATCTCTCTCCGCCTGGACTTTAAAGGGACAGCAGATGGCTGTTATCACCCATCGCACACCCCCTGTGAGTTTGTTCGTCTCTGGCAATCATCGTGAGGAGATCGAATTTTTGTTATTAGAACAATCTCAATCGCCGGTCATCTTAGGGCATGACTGGCTGACCAAACATAATCCTCACGTTGATTGGCAGAACGGTGTTGTGTTATCTTGGAAGTCTTCGTGTCATGTTTCATGTCTCGGTCCTGCTTCTTCTCCTGTTGTGTCTTCTACTTTTCAGGTTCCGGATGTTGATCTCTCGGGAGTTCCGGCGGAGTACTCTGATCTGTATCGGGTGTTCAGTAGGGCCCGGGCGGCTTCCCTGCCTCCTCACCGGTCGTATGATTGCGAGATCAAACTTCTCTCAGACACTTCTCCGCCTAAGGGTCGCATATTTTCCCTATCTAAACCAGAGAGAGAGGCTATGGATAAGTACATTAATGAATCTCTTAATGCCGGTCTCATTCGCCGCTCCTCGTCTCCAGCTGGCGCTGGATTTTTCTTTGTCAAAAAGAAGGACGGGTCTCTTCGTCCGTGCATTGATTATAGAGGGCTGAATGACATTACTGTTAAGAATAAGTACCCCTTGCCTTTAATGTCATCAGCGTTCGAGTTATTACAGGGAGCACACGTGTTTACCAAGTTAGATCTGCGCAACGCTTATCACTTGGTACGTATCAAAGAGGGCGATGAGTGGAAGACAGCTTTTAATACACCATCAGGGCACTGGGAATACTGCGTTCTTCCGTTCGGCCTTTGTAACGCACCGGCTGTCTTCCAAACCATGGTCAATGAAGTGCTAGGTGACATGATTAACAAATTTGTCTTCGTGTATCTGGATGACATTCTCATCTTTTCTCCCTCAATGCAGATACACACCCAGCATGTTCGCCAGGTTTTACAACGGTTGTTAGAGAATCAGCTCTTTGTTAAGGCGGAGAAGTGCGAGTTCCACAAGGAGTCGGTTTCGTTTCTGGGTTTCGTCATAGCCGAGGGAGAGATTCGTCCCGATCCCGCTAAAGTTAAAGCGGTCGCCGAATGGCCAGTGCCCGACACTCGTAAAGAGCTTCAGCGATTTCTGGGTTTCGCCAACTTTTATCGGCGTTTCATCAGAAACTTTGGTCAGATCGCTAAACCTCTTACCGCTCTTACTTCCTCTAAAGTGTGTTTCCGTTGGAATACTGAAGCTCAGGAGGCCTTTGATGAATTAAAGTCCCGTTTCATCTCTGCGCCTGTTCTTTCTATTCCCGATGCGGCTAAACAATTTATAGTGGAGGTGGATGCATCTGATGTCGGGGTAGGCGCCGTTTTATCTCAGCGATCCTCTGTTGACGGGAAAGTGCATCCGTGCGCTTTTTTCTCTCATCGGTTAAACCCAGCGGAGCGAAATTACGACATAGGTAATCGGGAGCTGCTGGCGGTTAGACTCACTCTGGGTGAGTGGCGTCACTGGTTGGAGGGAACCTCGGAACCCTTTCTGGTCTGGACGGATCATAAGAATTTGGAATATATCCGTTCAGCCAGAAGATTAACATCTAGACAGGCTCGCTGGGCACTTTTCTTTGAGCGTTTTAACTTCACCCTCTCGTACCGGCCGGGGTCCAAGAACACTAAACCTGACGCTCTCTCCCGCCTGTTCGAGGGTTCCGGGTCGGAGCGGACCGAAACCATTCTCCCGGAGGGGAGGGTGGTCGGTGCCCTCGTGTGGGGAATCGAGCAGCGGGTGAGAGAGGCCGGCCGAGAGGGGGAAGTTCCGGAGGGGTGTCCGGCGGGTCGTCTATGGGTTCCTGAGCGTTTACGTTCCGATGTCATCCGGTGGGGTCACGAATCCAAGTTTGTCGGCCATCCAGTATTTCGGAGAACGTTGGCTGCCATCCGTCAACGTTTTTGGTGGTCTTCTATGACTTCGGACGTCAGACAGTTCGTATTAGCCTGTTCAGTCTGTGCTTGTAATAAAGCATCTAATCAACCTCCCGCTGGTCTGCTTAAATCTTTGCCCGTCCCCTCCCGCCCCTGGTCTCATATAGCCCTTGATTTTGTCACCGGCTTACCGGCGTCGAATGGTAACACTGTCGTATTGACTGTGGTGGATCGTTTTTCTAAAGCGGTTCATTTTATTCCCCTACCGAAACTTCCTTCTGCCAAGGAGATGGCTCAGGTTTTGATTGATCACGTCTTTCGGTTACACGGTATTCCGACTGATGTAGTTTCAGATAGGGGTCCTCAGTTCATCTCTCGTTTTTGGCAGGAGTTTTGTAGACAGATCGGCGCTACAGCCAGCCTGTCTTCTGGTTATCATCCGCAGACCAATGGGCAATGCGAACGGGCTAATCAGGATCTCGGTCGAACGCTTCGCTGTCTGTCGTCTAAATATCCGAATTCTTGGTGCCAACAGCTTCCTTGGGTCGAGTACTCTCATAATTCTCTTCCCGTCGCATCCACTAATTTGTCTCCGTTCGAATTATCTGTCGGATATCAACCTCCCCTTTTCCCATCACAGGAGCCCGACGCAGTGGTTCCGTCTGCTTTAGCTTTCGTGCGCAGGTGCAGACGCACTTGGAGGAAAGCTAAATCACTCTTATTACAGAACTCCAGACGAACCAAAGCTGCGGCTGACCGTCACCGGCGACCTCCACCCCGTTATGTGTGTGGACAAAAGGTATGGCTTTCCACCAAGGATCTGCCTCTCCGTGAGCCTTCTCGTAAGCTGGCTCCTCGTTTCATTGGGCCATACAGTATATCTAAGGTCATTAGTCCGGTAGCGGTCAAGCTTAAGTTACCTCCTATTCTTGGTCGGGTTCACCCAGTTTTTCATGTATCCAGGGTTAAACCTGTGATTTTTGCCCGGAACAATCCCCCTGTCTCTGCCCCTAAACCCCCCGCCCCTCGTCTAGTGGATGGTGCTCCTGCCTATACTGTTAGGAGATTACTAGATTCTCGTCGCAGGGGCAGAGGTTTTCAGTATTTAGTGGACTGGGAGGGTTACGGTCCGGAGGAGAGGTGCTGGGTTCCGGCCCGGGATATACTGGACCCTGTTCTGATCGAGGATCTCCGTCGGCGACAGGGTGAGTCTCCTCCATGCCCGTCCGGTGCCGGTCATGGGGGGGGGGGGTACTGTCAGGAATCCTGGGTGATCATGTGTGTGTATGTATTTTCTTACCTGTTGGTGGTGGTTCCTCACGTGTTCACTGGTCCCTCCCACTCGTTTCACTAATTGTTCACCTGTCGTGTCTCATCAGTTAATTCCCTTTTTATAGCACCTTGTCCTGTCTCTCGTTGCGTGCTCATTGTTTTTGGTTGGTCTCAGTCTCTGTCCTGTCCAGTTGGAGGTCCTGGTTTCTGTCTCTCTTCAGTTCCTCACGGGTTCGGTCGCAGGCATCCGGAGGCTTGTCTTCGCCCGGAATTCTCACGCTTGCGGTATTTGTGAACTTGTCCTTGAGAGAACTCTACCCTGCTTTGTCAGTGTGACTGGTACGCTTCGTTTTTAGGCGAGATCCAGTCTGATCCTGAGTTCGACGAGCTGTCTTTCTAACAGACGCTGCCTCGTCTTCTGTCCAGTGCATGGAGTATTTCGTCAGTCATTCAAAGTGAGGATTTCTCTCCGGTTATCCGCCAGAGTGGATTACGTCGTGGGACGCCGCGTGTGGACTCAATTATGTGGAGTGTGATTTGCCTTGCCTAGACTTCTCATTGTTCTCCTAATAAATATTGAACTTGCATTTGACTCCGAGACTCTTTCTGACAGGTACTAAATTGATGTCTTAGTTTCCAATGATGATTATCCAGATTCAAAATCAAAGTAAAAAAAACGATTAAACAAAATCCACTCGTGTATATAAAAGTTTAATGAATAGACTACAAACAGGTGTGATTGATAAATCAATAACCATTGTGATAAACAAGTGGCAGGAAAATGAGAACAAAGGAAACAGGAAACCATAAAAAGAATGAAACTAAGACAAACTAAACTGTAATGTGAATGTGACATAAATTGCAGTTTCATCATACTACATACTACAAATATTTAAATACACAAAAAAAAAAAAAAAAGTTTCAACGGGGTTATAGAACTGTCTAGACTCAATTATATGCCCAAAAAGTTATATATGGGGAGAAAAGTCTTAAAAGATTCCATAATACTTTCATTAATGGGTTATTTTAAAAAATGTTCTAGTGATAAAGTGTTTATGAGCTGTTTAATTCATAAAATATGATCAAAATAAACAATGAATTTAAACAAAATGAATTATTTAAAATTAAATTAAATCCATAAAACGTTCCCATGATGGGAACCCCAAATAGTGTTTGAGCTTTCCTGTAGCTCAAACAGTAGAGCATGGCGCTAGCAACGCCAAGGTCATGGGTTCGATTCCCAGGGAAAGCAAGAATTGACAACAATGTAAAAAATGAATGCAATGTAAGTCGCTTTGGATAAAAGCGTCTGCCAAATGCATAAATGTAAATGTAAATAGGTTCTATAAATGAAGTCCCCTTTTTACAAGTTTAAATAGAAATTACATTAGAGTAGGCTATATTTTAGGTTAAATGCCTCTCAGTATATGGCAATACAATATACCGTAAGAAATTGTAGTAAATTAAATTACATACATTACAGAGGATTGTTTACGGGTTGTAAATTCTTTTGGAGGGCTCTTAAAACTGTGAAATGCTCCATAGTAATTAGTCACATGACATTTACAGCTCAGGTGATTGACTCAAAAACAGATGTGTCCAGAACTGAATGCCCATGAGCAAAGATGTCCGCTTTCAAATCACATACTTCTGTGCGATCCTGCATCAGATGAGCTTGCCAATGAGTAAATGGTCATGTTAATGGATAAATTTCTCCAGGTACCATAGACCTCCTTGGGCAAATGTAGTATGAAAGTATTTATTCTACACCCCTAAAAAACATACATCATAAAAGGTCAGTAAAAATTATTTTATAATTCAGTGCATGCTATGAATGTACAGAATTTAATTTTTCCAATGATCCTGTGATCTTTCACATACAGACCGTTCAGACGATAAGCAGTTAAGAGCCTGGCTGTGACTGGATGCCTTTTACAAAATGTATTATGTTTAGGCCTAATGGCTCTCTCTCAATGCCTCCAATCAAACCGGCTAATGAGGGCCATCAGCAGAGCAGACCTGCAGCGGTACAAATATGCCTCAACAGGACTTTCCACTTTTGCCAGTCTAAAAAGCCATAACACGACAGGCAGGCTTGGTATGATTTGGCAGAGCCTTTAACTATGCAGTAAACAATACAACCCGGCCCTTAGGGTTTTGATTCACTTCTCCAATTAGCACTGGCATATCCATGTTTCCTTGAAAGACGGAGAGAGAGAGAGAGAGAGAGAGAGAGAGAGAGAGAGAGAGAGAGAGAGAGAGAGAGAGAGAGAGAGAGAGAGAGAGAGAGAGAGAGAGAGAGAGAGAGAGAGAGGGTGAAGGGCGGCACTGTATGGTGATTTGCACAAGAAGCTGAAGGGTGAAATTAGACCTCACGTCCCCATTCTTTCTTACCGTGTAATGTGTGTCACATCAACTTCAACCTCAGATACAGCACTGCTCATTAGAATCAGATTTATTATTTTCATAATAATCATTGTGCATCTTCCTATATTTTTGGAAAATTCCAAAAACATGCCTATACATACAATTCACTGCAGTTTCCAGCTGAAATGAAAAATAGTGGCAGTAAAACAGTTTTTTTAATGCCTTTTCACACAAATTACTAGCCTAGAAATCTAGACGCACCCTAGCGGCAGCAAATATAATTTGCCGTGAGTGTAGTCTAGCAACTCTCGGTAGACCTGCGAGCTGGAAAAACCAAACTCTGGTCAGGCCAATCACATTGTGTATAGAGTCGGTGGGCGGGCTTAATATAATGACAGCACGTCTTCGTAAACATAGAAGCTGGCGAACGACGGCCTTTCGAATCGACTCTGGAAGACTTTGAGTTAAGCTTTTCTTTGAGAAAAGAACAAAGAACGGCACTGTGTTCGGAGTTTTGCAGACCGAATATGCCAAAAGTTTAATCCATCATCTAGCTCCACTTCACGTTGCTCTCTGGTTGGTTGTAGCGCTATCTAATTGCGTGCAGAGGGAATTTGAAAGACAACCATTTGGCCCGCCCCTCGGATTGAGCCCTGTCAATGGTGAGTTCCCTTTTCCATTTGTTAGGCTTGTCAGGCTAACAAATTACCATTGCAGGGGCAGATTTGGCATTTGGTTTCATTTGGAATACTATGTTATGACCTCAAAACACTTTTACCATTCACTTTTTAGTGCTTTTGTACACATTTTCACGTTTGCATCGCACAAAGAAACTCCATATGTATGCCTGTTTTGACGTAGTAAACTTGCTCTGTGGCTCATCTGGTTCAGCATTCCACTTCCACAATACAAAGAGATCAAAGACTAGTAAAAGCCAGCTAAAATGGCATGGTTACTTCAGCAAATGTGCTTTTATCTCACGTTTGCTTTTGGGAACACTATAAATTGGGCTTAGGGCCCTATCATACACATGGCGCAATGCGGGTTTCAGCCCGACACACTTATAATTTTCACGTCCTGTGCCACGTTGTTTTAAATAGCAAATGTATTTGCATCCGTTTGTGCGCCCATGGCCAGGCTGGTCTGAAAACGAAGTGTGTTTGGACGCATTGTTGGCACATTACTATTTTGAAGCAACTGAAAATGACTGTGCCATTGACTGAAACCTGGTCTAAAGTCAATGGTGCAATATTTGTTTTTGTTATTTAAAGAGTGTGTTAGTAATATGCACTTATACACTCATAACAATAAAGGTTCTTTGGCAAGGTGTGTGGTTCCATGAAGAACCGTAAATATCCAAAGAACCCTTCCAAAAGGTTCTTTATAGCGTAGAAAGGTTCTTTAGACTATAAAATGGTTAGAAAAAAATGGTTCTTTAAAGATACTTTCCCAAAACGGTTCTTCAGGGAACCAAAAATGGTTCTTCTATGGCATCACGGTGAAAACCCCTTTTTGGTCCTTCCTGGCACCTTTATTTTTAAGAGTGTAGGCGGGCCCACAACATGCCTACACTCTGCTTATTACACACACAGGGATGCAGCAGAAGTAGCACACAAACATTTTTAAATATGAAAAATTAAAGGATTAAAATTTGCGACTCAGGGAGATCCGTTTCCTCGCTAGAGGAACGCATTCAGTTTTTCCGCTCGAAAATTCCAAGCACAACTGGCTTTTAAAGGGAATGGGAGATGAGACTCTGATTGGTTTATTGCACGTTACGCCCAAAACACACTCATGACTCATTAAGAGACTAGGTACAACTCTTTTAGACCATGCGTTAGGGTTAGGTGCCAACCCTTTTTCCGCCATTAAACAAGCAAAAGTGGATTTTGAAATAAGTGCACTTTCGCCGTGCGCTTTAGACCATGCGCTAGATTGTCAAAATAGGGCCCTTAGTGTTGGTGTTGTTATTTTCATATGCGATAGAGCATTACCCTTTTAACGGCACTATATGGGCATTTATTTGTTGAAGTGCCGCGATACAAGCAATGTAATAAAATGATGCCAGATACACTTTCATCTGTTTTGGCTTTTAGTGCCACTCACTTTGAAAGTGAAACGCAATGTAACATTATGCAGAAATGCATACATTTCCCATTTTTATTCATCCCATTTATTTTTTTTATTGTTGTTGTTTAAAAAAAAATAGCAACACATTAGATTTTAGAGAAAAGAATCAATGTTTCATTGTTTAGTATCATTATTGATTATTACATATATTTTATTTATTAATTATTACATTATTTAATTATTTGTTATTAGGTTAACAATTTCATTTTTTTTTTTATGTGTTAACATTCGTTAATTACATTAGTTAACATCAACAGTGAATAATACTTAAGTACTTAATACATACTAAAGCATGTATTAATCTTTTATTAATCTTTTATAAAAGTTCACTTAAAGTTATGAAATAAAAACATGAATCATTTATTAATCCAAATGTAATCTTGAGCAAATTTCAACATGTAGCCTATATCAGTTTTTCATATTTTACATTATAATTTTGCAACGCCTAAATTCACAAAATTCACACATTTAAAATTGGGATTTTAGCTTTTACTGTTTATTTATTTAGACAACATATTATAGAATTGTAATATCTACCATTTATTAGTTATCGCCCAGAATTAAATATCAGTGCATTCCTGATAATATTAATACTAAGAATAAACAATTATTTCATCTATCTATAGTTGCTACACTCTTAAAAAAAAAAGACTTTTAATTTGACCGGATTTTCTGCATTTATTTTTTACAGGCATTGAATTTTGAACTCTATTGCGTTGTGTTTTAGGGTTAACGGAAATGTCCGGGTAATAAGCTGCCAGCCAGTACATTTTCTGTTATTTTACAGATTTATTTTTTAAAGTGTATTCTAAGCAACACAGCATTAAAATAATGTGGTCACAGGTGTTTTTATTATTATTGTTATTTATAAAGCAATACAGTAAAGTGGAGGCATTAATACTGAATTCAACTGCTATGCGGACACAGGTGTGTCTATACTGGTGTTTCTTATTTTATTTTATAGGTGGCCTTAAACATGGCTCATCCAATCAGATTTCAGCGTAAGAACGTTCTGTTTTATAAGATGGAAGTGGCTTGGCTGCTACAAACAGCTGAAGCATTAAAAGAGGAAACAGATGATTCTAAAAACAGTGACATGTCCACCCCCTTCTGTGAAGACACCAGCAAAGTTGTTATTGTATCTCAGGACAGCCGTTTACTTATAGGGACAACATATCAGAGACACAGGCAACGTCTCTTTTCGCCTCTCTCTCCGCCCTATCATTTGCATACATTTCCATCCTGCTACAAGGTTCTCCACCACGCCATGAGGACAGACTGCCTATAAGAGAGAGCTAGAGGCTCCGAGAAGGGGATATGGAGGAAGACATCTGTATGGATTTGATAAGGGTAATATATGTGCACGTAAATAGATTTACATGTAACAGTTGAATTAGAAGTGGGATCAATCATCGTTGCTGGCTCATGGAAAGCTAAAGAGATGGGGAGGGGAACAGCTGTGGAGGGAAGACAGGATAGGAGGACGAGGAGGAGGAGGGGAGAGGTGTTCAGTATGCATCAGTGCCCCCGCGTCCCTCCTTTACGCCTGCCTCATAAAAGAGATGGGTTTGGGGGGGTGGGGGGTGATCAGGGTGTGTGCGGAGGAACCCGATAACTGTTGGCCATCAGACATGCTTGTTTTGCTGGTGATTTAGAACTCTGTGCAGTGTTTGATTATATGGTGAAAGCAGTGTAACCACGAATCGCACAAATATTCACTGTTTTTAAACAGGTTTCCGAACACTCCCCCTTTTGAATTTTTTGCTGAAATTATATGTCTTGAATGGTGAATCTCTTGATGTTTTTGATTTGAACAGAAATTAAGCACTGCAGCACTTGAAGCAAGATTTTTTTGCTGTCATTTACTCGTTCTCTTTATTATTTTTTCTTCTATAAATGCATAATAGGAGAAAAGTGTTTGAGCTGCTATTTTATATACAAAAAACTGCATATTGATTTATACCATCCAGCTCCAAAAAATGTCTGTGTGTCAAGAGTGTCATAAAAGTGGTGACAAATGGCCTATATTTCCAATCTTTTAAAGCCATAAATTAGCTATGGGACGTTTTTTGTATAGTGATATCTTCCAATACCCGATGGTATTTACCAGGGGCCATAACCACCATAGACATTGAGGGGGGCAATAATTAGAAATGGCCCAATTTCCCCCCCTCAATATTTAAAATTCTTGCACTGTTCGCACTTCATTACGCAGGGCTCTGTATGTTAAGATGACAAAAAGGTATAACATTTAAATTTTTAGTCTGGTTTGTCTAAAAGTGCTCGTCAATGTCAAAATGACTGAGATGGCCAATCAAATCAAAGCAGGCAGGGTTCATGTTCTCTTTTGGTTCGTACACAGTCTTCACACAGACGAGCACATCAATCTATTGCTTGATGCCATTGCGGAGACTCTATTCTTTCCGGTGAAATCACAAAACAAAATGCACACAAAGTGTCCCTGCTTTTATTAAACAATCATCGATGAACATCTTTGATTTTAATGAGGAAAAAAACAAAACTATATGAAACTATACACACTATACTATTCAAAAATTCCACCACCAGACCACAAGGGTATCCAAATGTGAACAGCAGAAATATGTATTTATTCACTAATAACATGAAGAATTTCAGAACTAACAATATATTTGACGGAAATAATGCAAATAGTAGTTGCAAAAAGTCCTACAATTATTATTTACCAATTAGAATTAGACCTGGAATTTAATTCACTGTTAAAAATAAAAATATTGACTTCAGACAATTTACTTATTTATTAGCACTTAATAATGACTTACATTTCAGTTAGTTTGTTTGTTAATGCCATCCGATAACTTGGGATACACTGAATTAGTCATGTTGAGCAGGTATTTTCAAACTTTTCAACGCCAAAATATGATCAGCTTCTTGCCAGGGACTTACTTCTTAAAATGTATTATTACATTTATGCATTATTCTTGAATAACAGGTTCCCTTTCAGACCGGAGATTGGGGATCAACACGTGTTGGAGAGGCAGCACACTTCAGCGGGATCGCGGTGCTCACTGCTAGTCTGTATAAAGAAAAACTGCTGTTTTCACAGCAACCTGTTGGTTCATGAGGGCGTTTTTCCATTGAGAATAGGCACGGGCTGCACTACACCCTGTGCGCTGTCGCGTTTTCCTCCTGAGTGCTTCAGCACAAGAGCATTTCCTCACAAAAAGAGTACATGGGTGACGCTGGGTCTTTTTCAAGATGTCATTCCACCCGTGCGTTTGTGGATGCGGTCGTTCCCTGGCGCCTGCTGACGGTCACAATCGCTGTCTCACGTGTTTGGGCAAACAGCACACTGAGGCGGCGTTTGTGGATAGTTCATGTTCCCACTGCGGGAACATGACTATCTCGGAACTAAGATCGAGACTCACCTACCATCGGGAAGGCGGAGTCCCCTTACCCATCCCACGATATAGTTCTATTCCTAACCAGAGTAGACCTACTTCTTCGGATGGCCAGGGTGATCTGAGGATTACGTTTAGGGCACACCCAACGAGTCAATTTCCGCAGACCCCTATTCCCTCAGTTCCGCAACCGGTAGAGCTCCCAGGAGAAGTCGCTGGTACCTCCCACAGGCGGCCAGCGGTGACTTTCGGAGCTCCGACAGACGAGCAGATGTCGATTGCTGCATCGGAGGGGGAGTTTCAGTCCTCGGAGGATGAGGGTTTGGCTGGACTACCTCCCTCTGGGAGAGTAGCTTCGGCCGTACCGGACCCCAAGATGGCTACTATGCTTGCCCGAGCCGCCAAAAGGGTAGGGCTCGCGTGGAACCCTCCACCGTGTCCCGAACCCTCTAGGTTGGACGATTGGTTCCTCGGGGAGGGTTGCGCTGGTTCTCAGCGTCCCGCCCCTACACCATTCTTCCCGGAGATGCATGAGGAGCTCACGAGGTCGTGGACGGCACCTTTTTCTGCCAGAAACCGGCCAAGTGACTCCTCCCCCCTCACTACCCTCGACGGTGGACCAGCCAAGTGGTATGCGGGGATCCCGCCAGTGGAGCGCGCCGTCACGATGCAACTGTGTCCGGCGACCGCCTCTAACTGGCGTGGTGACCCGCGTCTCCCGTCCCGAGCCTGTAAGTTCTCCTCCGGTCTGACTGGGAAGGCTTACAAGGCTTGCGGACAGGCTGCGTCTGCCTTGCATGCCATGGCATTGCTTCAGGTTCACCAGGCCCAGGCACTCATGGACATGCACGAGGGTAGGTCTGACCCAGAGCTCCTCCAGGAGCTCCGGACGGCGACGGACCTCGCCCTCCGGGCGATTAAAAGTCACCGCCCGTTCCATCGGTCAGGCGATGTCCACGCTTGTGGTCCAGGAGCGTCATCTCTGGCTCAACCTGGCCGAACATGAGGGAGACCGACAAATATCGGTTCCTGGACTCCCCCATTTTGTCGGCCGGGTCGTTCGGCGACGCGGTCGAGAGCTTTGCCCAGCAGTTCTCGGCCGCCCAGAAGCAGACGGAGGCCATCAAGCACATCCTGCCCCGGCGGCCCACTGCTGCCTCCACCCAGTCGCCGAGGACGTCCGCCCGCCGCCGTCTCCGCCCGCTCGTCGCCGAGGACGTCCGCCCGCCGCCGCCTCCGCCCCCGCCCCCGCCAAGGCACCGCAGCAGCCTTCCACCAGCCGACGCTAATCATGAGCTAGTAGATGGAAAATCTCTAGGTAAGCATGATCTGATTGTCAGGTTCCTGAGGGGGGCGAGGAGACTAAATCCACCTCGCCCGCCCTCTGTACCCTCTTGGGACTTGTCTCTAGTGCTAACCGCACTGCAGAGAGCGCCCTTTGAGCCTTTTGCCGGCCGTGGGAAGGATGTCCAGCCCGCTCAGGCCGCTGCCAAGCCAGGTGGCAAGCGCCGTCGCAAGCGACCCTGAGACAGGCCACCCAGAGTTGGAGGAAACTGCTCTTCGGGAGATGGCTGCAGCACCACTCCCTCCCCCGGAGGAGGGCTGGGGGAGAATATTTTGTTTCAATTTGAGTTCTGTTCCACCCAAAACTTTGTAGCGACAATGAGTCAGATAAAATAATAACTCAACGGGGAATTTGAATTAAAATAAAAGAGACTCGAATTGCACTATAATTTATAAATAATTCAGAATTAATGTTTACACCTTAACTTATTCGTCCACCGATATGTGAGAACTTAAAGGGGAGTCTGTTAAAGGGAAACAAGTCTCTGTAGCTCAAATGAATGAATTAATGAATTCATAGGGAATTTTGCGAGAGTCTAATTTACAGCCGGGCAAATGACTCTTCCAACGTTCATTTGAACGGGCCGTAAATATCAACTCTGCAGCGGATATTAATATCCGAACAATAGTGAAACACTATTTAACAGCCAGGTAACTTAGATCGGCAGTTCAAGACATTAAATTCATAAGCACATAACACAAGAACAGTTATCTTTGACTACAAACGAAACTTTATTGATTACTCTAACACATCAAACTAATATCTAACATAAACACACACACTCACACATTCACACGTTGCAGAAAGGAAGAAAGTGAGGAAAGAATAAGAGAGAGAAATTACGAAATCCCAAGCAATGTACATTTATGACACATGACCTGAAGAAACCATTGATCAGTAATTCATCCTCCTATCGTTTCTTAGGCGGGGTTATTACATTTGATCTAATGCACCATTTCAGCTTAAAATCTAGAGGTATTATTTGCGTTTGTCTCACGTGTGTCGTCTGACAAAGGCTGCCCTTTTGGTCCTGGCTGGAGAGGGTTCCCTCGGGTCTTTGATTCGCTGAAGGTCTGGTCGTGTCTTTGATTGACGTCTTGGGAAGCCAATCACGTGGCGTGTTTGGCGGCTGGAGGAAAGTCTTGTGGGCGTTGCTGGAAGTTGAGGCACGCTGTTGGAAACTCGTTGAGTAACTTTGCGGCGAACTTAACATAACCCGAGACTTACGGAAAGAAAATAAACTTTAAGTAAAAGAAAGGAAGGTGAGAGAAGAGCAGATGGCCTGAATTAAATCTGTTAACCCATTTTCTCTGATGGTCTGCCACGATCGCCTGATCGTCGCTTTGCCGGAACCGAGCTGCGGACAGCTCTTGACTGAACAATGAACAGAGCGTGAACACGCGTGAACACCCAGCGGTGAACGTCCCGCGAACAACACACTCTGCTCGAACCAAAAAAACCCCACAGTCTTCAGCTGTGGTCTGAGGTTAAAACTCAAATTTGTCCATCCCCTGGATGGGTTCTGGCCAATTAGGATTCAGGGGTGACTGTCTCCACCCCTCCCATACAATTGGATTATCTATAGTCATTTAGTTTCCTGCTCTTAAGCAGAGAGTAAAGTTAGACCTAATTTCTTACTATAAGGACATTATTAATTCTATAAAGATTTCATTCAGCTCATCTGTTTTATCATATCATTACAAGCACAACGGTATCAAAAACGGTGTCTTTTCATCCACTCATTCAATAGTTACATAATTGCATGAATTTGAGAGTGATATACATGCATAATAGTCACGTGTATCAGTTGTAAACACGCTAACAAACCATGTTGAAGGCTATTTGAGTGAAAGTCCAATAATTATAATCTTATACATTCTTATATGTACATTTCCTGCTTGTAGCTTTGGAGTCTTAAACTGTGTCACTTGGAGTTCATTTAGCAGTCCTTGAAAAAGACAAAGATCTGTTTGTTTCTTTGTCTTGCGATCACAACAAGTCTTTGTGAAGCTTTGGTCAAAAGTCCATAGGAAATCACGTAATTGGAATGTAGAACTGATAGCCTTAGGCTGAAAGGAGCCTCGTGACAAAATGATGATTTCCTGGGGTCTGGAGCTGAATTAGGCTTTGTGAAAGGGGATTGTTCATCTAATGAATAATTTGGAAGATTCATTCAATGTCTGCGACCATAATCGTTACATTCCCCCCTTCGTTAGTCGATGTGTTGGGATGAAGACATCGGCGAACGCTGTAGAGACACAGGGAGTAGAAGCAGACACATACACAACAAACAACAAGACAACACCTCCATGATTGGCCACTGTACTGGTGCAGGGCATTAGATTATCTGAGTACTAATGGGTTTAAACTTTAAACTTAAGGTTAACTTGAAGTTTATGTTTTAACTTTCCTCGGATTATAGTGTCGACGTAGTGTAGTTTAACTTTGGTATTGTTATTCTAATTTGGCTCGGTACGGTGACTCTTTGACCAAATTCTGTGACTAAAATAGTTTTGTTTGTTTTCTTCTCTTCTAAATCGTACTAGGTTGAGACCGTTGTACCTTTCTTCATGACGTGGTGACATCATTTGTGGTAAAAATGAGGTGACCCCTTAATCATGGAGCTCTCTAGCTCACATTCGTTTAAAGGTGGCCTGCCGATATTAGGCGTGGTGCATCAATCCCTATATCGTGACCTTGACCCTTATGGGGTAGACAGGTATTTTACCTAATAAAAGAAGAAGGAGAGGGAAGGAAGAGGTGAAACAAAACAAAGTGGTTGCGTGTTTCTAGGTCTTGCCTACAACTACTCGTGCAGCTAAGGTGTCGTGTAATCTATCTTAATGAGAGGTGTTCTACTTGTTGGGTAGATTGTGCAATGTTTCCTATGATGAGTGTAGCCGGGTCCATGCTAAGCTAGTTTCTGAAGCTAGTTTCTACCTATGAGAAGAACATGTTTGTTGAATGTTTTCCATGGCAGATGTCGTTAACTTCTGTATGTTAACGAGTATGTAAGTTATGTAGTGTATGTAACAGTGGATGTATGGTCAGATCTGTTCTAGTCTGTTTTGGTCCCCCCTTTTCTGGAGGGCGTGTCAATCAGAATCTGACTCGTCCCATTTCCTGTCCTCTTCATTGCGTTCGAGGACTTCTCTCACTAGCTGCATGACTTCTTGTGAATCGCTGCTTTGCGTGTGCCAGTGGTCGTTTGGTTGTTTGGGTCTGGCATTGGCATGAGAGTCTTGTTCTTGGGCGTACTCAGTGCTGTGCTTGACTGAGTGGTGCCGAGGTAGGTTTTGTCGTCGCTTACCCACGTTAGATGCTCTAGAATGTGTGGGACGATGATGGCCTTTGGCATCTTTAGGGTTTCTTGAGAAGCGAGGCTGGTCCCATGGCTTTTCCCAGCGGTTGGTGTGGTAGGTGTCATGAGAGTCACGTTCTCTGTGCTCTTCATGATGGACTGTAGTGTAGTCATGCCACTGGGTGTCGTCCAGTACAAGGCTTGGGTCTTGGCTGACGGAGTTTGACACTGCGGATGTTTTCAAACCTTTCTTTGAGGCCATCTTTTGTTTGATGTAGGCCTTGTGTGTCAGGTCACGCAGCTGTTGGGTTGTCATCGTGTATGGGCAAGCCATGATGCCTAGATGACGACTCACTCCAGGGTGCAGATTTCTCAGGAAGAGGATTTTGAAGTTCACATCCTCTTCAAGTTCAGGTTCGTTATATGCACCAAAGTAGGCTTGTCGGAAACGGCGGTAGTAGGCCTGGGGAATCTCTTGTCGACCTTGTTTGGTTTCCCAGGCGATTAACGGTCCGTGTTCAGACTCTGGGCCTGTAAACTCTTGGGTCAGCGTCTCACGTAGTAGCTGGTAGTTATACTTTACGTGAACAGGTTGCCGGTCTAGAAAGCTTTGTACCTCGGGACTGGATGTGGCTCTGAGGAGGTACAACCTGTCTCGGTTCGTCACATGAGGTCTTGCCTCTAGGTAGAAGTCGATATCTCGGAGGTAGGCCTGGATGTCGTGGCCCTCCGTGGAGTTTGGGTTGAACTGGGTGATGTTCTTAGCGAGCTTGTCGAGGTTTTCACAGGTCATCTTCTGTGCAGGTTCGGAGTCTGCTTGGATGAGCTCTCTTTTGTTGGCCGGGACGAATTCTGTGGTGAAGGCCGGTGACGTTTTAGGTTGTGGCCATTCACTTCGTCCGTTGTGTGGCAGTTCTTGGAAGGGGGACTGTGTTTTACTCAGCAGTAGTGATGCTGAGGGAGTTCTCTCCCTTCTTGGCTCTGGTCTCTGTTTGACAGCATGATTGAGTTCATATCTGACCGCGTAGAGCTCGTCGTTGGCGTCGTCTTGCTGTCGGGTCAGATGGTCCATCTCAGTGCTGTACCTTTCAAGGTGGTCTTCCAGGGCCTTGATTTTAGAGTTCTGGTCTTTAATATCAGTGTTGGCTTTCTCTAGCTGATGTTCAGCAGACTGGAGTTGGTTTACCAGATGTTTATGTGCAGTCTTTAACTCTTGTTTGTCACGTTCAGCGACTGCAAGGGCTTCTTGGAGCTTGTCAACTTGTTTCTTTGTTTCTTGCTCCGCTTCGTCGGGCACTTTGAGTTTGTCTGGAGCTTTAGCATTGAGCTGGTCTGTGCAGCGTTGAGTGTACATCAGCTCTCTCAGGAACTCAGTGGTCTGACGCTTGAAGTCATCCTGGACTTTCACTTCCAGCTTGTCTATGCGGTTTTGGGCACGTGTCAGCTCCTCTTGAAGGTGGATGACGTGCTTGTTGCATAGTGTCAGCTGGGCTGTGAAGGCGTTGCTTAGGGAACAGGTGATCTTGGCTAGTTCCATGTGGTTGTCGTTCTGGCTTGAATCATGTGTCAGGAACCTTCTCAGAATCAGGATTATTATTAAAAATAATAACAGTTCAATTGTCTTTGGTGTGAGGCAGTCTGTAATGCCTCTGAGACAGGCGTCCACATCTTCCCCTTGGGCAGTGGGGTTTGTCGTCTGCGACATGTTGGTACGTTGGGAGAAGAGACTGACACAGATCTGTGTGGGGTATAAGCCTATGTATGGTGGAACAGCTAAGTGTCGTTTCAGTGATTGTACACCAATAGTGACGACTAAGTGATGACTAAGTGTTGGTCTCAGTGTAGACAGATAGGCTAGTGATGTGAAGGCTTTGTCACTCAACTCTTTTCTTAGTCTGACAGGATTGACACCACACACCTTACAGGCGGACCGCTTACGCAGGGATGCGTTGAAGGCGATGGTGGCTCAACAGTTGTCTCTGTTAAATGAACTTGGATATGTCAAAATTTTAAATTGCGTTTACAAATGCAGGGAAAGTATGGAGAACAAAGGAGGGTTTGATTACCAATCAAATGCCTACTGGTTTGTTTCTCTGGGAAGGGTTATCGTCCTCTTTCTTTTAGAAATGATCAATGGTTCTTCCAGGCTTGTTCCCTATAAATATGAAGAATAAGATGGAATAGAGCAGGACAGAACAGGGCAGACGTGAGGAGAAGGGAGGAAAGGAAGGAGATCCGGCCCCGCAAATGGCTCTGAAGCCTTTGTCTGACTACGGGTATAAAAGTGATAGTTGATGGTCAACTAATCACACAAAATAAAACTTTAGTCAACGACGGTTGTCTCGATTTTGTCTTGATTTATTTTGAAACTCGTAGGAATCTGGCACTGTCTTCTATTGAGGCTCAGGTGTGTTGCCTCCAAGCTAGGCTAAAATGAGAAAAAGAAAAGTTAAATAAAGAGATAAATGAGTAAATAAAATAGAGTGGCTAAGTGAATAGCTACACTAGGAATAGAGGATAAAGGAGGGTCTAACGCAATAAAATAATGAACAAGTGTGAGTCCAAAAGGTTTGGTAATAGGTATCAATTTAGTGGTTCACTTGAACTTCTAAGGTTCCAGACTTTATATCTAAAGTAATTGCGTCTCAATGAGAAATTTAGAAATTCTGAAAATGAGTAAATTCCAGAATATTTAGAATAACTTTAAAATCATTTTACATGACTTTGAGGAATGACTCTTGAATTTTTTTATTAAATTCAAACTTAACAATTAATAATTGCAAACCAGTATCTTTCCTCTTCCAGTAAAATGTAGTTAAAGTAATTAATAATTGTGAACCAATATTTTCCCTTAAAGTAGAGTATAACTTAATGTATTAGAAAGGTAAGAGAAAAGTAAGAAAGACCAACAGGTGTACATAAAGTTGAGGTGTTTAAATGGTTAAATCACTTTAAAGTGACTCAAACCGACACTGTATTTACACGTATGTTAATACAGTGGATACCTGAAACTAATGCTAAAGCTTTAGCATTTAGGCTTCAATGTAAACAACTGCTTCGATTAGCTTAGCCAGTGGCTACCGTAAGGTTTGTTTACGATATGGCTTCGACGTACTGCGCATGCGCTAAGGTTATCCGGAAGCGCTGGTTGACTTCCGTGCCGCAGTCGTGACTATGGCGACAAACAAACGCTAGCGGCAAACATGCGAATTGCAGACAGTTTACAGTTATGGGTAACTTGGGAAAGTCAGCGCTTTCCACCCTTTAAGTTACACATAAGTTTAGCACGTGCAATCGCGTGTATCACGTGAAACGTCAGCACATTTCAACAATGAAAATCAAAATAAGGAACACCACTCGCAGCTGGTTTTGCTCTGTGGGGCTTATCACTCAGTTTGTTAAGAGTGAGATTAAACTTTAGTTACAGTTCAGTTTTGCGCTGCAAATAGAACACTAGTGATCTCGGCGGATCCGTGTGCATATTAGAACAACAGGTTTTCAGACAACTGTTGATTCTTTCAGTATCAGCTTTACTCGGGTCAAATCATTCTCCTTTAAGTCACACTGGGACACGCAGTGCTTTACGAGATGATATATCAACCGGCAAGCCCTTAACTGTTTAGCACAGGGAAGATATAGCTTCGAGTTACAGTGGGACACGCACTGAATTAATAGCTATAAATACATTTAAGGCTTTAATAAATCGATCAAGGAACACGCTTGATCTGTCTGTGCATTTAAAACAACAGTGTTTCAGACAACTGTTGATTCTCTCAATATCAGCTTTACTTGGGTCAAATCATTCTCCTTTAAATCACACTGGGACACGCAGTGCTTCATGAAATGAATATACAAACCGGCAAGCTTTCAGCTGTTTAGCACAGAGAAGATATAGCTTCGGGTTACAGTGGAACACGCACTGAATTAATAGCTATAAATACATATAATGCCTTAATAAATCGATCAAGGAACACGCTTGATCTGACCGCGCTGTGAGGAGATTATCTCTCGCAGGTATTTCACTTATGCAGTTTTAGGTTCGTTCAGTTCTCTGGCTGACTGATATGTATAGCTATTTAATGACACTGGAACACGCAATGACATCAATTCGGCTATAAACGAGGCATTCTAGAAATTAAGGAACACGCTTAATTCTTACCTTATCGTATAGTGTGAGATCTAAGATCTTAAATTACTCTAATGCAGTTTTAGAGTAGAGACAGACTGGGTTTACACAGCATTCATTCAACAGGACTTTCAAATAGGCGCGCGCCCTTGCGTCACTCGAGCGCGCGCACACACACACAGAGACGCGTCTGGCGCCGCTGGTCTGATCTCTCAAAATGTAATTCAAAGATAAATTCTCGATATATATGCTTATAACTTAGATTAAACTGCCCTCATTCTCCACCAAAATACTGTAGCGACAATGAGTCAGATAAAATAATAACTCAACGGGGAATTTGAATTAAAATAAAAGAGACTCGAATTGCACTATAATTTATAAATAATTCAGAATTAATGTTTACACCTTAACTTATTCGTCCACCGATATGTGAGAACTTAAAGGGGAGTCTGTTAAAGGGAAACAAGTCTCTGTAGCTCAAATGAATGAATTAATGAATTCATAGGGAATTTTGCGAGAGTCTAATTTACAGCCGGGCAAATGACTCTTCCAACGTTCATTTGAACGGGCCGTAAATATCAACTCTGCAGCGGATATTAATATCCGAACAATAGTGAAACACTATTTAACAGCCAGGTAACTTAGATCGGCAGTTCAAGACATTAAATTCATAAGCACATAACACAAGAACAGTTATCTTTGACTACAAACGAAACTTTATTGATTACTCTAACACATCAAACTAATATCTAACATAAACACACACACTCACACATTCACACGTTGCAGAAAGGAAGAAAGTGAGGAAAGAATAAGAGAGAGAAATTACGAAATCCCAAGCAATGTACATTTATGACACATGACCTGAAGAAACCATTGATCAGTAATTCATCCTCCTATCGTTTCTTAGGCGGGGTTATTACATTTGATCTAATGCACCATTTCAGCTTAAAATCTAGAGGTATTATTTGCGTTTGTCTCACGTGTGTCGTCTGACAAAGGCTGCCCTTTTGGTCCTGGCTGGAGAGGGTTCCCTCGGGTCTTTGATTCGCTGAAGGTCTGGTCGTGTCTTTGATTGACGTCTTGGGAAGCCAATCACGTGGCGTGTTTGGCGGCTGGAGGAAAGTCTTGTGGGCGTTGCTGGAAGTTGAGGCACGCTGTTGGAAACTCGTTGAGTAACTTTGCGGCGAACTTAACATAACCCGAGACTTACGGAAAGAAAATAAACTTTAAGTAAAAGAAAGGAAGGTGAGAGAAGAGCAGATGGCCTGAATTAAATCTGTTAACCCATTTTCTCTGATGGTCTGCCACGATCGCCTGATCGTCGCTTTGCCGGAACCGAGCTGCGGACAGCTCTTGACTGAACAATGAACAGAGCGTGAACACGCGTGAACACCCAGCGGTGAACGTCCCGCGAACAACACACTCTGCTCGAACCAAAAAAACCCCACAGTCTTCAGCTGTGGTCTGAGGTTAAAACTCAAATTTGTCCATCCCCTGGATGGGTTCTGGCCAATTAGGATTCAGGGGTGACTGTCTCCACCCCTCCCATACAATTGGATTATCTATAGTCATTTAGTTTCCTGCTCTTAAGCAGAGAGTAAAGTTAGACCTAATTTCTTACTATAAGGACATTATTAATTCTATAAAGATTTCATTCAGCTCATCTGTTTTATCATATCATTACAAGCACAACGGTATCAAAAACGGTGTCTTTTCATCCACTCATTCAATAGTTACATAATTGCATGAATTTGAGAGTGATATACATGCATAATAGTCACGTGTATCAGTTGTAAACACGCTAACAAACCATGTTGAAGGCTATTTGAGTGAAAGTCCAATAATTATAATCTTATACATTCTTATATGTACATTTCCTGCTTGTAGCTTTGGAGTCTTAAACTGTGTCACTTGGAGTTCATTTAGCAGTCCTTGAAAAAGACAAAGATCTGTTTGTTTCTTTGTCTTGCGATCACAACAAGTCTTTGTGAAGCTTTGGTCAAAAGTCCATAGGAAATCACGTAATTGGAATGTAGAACTGATAGCCTTAGGCTGAAAGGAGCCTCGTGACAAAATGATGATTTCCTGGGGTCTGGAGCTGAATTAGGCTTTGTGAAAGGGGATTGTTCATCTAATGAATAATTTGGAAGATTCATTCAATGTCTGCGACCATAATCGTTACAACTTCAACAAAAGAGCAGTTTCCAATATCTACTGTCTCCCTCCACCCTCAAAGTCTATGTTGCCGCTATCGCCGCTAATCATGAGCTAGTAGATGGAAAATCTCTAGGTAAGCATGATCTGATTGTCAGGTTCCTGAGGGGGGCGAGGAGACAAAATCCACCTCGCCCTCCCTCTGTACCCTCTTGGGACTTGTCTCTGGTGCTAACCACACTGCAGAGAGCGCCCGTTTGAGCCTTTGCAGTCAGCAGAGTTGAAAATCTTGTCGTTACAGACAATACTCCTGACTGCATTGGCCTCCATCAAGAGGGTAGGGGACCTGCAGGCATTTTCGGTCGACGAATCGTGCCTGGAATTCGGGCCCGGTAACTCTCATGTGATCATGAGACCCCGGCCTGGATATGTGCCCAAGGTTCCCACTACTCCCTTCCGGGACCAAGTGGTGAGCCTGCAAGCGCTGCCTTCGGAGGAGGCAGACCCAGCCCTAGCTTTTCTCTGTCCCGTCCGTGCTCTCCGGACTTACGTGGACAGAATGCAAAGCTTCAGGACCTCAGAGCAGCTCTTCGTCTGTTACGGAGGACAGCAGAAGGGAAAGGCTGTCTCCAAGCAGAGGATGGCCCACTGGATAGTGGATGCCATCGTCTTGGCATATGAATCCCAAGACATGCCTTGCCCGCTCGGGTTAAGAGCCCACTCCACTAGGGGTGTTGCTTCTTCCTGGGCACTGGCTCGTGGCGCCTCGCTGACAGATATTTGTAGAGCTGCGGGCTGGGCAACACCTAACACGTTCGCTAGATTGTATAGCCTCCGTGTAGAGCCGGTATCTTCCTGTGTGCTCACTTCCCATAGTCAGTAACACCGAAGTGCCCGTTCTAGTGTCGGCTTGCTGCGCCATTCCCTCCCTCATGGTACGGATACGTGCGCTTATCTGCTCCAGTCGAGTTCCCCAGAATGGCGAACCCTGTTGAGTCCTCCACAACCCGCGGCAGTTGGACGTGGCGGAGCGTTCAACGCCAGGTCTAACACTCGTATGCATTGGTGGAACTTGTGTTAGGCTGGGTTCCATATGTTGTGACCCCCACGGTGGTCCCATATGTGTATTCTTCCACGGTACGGCTCCCTACGGCGAGCCTTTGTCTTTCCCTCGGCACAGTCTCCTCTACCGTCTCAGGAAGGTGTTGTCCCCCTCCTCTAATTGGCCGGGGCCACCCCTGGGACTTCCGTATGTTGTGCTACCCACGGCCAGCCCATACGTGCATTTTCCACATGTTAACTCCCTCTGGGCATGATGTGGCTTCTGCAGTGGCCTTCACAGGCACGCTTTCCCAGCGTTATCCAATACAGTCAGCTGAGTGGATCTTGCGGAATAGCAACTTTGACTCTCCCTGCGTGAATTTCCCCGCCCACATCAGATCGGGGTCTGAGGGGCTCATCGCTGGGGGCGCTGGAAGTGGTAGTAATTATGGCGTTTTCCAAAGGGATCCTGATTCCCGACTGAAAGGGAACGTCTCGGTTACGTATGGTAACCCTCATTCCCTGAAGCAGGGAACGGAGACGTACGTCCCGTCGCCACAGTTGCTGTACCATCACTGCAGGGCCGAGTCACCAAGTTCGGCTCCTCAGTGAAAAACAGCGTGCACTCGCTCTCGCTTCCTGTTTATACCCGCGGTGCGGGGCGGAGCGCGAGATGCAAATCTCACACGCCAATTGTTCATTGGCCGGTTCTATATAGCTCGAAGCTGATGGGGGCTCCCAGAAGTGATCCCAATTCGTCGGTACGTCCGACGTATGTCTCCATTCCCTCCTTCAGGGAACGAGGGTTACCATACGTTACCGAGACGTTATTTATACAAAGAACAATTGTTATTCTGTGTTATTAAATAATTATCTTTGATATTGTTATTGTACTGAAGCCAATTCAGTGAAATAACAGGCTTTTATAAACTGGAAATGATCTATAAACCTGAAGAGTAAATATTTGTCAGTTAAAATCTAATGTATTTGTATATGTACAATAAGTATTGTTTCAACACGGTTTTACAGTTAACTTTGACACTCCCAAAATATTAGTTTTCCTTTGAAATGTTTCACTGGAACCCTCTTGAAAATTCCTGAAATGTAGGTTTTTTATGGTCCTTTTCTGTTTAACGGAAGAAAGAAAGTAAAACAGGGTTGGAGTGACGTGAGTAAATGATGACGAATTTAATTTTTCCTTTAAGTATGGAAAATAAATGCAGAAATGAATACACAAACACATACATCACAGTCCATTCACATTATAGATGGTTGTATATTCACGGTTCCCGCTTAAAAACAGGATGAGCACAGACATTTGCATATGATTTATCTCAGTCATGGCTGTTTGCAGGGCATTTGTGCTTAAAAGAGGCATTTAAATGCATTTGTACTGCATGATTCTGACTGTGAAGAATGAATAGGGCGCACACACACACACAGTCACACATACATATGCATATGTTTGTGTCTGTGACTGGTCATTCTTTGTGACTCAGAAATGAGAGAAATAAAAGAACAACACAAAGTCAGCAAGCGCAGCATATGACTTATGGAGTCATCCGGCTCAAGGCCAAGCATGATCGATAGAGATGTATCCTGTCCTCTTCTGTTTGTCCAAAGGTTAATATCAACAAATGTATTTATGTATGTATGCCTATTTATTTATTTATCTGTCCATCTGTCTGTCTATCTATCTATGCACTGTGACATTATTTTCATGACAGTTAAGAACACTCTCCTAATCATAAAAGCATAATAAATGTAGTTAATTTCACCTAGGCTCTGTAATTAAAGTCTTCTGAAGGTCATGCAATAGCTTTGTGTGAGGAACAGGCTTGTTATTAGCTGATTTCCTTCCTCTCAAAGTGCTGAAATCTTGTCCACAATTCTGTTCAGATTTAAAATTTCTCTCTCCAGGGTTGGCATCAGTTTACATTCATACACAAAGATATTAAATTGGTATATATATGCTTCCATGAAGAAACTTTAACATCCATGGAATCTTCCCACTGCAGAATAGGTTATTTATAGTGGAAAAGGGTTCTTCAGATTATTAAAGTAGTTAATTTTAAGTACTGAAAGGTTCTTTGGGGGGGGCAATATGGTTCTTCTATGGCACTGCAAGTCCCCTTTGGAACCCTTATTTATTTATTAAGATTCTATATTTCATAAGTAACATAGGCTACTTTTATACATGGATATTCTTCAAAAATAATCATTTTGTGTTATATTGGAAAATATTATTATTATTATTATTATTATTATTATTATTATTATTATTATTATTATTATTATTAGTTAATGCGTTAATGAGAATTTGGGGGAAATAGGTCTAATAAAATTAATAACAAATTAAAATCCATAAAATAAAAAAGATCATAACAGTTCTTCTCTAAGAATCATGACACTTGTATTTCAGGGCTTTCTTTGTTTTGGCCTGGTAGTTTTACCCATCAACTACCTTATATGTGTATGTGTGTGTGTGTGTGTGTGTGTGTGTGTGTGTGTGTGTGTGTGTGTGTGTGTGTGTGTGTGTGTGTGTGTGTGTGTGTGTGTGTGTGTGTGTGTGTGTGTGTGTGTGTGTGTGTGTGTGTGTGTGTGTGTGTGTGTGTGTGTGTGTGTGTGTGTGTGTGTGTGTGTGTGTATATATATATATATATATGTCTTGTAGAGGTCTGCCAGACCTTGAACCTCCAGGAGCAGGACTGGACACGTGTATTTGAACATTACTAATAATGTTCCAATGAAAGATTTGAGGGGTTAGTTAACCCAAAAATAAAAATTATATCATTAATTACTCACCCTCATGTTGTTCCAAACCCGTAGGACCTTTGTTTATCTTCGAAACACACGTGAATATATTTTTTTATGAAATCTGAGAGCTCTCTGACCCCTCCATAGACAGCTAATTACCAAGGGCCAGAAATGTAGTAAAGACATCGTTAAAATAGTCCATGTGACTACAGTGGTTCAACCTTAAGTTTATGAAGCGACGAGAATACTTTTACTTTTTGTGCAAAAAAACCCCAATCAAAAATAATGACTTTATTCAACAATTTCTTCTAGCTTGTGTCAGACTCAAAATTTTTTGGTGAACTAACCCTTTAATTGTGCACTTGTAACCCCTCCAGTTGTACTTGCATCATTCCAAACCAGTGTATCCTGCATGGGAGGTGTGCGCGCTAATAAGGACGCTAAAGACCACATTCTCTGGCGTCAGTCTCTAGCGCGCCTCTTTAGGGCCAGGTAGGTGAGGTTTACTTGCACAGCTCTTACTAGCTAGCCTCTGTTACACTCACCTCACTCACCTCACTCCCATCCGGGTCACGGCACCAATGCAACCCCTCCGGTTCTACTCGCTCTGCTGCGAGAGGAATTCGAACCGACATGAGAGACGAGGCGCACTAACAAGGACACTAAAAACCACAGCCTCTAGCGCCAGTCGCTTGTATGCCTCCGTTACACACTCACTTTTCCCGTTTTTTCTGAACTGTGGGAAGTGGAAGATTATGAGGCCGGCATCAGAACTGTCACTCTGATCTCTCTGTTTGTGGAAAAGGAGATTCCAGCTTTAATCTTAACCTTCGCATTAGCACAGGCACTCTGGTAAGGACACCTTCAATACTCCATTTTATGGTGTGAGAGTATGTATGTGTGCTTGTGCATAATGTGTATGTATGTGAGTCTATGTACTGTATGTGTCTGACTGCAATTAAGTCAAGAAGAAACGAGGTAATGAGGGCTTCATTGTGCATTTGTGTCTACCTGAATGATGATGATGAGGAGGAGGAGGAGGAGGAGGAGGAGGAGATGGTGGTAATGGTTGTTGGAATTAAGTGACAGTTTGAGAAGTTTAACTTTAATGAGGTCACACACACACGTTGGGTTTTCATGTTTTATGGGGACTTGAGACATAATGATTTTTATACTGTACAAACTGTATATTTTATCCTCTAACCTTAAACCCACCCATCACACAACACATCACAAAAAAAAAACACCATTCTGTTTGATTTATAAGCTTTTTTCCCCATGCGGACCAAAAAAATGTCCCTACAAGGTCAAAGATTTGTGGTATTACCATCCTACAAGCACACACACAAACACACACTCCCTCAGTCTACTGCAGTTGTGATCAAATGTAGGGCTCAAATGAACTTGTCACTCATACTGTGTTTGAATAAACACACACTTACTCATGAATGAGTGCCCGCATGTTTTTGCGAGCAACACTTGTCTTAACCACCAGACAACTAAATTAAACTGCACTGCCTCTCGCTTTACAACCTCTCCCTCTACAGACATCAAACCCAATGTCAGCCACCTCGAACATGCAAAAATATTCGTAGGCAGTAAGGTGCTTGAAGTTTTCTGATTGACAAAAGGTGCCGTCCCACCAGTCATCTCTAAACAATGTGATTTCTGTAGTGGATGTCATGCCTACCGGCTGTTTTTGCTGAAATCTCACCATCTTCGGTCGTAGGTCTGTCACACTCACTGATTAAGAGTGACAGACTAAACGAATGCCTGTGACATTTCTCTCCAATTCCCTGTCATGGATTGCAGTGGCCCATTTTGGCAGCAAATCAATGTGAAGCTTGCTGAAATAAGAATACTACTGCACCAACATGAACAAAACAGACTGAATTAGGATGCAATTCATTGAGTAAGTTCACACTGTGAATGTGTGTTTGCTAAAGAAAGCATTTGAGCATCAGTGAGAAAAAAAGAAAAAAAATCAGTAAATGCTCAGTCACTTGTCAATCATCCACGGTGATGAAGAGAGGCTTCAAACTTTGCCAGTTATGTTTTTCTAAGAAGACTTGCAAAAGGACTCGTGAGGAAAAGTTACACAAAAATACCTTGCTCTCAGAAACAAAAGCTTATTTGTATTGGACGTGCATCTTAAAAGTATAAAAACTGTACTTGCAGATAATGTAAAGAGACCACACTTGCACAAACCTTTGACATGCTTTAAGTAAGTAAACTTATAGTGATGTGTTAACTAACATACTAAAACACAACCATATTTTACAAGACAATAGAATTATGAAATTGCATAAAACGATGCACTTAAGTGGGTCAAAAACCACTCTTCAGTTCAGCTAATTACATTTAATATTAATTTAAATTATAATACAATTAAACATGCAATGAAATGTCCAAAATCCATTATTATTACTTATATATATTTCAAATTTTTATATTTTAGTTTTCGTTGAAATTTTTGTGCTTGTCATAATTTTTATATATTTTATATTTCTATTTAGCTTTTTATTTAGTTTTTTCCCCCATTTTAGTCTTTTTTTGGTACTTAATTATGAAATTGGATAAAACGATGCACTTAAGTGGGTCAAAAAACACTCTTCAGTTCAGCTAATTACATTTAATATTAATTTAAATTATAATACATTTATTTTAGTTGCAGCTGACATGCAATTAAATGCCCAAAATAATTACATTCAGTTTCCAATAAAGTATATTATTTCCATAATAAGAACTCTTTTACTCTGGACTTATCAGTATTTGTCCCCTACTATGGAAGTCAATGGGGTCCATCAACTATTTAGTCCCCCATATTCTTCAAAAAATATTCTTATGTGTTCAGCAGAAGAAAGAAATTCATTCAAGTTTGGAACAACTTGAGGGTGAGTAAAAAAAATGTTTGGGTGAACTATCACTTTAACTTCTAGCCTGGAGTTAGCCCCGCCCACAAAATTTGAGGTCGGGAAGTTCGATCTGGACTTGATCCGTTGTGGAGCAACTATGCTCTAACCAGAGCTGTTCGGACCAATCAAATTGTCAGGGCGGGCTTTAAACGATGATGGACAGATGATCAAAAGTAACGTAAGCATTCACGTCACCAAAGAGCGCTTGGGTTGAGTTAGTTCTAATCCTAAACGGAGAACTTGTTCATATATGCATTCACCTTCACTATTTCTCTCAAAAATGATGATCGTGTTGGTAAGTATTCTGTGTATCCTTAAATAATGTTTTACAACACCGGCAAAGATCATTTACACTCCATCTTCTTCTTCTACTTCTTCCAGCGTGCGTGCAGTTGAGTTCTGTTGACAACTATGCGTCGCTCGTTGCTCTGATTGGTTGTAGGTCTATCCAATTGAGGTCTGGAGTCAGAATTTGGCCAACCCATCCAAGTTAGTGCACACACATTAATTATAGTAGTGAGTAGTGAACACACACACACCCAGAGCAGCAGGCAGCCATTTTTGCTGTGGCGCCTGGGGAGCAATTGGGGGTTAGGAGCCTGGCTCAAGGGCACCTAAGTCATTTCCTGCTGGTATTGAAAATCGAACCTGCAACCTTCGGGTTACCAGTCTGGCTCTCTAACCATTACGCCACAATTGCCCCTGTTGGGAGAAGTCTTCCATTGAAGGAAGGATATGTGTTCAGTGTGTGTGTATGCATTTTAGGTAATGTGTGTACGTGTGTGCAGAAGTGTGAAAATGGCAGCTGTGGTCCACTGACAGAAGTGAGGGGGTGAGAGAGATGTCACAGCTCATTTGACATGACAGGTGACTCCAGGGTCAGGAGTTCACATCCTAAAACACCACACAGCACTAACGTCTGAGTGAACCAGCTGACCACATACCCATTCTATTGCCATGCTTCGGAAAATACATTCCACCACTATCCAGTTACCTGACACATTTCTTTGTCTCTCTAGATGACGGCATGCTAACGTAACTTCCACACATAATAGGGCACAGCCTTGGCTGTCTGTGCTAAATAAAGAACCACATTTTCAAGAATGCGTGGCTCTGTGTGCAAAAGTTTGTGCATTTGAGTGGGTACAGATTTGTGAGTGGGGTCAAAGTTTATCTGCATTACTTATGAATACTTCATCAATTCAATCATATTACATAATTTAGCATTTCAGTAATGAGAAAAATATTTGCAGTTATTTGTCAAGTATACCTCGGTTCTTTAGCGACCTGGGATGTCATTCACTACCCTCCTCCTCATTCATTTTTTAAAGTTAGACATCAACCTTCTTAATATTCCACAATCAATTCATTATAAATAATATAACAAGAAGAAATAAAAAAAGAAACAATTATAAAAGAATGTCTGATTTTCCATAATTTTTTTGTAAAGATTGTATAGGGTCACTAATGACCTGAGGTGTGCAAGAGTGTGTGTGTATATATATATATATATATATATATATATACTCTTTTACTCTGGACTATATATATATATATATTATTATTTTATTTTTTTTTATTTATTTTTTTTTTTTTTTCTGAACAACAATAATTGAATCTTTAATGACGGAATAAGTGCAATTCACATTTATTCAACAAGGAGGCAATGATACACAATGATGAAGTGACGTTTCACTCATAGTTACTGGAGGCAGAAAAGAATAGGAAGTATCATCAGCAAAACTTGAAATGGCTCAGCGATTTATTGCTGAATGCAATCAAATATTACTGTCACTGTTCACTGTCACTTGATGGTGAATCTTGTAAAGAAGCTGTCAGCGATCAAAATATTTATTTTGATGATGCTGAAAATTATAGTTTGAAAAATATGTTTGAGGTTGCGAATATGAGGCAGACGCTGGGAAATGAGCTCTGATGAGGACAGTGATGATGGTATTAAACATCTACTCAAACTGAAACCTTCCATGCTACAAAAATTAACAAAATAAATATACAGTGTAGATATTAGATATAGTATCAGGTCGCTAAAGACCCGGATATGTAAGAATGATTGCTGAAACAGTCACGCATTTAAGGGTTAAAAAGGTATCACAATGCATTGCTGTAAGATCATATAGTCATTACTTTGATTGGAGAAAAACCTGTGTATTGCATTTGGCACACGCTTTCATCCAAAGTGACTTATGCTGCATTCAATGTATGCATTTTGTCAATTCATGTATTCTCTGGGACTCAAACTCATGACCTAGCCATTACTGGTGCTATGATTTACAATTTAAACAAATGAAAAAATAGTATTTTTAGTTAATTGTCCCAGAATAGAAGGATAGCATATTGTAATTGTATATACATTTTGTTGGTCAAATTTAGGTCCTAAAACCTTAACTTTGAGAACATCTATAAGCAAATACTCCTAAAATTTAGGAGTATACTTGCTTATAGATGTTCTCAAAGTTAATTCATAAATACTAAAATCCACCAACATCTTTATTGTAAACCTGAATAAATGAGCAAAACCTAAAAAAATTGACATCAAAACGTTTAAGTTAAGAAATACAGAGTTTAAGTAAGCAGAACTCTTCTAAACAGCAAATAAAACATTAAACAATTATTTTGAGCATTAGGGTTTACAGGATCATAATATAATATAATATAATATAATATAATATAATATAATATAATATAATATAATATAATATAATATAATATAATATAATATAATTAATATATTATAATATAATAAATTAATATAACATAATATTATTTATTCATATTTTGAATTAGCTTTTATTTTAATATTTTAGCTTCCGTTTAAATTGTTAGTGCTTTTGTCATTCGTTTTTTAGTCCTCTTTGGTACTTACTTAAACGTATGTCTTTCATCTTTATATACAGTTGCAAGCAAAAGTATGTGAACCGCTTGCAGAATCTGAGTACAATTGAGGGACTCAAACACTACTATTAAAAAAGGTTGAAACATTCACTGCTTCTCCAGAAGGAAACACGATGCATTAAGAGCCGGGGAGTGAAAACCTTTGAACAGGATGAAGAGGTCCAAATTTTTCTTATTTTGTTTAAATATAATTTTTTTTTTACATTTAGTACTGCCCTTCGAAAGCAACAGAAGATACTTGCATGTTCCCCAGAAGACAAACTAAGTACAATTTACCTTGATCTTCAAAATCAATAAGTTTTCACCCCCTCGGCTCTTAAAGCATCGTGTTTCCTTCTGAAGCATCAGTGAATATTTGAACCTTTTTTAGTAGTTGTGTTTGAGTGCCTCAAATGTCCTCAATGTGAAAAGATGGATCTCAAAATCATACAGTACCTGCTGGAGAGGGTTCAAATATGCAAAAGATGCTGGAAAACTGAAGAATGTGTTGGACCTGGAGGATTTTTATGAAGAACTTCGGGCAGTTTAACTGCTCAGGACAAACAGGGGACTCAAGAACAACAATCACAAAACAAAAAAAACAGCCATGAATCATCTATTAATAAACACTGTATTAATAATCAATGGTTCATAAACTTTTGAACGTGGTCATTATAATAAATGCAGCATTTTTTTTGTCTTGTGGACTATATGTAAACATTTGTATGTAAAATATCTTATTCAGGACAGTACTAAATAAAAAATAATGCATTTTGCATGATCTCTCTTATTTAGTTAAAACTATTCACATTTTCTGCAAGCGGTTCACATACTTTTTCTTGCAACTGTATGTATATATATATATATATATATATATATATATATATATATATATATATATATATATATATATATATATATATATAAAACTTTATTTCAATGAAGAAAAATATAATTTTAATAGTTGTTGTTTTAGTTAACAAAAACAACACTAATAATATAATGTAATGTAATAATTGTCTATTTCTCTGTTTTGATTTTGAGGTGACCTGGACTGAATTCGTTAGATTCCATACTGCTGCGTATGACTCACAATGAAGGCCTTGGGCAGTACATGACCATCTCCCCCTGTGTCCTCTCTTTCTCTCTCCTTCTGTCTGTCTCTCATGTGAGTGGTTTATATAAGGCTGAAAGCGAGGAGAGAGGGGGGAGAGCGCGGCATCTCTGTTCTGCTGATGAGAGATGGGCTAGAATCTGAGGAATCGCGAACTCGCTCCTCTCTCTCCTGTCATGCCCTCCTGACTGAGAGCATTTGAGGTTTTCCTCACCTCAGGAGGATTATTTTCAAACTGGAGCCTGAGTTATACAGGATGTCAACAGAAGCTCTCAGCACTGGGAGAGAGAAAATGAACCTCAGTCATACAGAATAATGCACTGCAAGCGGTAGACTGATATATGTACGTATACATTACACCACAGCAAATGTGTTTTTTTGTGTAGGTCTGTCTGTAAGAGGCTTAGCATGAAAAAGTATTTTAATTTTAAACTGGACTTAAACCATATCCTTCTGAAAAAAAAAAGAAAGAAAATTAAATTATATCAAGGAAGAAAAAAAAAAGGAAAGACATAAAACAAACAGAATCTGGCTTTGATCTAGTAGAAAAACATACAGATTTCCAAGAGGAATCCGAGTGATTTTCAGTGCCGGCACTGAATACTGAGATGGTGCTGTGATTGACAGCTCTGTGTGTGAGCTTGGCAGCGCTGCAGAAAACTGCTCCAGCACTGTAGAGAGCAGAGCTGCGTTGTCTGCTGGACCACTGCAATTTCACCCTCTCTCTTTTCACTCCCTATTCAGGGGGAATATTTATCACGTTTTTGATTTATTTATTTATTTATTGTACAGTATTGTACAATAATTGTAATTAATTCAGTTGTATATTCTTCATGGAGGGTATCAACCAGGGGCTCCTCCAAGGGTTTGCTTAAAGAATAAGGAGTGGGTGGTTTTCACAAGCACTGTAGTATCTCTGACAGAAACAAAGTGCCTTTGTGATACTTGGCTTCAAAATCATATACAGTTCATTATAGTGGAACTGCTTCTGTTATTAATATTTTATTCTCTCTATTTTTTATTTTTATTTTTTACATTATACTCGGTTAACATAAAATTTTGAGTGAAACATTGATTTAAAGGGGTGGTTGCCCCTTTTTACAAGTAAAATGTAAAATGTAAAATAAAACATGTAAAATAAGTCTCTGATGTCTCCAGAGTGTGTATGTGAAGTTTTAGCTCAAAATACCCCACAGCTCATTTTTTATAGCATGTTAAAATTATCACTTTTTGAGGGTGAGCAAAAACCAAGCAGCAACCTCCCCCAGTTTCTCTCGAAGCCAATACGGAAGAGACTTAAACTGCAATTCATTGACTTACCACTAGGGACAATCTCATTGAGCCACATGTTAAAATGGCCAACTTTACAGCAGAAAAAAAAACCATGTTTACAGCCTGGTACAAATTGTGGTTGTGGTCTATACGGCTAATTTTGCCCTGCATGACAACTGTAAGGGGGGTGACTTTTTTCTAAACTATCGTTTACATTATATAAAGCCTTGAAATTCTGCATAATTAAGGGCATGGCCTCTTTGAGTGTCAGGTGGATTGCCGTTTGTCTGCTGTCTTTTAGTCATCATGTCACCTAAGCTCCACCCACTTCCCGTCTTTTTGCCCATTTTCAGTTATCCGGGTGTGACACGACCCTACTTTACGCTTCAGAACTGCTCTTCAGAATCCTATGGGTGACGTCACGGACACTACGTCCATATTTTTTTTACAGTCTATGCCAAAAACGTGCCGTTTTTGTGTGTCCCTTTAAATGCAAATGAGCCGCTGCTCATGGAGCAGAGCTTCAAGAACTCCAGTTAGCAGCTCTGATAACCTCATGCAGACAGGAAATTAAACTGTTCAGCCTTGTATGTTCAAGTCGGACAATGATGGGGAGACTCAAGAAGAAGTGACAACATGTAGAATAAGACAGGACGTTTCTGAATGGTTAGTTGATGAATTTATGTAGCTGATGTGGACTATCTTCAAGTCATTGATTAGCATATTCTGTCATGATAATCTCACCCCCTTTATTGTGTGTTCCCGGGGGCAGGGTTTATGTAAATTTCAGGGTTATTGATGTCACTAACCCGGGAGGAAGCTTGTGTAGTCCCAGCCGTTTGTTGTAGTCCTTAAAAAGCTATTTCTTTAAAGAAAAGATCTGCCTTTGCTTTGAACTTTGAGCGTCGGAACTTTGCAAATGTTGTTTATGCTCAAACAGCAACATTACACACTAACTAAAGTTTAATAAGTGAAATAATAATTAACCACCCCTTTAAAACATGGATTTCAGAATGACTTCATGTTTATATTGTCTATCTTTCTCTAGGTTTAAATTACGTTCAATTAGGCCTTAGATTTTTGGAGTCCACATTTGCTGGTGGTAATGCCGTAAATGAGTCCTGTCGTGACATTCCCTACTCTGCACTCTCTTAAAAGATAACATTTTTATCAAGGTAAAATCTACATATAGTTCCCATTAGAATTGTCTTTCTTTCTTGGCTTGTCTGAAACAAAAGTTATGGTTATCCGAAGTTGGCTGATCGCTATGATTTTCAGGAATTGAATTTTGAGAAAAACAGATTTAAATAACTGTCACCCATTTTTTCCACATAGACATGAAAATGCACTATCCAAACTTAAATGGCTGTAATTCAAGAATGCTTCGGAATATAGACCTAAGGTAGACACTTGGCAGATTATTGTAGAAGTTAAATTATGAAAGTAAAACAGAAAAAAGTTTAAAAAGTTTATTTACATGTAAAATGCAATATCATTGTTTATATTTTATAATAATGTGTATTTTACAAAACATGCTTTACTCAAAACTACAAGAAAATCAAAGCCAGAAATATGAACAAGTTGTGTTCCAAATTTTAGGTTGATATATACAAAAATTAGCTTTCAGTAAGATTTTGTTTGGGCGCAGTGTCAAACTTTTTCACTAGATGACAACCAAGCTCCATTGCTGACCATATATGGGCACCTCCATTTCCATATGGTTTGAGTGATCTGAACCATATATTTCCATAATTTGCATACATACATCCTATTCAGAAGTAATATAGGCAGTTTGGCAGTATATGATTTGAATTCAACCTCTAATAAACATAAAAAGAATGTGCATTATAGCTCATTGCTGCATCACAAATGGCAAATCCATTGTTTATCATGGGCAGCCTCTGAACTTAATCACCCGTTGTATGTTTAGATAGCACAACTGTGTACATTTAGAATAGCAAGCACAGCGCACCTTGCAGCATATCTAAACTGATCTCTTCTCTATCATCCGATCCTTTAGCCTGACAAGCCATACCCACATCAAGATGTTGGGTCTAGGAACACATCATTGGCAGGGCTCAATCCGAGGGGCGGGATAAACGGTTGTCTTTCAAATTCCCTTGGCACGCAATAGGATATCGCTACAACCAACCAGAGCAGGAAAGAAGGTGAAGCGGAACTAGTTGATAGACTCTATACACAATGTGATTGGCCTGACTATAGCTCGCAAGTCAACGGAGAGTTGCAAGACACCCTGGCTACAAATTAGATTTGTTGCCACTAGGGTGCGTCTAGATTTCTAGGCTACCGATCCTTCATCTCTGGATGTGAAATAGTCCATTATAACATTGTTTAGGGCACTGGCATCACCAGAATTAAGCAGATTGAGGTGAACAAGATCATTTAAAGGGATAGTTCACCCAAAAATGTAAATTCTGTCATAATATACTGGCCCTCAAGTTGTTCCAAACCTCTATGAGTTTCTTTGTCCTGCTGAATACAAAAGAAGATATTTTGAAGAATGTTTGTAACCAAGCAGATAGAGCAACCATTGACAACCATAGTAGGGAGAAAAATACAATGGTAGTCAATGGTTGCTCTATCTGCTTGGTTACAAACATTCTTCAAAATATCTTCTTTTGTGTTCAGCAGAACAAAAAAACTCATAGAGGTTTGGAACAACTTGAGGGTGAGTAAATGATGACAGAATGTTCATTTTTGGGTGAACTAACCCTTTAAGCGAGCAGCTACTTCACAATCCATTGTTCTCTTGTGCTTTGCAATCTCACAATACAATAACATTGTATTAAAAAAAAAAAAAATTTTGCATTCCGTAGTTTACACAGGACTGGCAGAAATGTGCATTCATTTTGCCAAGATATTTTTTGAGATGACAGACAAGATGTTATAGAATAATAATTTAACCCCCTCGAATCATGAGATGCGCCAGCGCGACTAGCTCGCTTTTTTTCTTATCAGTGCCAAAAAGACTCAAATAACTCGGTTTTTTATAATTCAGGCAAGTGTTATACATCATTATAATCTGTAGAGTTTAATTTTTTTTGTGTACAGTCACAATAATAACAAAATGTTTTGCTTTTTGCAAAATAAAGAAAACAAACATGATGCATGATCTGCAGCCTCTCTCTCAAAGACATTCTATCAGATAGTCTTCAGAAAAGGAACTCTAGCTTAGTGAATACTTGTCTCACAAACATGAGACATATGTCTAAAGAAACGTTGAAATGTCAGGTTTTAAACAATGTAAACCAAATTTTGACAAAAAAATTGACATTCAACCTATTTTTTGACCTTCCCGAAAACATCCGCAGCGCAACATCCTATGGGTTTTCCCAAAACCTGTTAGATCAAATATTTAAAATATACTGTCTTTATGTTGTTTATATATTAATTTGGAGGTTAAATGTGAAATTATTACAATATAAAAATACATTAAAAACTTTAATGTTAGGTGCGATTAATTGCAGAAAAAAAAACGATTGATTGCAGAAAAATGCAACATATGTATACACATTATTGTTCTATATGATGAATCAAAAAGGTATCTGCTAGATGATTTTACAGATGAGATCTTAAATAAATAAATTAATAAATAAATACAAATTATTTGTGCCAAGGTTCCAGAGAAGCATTTAGCTGAAGACACACTGAGACCTGTGTGTGAAGTAACTTTGCCACTGTGTGCCGCAGCGGTGGTTTACTCTGAACACCTTGTACCTGGCAGTGAGGTGTGACTGTAATCAGAAGAGGCCATAAACACCTCTTCTGTTGACATCAGCAACACAGCGTGTCTGAACATGCCAATCTGCCTTACTCTACACAAACACAAACATGGGCCGAGACCATAACACCCCACCCAATGCAAAGCCTCATTATCACATGCCTGTTTAGGCAAAATACATCCTATAAGTGAAAAACAGCAGCAGGGTCATTCCTACAGTTTGGTGGATTTTACTGCATATTTTACATAAAATGTTAATCAACTTAAATGTCGCATGATTTTCCATGCATAGATGTACCTCGGCTAATACTTATCCATAATGATAAGTAGAATAATTCTAAGAATAATTATAATAATAATATTTTGTATATGTTTCTGACCTGTAATGCTGCCTGTATCATAATCATACACTGTTTATTCGTTGGCCAGAGGAGACAGACACTTTAGACATATCCATAGACTACAATGCACCATGATTGTGACGTCACAGCAGATTGTGCTTAATTTATCCCCACCCCACACAACTCTAGTGTCTGATATTTGTGTTATTTTGACATTTAACCGCATTTAATACTTGTTGTTGCTGCTTAAACTGACTGTTTAACACAATTTATAGTTTAATGTATTGTTATAATTTTCATTTGTGTATTTTTTTTATATTAAAAATGTATATATTTATTTAAATATATTGACCTACTACTTCTGGCAACTTCTAACACTGATAGGTCACATGATAGCATGGCATATGTAGTGTGTCCAGATTACATTTTATACTACGCACAATGGCCCTGATTCATGAAACTTTCATAAATACGAACTTTCATTATTACTTCATAAGCATTTGATTTGATAGTTAAATGTGTGTATGTTAATGAATTCCAATAATTCGTAAATAGGGCGCGCATGCATGCTCATTCACAGTTAGCACTCGCAGATGGAGCTCTTAGACGAGCTTGAGATGGACTCTGAGATTCTAGTTTTGGATATTGAAGCTTGCTCTTCAATTTCTTTTTCTTCTTCTCATGAAGTGGACCCACTCTCTGGGCATTTATGCAGTTATGCTTACGGTAAGGAAGCAGTCCGTCAATGCCAGGGTCTGATTGGTATTATAGCTGCAGCCACCATTGTGATTCTATTGGGCTTGCTGCATATGAGACCCAGTGGTGGCTCAAAAGCAGAGGGTTTTATCCCACATGCTGAACGCTTCGTGCCCTTTCTATATGGAGGAGTCCCATTTCTCAATTTGGGTCCCTCTCTTGGAGCGTGTTTCCATCACAAGATCATTAAAACAGAAGCCTTGCTGATGAGTTGGGGAGCAGTTATGGAAGGCCGTCCAGCTCGGGGTGTTTTGGCACATCAGCTGCCTAGAGATGAGGGCTGTGTTCTTAGCACTGAAACACTTTTTTGCGCCCCCTATTCAGGCTGGTACAGCAGATCCTAGGGCAGATCCGAGGCCTGCAGATTAGCGACTCCACTCTCAAGTAGTGGATACCATATGGCAGAAGTTTGTCTCTGAGGAGTCAACCCACTGTCCCCTGTGGTTTTCTCTCTATCCTCCAGCTCCTTTGGGGCTGGATGCCATGATACAGATGTGGCAGAGGCTGCATTCCAACTCTACGGAAGTTATCCATACCGTTCTCAATGCTAGGGCTCCTTCTACTAGAAAGCTGTACGCTCTTAAATGGTGTTTATTTTTGTCATGGCCTAAGCAACACCATCTTAGTCCAGTTGTCTGCTCGGTTGGTTCAGTACTGGATTTTCTTCAGGAGTGCCTGTCTGCAAGAGAACGTTTAATCCCTGTGACTATGTGTGGTTTATGTGGGTGCTATTTCAGCATGCCACAACCAGATTGAAGGGATGTGAGTGGGTAAACATGTATTGGCATCCCGTTTTCTGCACGGTGCCAGACAGTCTGCAGACAGTGGGTTCCGTCTTGAGATCTTTCTGTAGTACTTTAAGGGCTGTCTACTGCTCCCTTCAAACCCCTTGAGTAAGCCTCTGTGAAGCTTCTGACTCTTAAAGGGTTACTTCAGCAATTTAGCATTAAGCTTTGTATCAGTAGAAACCTGGTAGTATACTCGAATGATCGTGCTTCCCCCCTCATATCCCCCTGAGACGAGAGATTTATTCATTTTATGTCTGGAAAAAAGCCTCAGATGACGCAAATATCGTCAGTTTGCATCATCTGAGGCTTTTTTGGCCAGAGGCTAGAGACTACAGCCAGTAGAAGGAGCTAGTTCTGCATGTTTTCAACCCGCCCATAGGCGTGGGATCTGACTCACAGAATGTAAGACACAGACAGCCGCTCAGCCATTGATAACGGAGCGGTGTGGAGCAAAGCGAGTATTCTCAATTAATTCCTATGAAAGTTAAGTTTCCATAGGCATGAACTGAAAATGCACCAGACTGGACACGCACCGTGAATGACTGTGCGGCCGTGAATGAATGCCGGGCGGCCGTGCTCACTTTAGTTTCGGTTTAAAATTAGCGCCAATTCGGGGGCAGGTTGCTTGAAATGTGGGTTCATGAAATCACAACAAAACGGTTCTGTAATTTTACGATTCACCAGTGTGACGGCCCCTGATCACCACCTGAGGGCACTCCACCCTGGACTGTCACTCCATCTAGGACTACATTTCCCATAATCCTTTGCCCGGACTCATCATCACTCATTGTTTACACATGTGTCTCATTACACCGTTGTTAGAATTTAACTTTTAGGTAGACTATCAATATTCTCAATCATCAGTCGATATCCACCCCTGTGATATCTCGGGAGAATGCTCAGTGAACCACAGACACAGTGCAGTACTATAACATTCTCAAATCTATTAAGGCTTTTTATTATCTCACCCTATATACGCCCGGTTATCTCGGTCATTCTTTGCAAAGTCTTGTTTGTTGTTATACTGCATTTCTGAGCGTTTTCCCTGGGTTCTTGTCTCTTGGTTTTGGATTACTTTCCTGTTCCGTGGATTACCCTTTTGCCTGTCTCTCCTGTTTTGATTGCCTGTTTAGGACTGCTTGCATGTGAATGACCTTTTGCCAGTTTGACTACGTTTGTGGATTATCCTTTAATAAAGCTGCATTTGGATTCTCAGCCTTAACAGTAACGTAACAGGTACAATGACAAACTCACTTAAATAGTAGGGGTGTCGAAATTAATCGTTTCTTCGATGCATCGCGATGCAGACGAGGACGATTCGGTATCGGTACAGTAATAGACCATAACCGATTCTAATGTACTGATTCTTCTCTGACGTCATTTGTCACGTACGTGCATTGTCGCGGTAGCATACAATGGCAGAGGGAGGCGAGACGCGAGTGAGAGTAATTAAAATGCTCCAACTACTTTAAAAGACGACATCTGGGCACATTTCGGCTTTTATGAACAACCTTGGTAAGCATGACCTGGAGAACACACGCACTGTGTGTAAATCAAAACTATCTGATTAATCAAAACTATCTGATTTATCAAAACGATTTCATTTACACTTGGGCACATACATCTATCTCCGCAAAACGGATATAAACCCGATCTTCAATTCCTGCACTATGTGCAGATTTATTGGAGTTCACTTCACAGAAAACAACAGATATGAGCTGCATTTTATTGAACACCAATGAGCCGCGTGCTCTCCTATTTCTCCTATAGAAATCAAAGACCGCAATAGGAAAGCGCGCGGCAACAGCACTGGTCAGATCATTCAGTTTCTTTACTTTTAATGAATATGATTGTATGAGCACCTGCAACTTTACTTTCGGTAGTTTGCTTGATGAAGAGATACGCAGCTGCTCGTCTGCGGCGATGTGTGCTTCAGTAGCGCCGTCATATCTGGCTGTGTCATATAGCCCATAACACCCTCACACATTCATTTTTTTTAGCATTGTTGTGAGGAGTAAAATTTACATATGTGGTTTCAACAACCAGATGCATTTAGACTTTTTGATGTTTTATAAACAAATTTCGGGAGAAGCACATTCAGGAAATTAAAACTGTTAAGTGGAGCAGACCCAGATAATTAAACCTAATTGAACACAAGAGGAGCTCATTAAAAAATCAACGATAGGAGGTGTATATAGACAGCCGATTTACCTTCCTGTCGTTGACTGTTTCTTAGCTTCCCTCCACCACCCCTTCTCCTCACTTAAAGGGGTGGTAAACCACGATTTCACTTTTCCAACTTTAGCTAGTGTGTAATGTTGCTGTTTGAGCATAAACAACATCTGCAAAGTTACAACGTTCAAAGTTTAAAGCAAAGGGAGATATTTGCTTTTAAAGAAATCGATTTCTAAGGACTACAGCAAACGGCCGCTAGGGACTACTACACATTCCTCCAGGGTTGCTGACATCACCAGCCCCAATATTTACATAAACCCCTCCTCCGAGAATTTGAAATAAGTCTGTATCGCAGCAGGGAAGCGTTGTTGTGGTTAGTAGGCTGGAGTGCTGTTGCCAATGCCGACAAAAGCTGTTATTTTCATCCGGAGTGCAGGTCCACTTTGTTCAGCCTTCCTAGGGACGGGGGTGCGTTGCAGTGCGTTTAACATACAACATGTTATATGTATGCGTGTATGAGACATGAGGGGAACACGATCGCATTTGCAGCGGATATATGCTGCCCATCACAAATCAAAGCACGAGACAGACAGGGGTCGGAGGAGAAGACCGGAAAATGTGACATAATGGACAACATTCGTCTGTATTTGCACGGGTTCAGCTGCGCGAGACAGGCGGGCACACGCGGCTCCCGCTGCTCATCTCGCGGAGGAAAGCTTCCACAATCTTCGCGAGTTCAATCAAGATGGATTTATAAAAAGAAGCTGTTTACGGGGTACAACCTGTAAGTGTGATTTATTTTTCGTCAATGTCTTTTCCTGTAATAGTTCGTGTTGTTAATTGTAGCCTACGTTGTAGCAAGGAAGTAAACAGATGACAACGCTCATTTGGCTCTGCAAACCAGTTTGTTAAATGCTCATTCATCCTTAACGTTATCCGACAAACACCTAACGTTACAAACTGTTTAAAATCTCAACAGCGAACTTGGCATTAGTGTAAATTATTCTTTGATTAGAGCTTTTATGTGTTGTTTATCTACAGGCATGCTAAACATGGTTCTGTGTTTGATTTGGATACTATAGTAAAGCCAATGTTTAGTGTTCATTCTTGCGACAGATATTTGGCTATAATCATTCTAAAAATACAAAAGTAATTCTAAAAGTACTCTGGGTTCGGGCAAAATTCCGAGCCCGGAGCCCTCCCCCGGACAGCACGCCAAATACGCATAATATTTACTCTATTTAATTTGATGTAAGTGTGAACTCGTGAAAGTTTTGACTGTATTGAGCACAGACCACCTCCTGAAGTGGCTTTTAGTATTTTGTGTATTTGTTCTAAGTGCTCCTGTTGTGTTCTGTGCCCAGACTTGAGTTTTGTTTGATAACTTCAAGAAGCGTGTTTTCTTTGAAATTATTTTATTACAATAAAAAAAAAAAACAATGGTGGGGTGGTGCCGCGGTGGGCAAGAGCTGTAAATGGTAGGCGTGGCTTGGAAGTGGCCTCGTAGGGCAGCGAAGCAAGTGCATTCTGGGAGTTGTTGTCTTTCATCCATATGAGCCAAAAAATAAATTTTCTGGTTTCTCAGTCTAGAAGGCACCAACTTCTAAAATAATTTCACATTTCTACTGACCCATTTTAAATACACATTTATCGTTCCAACAGTGAAGTACCCCTTTAAGGTGGCTTTTCTTGTTGCTATTACCTTTCTCAAAAGGGTAGGAGACCTGCAGGCTTTGTCAGTCACCTTCTCCTGCCTGGATTTTGCCCCTGGACTAGTCAAGGTGATTTTGCATCCTAGGCCAGATTACGTCCCTAAAATGCCTTTTTCACCATTTCAACCTGTTGTTCTTCAGGTCTTCTCTCCTTCGCCATTTGAAACTAAGGGGCAAGAGAGGCTAAATAAGTTATGTCCAGTCAGGGCTCTTAATATTTATGTCCACCACTCAGGCCAGTGGTATAAATCAATTTCTTGTCTGCTTTGAAGGGCTCAACCGAGGTTCTGCTGCCTCCAAACAGGTGATATGTCATTGGGTTTCAAATGTGGTCAGTCAGGCCAATGAGGCATGCGGGGTGGCATAGTCATTGTCAGTGGTGTACAGAACACCCCCATGGTGCGTGGGGGCCCCGTCTCTTTGGTGGGGCCTGTCACGGGATGTTCTAAAAGGCATCCATGTTTTTTCTTTTGCAGCGAGAAGCGAGCACAAAGGTTGTGTAGTATACAAAGTAATGTATTGGAATGGAAAAGCCTGTGAACTGTGAGAGAAATTTGGTTTTCCCTGCATGGTTGTTTAGAGCATTTCACAGGCTTTTCCATTCCTAATATAGCTAATTGTTGCAGCCATAAAAATAAACGTATTTTGTTTCATATTTATGTTTAAATATTATAATGTTATTCTTTTAATTTCCTCTATGTTGATTATGAAAAGTAAACAGCATAAGTAAGATAGGACATATCATAAGATCAGCTAGTGAATGTTGGAGGTGTAAATTTCTTACGTATAAACTAACATATTGAAAATGCGAACATTTTCATGAATCTGTAAATTTACGTCAGAATGCCTTCATGAGCAATTTACACAAAAATTAATTCTGCTCATGTTTCATGAATGAGACCCAATAATAATATGTACTTTTTTTTTTTAGATTAGATTCAACTTTATTGTCATTACACAAATACAGGTACAAGGCAACGAAATGCAGTTTAGGTCTAACCAGAAGTGCAATAGCAGCAAGTGCAGGATATACAACGGTTGCCTACGTGCATGATATACAATGGATGAATAAGTGCGGGACATGGATATGTACTGAATATATATATATATATATATATATATATATATATATATATATATATATATATATATATATATATATATATATATATATATAGAGAGAGAGAGAGAGAGAGAGAGAGAGAGAGAGAGATGGTTATTACTATAAACAGAATTTGCAGGTGAATATGTACAATGAATACATATACAGATGCCTATTACCATAAACAGAATTTACAGGTGAATATGTATTATGAGTATAAAATAATATACAGATGGCTATTACTATAAACTGAATTTTACAGATAGAGGTATACAATGATATGTTAGGCTAAAATGAGGAATATAGCAGTGGATTAAGGTAGTGCAATGAAGTATGAACAGAAGCTATCCGAAAAAAAAGTGTAAAGTGCAGTGGAAGTGATTGCATATTACAGTTAGAAGTATGAGCGAGGGTTAGAGTTCAATAAAGAGACAGCTCTGGGGAAAAAACTGTTCTTTAGTCTGCTGGTCCTGGTCCGGAGGCACCTGAGATGCCTGCCGGAGGGCAGGAGAGAAAACAGTCTGTGGGCTGGGTGAGAGGAGTCCTTAAGGATGGTGCGAGCTCGATGCAGACAGTGTTTCCTCTGGATGTGCTCGATGGCAGGTAGTGGAGTCCCTGTGATGCGCTGGGCAGTTTTCACCACCTGCTGCAGTGCCTTGCGCTGAGCAGCTCCCATACCATACTGCGACACAGTTGGTCAGGATGCTTTCTATTGCACAGCGATAGAAGTTCACCAGGATAGCCGAGGAGAGCTGATTCTTCCTCAGTGTCCTCAGGAAGAAAAGGCACTGGTGAGCCTTCTTGACCAGGCTGGAGGTGTTGGTTGTCCACGACATATCCGTCGAGATGTGGATCCCCAGGAACTTGAAACTGGAGACACGCTCAACAGCCATTCCATTGATGTGGATGGTGTCGTGTGTGCCTCTTGACTCTTTCCTGAAGTTTACGATGAGCTCCTTCATTTTGGTGGTGTTCAGGAGCAGGTTAATATCAGTGCATCATGTGGCTAGATGCCGTATCTCCTCCCTATAGGCAGTCTCATCGTTGTTGCTGATGAGACCAATCACCGTAGTGTTGTCCGCAAACTTGACGATGGAATTAGATCCATACACAGGCTTGCAGTCGGAGGTGAAGAGGGAGTAGAGAAACGGGCTTAGCACACAGCCCTGTGGTACACCAGTGTTAAGTGTGATGAACGTGGAGCAGGTGAATCCTGATCGAACATTCTGGGGTCTGTCGGTTAGGAAGTCCAAAATCCAGTTACACATTGAGGTGTTGATGACCAGGTCTCCAAGTTTGGCTATTAACTTGGTTGGGATGACAGTGTTGAATGCTGAGCTGAAGTCAACAAACAGCATGCGTCCATACGTGTTCTTATTGTCCAGATGGGTGAGCACAGAGTGCAGTGCCATGGAAACTGCACCCTCTGTGTTCCTATTGCTGCGATAGGCAAACTGGTGTGAGTCCAATGTGGATGGTAGAGAGTCTTTTAGGTGTTCCAGGACCAGCCGCTCAAAGTACTTCATAACGATGGGTGTGAGTGCTACAAGGCGGTAGTCATTAGGGCACCTCGGGCTAGAGTGTTTCGGCACTGGCACAATGGAAGTGCGTTTTAAGCATGTTGGTACAGCTGCTTGGGCAAGAGACAGGTTGAAAATGTCTGTAAAAACCCCAGCGAGCTGCTCCGCACATGCCCTGAGAACACGTCCAGGGATGTTGTCTGGTCCAGCAGCCTTGTGTGTGCTGATCCGGCTCAGTGCCTTGCAGACTTCTGTGGAGGAGAGTGTGATTGGTGGGTGGTCAGCTGAGGGTTTGAGCTTGGTGGCAGTTTCTCTGTTGTCTCTTTCAAATCGAGCATAAAAGTAATTTAGCTTGTTCAGGAAGTTGACATCAGTGGCTCTGGGGGTGGAGTGGGTGGGTTTATAATCACTGATGGCCTGAATGCCCTGCCACATGCATCGAGGGTCAGAGTTGTAAAAGTGTCCCTCTATCTTTAGCTTGTAGCAGTGCTTGGCCTTTTTGATGCACCTCTTCAGGTTGGCTCTGGATGTGCTGTAGGCTTGTGCATCTCCTGATCTGAAGGCAGTGTTGCGTGACTTCAACAGGAGTCGCACTTCCTTGTTCATCCAAGGCTTCTAATTTGGGTATGTAGTGATCTGTTTCTGGGTTATAACACTGTCAATGGTGGTATTGATATGATCCAATACAGAGGAGGTGTAGGAGTCAATGTCCGTGTGAGCGCCACTGGTGGCTTGAGAAGCAAACATACTCCAGTCTGTGTGTAGAAACCTTTCCTGGAGTGTGGAATCTGCCCCTGCAGGCCACACCTTGATGGTCTTCACTGATGGCTTCACACGGGGGTTTTCAGTGGTGGTAAAGTAATTACTTATTCAAAATAAGTACCTACTCAAGAGAGTTTGCGATTTCGGACCTTGCCACATTTTTATTTTATTTTTTTTCTCATTTTTAGAATACTTATAATAGTGTAAAGCATAACCTGTCCACCCTGTTTTTATGCTAGTATGTTGTTCTTTCCTAGCTAGTAATGGGTTTTATTTTAGTTTAAAACGTCCACCCGGTTAAAGTCCACCCTGTTACACATTGCACTGTAAAAATGTCTATTGTCTATACTGTAAAAAAAAAAACGATATATATATATATATATATATATATATATATATATATATATATATATATATATATATATATATATATATATATATATATATATATATATATATATATATATATATATATATCTTTTAATCTATCTGCTAGCATGTTGTTCTTTCCTAGCTAGTAATGGGCTTTATTTTAGCTTAAAACGTCCACCCGGTTAAGGTCCACCCTTTTACACATTGCACTGTAAAAATGTCTTGACCAAAACAACCAGGTATTCACACTAAAATGAAGCAGCATCCAGGCAACATCTAAATGAAAACTTGAATACATCTGTCAATGTGACTCACTCAGTTAACCATTCAGAATCCAAAGCCAGCCAAAGTCACCTCTCTGGGAAGAGAGAACAATTTTCTGTAAATGTGAGACTGGTCAGTCAGCTTTGCACATCCCTAACACACTCCGGTGTGAAATAGAGGCACAAAAAAGGAGAGCACATGCTCACAGCCAGTCCAAAGTCATTACTGCTAGTTCATCCATCTTGTTTTCTCACTGAAGGCGCATTTGTCAGTCTCGGAGGGAGACGAGCGAGCCTCACGCCATGCAACCTCTCATGGGCTGATTTATTGGTTCAGAACAATGACTTCCTATTTGGCTAGTGATCAGTCATGTAATAGGCAGTTGTTCAACTTCTTTGTTTTGGGTTTTTTTGGGGCGATGATGAGAGACAGACTCCTAGATAAGGCTGGACTGGGTCTGTCAGCTTTGTGGTATGATGGATGAAACACTCTGTTTTCTAAAGCTGACCCCTGAGCCACACAGGTCAGAGCAGCATGGTGGCAACACACACAGAGACATGCACACACAATCAGAAAGATGCTGCCCCGATCTACTGTGCGTCCTATAATATGATGACACTGGTGCACAGGCACAAACAGTGGATGAACTGGAACGGTGACTGCGAGCCAGACCCCATCGCCCAATATCATGCCTGAGCTCACTCATGCTCTTATGTCTGAATGGGAATTATTCCCGCTTCCGTGTTAGAACAGATTGGAAAACCTTCCTGTGGAAGCAAAAGGAAGACCAACTCCCTATCAGTGCCAGTGCATTTTAATTTAAATGTATGTGCTGTGCTTTCATTTGTACTGTAAATCGCTTTGGATTTAAAAAAAAATATGCTGAATGAATAAAGGTAAATGGATGTCCACATACTTTTAGTCATGAATAGTATAATAAATCATTACCATATGTCACAAAGGGTCTCGGAGCCAAATGCAAGTTCACAATGTTTATTTAGAAAGAGTGAAGAGAGGGTCAGATGAAGCACAAAAGTCACAGTCCACTGAACAGAGACCACACGCGGCGTCCCACGAGGTAATCCACTCTGGTCGGTGACCGGGAAGAAATCCTCACACGGCAGATGACTGACGATAACGTCTGAACACTGGACAGAAGGCAAAACAACGCCGCGAGGGGCGGGGGGTTTAGGGGCAGAGACAGGAGGATTGTTCCGGGCAAAAATCACAGGATTAACCCTGGATACATGAAAAACTGGGTGAACCCGACCAAGAATAGGAGGTAACTTAAGCTTGACCGCTACCGGATTAATGACCTTAGATATACTGTATGGCCCAATGAAACGAGGAGCCAGCTTACGAGAAGGCTCACGGAGAGGCAGATCCTTGGTGGAAAGCCATACCCTTTATCCACACACATAACGAGGTGGAGGTCGCCGGTGACGGTCAGCCGCAGCTTTGGTTCGTCTGGAGCTTTGTAATAAGAGTGATTTAGTTTTCCTCCAAGTGCGTCTGCACCTGCGCACGAAAGCTAAAGCAGACGGAACCGCTGCATCGGGCTCCTGTGATGGGAAAAGAGGAGGTTGATATTGGACAGATAATTCGAACGGAGACAAATTAGTGGATGCGACGGGAAGAGAATTATGAGAATACTCGACCCAGGGAAGCTGTTGGCACCAAGAATCCGGATATTTAGACGACAGACAGCGAAGCGTTCGACCAAGATCCTGATTAGCCCGTTCGCATTGCCCATTGGTCTGTGGATGATAACCAGAAGACAGGCTGGCAGTAGCGCCGATCTGTCTACAAAACTCCTGCCAAAAATGAGAGATGAACTGAGGACCCCTATCTGAAACAACATCAGTCGGTATGTAACCGAAAGTAACCGAAAGACGTGATTAATCAAAACCTGAGCCATCTCCTTGGCAGAAAGAAGTTTAGGCAGGGGAATAAAATGAACCGCTTTAGAAAAACGACCCACCACAGTCAATATGACAGTGTTACCATTCGACGCCGGTAAGCCGGTGACAAAATCAAGGGCTATATGAGACCAGGGGCGGGAGGGGATGGGCAAAGATTTAAGCAGACCAGCGGGAGGTTGATTAGATGCTTTATTACAAGCACAGACTGAACAGGCTAATACAAACTGTCTGACGTCCGAAGTCATAGAAGACCACCAAAAATGTTGACGGATGGCAGCCAACGTTCTCCGAATTCCTGGATGGCCGACAAACTTGGATTCGTGACCCCACCGGATGACATCGGAACGCAAGCGCTCAGGAACCCATAGACGACCCGCCGGACACCCCTCCGGAACTTCACCCTCTCGGCCGGCCTCTCTCTCGGTTCGACTCCCCACACGAGGGCACCGACCACCCTCCCCTCCGGGAGAATGGTTTCGGTCCGCTCCGACCCGGAACCCTCGAACAGACGGGAGAGAGCATCGGGTTTAGTGTTTTTAGACCCCGGCCGGTACGAGAGGGCGAAGTTAAAACGCTCGAAGAAAAGTGCCCAGCGAGCCTGTCTAGATGTTAATCTTCTGGCTGAACGGATATATTCCAAATTTTTATGATCCGTCCAGACCAGAAAGGGTTCCGAGGTTCCCTCCAACCAGTGACGCCACTCACCCAGAGCGAGTCTAACCGCCAGCAGCTCCCGATTACCTATGTCGTAATTTCGCTCCGCTGGGTTTAACCGATGAGAGAAAAAAGCGCACGGATGCACTTTCCCGTCAACAGAGGACCGCTGAGATAAAACGGCGCCAACCCCGACATCAGATGCATCCACCTCCACTATAAATTGTTTCGCTGCATCGGGAATAGAAAGAACAGGTGCAGAGATGAAACAGGACTTTAATTCATCAAAGGCCTCCTGAGCTTCAGTATTCCAACGGAAACCCACTTTAGAGGAAGTAAGAGCGGTAAGAGGTTTAGCGATCTGACCAAAGTTTCTGATGAAACGCCGATAAAAGTTGGCGAAACCCAGAAATCGCTGAAGCTCCTTACGAGTGTCGGGCACTTGCCATTCGGCGACCGCTTTAACTTTAGCGGGATCGGGACAAATCTCTCCCTCGGCTATGACGAAACCCAGAAACGAAACTGACTCCTTGTGGAACTCACACTTCTCCGCCTTAACAAAGAGCTGATTCTCTAACAGCCATTGTAAAACCTGGTGAACATGCTGGGTGTGTATCTGCATAGAGGGAGAAAAGATGAGAATGTCATCGAGATACACAAAGACAAACTTGTTAATCATGTCACCCAGCACTTCATTGACCATGGTTTGGAAGACAGCCGGTGCGTTACAAAGACCGAACGGAAGAACGCAGTATTCCCAGTGCCCTGATGGAGTATTAAAGGCTGTCTTCCACTCATCGCCCTCCTTGATACGTACCAAGTGATAAGTGTTGCGCAGATCTAACTTGGTAAACACGTGCGCTCCCTGTAATAACTCGAACGCTGACGACATTAAAGGCAAGAGCTTTTTATTCTTAACAGTAATGTCATTCAGCCCTCTGTAATCAATGCACGGACGAAGGGACCCGTCTTTCTTCTTAACAAAGAAAAATCCAGCGCCAGCTGGAGACGAGGAGCGGCGAATAAGACCGGCATTAAGAGACTCATTAATTTACTTATCCATAGCCTCTCTCTCTGGTGTAAAAAAAGGGAAAATATGCGACCCTTAGGTGGAGAAGTGTCTGAAAGAAGTTTGATTTCACAATCATACGACCGGTGAGGAGGTAGGGAAGTAGCCCGGGCTCTACTGAACACCCGACACAGATCAGAGTACTCCGCCGGAACTCCCGAGAGATCAACATCCGGGACCTGAAAAGTAGAACACACAACAGAAGAAGGAGCAGGACCGAGACATGAAACATGACACGAAGACTTCCAAGATAGCACAACACCGTTCTGCCAATCAACGTGAGGATTATGTTTGGTCAACCAGTCATGTCCTAAGATGACCGGCGATTGGGAATGTTCTAATAAATAGAATTCGATCTCCTCACAATGATTGCCAGAAACAAATAAACTCACAGGGGGAGTGCGATGGGTGATAACAGCCATATGCTGTCCCTTTAAAGTCCAAGCGGAGAGAGATGAAGACAGAGGAATAAAAGGAATATTCCATGATTCGGCCACACCGGCATCCAGAAAACTCGCCTCCGCACCAGAATCCAGCAACGCCTGTGAATGAAAAGACTGTTTATAGTTTATGATTACTGGGAGTGTAGTAAAGCTCACGGGAGACTTCAATGACGACACGCCCACCGAAACTCTCGAAGTCATCAGCGGGAAGTCTCTCTTTACCGGACACGCGACGGCAATATGACCGCAATACAGACACAAACCACAGGCCAGACGACGATGTCTTTCGGTGGTGGTCAGACGGAGCTTGCCCAGTTCTATGGGTTCCTCCGTTTGGAGAGAAGATGCGGTGAATTCCTCCGGTTCAGAGAGGGCGAGATGACGAAACGACCAGCGAATGTCACGTTGACGGTGGCGGGTCTCGATCCTCAACGCCAGGTCGATCGCGGTCTCTAGAGATGTCGGCGGATCCCGTGCAGCGATCTCATCTTGAATAGCAGGGTTAAGACCCTCGAGAAACTAAGCCCGTAATGCAGCGTCATTCCAGCCGCAGGTGATGGCTAGAGTCTTGAACGCGATGGCATAATCCGTGACGGAAGAGGTCCGTTGCAGTAGTCTCACTAGCTCGGCTGCTGCCATGTCCTCACGAAGCGACCGATCAAACAAACTCAACATCTCCGTTTCGAGAGCCTCAAACGAAGCCGTGCACGGAGCCCTGGCTCCCCATACAGCCATTCCCCATTGTCTCGCCCTTCCGGTGAGTAGTGTCAAAACATACGCCACCTTCGATGATGAAACGGCGAACCGCCGTGGCTGAAGCGCAAAGACAAGGGAACACTGCTGCAAGAAGGCCCGGCATGAGTTGGGGTCGCCGTCGAAGAGGTGGCGCCGCGTGTGGCTCACGGTCTGCAGGTGCATTATCAACAGGTGCAGACGGAAAACGCTCATCGACCTGGGAACCAATCCGGTCTACCCGGGTACTGAGCTCCGTGAATCGTTCCGACAGGACACGAAAATCTCTGGAAGCTTTACTCAACAGAGATGAATGCTGTTCAATGGCTTCCTGCTGTTGAAGTGCGGCGTACACCGAATCCGAACCCTCCGAACTCGCTGACTCCATTAGTGGCGTGCTCATTCTGTCACAAAGGGTCTCGGAGCCAAATGCAAGTTCACAATGTTTATTTAGAAAGAGTGAAGAGAGGGTCAGATGAAGCACAAAAGTCACAGTCCACTGAACAGAGACCACACGCGGCGTCCCACGAGGTAATCCACTCTGGTCGGTGACCGGGAAGAAATCCTCACATGGCAGATGACTGACGATAACGTCTGAACACTGGACAGAAGGCAAAACAACGCCTGACAGAAAAGGCAGCTCACCGGAACCTGGACGATACTGGATCTCGCCTAAAAACAAAGCGCACCAGTAATACCAGGAAAACAGAGCACAGTTCACTCGAGGTCAAGTTCACAATCTCCACAAGCGTGTGAACTCTGGGCTAAGACAAGCCTCCAGATGCCTGCGACCGAACCTGAGGAACTGGAGAGGAACAGCAAGATCTACCGACTGGACTAGGACAGCATGACTGAGACCAACCAAGACAATGAGCACGCGACGAGAGACAGGACAGAGTGCTATAAAAAGAGAACAGCTGCTGAGACACGACAGGTGAACAATTACTGAAACGAGCGGGAGGAGCCAGTGAACATGTGAGGAACCACCACCAACAGGTAAGACAACATACACACACGATCACCCAGGAGTCCTGACACATATTCATTTGTCATGGTATTTACAAGATACTACAAGATACATTTAAGTTACACTATGGTATTAGGATGTCCAAAAAGTACATGGTATATAAGATATGATATAAAGTACACACCAAGTGTGCCGCACAAGTCCTGAAAAGTGAAGCCAAAATGTTTTGATCGCCCCCAGGTGCGCCTTGATATTTGCTGCTCCACTTCGCGTTCACTACTGCGCATACTTTGGCTCCAAGATATCAGTGCCATATTTGGACATATTTGGTTGCTTTTCTACAATGGAAGAAGAGAGTGAAGGTGCATTGTCCATCATTTTTTACAGTCTATGGTACACACACACAAAAACACACGTTGGTACTCCACACTATGAGGACATTTCATAGGCGTAATGGTTTTTATGCAAGGGATAATGTACATGATGTACATCATCCCGCTTATTACTTGACTGCTCGCCACATAAGTAAATAATTTGACACAAAATATCGGCTTGAGTTGAAATGTTTAGGTCTTTAAACACAAAGCTTCCGGGAAGAAAGTAGTTGCTAGCAAGCGGCAAGTTCAAACTAGACAGACATTTAAGGGATATGGTACAGCCATACCACTTATTACAAGGTATTTCACCACATGAATAATTATGGGGATAAGAGATATTGATTTGAGATAAACTGGTTTAAAATCATACCTGTTTGTTATTGTATAATCCATTACCGTGCACAAAAACAATCGTTGCAAAATGGAAGCAGCTGCGTTTGTATGAAACTAGCGAGTCTGCGATACCCAGATAACATCATTACATAATTGTACACAAAATATTGATTTGAGACTTCACAAAGAAAAAACATTTCTAGCAAGCGTATAGAGTGGTGCAGGTATGATGTCATTTTTTAGGCCAACCGGCAGTTAGCATTACGCTGGTTCCCTCAAGAAAAACCCAATAGGATTTTCCCATAGCTCTTTGATCAACACAAGTTTATGATACTTACACGTTTTGTCCATCAAGATAATTATCACAGATGAACACAACTTTTATAAATTTTGAAGCCTAAATGCAGTCACCAGAAGTAAAAAGCTAAAGGTAGATGGGCCATTCTACAGAATTGGTGCAAACTGCTGTCCCACATCCAAAAAACACATCTGAAAAGCATTTAATTATTCAAATTTTAGATGTTTACTAAGATCATTCAATTATCTATTGAAACCCTCAATAATATCTAAAATATCAGTAAGCTTTATGTATATAAAATCATCATTGATTGGGTACTTTCAATTGGGAGGTGGCTGTCCCGAACCCAAACCCCTAAATTTCAACTTGTGAAAATGATAGTGAAAATATTTTTGCAATTTTTTCCATTCATTCATTTTCCATTCAACAAATCATTTTGATAAAAAAAAAAATTGTTTAAGACAACTTTTTGGGATGTTATTCCATCAAATTTAGTTTTTATATGTGTACATATGTTCTGACCAGTGATGCTAACCATGTGCTGACTAGCATCTTTGAGCTAGGCTCAAAATCATCTAAAATTGTCACTACCAAAACAGTCACGACCGTAACATGTCTTGAAGTTTCGGTTGTGACATCATTGTTTTGGTAGTGACAAAATTGAACAAATAGTCCTTTATTTGGAGGAATAAACAAAATTGTAGTACAGTTATGAAAATCATTAGTATTGTTTTAGTATGCAAGTTCAAATTCTGTAACCTCATCACATTACAATTACTTAAAGGTGCAGTCCATGACTAGCGAAGAGTTGTTAGGTTGTTGTCAGTAATTTCTATGATTAACTTGACAGGGAGAATGACATAAAACACCAACATGCCTAAAAAAATTGAAAAACTACAGCAGAGAGACAGAGAGAATACAAACAAAGGATCAGGGAAGAACCAAGGGAAAATTATTCTTAAATTAATGTTTTATGTAAACACACACACACACACACACACACACACACACACACTCACACACACTCACACTCACTCACACTCACTCACTCACACTTTATAATGGCAGTGAATTGTTGGGTCATTTTTGAAATCCATAAAAGTGCATCTATCCATCATAAAAGTGCATCTATCCATCATAAAAGTGCATCTATTCATTATAAAAGTGCATCTATCCATCATAAAAGCGTGTCTATCCATCATAAAAGTGCATCTATCCATTATAAAAGTGCATCCATCCATCATAAAAGTGCATCTATCCATCATATAACTGCTCCACATGGCTCTGGGGGTTCATAAAGGCCTTCTGAAGCGAAGTATAATAATAATAATGTTTAATAGTATTATAAAATATTAATATCAAAATGTACCACTTGGTGGAAATTGCGCTGTTATTTTAAAGATACAATTTTAAACCATTATTTATAATTAAAGTACACAACAACTTCAACAGATTCACAAGAATGGTTTCTATGGAAATCAGTATCTCCTTAAACATCTTTAAATGAAAGTATAAACACACTGAGCAACTGCTTCTGTCTATCTGTAGTTACCCCAGAAAAAAAAAATAAATAAATAAAAACACAAGGGAGAACAGTGCTCGTCCAATATGTTTGCTGTCCTCCCCTGGATGCTAAGATGGCTCTGGCTCTGTCAACCTGTTCTCTGCTTTCCGTCTTAAAACCAACAACATATTTACACAGTTCTCTTGAATGACTAACCGACAAAACAGGGGCACTGCTTTTCACCTTGACTTATTCACCTGACACTAGAATGCACCAACGCCAGCTTTTTAACCTTGCAGCTACAAACCACACAACCATATTCAAACAAATGAATGTAAGGGAAGGTTTGCTGTTACAGCAATAAAATGAACCTCCATCATAACACCACATTTAAATGCTGTAAGCATGTTTCAGTCACGTGTTCACTCAGTTCACGTGAAGAACTATAAATAATGCTGTGTGGGCACATGTGGGTGAAATGCACAACCAAACTCTGTTTCTTGGCATTATAGATGAAAACCAGTTGAGGTCTGGATGCGACCGTGGTGGTCAGCTGTGAATCGTTTGACGGAAAGGCATTTTTTTAATCCCATCTCTTCCCTAAAGGCTCCAACAGAGGCACTGAGGGACAGTTGGTTGTTGAAAGAGTGTCGAGCCAGCATGTGTTTGAGTTGTGTAAGCACATTTACTGATTTGTCCCCCCCTCTGTTGGCATTCAACTCCCGGGTGGCTTGTTCGTTGTGCACCCTCCTTACAGAGCGTGAGGCATGTTCACTGCCTGTGGTTCAAGGAGAAGAATAGATTAGGGGAGGGAACGTACAGCATTCATTCATTCTGTTGAAGGATTGTGGGTAACTCTCCGCTCATCTGTGAGACAGACATTCTAAACGCATTCTAAACATGTCACACATTTTAGTAAATCCTAAATCCCAACTATGCAACTTGCAAGTTCTGTCATTACCAATAGAATTAAATGAAACTTGTGACCTTATAGTTGGCTAACTATGCCTTTGGGAAACATATCCCTGTTTCTATGAAGCCCCTCATTTCAAAAAGCGCAATGTGCTCTGATTGGTCAAGTAGGTTGTGATTGGTTAACTGCTTAAAGTGTGTTTCGGAAATGTTACGTCCTCATTTTTGTAAAGATAAAAATAACTACACACTGAGGCAACACGTACTGAATTTAAGAACGGTCATACAACTCAACTGAGGTGTTAAACAACTCAAACATAGAAGAACATAGTTGCCAATGCAACCCAGCGCATCACTCGCCCTCTGGTGCACAGTCAAGACTGTGAAACCTCAAACGGGGTTGAGTTCCTTTGTTTATTCCCTGATATAGTTCCTTTTCTGATGCACCAGAAAAAGGCTACTTTGGCTAATAAGCCTTCGTGACCTGAGGATTACAGTGGGGCTTCCCCGAGTTGACAGCCATGCTTTCTGGGGTGGCTGCTTGGATGTGCATTGGAAAACTTAGCAGTGTGGAACTATTTGGTGCCAAAATATGGAACACCAAAAGGGTGAGGCTAGAGGACGCCCCCGGGCCTTCTCGCCCACACACTGCCCCACCCTGGAATGGTCAGACAACACTCCGGGTTGCCTCCGGGCCGTCCGGGTCAGGTCTGAACATTCCACCTCGCTGCCCAACCGCGGGTATGTCTGTGGTGCCGTTGGTCCCGCTTGCACGGTCTCTGGGGGCCTGGCTAGCACTCCCCAGGCCGTCTCGCTGGCTCATCCATACTATCAGACTCGGCTACGCGATTCAGTTCGTGTACCGGCCTCCCAAGTACCGGGGCATCCTCTTAACCTCCGTGCGGAGCAGCGATGCCCATGTGTTTCGGTCAGAGATCGATGTCCTACTGGCGAAGGACGTGGTCGAGCCGGTTCCTCCAGCCGATATGAAGTCGGGGTTCTACAGCCCCTACTTCATTTTACCCAAGAAAGGTGGTGGGTTACGGCCAATCTTGGCCCTGCGTGTTCTGAATTGGGCCCTGCACAAGCTTCCGTTCAGAATGCTAACGCAGAAATGCATTTTCGAATGCATCCGTCCCCAAGATTGGTTTGCAGCGATCGACCTGAAGGACGCGTACTTTCATGTCTCTATTCTCCTTCGACACAAACTGTTCCTACGCTTTGCATATCAGTACAAAGTCTTGCCCTTCGGGCTGTCCCTGTCACCCCGCGTCTTCAAGAAAGTCGCAGAGGCAGCCATTGTTCAACTCCGAGAACGCGGCGTTCGCATCCTCAACTATCTCGACGACTGGCTTATACTCGCCCAGTCTCTAGAGCAGTTGTGCGAACACAGGGACCTGGTGCTCCGTCACCTCAGCCTGTTGGGCCTTTGGGTCAACCGAGAGAAGAGCAAACTCTGTCCCACGCAGAGGATCTCTTATCTCGGCATGGAGCTGGATTCGGTTAACCGGACTGCGCGCCTCACAGAGGAACGAGTCCAGTCAGTGTTGAACTGCTTGAATACGTTCAAGGGCAGGACGGCGGTCCCACTGAATTTTTTTCAGAGGCTCCAGGGGCATATGGCATCTGCAGCCGCAGTAACGCCGCTCGGATTGCTTCATATGAGACTGCTTCAACGCTGGCTACACGACCGAGTCCCCAGATGGGCGTGGCAGAGCGGCAAGTGCCGGGTCTCAGTTACCCCGTACTGTCGCCAAACTTTCAGCCCGTGGTCAGACCCTTCTTTTCTACGGGCGGGAGTGCCCTTAGAACAAGTGCCCAGGCATGCCGTGGTGTTCACGGATGCCTGGTCCGCGGGCTGGGGGGCCACGTATAAAGGGCATGCAGTTTTCGGGTCTGTGGACGGGGCCCCAGCTTCATTGGCATATCAATTGCCTCGAGCTTCAGGCGGTACGTCTTGAATTCGGGCCGGCTGATTCTCGGGCCGGATACGTGCCCAAGGTTCCTACCACTCCCTTCCGGGACCAGGTAGTGAACCTGCAAGCGCTGCCCTCAGAGAAGGCAGACCCAGCCCTGCCTTTATGTCCCATCTGCGCTCTTCCCGTCTGCGCTCTTCTGCGACCGGACTCAAAGCTTTAGGACCTCAGAGCACTGGATAGTGGATGTTATCGTCTTAGCGTACCAATCGCAAGACTTGCCTTGCCCGTTCGGGTTGCGAGCGCACTCCACAAGGAGTGTAGCTTCCTCCTGGGCGCTGGCTCAAGGTGCCTCGCTGACAGACATCTGTAGAGCTGCGGGCTGGGCAACACCTAACACGTTCGCTAGATTCTATAGCCTCCGTGTGGAGCCGGTTTCTTCCCGTGTACTCAGCTCCAACGGCCGGTAGACACTAAGTACCTGTTCCTGTGTCGGCTTGCTACGCCACTCCCGCCTATGGCCGGATACGTGCGTTATCTTTTCCAGTTGTGTTCCCCAGAAATGGTGAACCCTGTTGAGCTCCTCTGTCACCCCTACGGTGTCAGACGTTGCGGCCGTCTGACGCCAGGCCTGCACCCGTTTGCTTGTGGAACGTGTGTGTAGGCTGGGTTCCATATGTGTTGGTTCCCTCACGGCGACCCCATATGTGTATTCTCCACGGTACCTGCTACCCTACTCGGCTAGCCCCGTGTCTTTTCCTTGACAGAGCCTGCTGTGTCGTCTCTGGGTGTGTTATTTTCCCCCTGGGATCAGGTTGGATCCACCCCAGAGACTGCCATATGTTACACTACCCTGCTAGGTTAATCTTTATGAGTATTCTCCACCTCTCCTCCTTCGAGGATGTGGCTCCGCAGAGTTCCATCTCTCTGAGACGGGCACGCTTCCCAGCGCTATCCAGTAGTCACGCTGAGTGGGTTATGCAGGAACAGCAGTTCTGCCAGAAAGACTCGGGAGAAAAAATACTGTGACAATTATCCATTTATTAACAGCCCAGCAAGCAATAAAGTACATTGGCATAGGCCCCGTCCGTAGCCCGCAATCTGAGGGTCCGGACTCTGCATATCCTGCCTGAAGACGAAGGCAGAGTCGCAGCCGACCCCCCTGTGAGGTATGGAAGGGACCATCCTGGTGGTGGTGGGGTGGATGTAGGGAAGGATTTGACTTGGAGGTGGAGGGGAGGATGGCGGTGAATTGGAGCGTCATCATCTGCGAACTCAGACATGCGTAAGTACTGATCTTTTATACCCAGGTATTGGAATGTGATTGGATAGATAAAGTTAAAGTGACATGACAATTAAGTCTTCCCGGCAGAACTTATGCTAAAGCTTCCATTGACTGACCTTCCCTGCCGGGAGCCCTGAATCCCACTCCAACATAGAAGTGGTCCAGCGAGCTCAGGCAGGGCGCTGGAAGGGCCAGCTTCCCTGGCGTGTTGGTAGGGATCCCAATTCGTCTGACTGAAAGGGAACGTCTTGGTTACATATGTAACCCTCGTTCCCTGAAGGAGGGAATGGAGACGTACGTCCCGTCGCCAGGTGCTGTGCTTCCGCTGAAGGGCCGAGTCACTTCTTCTGCTCCTCAGTTGGAAAAGCAATATGCGGTACTCCACTTCCGTATTTATACCCGTGGTGCGGGGCGGTGCATGGACCGCATGCCAATACAATTGGCTTGTTTCTAATACACTCGAAGTAGATTGGTACGTCTCCATTCCCTCCTTCAGGGAATGAGGGTTACATACGTAACCGAGACATTTTAGTTAGATATTTAATGCTATAAAACATGAGTTGTAACGTCATGATTGACAGCTGTGCTCGCTATTGAGTCTGCGGGAGTGGGGGTGTGGATGGGACCTTGATACCGTGGCTCCACCTCAAGGTGATGAAGTGATGAAGCCAATCAGTATATACAGTACATGGGGATGATTAGGAGGCCATGATGGACAGGGGCCGATGGGCAAATTTGGATTTTTAATGACCACAGAGAGTCAGGACCACGGTTTAACGTCTCATCCGAAGGACGGTGCTTGTTACAGTATAGTGTCCCCATCACTATACAGGGGTGTTAGGACCCACACAGACCACAGGGTTAGCACCCCCTGCTGGCCTCACTAACACCTCTCCCAGCAGCTACCTAGTTTTCCCAGTTGGTCTCTTCACCTCCGACTGCAAGCCTGTGTATGGATCTAATTCCATCGTCAAGTTTGCGGACGACACTACGGTGATTGGGCTCATCAGCAACAACAATGAGACTGCCTATAGGGAGGAGATCCGGCACCTGGCCACATGGTGCGCTGATAATAACCTGCTCCTCAACACCACCAAAACGAAGGAGCTCATCATGGACTTCAGGAAAGAGTCAAGAGGCACACACGACGCCATCCACGTCAATGGAATGGCTGTTGAGCGTGTCTCCAGTTTCAAGTTCCTGGGGATCCACATCTCGGCAGACATGTCGTGGACAACCAACACCTCCAGCCTGGTCAAGAAGGCTCACCAGCGCCTTTTCTTCCTGAGGACACTGAGGAAGAATCAGCTCTTCTCGGCTATCCTGGTGAACTTCTATCGCTGCGCAATAGAAAGCATCCTGACCAACTGTGTCGCAGTATGGTATGGGAGCTGCTCTGTTGCAGAGCGCAAGGCACTGCAGTGGGTGGTGAAAACTGCCCAGCGCATCACAGGGACTCCACTACCTGCCATCGAGCACATCCAGAGGAAACGCTGTCTGTATCGAGCTCGCAGCATCCTTAAGGACTCCTCTCACCCAGCCCACAGACTGTTTTCTCTCCTGCCCTCGGGCAGGCGTCTCAGGTGCCTCCGGACCAGGACCAGCAGACTAAAGAACAGTTTTTTCCCCAGAGCTGTCTCTTTATTGAACTCTAACCCTCGCTGATCCACTCCCCTCATATACTGCCAACTCTCCTACCTCACATCTGCCTTCACTTGTTATTTACACTACTGGAAAAACTGTTTACTTATGCATCTTGCACTACCATACCTTAACTGGATTATGCTCATTTGCACTGCCGACTGTATTCACAGTACCAACTGTTTACATTTGCATTTTGCACCATACTTCTAACTGTAATATGCAATCACTTCCACTGCACTGTACACATTTTTTCGGATAGCTTCTGTCCATACTTCATTGCACTACCTTAATCCACTGCTATATTCCTCATCTTAGCCTAACATATCATTGTATACCTCTATCTGTCAAATTCTGTTTATAGTAATAGCCATCTGTATATTTATTCATTGTACATATTCACCTGTAAATTCTGTTTATAGTAATAACCATCTCTCTCTCTCTCTCTCTCTCTCTCTCTCTCTCTCTCTCTCTCTCTCTCTCTCTCTCTCTCTCTCTCTCTCTCTCTCTCTCTCTCTCTGCATGCGGGGAGTGTTTGGGGTGAGGGTGCTCACGGAGAGGTGTTGGAAAGTCAGATTTTTCTCTTTTTTTATTCATTTTGAATAAAAAAAAAACAAAAAGTGAAACTGAGACATATATTTTTGTAAAGCTGATTTAGACATTAAAACCACACATTGGTGGTGTTCGCCGAAGCGCCGGGATGGCGTCCCTTGTGACGGGGGGAGAGCCACCTGTTTCACGGCGTCATGGAGTCCGTTGTGTACCTGCTCAGGGTGTGTCGGTGGAGGATGTGCTGCTGGCGGTCGGAGAAGAGGTTGGATATGACAACATTTCTTCGGCCTCCAGGATGAACAAAGCGGTAGTGATTTTTGTTAAAGAGGAGAGACTAGTGGGCCGCCTAGTTAGCAATGGGATTGTGGTAAGTGGCGATTTTGTGACTGTTTCACCGCTGGTTACACCTACTACAAAAGTGTTTATATCGAATGTACCCCCGTTTATTGGGAATGAGGATATTGAGCGTGCATTGGCTCAGTACGGTAAATGTGCTAGTGCGATTAAAATGATCCCGTTGGGATGTAAACATGAAGCACTGAAACATGTGTTGTCTTTTCGTGGAGACAGGTATTTATGTTTCTGAATGTACCGGAATTGGATGTGTCTTTCAGAGTGGTACATGAAGGAAAGTCGTACATGATTTATGTTAATACAGGCAGATTGAAGTGTTTTGAGTGTGGGGATATTGGGCATAAAAAGTTGGAATGCCCACACAGAGCACAGGCGAATGAGGAGGCCGCAGCGCCTAGTGGCGTAACGTTACCTGGCATTGTGGTAAATAGTACAACTTTTCAGTCTAAAGAGGAGAGTATTGCTCAGAGTGATGAATCATGTGAAAGTGTTGAACTAAGACTTCATAAAGAAGATAATGTGAATGTGGTAGAGGAAAGTGAGGTCTTGGAACACAGTGCAGAAATAGCGGTAGTGAAAGTAAGTGAAAGTGGTGTTTGTGAAGGGATCAGTAGGCATATTGAAAATAATGAAAGCTCAAATGATGTTGAAAAACGTGAGGATTATGGAATGAAGGATGACGATACATTGTCTGAGTTATCTGACATTTCTGAGTTTGGGTCACAGAATATAGATGAAACTTACTCTGTGCAAGAGATTAATGATTTTTTGGATTTGACGTTTGGAAAAACTGTTGAGGTGAGGGATTTTTTTCCGGATATAGACAAATTTATATGGTCAGTGGTGTCAATGCAGAAAGTTGTTAGCTATGAAGCCCTGTGTAAAAAGAAGAGATTCAGGTTGAAGAAGATAATAGCTAAATTATGGAAAGAAAAAAGAGCTTTACAAAAATAGAATGCTCAAATGCACAGGGTGAATTTCATACATTATTTCATGTATCTGTTTACATCATTTCTCTTTTTCTATCTTTCTATGGAACTTCTAAAACTAGGTTCCTTAAATATAAATGGGGGCAGAGTTTGTTAAGCAATTTGATATAGTTTTTTTGCAAGAAACGCATACGAGTAATGATAATGAGACTCAGTGGGGTATGTGGTGGGAAGGGAAATATGCTCTTAGCCATGGAACAAATACAAGTGCTGGAGTAGCTATTCATTTTTCCAAAAAATTGAATGTAAATATTTTATCAGTAGATGAACTTGTGAAAGGAAGAGCACTTTTAAGTAAAGTAGAGATTGAAGGAATAACATTTGTCTTAATTAATGTATATGCTCCTAATAATGGACATGAACGGTTTTCTTTTTTTATGGAATTGAGATCAGTTATTCAGAAGGTTGATGATACTGTGTGCATGATAATTGGGGGTGATTGGAACTGCACGACAAATTTCATAGTGGATAGGAATGGAGAGGAACCACACAATCAGTCAAGTATGCAATTGTTAAAAATTATAAATGAATTTGACTTAATAGATTTGTGGAGAAGTAGGAATATAGGAGTTAGAAAATATACTTGGTTGAAGGTATCAAGTAATCAAGTTAGTGGTGCTCGGTTAGATAGATTTTATTTGGGGAAGATTTGGAATAGTAAGGTAATGAATGTTTCTATTTTGCCAAATGGTTTTTCAGATCACCATATGATTGCTTTTGAAAAAAAAGTGGTTAAACCTGGTTATTTTTGGCATTTTAATGTCAAATTGTTACAAGACATCAGTTTTTTTGGGATGATTGGAAACTTAAGAAAGACACTTTTGAAAATCTTGGTCTATGGTGGGATGTAGGTAAAGCTAATATTAGAATTTTCTGTCAAAACTATACTTCACATACCACTGCATTAATGAAAACAACAGTTAAAAGTTTACAAAGAGACATTGCGTCCTTGGAAAAAGATATTTTAATTAATAATGGATCTGTGAATAGTGAAAGATTAAATAAGAAAAAAGAAGAACTTGGATCTTTTTTGCAAGAAAAAGTAAAAGGAGCATTTATAAGATCAAGAATTTGTTCAATCAAAGATATGGATGCTCCTAGTGCATATTTTTTTTAATTTGGAAAAGAAAAGTTTTTTTACAAAAACAATTGTGCCATATAAGATGTCCTAATGGGAGTATAACTTCTGACCCTCTGGAAATTACAGAAAAATTACAATAGATTTTTATTCTAAATTATATTGTGCTCAGAGTTGTGATTCTGAAAGTATTGTGGACTTGCTTTGTGACCTGCCTCAGTTGAGAGATGAACAAAGAGTATCACTGGATGAACAAATAACTTTGAAAGAGCTTACAGATGCAATGGGACAATTATCTACTGGAAAATCCCCAGGAGTGGATGGTTTACCTGTGGAGTTCTATTAGGCTTTTTGGGACTTTTTTGGACAAGATTTTAATGAACTGATGATAGATTGCATCAATAGAAAGACATTACCCATGAGCTGTTGCAGAGCAGTTCTATCATTAATTCCTAAAAAAGGAGACTTGGGACTATTAAAAAACTGGAGACCAGTGTCGTATATAGATAATTTATTTTTATTGCGTGATGTGATTGATTTTAATTTAGGAGTTCTTTCGCTTGATCAAGAGAAAGCTTTCGGTCTAGTTGATCATGAGTATCTTTTCACTGTTTTAAAAGAATGCGGTTTTGGTGAAAATGTTATATCTTATATAAAGTTGTTGTATTCTAATGCTTTTGTAATGGTCAAAGCTGGAGGTGGATTGAGTGCACCTATAAGGATGTCCAGGGGTATCAGAGAAGGGCTGTCCACTTTCTGGACAATTATATAGTCTGGTAATTGAACCATTTTTGTGCCAGTTAAAAAAAGAACTAACTGGAATTTCAATTCCAGATCTAAAGAGTACATTCAAAGTATCCTTATCAGCGTATGCTTGATGATGTCACTGTGTTTATAAAAGGTCAAGATGATGTGAAGGTTTTAACAAAAATTATTGGAAAATATGAAAGAGCATCCTCAGCCAGAGTTAAATGGGGAAAAAGTGAGGGGTATATTATTGGTAAATGGGAAGATGTAGGACCTCCAAAATTACCATGTGGTTTACATTGGGGTAGAGAGGGGATAAAAGCATTGGGTGTGTTTTTGGGAAATGAGCAATTTCAGACTAAAAACTGGGAGGGATTGCTGGAGAAGGTGTCAGCCCAATTGTCTAAATGGAAATGGCTATTACCACAATTGTCGTACAGAGGGCGAGTCTTGATCATTAACAACTTGGTGGTTTCGACATTGTGGCATAAAATGCATGGTTATGGAGCCTCCATTTGAGTTGGTTTGTAAAATACAAAGGACAATCGTGAATTTTTTTTTGGAGTGGGGCACACTGGATCCATGCTGCAGCGCTTTATTTACCTGTCCACGAAGGAGGTCAAGGGCTGGTGGATGTGAGAAGTCGGTTGATGGCTTACAGGATACAAGCAGCACAAAGACTTTTATATCAAAAAGACTTAGCTTGGGCCCATACTGCAAGACTTATTTTGAAGAACGCAGGTGGGCTCGGGTTGGATAAGCATTTGTTCATAATGGACTTGGGGAAGGTGAGCCTGTCAGAGATCACTCCCTTCTATAAGTCAATGCTTCAGGCCTGGAAAAAAGTTTTTAAAGTGGATCGAAGTAGTGAAGATACATTATTTTTTAATCCGATGATCCAAACAAGGCTTTTGTCTTCAGTAAGCGTATCTTCAGTTTTGAAGAGTCATGGGGTTGTGAAAATGAGACACCTCTTGGATGATGATGGATGGAAGTCGGTTGAAATCCTAAAGGAAATGACAGGACTGAAGTCTGAACGTCTTGTTTTTAAAACTGATAGAGGAGATCTGGAATGTATTATCAAGTGTGAACAGAGCGTATATTGAAAGGAGTCGACCGATGGACTTAAGAGATACAGAAGAGGATTTTCCAAAAATCAGAGTGTCTCCAGTTATACTTGAAGAGAGAGTGGAAGAAAATATGGACTCAATTCTGTCTTTTGACACTCCTCAGCTGGATTGTTTTGAATCAACATCAAAGAAAGCCATTTACTATTCTTCAGTGAAAGTCACACATCAAGTTTCTCTTAAGAGAATAAAGGTTTCGAAGTGGCCAGGTTTGTTGGGACCAGACTTCCTTGTGAGGGACAGGTGGAGAGCCCTGTATAAGCCTCCCATAGAGAAGAGGACAGCCGATTTGCAGTGGAGGCTTATTCCCGGGGCGATAGCTACAGACAGACATGTGGCACACCTGAATCCAGCAGTGGGTGGTGAATGTAGATTCTATGGGGAACAGGAAGACTTAGAGCATTTATTTTTAAAATGTGTAAGATTACAAGGGTTTTTTAATTTTCTTAAAGATTTATTTATTCTGATAGATTATTTATTGGGGGTGTTAAGTATCGGTATTCAATGAGGAGGATGACATGTTTGTTAAATTATTTGTTGGGAACAGCAAAATTGTCAATCTGGAAAACGAGAAAGAATAAAGGGGCACAACTTGGGACTACTGAAGTGGAAATTATGTTTAGAAAATTAGTGGGTGGAAGAATCAGAATTGAATATGCTTACTATAAACTTGTGAATAATGAAATTGATTTTTGTGATATTTGGGGTTTCAAAGATATATTATGTGTGGTGTTTGAGGGTCAGTTGTTTTTGAATATTTCATTGTTTAATTTGTTTTATATGATTATTGTGAATATGTATGAGGCATAAGCTGTTATAAAATAAAAGTGTTTTAATTCTCTCTCTCTCTCTCTCTCTTCTTCTCTCTCTCTCTCTCTCTCTCTATATATATATATATATATATATATATATATATATATATATATATATATATATATATATATATATATATATATATATATATATATATATATATATATTCAGTACATATCCATGTCCTGCACTTATTCATCCATTGTATATCATGCACTTATGCAACCGTTGTATATCCTGCACTTGCTGCTATTGCACTTCTGGTTAGACCTAAACTGCATTTCGTTACCTTGTACCTGCACTTGTGTAATGACAATAAAGTTGAATCTATCTGTCTGTCTATCTATCTATCTATCTATCTATCTATCTATCTATCTATCTATCTATCTATCTATCTATCTATCTATCTATCTATCTATCTATCTATCTATCTATCTATCTATCTATCTATCTATCTATCTATCTATCTATCTATCTATCCATCCATCCATCCATCCATCCATCCATCCATCCATCCATCCATCCATCCATCCATCCATCCATCCATCCATCCATCCATCCATCCATCCATCCATCCATCCATCCATCCATCCATCCATCCATCCATCCATCCATCCATCCATCCATCCATCCATCCATCCATCCATCCATCCATCCATCCATCCATCCATCCATCCATCCATCCATCCATCCATCCAGGTACTGACCAGGCTCAGCCCTGCTTAGCTTCAGTGGAAAACCTTCAGTGGAGTCTTGGGCTATAGGGTGATATGGCTGTGGTCCTGACTCTCTGTGGTCATTAAAAATCCCAGGATGTCCTTCGATAAAGAGTATGGGTGTAACCCCGGCATCCTGGCCAAATTTGCCCATTGGCCCCTGTCCATCATGACAGTTGTGTTTTGAAGTCCATAAAAGTGCATTTATCCATCATAAAAGTACTCCACACAGCTCCGGGGGTTAATAAAGGTCTTCTGAAGTGAAGTGATGTGTTTGTATGAGAAAAATATCCATAATTAAAACTTTATGAACTAAAATAACTAGCTTCCTCTGGACAGCCGTACGCAAGTGGACTTATGGTAAAAGAGTAACCCATTACGCAATGTATAGGAGCATTGCAAGCGTTGACGCCTCTCGCGGATAGGGCTGGGCAACAAACTCAAGCCCCTCGTCTCTTGTATCGAAATCCTCCAACATTTCTCTTTAAAAATTCTCGTTTTAGATTTCTAATTCTTGACCGGTGTTTTGTTTTGCTCTATCCTCTGTGCTTCCGCGTTCCTCAATACGCATGCGTCAAGGGTTCAAGGGTCAAAGGTTACTCTTTCGCCGTAAATCGATGCATTTATAGATTGCACTTTTATGGACTTCAAAACAGAACTTCGCTTTCACTGCCATTATAAAGCTTGGAATAGCCAGGGTATTTTTTTAATATAACTCTGATTGTATTCGTCTGTAAGAAGAATGTCATATACACCTAGGATGACTTGAGGGTGAGTAAATCATGGACTAATTTTCATTTTTGGGTGAACTAACCCTTTAAATCAGTTTAATGCAATTTAAGTTGAAATGTCTTAAACATCCAAATTGATTGTACTTAAAAATGTATGGCAGCAACTTTTTATTTTTTATTTACAGTGTACTGTGCAGACTCCGAACGACTATTATGGCTTCATTTTTCTAAAGTAGAAGAATGTGGAGATGCACTGTCCATCTTTTTTTACAGTCTATGCTTCACACGCCCATTTCTTGAGTCTTTTTCAAATTTGAGGTGTGATTGACCAGTGCTAAAACATGGGGATTTCACTTTGTCTGAATCCGAAATCGCCCCCTAAACCCTCATTCACTATTCCCTATGTAAGTCCACTAATACAGTTCACTTGAAAGAGTGATTGAAAACGAGTGAGTGAATTCGGACAGCCGTTGAGTGTACATCGGCTGTACACTCGTTAATGCGGTGGGATTAAATGAGTGTACTCAGTAACGTCCACTATGGTTTCGGACACCCCTACAAATGGCTGTCCCCTCAAATAATGCACTATTTGAGGGTAAAGGGGGCGATTTCGGATTCAGCCTTTATGTTGTAATTCAGTAAATTCCTCTCCCTGTCATTCCAATAACATCCTTCGGGGTGTGGTCAAACATTATTCCTAATATCTGCTTTTTTTTGTTTCTCTGGAAAAAAAAGAAATGAAAAGAAAGTCAGATTTGGTATGACACGAGAGTAAATTATTACCATTTTAATTTTCAGGTGAACTATCTTTCTATGAAAACTGGGAGGAGCGTGTTAATTCTGTCAGTCTGAGGACTAATGGGAAACTACTGCCTCTAAATTTCTTACTATGGTTGTATCTCTGCAGGGCCACAAATTGAGTCAAACCTTGGACCCGTTCATTATAGACAGTACACCAGACCTGTCTAGCCTTTCCCACTTCTTATACATTATGTATAGAAGTGAACTCTTAAATAATTGAATAGCTGACATGTTTGTCCTACACACAAACATACAGACAACAGGAATTGATGTATAAGCAAGCATACAGTACACTCCCAGATACATGCAATTGACTATAAACATATGTCTACTGGAATATAATATGAACCAGTATTGAATTTTCTGTCAGGTGAACCAACGGTCATGTAGGTTTTTTTTTTTTCTTTCTTTTTTTTTTTGCTGTTGTTATTTGCCCCATTATTGAAAAGGGTTGATTTGTGTTTGTTATTTTCCTAACCCTGTCAACCTTGAGGAAAATGAGCCAGTGGGAACATATATTAATTAATTCAGCAGCCACAAAATTAAAACAACTGCATTATCATAACAGAATACATTTGCTGTGGCCACCTTACACTGGCTTTCAGCACAGCTGGTGGTGCAGGACCTCTCAAAGTCACCAGGAAACGAGCATTCAAAAGCCCCAGAGAAAGTACCGTGCATCTGATTACACATGCAAACCTGCATTAGGACAAAATCCACCATAAAGCCTGCGACACATGTTAGCGAATTAGATACAAAGCCACAAAGGGGACGGGTGTCTTTAAGGTATGGCTACAGACACAGGCTAACGCTAATCACTGTGTTTGGAATGTTCTCCAGACGGCCATGTAAAAAATCATTATAAATGATTATCTAGTGACTGTGGTAATCCTTTGGATGTCTGTCGTTGCTACTACAGCCTTATTGGATTTGTCCCTCTGGCTCAATTTAATCTACTATTAGAAATAATGAGCCTTTAGCCGCTAATAAATTGTGTGCCTTTACCCCTGACTCAAGCGTTCAGAGAGAAAGAGATTTGTGCTCAGTGGTTCATCTCTTTCTTGACCGCTCCAGTTTCACTTTCTTTCTTTCTTTTTTTCCCCCAGAGTCCCATAGCAATACTATGTTTATGGTCATGTACTACAGTAAATCTGGCAATCTTTGAAGTACCTTGGAGAACCATGGTACATCAATATGGTAATCATTTAGTATTATTAAATTGAGTTAAAATAATAAGGCCACTTGAGTGTAAGAATTCCAAATTAAATGTTTTTCTTTTTTTTCCATGCGTTAAAAGAAGTACACTTATTTTGATGTGTTGACTGAAATACTAAAGCACATGTTAAGTACTTGATAATAATTGCATCTGTAGAGTGTTTTTCGATATTACATTTAAAGAACAAATACATAAATATCAACATGTTCTCATGAAATGTGTATCTAGAGCACAAATTACTCAAAAAAAAATTCTTTACGTGCATATTTACGTGCCTTGGGTAGCGTTAGGGTTGTGCGATTAGTGGTGTGGGTTACGTGCGTATTACACGGCATAAAGTGAATATCATATGTATTTAAAAACTATTTTTTTGCATATAAATTGCACTTTCGGGTCGATTTATGGTGCAATGTTATGCAAAAGGAATGAAAACAACTAATATTGTGTGAAAATTGAATGGAGATCATCAAACTATCATAATGTTGCGTTCACACCAAATGCGAATAGAGCATCAGGAGCGAGTGATTTCAATGTTAAGTCAATGGAAAGTTGCGGTGACACGCACCTGGAGGTCCTGCGGTGGACGCGATTACGCCTCATTCGCGAGTCCAGTTCGTGCGAATGACGCAAATTTGACGCGAATTGAGCGAGTTGCCCGAGTTGAAAAATGTTAACTTTGGCGTCAATTCGCGCGTCGTTAACCAATCAGGAGCCTGCTTGCTGCTGTTACAAGCACGCCAGGCTCCACCCTCTCCCAGACGCAACGTTCCCAATCACCTGAATACTGAGCACACACACCTGCACGTCATCAGCACTGCAATCACCACCTGCACTTAAGCCCCACGCTCACACTCAGTCACTGTCCGGTAACGTTCGCACATGCACACACTATTGCCAGCTTCCACGGATTCACCTGCTACCTACCTGATCTCCTGTGTCTCCTGAGTGTCTCCTCGTCTTGTCCCGTCTCCTGGTTCCTTGTCTCTTTCGCTCCAGCATCTCTTCCTGATCTACAATCAACAAACGTATCGTATCACCCATTGTCCTCTCCATATACCTGAACTGCCATTCCTGATACTCACCTAATCTGCTCACTCCTGGTTACCCCAATAAACTCTGTCAACTGCCATCTGTTCTCCGTGTCACCTCTGTTTGTAACAGCTGCTGTCACGTGGTAAAGTGACGTTATGAGAAACCGTGCACAATTTAAAAATACTACTATTGTGTCACAAAATGTAGTTTTACTTGTTTTACTTTTTCAGGTGAGAATGCATGTTTAAAGCTCAAATATGTGGTTTATTTATAAATAGAGTGCATATTTAAAAAAATAATCTTGCGTTTTTAGAGTTGTGAGATCCAGGTGATCACCGGGCGCTCAGCGCTCATTAACCCGGTGACAGCAGCCTTTCTTCAGCCAGTCCTGACGTTGCTGCTGGCTCGAATGTCTCTGTTGTGGTTCAACATGTGTAGATCTAACGAGCAATCTTTTGTGTCATGAATCTATAATTTGTTGTCTGCCCAATCGTTTTGACTGAGGGCAAAGAGAAGTTTCATAACTTTTTTTTTTTTTAGAATATTTAAATATACATGCAGTGAAGATAATGTAGGTAGTGCGTTGCCTGGACCACATTTGTGTGGCTATTAATGTTTAAGATATATATTTTAATGAAAATTAAAAGAGGCAGAGTGGTGTTTTATGACATATTTCTCCTGGAGCATCTTGAACGTGCGTCTATTTCGCTTCAAATGCTCGATTTATATTTGAATGGATTCAAAATTTTCAAGCGCTAATTGTCATTTGAAGCTCTATCCGCGCTTGGTGTGAACGCAGCATTAGATTTGGGAGTAATTTACAGCACAAGAGAACTCGGTCAGATGAAGGATCAATAAGGAAATTTAAAAAAAATTATCATAGATCATAGACACGGAGCAACAACACCCTATCTCTGTTATAATCATTTTCGGGGGCTTTAATAAAGAAAATCTGTTCCGAAAAAAAAAAATAGTAATACAGACAGCACGTTACATGTCCTACAAGAGATAGTAATATACTAGACCACTGTTACACCACAATAAAGGATGCATATTGCTCTGTCTCATGTGCAGCTTTAGGGCTGCCTGATAACTGTCTGGTTCATTTTATACGGACCTACACTCTAAAAAAAAAAGGTTCTATATGGCACCAAAAAAGGTTCTTGGCTCGTAATCATAGGGGAACCTTTTTTAGTGCTATATAGCACCAATTTTGGTGCTTCAGTGGTTCTTCAACGGTTCTTCAGAGGTGCTATATAGCCAAGAACCTTTTTTGGTGCCATATAGAACCTTTTTTTTTTAGAGTGTACAGGCAGAAATTGAAATCAGCTAAACCTGTAAAAAGGACTGTAAAAACATGGACTAATGAAGCAGAGCGGGATTTACAAGCCTGCTTCAAGTGCACTGATTGGAGGGTTTTTGAGGCTGCTGCTATCGATCTGGATGAGCTCACAGATACTGTAACATCATGATAAAACAACAATGATAAAATGTGGTTCAATGCAAAACTCAGACAGCTTCATCAGGCCAAAGAAGATGCCTACGTGAAGGGAGACAGGGTCTTGTATAAACAGGCCAAAAACACTTACAAAGGAGATCAGAGTGGCTAAGAGGAGCTACTCTGAAAAGCCAACGACCCTGCATCGGTTTGGAAAGGCCTGAAAGACATCACCAATTACAAGACACCATCCCCCAGTACTGTGTCGGATCAACAACTGGCTGACTATTTGAACGAGTTTCATTGCAGGTTTGAAAAACACGCTTGAAAACTGTCTCACACCCCACACCCATTCTGACCTTCTCTCCATGCATTCATCAACACCTCCAGCAACCCCACTCCCCCTGTGGGTCTGTGAAGCAGATGTTTGTCGGGTCTTCCAGAAAAAGAAAAAAGGAAAGCACCAGGCCCAGATGGTGTCTCACCAGCCTGTCTAAAAACCTGTGCTGTCCAGCTGGCCTTCATCTTCTCACAGATCTTCAGTAGATTGCTGGAGCTGTGGAGTCTCTTCCTGCTTCAAATGCACCAACATCATCCCCATAAATATAGTAATAGAATAGTCATTCTGAATTGATCCGTATAGTAGCTATATGCAGTCAGGTCAAAGCGGTGGATTTAGTGGTCTTTTGCCATCTCCCTGCTGTCCTGTTTTTGGTATGGCAGGTTGACATGTGTTTATTTAAGAGTAAGTCCTTTTTAAGAACGTCTGTAGTGAAGAATTCAGGAGCTTTGAATCTGTCTTATATTTTGTTTTGTTTTTTTAAAGTTAAAGTATATAAAGTATAGCTTTAATTTGCAAAGTATGTTTGCAAAAAGAACACTGAAGGTCTAAGGGGTCTATTTTAATGATCTGAGCGCATGGTGCAGGTGCACTTAAGGCGTGTCTGAATCCACTTTTTATATAAAAAAAAATGGTCAGTATGCACCAGGCACATTACTCATTAGTCTCTTAATTAGGGTTGGGTATCATTTGTGCTTTTTTCGATACCGGTGCCAAAACCGATACTTTTAAAACGGTACCGGTGCCTAAACCGATACATTTAAAAAAAAAAGAGCCACAAAACGAGGTGGATGAGATTAAATAATTACTTTTTATTTATTTTTTAAATAAATACAAAACACAATTTACTTAACAAATTCACTGTAAAACTAAAGCCTAACCCAACTACAACAGGCCTAATTTAACTCTAAATAACAGTTACAGTAATAACAGCAGTAGTCTGTATTCTTAGTATACTACAAACCAGCTTCAAGCTTCAGCTTTATTTTGCAGAAATATGACGATATTCTCTGGATAAATATTTTAGCTTTATTGTTTCCATGGCGACGCGTCATGCTTCTCACATGACACACAGCTGCCACAATAGCGCTGTATGACAGCTCAGCTGTATGAGATTTATTTCCGTTTTTTCTTTTTTATTCAAAATATTCACACACTTGCTAACTATGTCATGAACTATCTGATATTCTGATTTTCAAATATGTGTGAGTGAATGTGTGTTAGTTGATCTATACTGCGCGATGGGCGGCACCATGTTTGCGCCTCAGAGAATCAGGTCTGTCGGATTTAACGTTACATCACGTAAATTCATTCACGTCTCACAAAAAAGTAAGTGACCACTTAACTGGGAGAAGAATAGAGTATATACAGTTATATATACTTATGAGCATTTAAAGAGGTGGTAAACCACGTTTTCACTTTTCTAACTTTAGCTAGTGTGTAATGTTGCTGTTTGAGCATAAACAACATCTGCAAACTTACAACGTTCAAAGTTTAAAGCAAAGGGGGATATTTGCTTTTAAAGAAATCAATTTCTACAGGACGACAGCAAACGGCCAGTAGGGACTATTAGACATTAATCCAGGGTCTCTGACATCACCAGCCCCAATATTTACATAAACCCCTCCTCCGATAATATTAAATAAGGGGGGGCGAGGCCATTTTGTATCGCCGCGGGGAAGCGTTGTTGTGGTATAGTTAATAGGCTGGAGTGTTGTTGCCGCAATGCAGACGAAATGCTGTTATTTTCCACTTTGTTCAGCCTACCTAGGGACGGGGGTGCATTGCAGTGCGTTTAACATACATGTTATATGCATGTGTGTATGAGACAGAGGGGGACAGGTCGCATTTGCAGCAGATATATGCTGCCCATCATAAATCAAAGCACGAGGCAGACAGGGGTCAGAGGAGAAGACCGGAAAATGTGACATAATGGACAATATTCGTCTGTATTTGCAATACACAAGCCGTGGTTCAGCTGCACGAGACAAACACTGCCAGTGTGAATGCATAACGGGCGCGCGCGGCTCCCGCTGCACATTTCACGGAGGAAAGCTTCCACAATCTTCGCGAGTTCAATACAGGATTCGCACAACGGCTTGTCCTGAAAGATGGATTTAAAAACAGAAGCTGTTTACGGGCCACAACCTGTAAGCATGATTTATTTTTTGTCTATGTGTTTTCCTGTAATAGTTCGTATTGTTAATTGTACGTTGTAGCAAGGAAGTACATGCTGGCGTCAGCATCTGTGAACTCAGACATGTGTTAATTACAGATCTTTTATACTCTGAGAATTATGACTTTTGGATAGGTCTGAATGTGATAAGTGACGTGACATTGAATCTTCCTGCCAGAACTTGCGCATAAGCTTCATTTTATTCTTTGATTAGAATTTTTATGTATTGTTTATCTACAGGCATGCTAAACATGGTTCTGTGTTTGATTTGGCTACTAGTAAAGCCTAGTAATAGTTAACAGTGACAGATATTTGGCTATAATCATTCTAAAAATACAAAAGTAACAGTGCCATTCTGTAGCGATCACTATAGATCCGCAGTCTTTACTCTTGAGGACTGAACAGGTTCTGCTCGATCATCTTCACTAAAATTGTCTGGGTCTGATTCGTGCTCAAATTGGTATGGTTTTATTGATGCCATTGTTTCTAATACTACCCAAAGCACAGTCTACCGGTAAAGGTAAGGGGTGTGACGTTTCCGACAAACGTGCACTAGGCGGTTAGCGAATCACAACACACTGGGCCAGCTAACCAATCTGAGCCCATTGCATATTTTTGAGGGACTGGCTTCATACAACCCGGAAACCATCAGACCGTTTTTACAAGTAGAGACAGAGCAGTGTAGAATAAAGGTAAAATATATGAAAAATAATGCTTTTTTTTTTTTTTAAAGAAGCATGAACACGTTACAGTGCACCCCACAAACACAATCAAGCCTTCAAATTGTTGTGATATGTGACGCGCTGTCTCTGGCTCAGCACCAGCCAAAGCGCAAAAGCGCATTTGAATTTAAGTGGCACCAAAATGAGGCACCGAAATCTACGTTCTGATTCGGTCCTGTACATACCGGTTATATAGACCAGGTTTCGGTACCCAACCCTACTCTTAATGAGTCATGGGTGTGTTTTGGGCATAACGTGCAATAAACCAATCAAAGTCACATCTCCCATTTCCTTTAAAAGCCAGTTGCGTTTGCACTATGGCTAATTCGCTATTTATATAGTGGAATTTGCGAGGGGAAAGACTGAATGCTTGTCCAGAGAGGAATCCTTTTATTTATAATATTTAAAAATGTTTGTGTGCTGTTGCTCGTCACTGTGTGTGTAATAAGCAGAGTGCATGCGCAATGTGTACCCGCCTATAGGCCCATATTACTAACGCACCCTTTAAATAACACAAAAAATAATTTTCAATTGCCTCAAAATAGCAACATGCCAACCATGCACATAAACACACCTCGTTTTCAAACCAGCACGCCTATGAGCGAACAGATGGGCGCGAGTGCATTTGCTATTTAAACAACGTGGAGCTGGACGTGAAAATGATAACTGCTTCAGCCCGAAACTAGCAAAAAACACTTGCGTCGCGCCTGGTTTCACATTGTGCCGAGTGTATGATAGGGCCCTAAATCTATCTTGAATTTGTTTTGTTTAAAAAAATAACATGCAGTAGGAAAGTAATAACACTAGAAAACAGATGTTTTTGTTAATAAAAAAGGTTTAAAAAGCAACACTTTTCGCTTTGCTGCAGAAGTACAGTGTTAGAGGAACTATCAAGCATAGGGCAGGGATCCTCAAATCTGGCCCATGAGATTCACTTTCCTGCAGAGTTTAGCTTTAACCCTAATCAAATACACCTGAACATGCTAATCAAAGTCTTCAGGTTCTGTTGAAAACCACAGGTAGGTGAGTTTGATCAGGGTTGGAGCTAAACTCTGCACCGTATTGGCCCTCCAGGGCAAAATTTGAGGAACCCTGATCTAGGGGAACCTTGCAGTAAAAAATATGTTGAGAATTTTTTTTTTTTTAAGTACTTTATGTTGGTTTACCGTGGTACCAACATGCTGAGCTTAAATAATATTAGATTATAAAAAATAATTGAATATCTGATTTTAATGAACACAGGTGTTTATGACAAAATGTGAGCTAAAACCTCGAATAAACGATTCATGTGTAGTCCTGAGAAATATGGATGCAGTCTAGTGTATGTGTGTGTGTGGGTTCATGTTTTTCTATCCCAGTGGGGACACTGTGCACACTGACTCTAAATTGAGTCCCCTGAATAAACAAGCTTATAAATCATACAGAATTCGTTTTTTTTTTTTTTTTTTTTTTTGAAAATGTAAAAATGCAGAAAGTTTTGTGTGATGGGTAGGTTTAGGGGTAGGGTTAGTGTAAGGGGATAGAATATACAGTTTGTACAGCAAACACCAGTAAAAACCATTACGTCTATGGAGAGTCCCCACAAAGATAGCAAACCAGACGTTTGTGTGTGTGTGTGTGTGTGTGTGTGTGTGTGTGTGTGTGTGTGTGTGTGTGTGTGTGTGTGTGTGTGTGTGTGTGTGTGTGTGTGTGTGTGTGTGTGTGTGTGTGTGTGTGTGTGTGTGTGTGTGTGTGTGTGTGTGTGTGTGGGTAATGGAGCTGAGTGTACAAAGATAGAATGCTGGAGATGGTGGAAGGCGCTCAGCTGAAGTTGAGGGATGATGGTGTTGGGTATGTGATTTAGACTGTAGCGGTAAATGTGAAATATTATCACATCACTTCCTGTATATGCAGACATCTGGTATTAGCCAGGTTAATTTAGCATAAAAAGCATAAGAGGCTACAGAGAATCCACGAAGAAGGATGCAGTTCAAGAGTCATGCAGTAAAACGTGTGAGTGTTTGGGGGTTGCCTATGCAAATGCCCCCACAAGGATAGTAAAACCCTAAAATCACCAATTGTGAGGAGCAGCCAACAGTCCCCATGAGGAAAATGGCTTGATAAAGATACTAAATAATGCCTAAATGAAGCTTTCTCTAAGGGTTAGGTTTAGGGTTGGGGATAAAAAAATATATAATTTGGAATACCTAATGTTCTGGAAAATGTTTCAAAAATTATCATCAGATTTTTTGGTAACACTTTATAATAACTATGGCATAAATTGTCCTCACTTTAGATGAGCTCACAAAAAGAGTTAACTGACAACTACTAAATATTTCATAACTACCTGAATTAATCATGAATTACTGTATGAATACATGTTAATAAAGCATTTATTAACACACTGAGTAACTATTATTATATGTCTAAATAATAAGATGTATAAATGTACATTTAAATAGTTTATTAATCCTTTACTTAGACTTGCTAAATTAGCTGATGAACCACGGACAACTCCTTAATAACTGGTTTATAAATAATGTAATACTTAATTTAGAAATCATTAATTGATCATTTATAAAGTATGAACATACAATTATTAAACACATTATAGATATGCTTATAAATCAAGAATAGAGCATTTATAGCTGTATTTATAAACTGCCTATTAATGTATATTAATGCTTTATAAATGATGAATTAACTATTTACTAATGCTTAACTAATGCTTCATAGTGTGTAGTTATTATAAAGTGTTACCGATTTTTTTACTACACAATTACAGTGAATTTTTTTGGTCAATGAATCATACTCATATGAGTGCAGAGAGGTGGTGAACATTAACTAGAAAATGTTATTACAATATTATAATATGTGGAGTATGAATATGATGCCAATATTAATTCTTTAAATATCACAGTTATCATCAATATTGTATTGAGACACCCCCAATGTGAGCTACTCCAGAGTTTGCATAATATTATTGTGGTGAGCAGCGAGGCCGAGGGACCGCAAGGGCGGGACGAGGCGGCGCTCATCAGAGAGGTCTTTGAGCCCTCGCAGCTGAGGGGGATCGCGGTGCCGCGGAGTTCGGGCACCGCGGAGGAATGAAGTCCGCGAGCGGCTGCCCGAAGCGGTGGTGCTGGAGCGGATGAAGGTCGGTGGGACGAAGAGCTCGCTGCCGTGCCCCTGGGTCGAGGTGGGGTGGCGGCCGTCCTAGAGGGAGCGCGGAGGAGTCACCGGCGTTCGCCGTGGGCCGGAGCCTGTATCCCTCCGCCGTGTAGGGGAGGGGCAGGGAGCGTGCGGGACTCGCTGCCGGCTGCCCTCGACAGGAGGAGCCCGCGCCGGCCGCCAGGGGGCGGAGGAGCGTCGAGCCGTCCACCGGCCGTCCAGTACCACCGCATGGCACCGCGAGGAAGAGCCTCTCGGCTGGCTGAGGACCGAGCGGCAGTGTGTCTGGGAACCGGACCAGAATTTTTTTCTTTTCTCCTCTCTCCACTCTCTCGTCTCTGTCGCTCATGTTCCTCGCTCCGTTCTCTCACCTCGCTGTTCTTACCCCCAGGTCCCGCGGCCGCCGTGATCGGCCCCCCCGGGGAGGGGGGGGGAGAGTAGAGCGCAGTCTCGAGGGTACCCCCCGGCCTGCGAAGGGCGTTGGGGGTATGTGGTGAGCAGCGAGGCCGAGGGACCGCGAGGGCGGGACGAGGCGGCGCTCATCAGAGAGGATGAGCGCCAGCTGTGAGCCAGCGATCTCGGCTCTCGCGGAGGAGTGAGGGACTATAAAGGACGAGCGACGACAGTGAGGGACGAGAGAGGACCAGGCCTGGATTTTATGTTGTATTTTATTTATGTTTTGTTATGTGTTGCTGCAGTCGACCGTGAGGGGCTGCAGCTAATTATTTTCATTTGTATTTGTTTGTATGTAGGCGACAGTCGACCGTGAGGGGCTGTCGCCGCCATTTTAGTTTGTTTGTTTAATTAAAACTTCTTTTGATTGTTCGCCGGTTCCCGCCTCCTTCTTCCCGTACAAACATACCTTACTACAATTATATTAGCCAATATTAGAGATCATTTGGGTAGCACTTTATTTTACAGCCATGTTTCGCATTTACATACTATATACTTATTGTAATAATTACAATAACTGGGTAATAACAAAGTACTAGTCCTGAACCCTAAACCTAATCTTAACCCATGTAGTTACCTTATAGTATTCACTAGTTTATTTGTAAGTACACTGTAAGTAAAATTAAAGTGCACATACAGTAAAATAAAGTACAACCATAATTTGGACAGATATTTGATATATATTGGCCAATATTAGATATTTGGATATCTGTGTATGATTATTTGCCCAAACAGTCCGACACAGCAACTCAACTACCATTGTATGCTATTCATCGGAAAAATGGAAGATGAGGCGAGTGTTCGGAAACGCGATTGAAAAGAGTCTATACTTGTCTACATCACCAAAGTCATATCTCAAAGGAGAACTGCAAGGGCTAAAGGCAGCATTTGAGACAGGATCAATGTCTCTCAGAGCATTATGTTTACTAAAGGGTGGTTTTCACCAGGATGTTGACCCTAATGTCTGGGTCAGAGGTGAAGCGTTATCAGTTCTGTGATCATTTAGAAACAGACAGAGAGGAAACCTCCAATTCCTGACCATCACCCTCATTATCTCAAAGACCCTGAAACAAATCCATGTGGTTTGTTACATGGCCTCAACATCAAAACCTTATGACATCAATTCTGACCCACTGTTTCACCAAGTCAACACCATGAAAATATAATCCCATATCTGGCAAGAAAAATGTACAGCCAGTAAATCTTCTAATTTCACCTGACTTCTTCAACAAAATATCATGTTCATTTGTAACCATTTTACTGTGAATAATGTGAATTGTACAAAAACATAAAACTTTTAGAAAAAAACATAAGATTGTAATGTACAAGAATTTGAACGTTACATCTCCCAATTCTGACTTTTTTTCTCAGAATTGCGTGTTATAAAGTCAGAATTGTGAGATAAAAGTCAGAATTGTGATATAAAGTCAGAATTGTGTGTTATATTTTGTGTGTATTGTATTTTGTATAATTGTGTGATATAAAGTCAGAATTGTGAGATAAGTATATATTGTGTTATAAAGTCAGAATTGTGTGATATAAAGTCAGAATTGTGAGATAAGTAAGAATTGCGTTATAAAGTCAGAATTGTGAGATAAAAGTCAGAATTGTGTGATATAAAGTCAGAATTGTGTGTTATAAAGTCAGAATTGTGAGATAAAAGTCAGAATTGTGTGATATAAAGTCAGAATTGAGATAAAAGTCAGAATTGCGTGTTATAAAGTCAGAAGAAGTGTGTTTTAAAAAAATCTGAATTGTGAGATAAAAGTCAGAATTGTGTGATATAAAGTCAGAATTGTGTTATAAAGTCAGAATTGTGTGATATAAACTCAGAATTGCGTGTTATAAAGTCAGAATTGTATGTTATAAAGTCAGAATTGTATGTTATAAAGTCAGAATTGTGTGATACAAAGTCAGAATTGCGTGTTATAAAGTCAGAATTGTATGTTATAAAGTCAGAATTGTGTGATACAAAGTCAGAATTGCGTGTTATAAAGTCAGAATTGTGTGTTATAAAGTCAGAATTGTGTGTTATAAAGTCAGAATTGAGATAAAAGTCAGAATTGTGAGATAAAAGTCAGAATTGCGTGTTATAAAGTCAGAATTGCGTGATATAAAGTCAAAATTGTGAGATATAAAGTCAGAATTGAGATAAAAGTCAGAATTGTATGATATAAAGTCAAAATTGTGAGATATAGAGTCAGAATTGTGAGATAACAGTTCGAATTGCAAGTTATAAATTGCGAGTTTATATCACGTAATTCTGACTTTATAACTTTATATCGACTTTATATCTAAAGCTCTGGGCTGACCATAACCCTTCTTTTTCCAGTGATATTCCTCTGACCTTTTCTCTCTTTCAACAGAAAAAGAAATCAGAATTGTGAGATAAATAGTCGCAATTACCTTGTTTCTTTTTTTATTCTGTGGCGGAAACAAGCTTCCATAAATTCATACAAAATTGCCACCTCATAAATTAGTTACGTTTTTTTCTATAAGATCAGTTTGAACATTTTGAAGCCTGATTTTATCTAAATACATGCATATGTGGTTTGTTTACTTTCCCATTTTGAAGCAATAGTGGCTTTTGCTTTGATCCGTGACCTGCTTAGACTTTGCTCTGTGACCTGACCCTGAAAATGATAATGAGGTCACAGTCAGGGGCAAGGTTGAGCACCGACTGAACAACAACCAAGGTTTTCTTGATGGATGGTAACCTTGAAAGAGCCTCAAGTAACATTAGTATGCATCCTGCCAAATGCAGGGCATCTCCCATCATGGATCTACAGAAATTCTGAATATCTTTTTAAAAGTCTTGAGATGCATGCCATTTCAGTACAAAAACATTTTAATCTCATGCTAAATGCACTGAAATTGTGCTGCACGGTGAATATTTACATTAAGGCTCCATACAAATCATTACATCAGCAATGTACAAAGCTACAGCTGAGCACAACATGTATGTGCTTGTAGAGGACAACTAAAATCTTCAAAATATCACAAACACGTCTAGATAGATTGTCTTCTCAGTTCATCTGTCTCCCCGTTGTAAGTGTGTGTTTGTATGCGCATTGGTACATGTGCATCTGCTTCAAAACATTTAGTTAAGCATGGGCACCCCAACCATCTGATGGTAGTGGCATAACAGGAGGTTCAAGCAGACTCTCATGCATTGAATATCAGACATCAGCCAGTCAGAATGGAGGACGAAGCTTATAGGACAGCAGATGCAGAGTCTCGAGAGTCGAATCCGCAGTCTAAGTAATGAGAAGCAGTGCCAGTCATTAAAGGGATAGTTCACCAAACGATGAAAAATAATTTGCTCACCCTCATGACACTTCAAACAGTATGACTTTATCCTGTGGAAGACAAAAGGGGACATTTTGAATAAGTTAAAGTTGCAGTAAGCGATTCCTGAAAAACGCTGTTGAAAGAAGATCGGACCGAGCACCACAACAAACTTGTAGCCAATCAGCAGTAGGGGGCGTGTCCACTCATGATGGGGGAGGAGAGAGATACCCCTTTTCCACCAAGGCAGTGCTAGAGCTAGATCGGAGCCAGAGCTAGTCCCAGTTCATAGTTGGTTCAACTGAGGAGCCTGCTAAGAACCGTTTGCGTTTCCACAGGCTAGTAGAGCCACAACAGAGCCAGGTCTTACGTCACTGTATACGTCTCATCTTTCTCAGCAACGCTAGCGGGAAACACACACACACCAGGCTTGTTTGAGATGCATCGGCGCTGCGCAGACCGATCCACGTATAATATTTTAAAAAACGCATGAGTGAATCAAAAGCATAAGGAGTCGTGTGCTCTCGCTGGACTCGTGATCATCCGGCGATCGGTCTCTGCACAGCACCGCTGCCAACAAGCCTTCCATCAACACTGCAAACGTTGCGTTACTATTGATTCACACGGCTTTACGATCCTACATCGGCATCAAAACACAACGAGAGCACAGCGAATCCAACGCATTCGTGCAGTTCGCCGTAATTTGTATAGACGGAGATTACAAACGAGCAGCAGCTGTTAGCTCCATTAGCTGCTATTTCAACAATGGCGGATCTCAAGTCTGTGTTCGTCTTGTTGACCCCGCCCCCAGCGCCTGACGTAATCGTTTTTTACTTCTAGCCCTGTTCTAGCCCAGCAATGTTTTGGTGCTACTTAAGAACCACTTTTCCTGGCTCGGAGCTGGAGCTTTGGGTGTGGAAACACAAAGAACCGATTTGGAACTAGGCTCTGGCTCCAATCTAGCTCTGGCTCTGCTTTGGTGGAAAAGGGGTGAGAGTGAGCAAGAGGGAGACTTAAAAAAAAGTTACTTTGGTTGTTAAATGTTGTCTGCTGCTGGCGACTAACAACAAACTCTTGCTTGTATACACATGTACTGTATGTTAAGTTTTTGTTCTTTCTTGTCCTTCCTTCGTCATTATCGTCTTTATTTTTTTGCAAAGCTTTATTTTACTTTGCTTGTGCTAGATGATAAAGAGACATCCACTCTTGCATTGCATGTTTGTGCATTTTGGGGGCGGAGCAAAGAAGGGAAGGGTGTGTTTGTTTGGGTTGATTTCAGATATCAACAATATTCAACAATGATTCTCAGATATCGCTTACGGCAAAAAGTACAATTCTGATGGTTATCAGAAAGATATGTCGGTAACACATCATTATACACGCTCTAATTAATCCCAAAGGTGTTCTATCAGGTGGAGGCCAAGCCAGTCAATTTCCTCCATTATGGACCTTGATTTGTGCACTGGTGCGCAGTCATGTTGGAACAGGAAGTGGCCATCCCCAAACTGTTCCCACAAAGTAGGGAGCATGAAATTGTCCAAAATGTCTTGGTATGCTGAATCATTAAGAGTTCCTTTCACTGCAACTAAGGGGCCAAGCCCAACCCCTGAAAAACAACCCCTCACCATAACCCCCCCCCCCCCTCCCTCCCTCCACCAAACTTTACATTTGGCACAAAGCAGTCAGGCAAGTACCGTTCTCCTGGCAACCACCAAACCCAGATTCGTCCATCAGATTGCCAGACAGAGAAGGTGATTCGCCACTCCAGAGAACACGTCTCCACTGCTCTAGAGTCCAGTGGTGCAGTGCTTTACCCCACTGCATCCGACGCTTTGCAGTGCACTTGGTGATGTAAGGCTTGGATGCAGCTGCTCGCCCATGGAAATCCATTCCATGAAGCTCTCTACGCACTGTTCTTGAGCTAATCTGAAGGCCACATGAAGTTTGGAGGTCTGTAGCTATTGACTCTGCAGAAAGTTGACGACTTCTGCGCACTGTGCACCTCAGCATGCGCTGACCCCGCGCTGTGATTTTACGTGGCCTACCACTTCGTGGCTGAGTTGTTGTTGTTTCCAATACTTTTTCAATATATACTGTAAATAATTAGAATATGCATAACATGATTTAGGGTAAGGCAAAAACACAGTTTGAAAGATGGTTTTAAAATGAACTCATTATTTAAGTTAAGTGACATAGTGTAGTTATAACTTGATATGCTATATTTTAAAACCGGAATGCACATGCCACAAGGCGCTGAAGAAACAGTGAGACGCAGCACAACAGCCAAAGATGTCCATCTGACACATTCTGTACAACAACTATTTAAAATCAGCACAGATGGAACAGAAGAACAGGTTGCGATTCTCTTACATGGACAACTATATTGCTTTGTATAGAACAACTTATATGTTAACCATGAAAAGAAGTTATGAATTGAAAATGAATTCATATTCTGACCCAATTCAGAGGCTGGTTGTAAGAAACAGAAGGAACAGGAGTGAAGAATCACACTGTATGAGAACATCAGTGGCTGCAAGCCTACTAGACGCCCACTTTCTTTTCCTTTCCTCTCCCACACACACTCTGTTCCTGTGACGTCCACTCAAATCCCCCCACACGTCTGCGTGGGTGTCTGCTCCCCCATTCATCTGCACTCCTCCGCTTCACACGCTGTTCTCATCCTCCTCTCCAGCCTCTCAATGGTTTCTACGAACAGAAGTGCCACACGCTTTGGGCTCTGAGTTGGAGAGGGAAGCACACCATGTTTGGTGGCATGAATGTACTATTTGTTTGACTTCCTGAATAAAATGTTTAGACTCTCTCAGAAGTCAGAGATTTTGTTGTATAAGCCTTGGTATTTCACCCCATTTCATGTTTGGATCGGGTTGCGATAACAAGAATTGTGGATCCAGAGGTGCTCCCATCTTTCATCAGCTGCTTGTGTCCTAATGTTACCTCAAGCTGATGTACCAGGCTTCAATTTCAATTGGCTGGTTTCCAGGAGTTACAGCCTTTTCCGAAGCTAACTCATAATCCTATCAAAACACGCATCATACTTTCCATGGAGACCAGCTTGTTTCTCCGGACAATGTCTCCTGTGGTATTATGTCACACAATGCTGAGGATTATTGCACCATCACTCATTAATAGCTGGAAGTAATGTGACGAGGTTGAGGTCGGCGCAACACACGTATGGCCTTTTTTGCCCATTACCAAGACTTAGGCGTACACAGTAACTGGTAATAATGAGAACTTTCCACTGACTTGACATTAATGCTGCTTTCACATGCCATCAAAATGATCCAACTACCCACTTCTGAAATCTAATTACTGGTATGTCATGTTTAAGTGCTTTATTCTAGCATATTTCTTGGGGAAATCCTACTTTGACACAGAGTCACTGAAACATATTATCAATAGAATACAAAAGTATGCAATTTACAGTCACATCCAATAAAGAAAAAATGTGCAGATAGCCATAACCCATGTTTGCAGACTCTATTCGGCTATTTAGCTAGTCAGCTTGCAGATAATAATGGATACAAAAACCTTTCTTTGTTTAAAAAAATACACAATGTGCCTTAAAAGGTCACACTTTAGATTAGGGTTCAACTAACTATTGGCTCAATAAACTCCTAATTACTGCTTATTAATAATTAGTAAGGTAGTTTTTGTAGCGTTTAAGTTTAGGTATTGGGTAGGTTTAAGGGATGTAGAATAGGGTCATGCAGAATAAGGCATTAATATGTGCTTCATCGCTAATTCTCAATTATCACTTAATTAATTTCTTAATTATCTCATTACCTTCGACAAGGCTTCAATTACTCTAACACTCTGTAGTGTGGACACATATAAGTGTTAATTTAAAACTGAAGATTTTGCTGCAGGGTTAAATGGGTTAAAGGGGTAGGATGAAAAAAAAGTGACAAGTAATTTAACGGTAATTAATTGTAAATTAATTTACAGCAAAGTACTGTGAAAACAGCAGTTTACTGGCATCCACAGCTGCCAGTAGATTACGTTAAAATCAAGGAAAAAAATAATATACTGTAGAACGATTTGCCAGATGAAACAAGATATTTTCACTTAAATATTACTGAAAGTTAATAGAAAAAAGTAACTGATAAGGAGAGTACATATTAAAATGAATTGTTTTTATGTGTCGCTGCACAATATGATATATAAGAGATCTTTAGTTTTATAAATTAGTGTGGGGGGTTACCATTGTGCTGGAGAGTAGAGCCTGTGCTTTAGTCCAGGATGAGCAGAGAAACACTGATGTTATGCTATATGTTGCTACTTACAGACAATAGCTGTGTAGTTGCTTATGCAGTTATGAGCTGTTTGTTGAGTAATTTACCACACACATGTGTGCTACTGCCAACGATGAACTGTAAAGATTTAAGATAAAGTCATGTTTTTAATTATTTCACTACTACACATTAAGTGTTTGCAGTTTATATTAAGAAATTTTACTTTTCAGTGGACTCAAAATAAGTTTACTGTACAAACACCGTATAACTACTAGTTTAAAAACGCAAACTGTTTGAAGCAATCGTTTTTCCGAATGGAAAAGAGTAGAGGGCTGTAAATTAACAGTTGCCACAGCTGCCAGTAGATTACTGTTATTTTACAAAGTTACAACGTTCAAAGTTTAAAGCAAAGGGAGATATTTGCTTTTAAAGAAATTAGTTTCTAAGGACTACAGTAAACGGCCGCTAGGGACTACTACACATTCCTCCAGGGTTGCTGACATCACCAGCCCCAATATTTACATAAACCCCTCCTTTGAGATTATGAAATAAGGGGGGGTGAGGCTATTTTGTATCACCGCGGGGAATAGTTGTTGTGGTAGGCGAGTTAGTAGGCTGGAGTGTTGTTGCCAATGCCGACGAAACGCTGTTATTTTCATCCGGATTGCAGGTCCACTTTGTTCAGCCTTCCTAGGGACGGGGTTGCGTTGCAGTGCTTTTAACATACAACGGTATATGCATGTGTGCATGAGACAGAGGGGAACACGGTCGCATTTGCAGCAGATATATGCTGCCTATCATAAATCAAAGCACGAGACAGACAGGGGTCGGAGGAGAAGACCGGAAAATGTGACATAATGGACAATATTCGTCTGTATTTTCAATACACGAGCGCGGTTCAGCTGTGCAAGACAAACACTGCCAGTGTGAGACGGGCGCGCGCGGCTCCTGCTGCATATTTCACGGAGGAAAGCTTCCATAATCTTCACGAGTTCAATGCAGGATTCTTACAACGGCTTGTCCTGAAAGATGGATTTAAAAATAGAAGCTGTTTACGGGCCACAACCTGTAAGCATGATTTATTTTTTGTCTATGTGTTTTCCTGTAATAGTTCGTATTGTTAATTGTACGTTGTAGCAAGGAAGTAAACAGATGACAACGCTCATTTGGCTCTGTAAACCAGTTTGTTAAATGCTCATTCATACTTAACGTTATCCGACAAACACCTAACGTTACAAACTTTTTAAAATCTCAACAGCGAACTTGGCATTAGTGTAAATTATTCTTTGATTAGAGCTTTTATGTATTGTTTATCTACAGGCATGCTAAACATGGTTCTGTGTTTGATTTGGATACTATAGTAAAGCCAATGTTTAGTGTTCGTTCTTGCGACAGATATTTGGCAAATCGTTCTAAAAATACAAAAGTAACAGTGCCATTCTGTAGCGATCACTATAGATCCGCAGTCTTTACTCTTGAGGACTGAACAGGTTCTGCTCGATCATCTTCCCTAAAATTGTCTGGGTCTGATTCGTGCTCAAATTGGTATGGTTTTATTGACGCCATTGTTTCTAATACTACCCAAAGCACAGGCTACCGGTAAAGGTAAGGGGTGTGACGTTTCCGACAAACGTGCACTAGGCGGTTAGCGAATCACAACACACTGGGCCAGCTAACCAATCTGAGCCCATTGCGTATTTTTGAGGGACTGGCTTCATACAACCCGGAAACCATCAGACCGTTTTTACAAGTAGAGACAGAGCAGTGTAGAATAAAGGTAAAATATATGAAAAATAATGCAATTTTTTAAAAAACGAAGCATGAACACATGTTACAGTGCACCCCACAAACACAATCAAGCCTTCTAAAAAATGTGTTTTACCATCCCTTTAACATATTCATAACAATAGACATTGAAGGGGCAAAGATTGGTAATTGTGATCTCATCAATATGGATGCCAGAGTTCTAGATTTCTATCTTCAGTGGAAAACAAGCTGCGTGTGGATGGATGTACAGGTTTTGTTTGTCTGTAGCTGGACTTTGCGTGGGTGGACTAACAGTTTTCTTTCAGCTCACGTGCTGTCAGTATGTGACTGTTATGAAGTTATGGAATTCATATGGCTGTATGAAGAACACAGTTTCACTCAAATGAAAGGGTGAAAAAAACTGCCTAAGGACACAAAGATATAAGATGTAAAATGTGTTGTTTAACAGGATATGTGTGTATTTTCTTTACAATGGGTGTGTGAATGTTTGCAATTAAGGCCCCAAATACACTTTTCTAGCTACACAAACTTGAAATTTGTCAAAAACAATTCATAATGAAGCACTGGTCCACACTGCATTCTCAGCATTGAAGGGGTATTATTGTGGGAAGGTCAATATTTTGCCAAGTAAGACATGTTCCTGGATCAATATATTTTGCTGATCATGGAGCAACATTCCTGTCTGATAATGTAGTTTTAACCCTATCACTACCCCTAAACCTAACCTTACCCATAACTTATACCTAAAATCAGAAGGGAAATGATACACAAACAAGCACCTAACACAGGGGTGGGCAAACTCGGTCCTGGAGGGCCACTGCCCTGCAGAGTTTAGTTCCAACCCTAATCAAACATACCTGAACCAGCTAACCAATGCCTTCAGGAGCTACAGGCAGGTGAGTTTGATCAGGGTTGGAACTAAACTCTGCAGGGCAGTGGCCCTCCAGGACCGAGTTTGCCCATCCCTGACCTAACACCTAGTTGTAAGTCTAACTTGATAATAAACTTGCCCCTCAAATCTCATTGGTTGATTGGAATGCTGTTCCAAGTGATCCAGAAATCCATTGTGGGAATTTGAGTAAACAGTCTTCTTTTATGTTTCAATGGAAGCAAGAAAAACGTATGTTTATACAAATGTCAGGAATAATTGATTAGTATAAATCCTAAAATGCTTTGGTTAAGTTCCAGGTTTAAACTGGATTTTGAATCCCAGATTTTCAATGTGGCCTCAGACTTTTGTCAAAGACTTTTGTCTTAAGTCAACTAACCCATGGCTCTTTGTTTAGGAGGCGGCTCATAAGAAAGGAAAATTATGACTGCCTTCACTGTCTGCTAGTTTCTGTGACTCTCTGCTTCTCTCTTTTCCTTTTCCCTTGTGGTAATAGATTATATCTTCTATTCATAACAACTCAAAGACGAACAGGTTATTGTTATGATTTTGGAATGTAACCACCGAAAAGTCATGACACATTACACCTGGGCCAAGAGCCCCACCCTGCCCTGAAACCTGTTTACTTTAATGTGTGTGCATGTTTGCATGTGTGTAAATCTAAACCATGCCTTCTCTTGCCACACCTTGCTTCATTCCTATCTAGAGAGCAGTAAATCAACAGGACCTTGCAGGAATCAAAGATCAGGGTAATTTGTTTTCTTTCCCAAGGTTTCATAATTATTTACATCATAGCAGATCTTTTATGCAGTCAGTTCAAACAAAACAGCATGCAAATTGTAATTTTCATTTTTGGTGAACTATCCCTTTAAGCAACTTTACTGGTACTTTACCTAATAACTTATTTTAGCTAAATATTAAAGGTCCCATGACATGAAAATTTCACTTTATGAGGTTTTTTAACATTAATATGAGTTCCCCTAGCCTGTATATGGTCCCCAAGTGGCTAGAAATTTCTATAGGTATAAACCAAGCCCTGGGTATCCTGCTCTGCCTTTGAGAAAATTAAAGCTCAGACGAGCCGGTCTGGAATCTTCCCTGTATGTCATCATACGGGGAAAGGTCACCTTCCTATCATCTGCTTTGCCAGAGAATTTATCCAAATTCTTTGAATTTGGAGAAAATGGATTCAGTTTATTTTAGTCGCAATGTCAGCACAGGCTTTAACAAACAGACTTTTACCATATGGATTCGACAGCACCTCCACAAACAGTGAGTAACAGTGTTCATTAATGCCTGATCTGTGATCAGTGATTTCTGATGTGTAGCTAATTATTCAAGTTCACACAGACTTTCTTTCTTAATCGTTTAATACTGCTTATGCATCCGTGAATCAAGCCAGTGACTAAACAATAAACTTCACATCGTTTCTGTTAGTAGCATGAAACAAATCTGATATTTAAATTGTGATTAAACTACATAGAGCGATCAAAGAACACTCTCTTTATAATGTTCGGATCTGTCAATAACACTTCACGAGTGTATCTGCACACTTGCCCAAACTTCCATTATAACGAATGACGCTGTTATGCTGCACAACGAAGCTCTTACTGTATTCATATCGATATTGTGTTTGCTGTTAGTTGTGGTGAAAGCCTTTTATGAGAGAAAACACGTTACAATGACGAGATCACTGCATTCATGCAATAAACAGACTGTCTGTCTACTCAATGCTCATCCCTGCAGCCTTTCATGAGATGGGAAAAGATACAAAAATAATGCTATAATCAACACTTTCACGATTCGTTCATCTCGACAGGTGTAATGGTAAAAATAGTAAAAGTATTTGAGAGGGGTTCCACATGTTACAAAGTTCATAGAATAAGGAGGAAGAAGACAGGGTCAGCGTGACTGTCTCGTGTTTAATCAGAACTCTCAGATACAAACAAAATAAACTCGCGCTCACAGTGCTCTCAACAACTCAGCACAAAATAACTTTCTCAGCAATCTTTCTCCAGCTCTCAGTCTCTCTGGTCCACGAGTGCCCAGTCCGTCTCTCTCTGGCAGTGCTTGCAGACCTCGATAAACCACAGCCCCTCCGCCACAAAATCTAATACTCATTTCAAATGCAAAGATGTCAGCCAATCACAACAGTGGCCGTTTTCAATGCAGTCTCACAGCAGACTTCAAACAGAGCATTCAAGCCAGAGGGCTAATATCAGGATAGAAAAAAATGCCTTTTATTTCTAAATTATGACCTTTTATGATGTAAAACCTCAGGAGACATTATAAAATAATGATATTAAAACAATATCACATGTATCCTTCACAGAGAAGACAGAGAAAAGAAAATTTTCCAAAATGGTGGAGAATGGGCAAAATGTCTATTAATTTATGCATTCATTTACATGTATTTTTGCCCTTTCTGTGCTTATTAAACTATCAAATCATTAGCTTAGCAACATGCTAACGGCAAACTCAAAATCAAATGTCCTGTGTATTTTGGATGAGAACACTGAGAGCAGTGTTCCTCTGTGTCCCTCAACTCAGTTACATATGAGTTTTTATTTAATTTAGGATGCTGCCCTTGAAAGCACCTAAGTAGGCAATAGACAGCAAGACAGCTCAGTAGACTTTGAAACAAAGACAATATATCAGTTGCTCTTGATCTGACTTGATGTCATCATATTTCACCTTTGTAAAGAGGTGTGAGTTTGACTCTCAAGTGTACTGTGGCATTAGGGCAATAGGGATCTTGAGACAACACTCTGGTTTATCTCACATCACTGGGTCTCACATAGTCTGTCATTGGCTTTTGTTTGACGTCAACAAAGTTATTTTTTATAACTGCTATTTGTCACGCCCTGCCTTAAAGAAATGCTTGTCAGGTGTTATCATGATAGATAGAGGTTGTGTTGTTATACCAAGTGCTGATCTTTGCATCTTAATTCAATTTATTATGAGTTCTTCTGATGCTAATCTCATATTGACATGTCATGTATATGACATTTCATCTATTGACATGCTTTCTCACTGCAGGATTTATTGACAAATTATACAAATGTCAATTTTGCTAACAAAAGACACTAGCTTAAGCACAATTGACTTACACTGTTTCTTCTGTTTGTTTGAGCATGAAGTTATGTTTGTTTGTCTTCTAACAACTTTTGGAAAAGAATAAAAGAAAAGGAAAAATATTTTGTCATTATTAAATGTATGTGACCTTAAAAGAATAAATAAAAATATAGTAGTTCAAATATATTGAGCAACACTGCTTTGAACAGACCATTTGCTTACAGTCCCCTATCCAGGTGTCATACGGTCACTTGAGTGTGATATGAAGGTGGCTTAAATCGGCCTCAGTCTACATCTCCAGCCAGAAAGTAGTGAACCAACCTTTATGAATTCATAGTTATGTATTGTCTTTCCGCCAACTTCAGAACAATACCCATTAGAAAGACAAATCACAAATGAGATCTCTCTTAATATCTCACTTGATTCTCCTAGACATCAATGTGATTACATTTTGTACGCAGCCTAGCTGCCATTGCTTTGGCAATACAAATGTACAAATTTTGTCAGCCCAATATAGCACACTTAAATTGATATGGAGACTTAGTTTGAAAAAGACTCTATAGATATTTCATTTAAACATCAGAGAAGTTCCTGGGTTTACATATTTTGATTCAAGAACAGCATTCCCGTCCAAGAATGTAGTCTTAACCTTATCCCAACCCCTAAACCTAACCCAACCCATAAGTTATAACTAAAATCTGCGGGAAATGATAGGTGAATAACACTGATGTAGAAGCACCTAACCCTGATTGTTAGCCAAAACTTGACAAACTGTAAACTTCAAACTGTCCCTCAAATCTGATTGGGTGATTGGGATGTTGTTCCATGGTCAGCAAAGATGTTAAACCAGGAACATGATGTACCTGGTGGAATTAGGTTCAGCCCCTGCTTGACAAATCAGATTAAATGAGTGTATTTAACTTGAACAAAAACCAATTACGTTAGATTGATCAAATACATTTGATAAAAGGGGACATAGCACACACAGTTTCTGCCAATCTCATGTCAATCTATAGAGTACTATTACATCCTTCATATCTCCGAAGAGTCTTTAGTTGTATCACATTTATAAAAGACAGATACACAGATGCACACGCAATGACGAGCACACACACAGTACATCATGGCATTATCCCTGGATAACTTTCTATTCACTATACATTCGTGTTGTTTACAACTTACGTGCCGATTGCCAACAAAACACAGGCATTTGATACAGTTTTACTTACTGTGACCTACCGTTTACTTATCATGACTGGAATCTTTTATTGCTGGGATTGTTCCATCTTTCAGTTTCAAACTATCTGCAAATCCAGCATCGAAAAAACAAACTGCATCCACTGTTTAACGCTGGGTTATTTGGGAAGCTGAACAAGGTTATCTTTCCCTCACAACCAAAAACACACTTCTTTGGTAACATTGTTGATTTCATGGTCTAAAAACAAAATTACAAATCTTCCTTGAGCAATTGCAGCGCTAACAAAGACTTCCGTAACCGAAGCTTGTCGATGGGCACGTGATTGGCACAGAAATACTCTGTCAAACGTGCAATTTGTTTTTTTTTTTATCTTGATGTTTAGCATTAGAATCCAACTCTTTAACAGTGTAAATAAGTCAGAATGCATGAAATAGCATTAGACATCCCCTTTTATTTGATAAAAGGAGGCCTGACATCATTAAAGGTCAACTTTTAGAATTTAAATGGCAACTACAGAATGTCCGTACTGTACATGTGTGCACTCTGATGTTTCTCAATACCAAGAACGCAAACTTCTGACGTGCGTCCATGGTAGTTCAGACTTCCCAAGTTCGACTCCGGAGAACGAACTCCCGAGGATGGGAGGACACTAGTCCGGTACTCTGCTAATGGACAAGCAGCATTCTTGATAGTGTCACTCAGTGTATATATGTATATTCAAGGCTACAATAAAACGAAATATATGATAAAACACCTCTCTGGCTCTTTTCTTTTTCATTAAAAAGATATTAAACATATTATAGCCAAACACATATAGAAGTGCAGGCAATGCATATTATCTTCAAAGCATGTATATAACAAAACAATATATAAAAATCCATGCCTCTTTTCGTTTACATAAAAAAAAAAAAATAATAATAATAATAATATGTGAGCATACACTCACCTGAACACCATACTAATACTGTGTTTGACCCCCTTTCGCCTTCAGAACTGCCTTAATTCTACATGGCATTGATTCAACAAGGTGCTGAAAGCATTCTTTAGAAATGTTGGCCCATATTGATAGGATAGCATCTTGCAGTTGATAGAGATTTGTGGGATTCACATCCAGGGCACGAAGCTCCCGTTCCACCACATCCCAAAGATGCTCTATTGGGTTGAGATCTGTACAGTGAACTCATTGTCATGTTTAAGAAACCAATTTGAAATGATTCGAGCTTTGTGACATGGTGCATTATCCTGCTGGATGTAGCCATCAGAGGATGGGTATATGGTGGTCATAAAGGGATGGACATGCTCAGAAACAATGCTCAGGTAGGCCATGGCATTTAAACTATGCCCAATTGGCACTAAGGGGCCTAAAGTGTGCCAAGAAAACATCCCCCACACCATTACACCACCACCAGCAGCCTGCACAGTGGTAACAAGGCATGATGGATCCATGTTCTCATTCTGTTTACGCCAAATTCTGACTCTACCATCTGAATGTCTTAACAGAAATCAAGAATCATCAGACCAGGCAACATTTTTCCAGTCTTCAACTGTCCAATTTTGGTGAGCTCGTGCAAATTGTAGCCTCTTTTTCCTATTTGTAGTGGAGATGAGTGGTACCCGGTGGGGTCTTCTGCTGTTGTAGCCCATCCGACTCAAGGTTGTGCATGTTGTGGCTTCACAAATGCTTTGCTGCATACCTCGGTTGTAACGAGTGGTTATTTCAGTCAAAGTTGCTCTTCTATCAGCTTGAATCAGTCGGCCCATTCTCCTCTGACCTCTAGCATCAACAAAGCATTTTCGCCCACAGCACTGCCGCATACTGGATGTTTTTCCCTTTTCACACCATTCTTTTTAAACCCTAGAAATGGTTGTGCGTGAAAATCCCAATAACTGAGCAGATTGTGAAATACTCAGACCAGCCCGTCTGGCACCAACAACCATGCCACGCTCAAAACTGCTTAAATCACCTTTCTTTCCCATTCTGAGATTCAGTTTGGAGTTCAGGAGATTGTCTTGACCACGACCACACCCCTAAATGCATTGAAGCAACTGCCATGTGATTGGTTGTTTAGATAATTTCATTAATGAGAATTTGAACAGGTGTTCCTAATAATCCTTTAGATGAGTGTATATATGATTATCACTGTAATAAAATGAAATATGACATAAAACACAACCCAGTCTCTTTTTGTTAAATGTCAGTTTATGTGTGATCAATAGCCATTATAAAAGTATAAGTAAAAGGTATAAGAAGCTATACAATAAATAAAGCAACAAATAAAATCAGCAAAACAAAGTCAGCGCTAGGCTAAAGTTTAATAGCCTAAAAATATAAAGTTATGAAACTTCACTTTGCCCTCAGCCAAAAACGATCTGTCAGGGAACAAATTATAGATTAATGAGACCAAAGATCGCCCGTTAGATCTACACAAGGCGAATCATATCTCATGTTCAACCACTACAGAGACATCAGAGCCAGCGGCAGACGCCAGAAGGATTAGCCGAGTTAAAGCTGCTCTCGCCGGGATTAATGAGCGCTGAGCGCCCGCTGATCGACTGGATCTCACAACTCCGCAAATTTTCAAAAAGGTGCTCTCTTTATAAATAAACCACATATTTGAGCTTTAAACAACTACATTCTTGCCTGAAAAGGACTTAAAACTACATTTTGTGAAACATTAACAGTAGTATTTTTAAATTATGCTGGGTTTTTTATCCGCTATTGACGCTTGCTGGTTGGTGCGAGATGCATTCTTGGATTCCTGTCTGTCTGAAGTCCATATAAGTCTCCTCTCGATGCATCCTCGATAAAAGGGATGAATCAAGGACACATCCGGGGATTTGAACTGTACTTGGCTAGATGTGAACTTTGAATTGGAACAGTGCTTGGGCAGCGACTGATGACGTTTCCTCCCATCCTCTGGAGTCGAACTTGGCAAGTCTGAACTACCAAGGATGCAAGTCAGGAGTTTGTGTACTTGGTATTGAGAAACAGCCTGACTCTGTGTGGACTTCAGCAGAGAAATGTAAATCCCATGGAATTTTAAAATCATGTGAGCCTTTGAAATTTGACTATGCTGTGATTGCTGTTGCTTTGTATTACTATCCTTTGCAACACATTTGAATTCCTGGAAAGTCTAGATGCCTCCTGCGATGCTCATATTGTGTCAAGCTGCACTTCCCAGCGTCCCAGCTGTGACGTGGAACTAATGAGTTGAAGTGCTATGCAAAAGTAAGCCCTGTGACACCCATATCAGATCAGCCTTTCATCCCCACGTGTTGTAAACTTGCATTGCTCACCAGCGGTTTGGCAGTGGGATTTGTGGAATGTGTGTGTGTGTGTGTGTGTGTGTGTCTGTTTAAGTATAAAAGAGTAATCCCTGATCAGAAAAACTGGGTAGGTGGTAACCTGAGGGATGAGCATTTTCATTTGATTTTGGACTGATCAAAGGTCATGCACGCTCCAGTCTGTCACACTGCAGTCACTGGGACTTTTTCATAGATGTAAAAGCACATGCACTGAATGAGAAAACAATATAGTCATCCATCATGGTGCTGTAGCTTTAAACAAGTACACACAGTAATCACCAATGATTTGTGAGACTTTCTGAGACAAAAAACGCTCTACATGGGGTTCATGAATATTTAATCATTTTAATTAATTCAACCAATGCATACCGCACAAGATGCAATTACCAAGTACACATTTGTCAATCCACACAGTGGGAGACGGTCTTTAATAGTGAGTGTGCACAAAGAGAAGGTTCAGATCATTTGTAACTGAAGGCCATGAACCAATTGGCTGATGACTTCACTTGGTTGAAAAAGGTTATGGATCTTTTCAGCCTGTTTAATCTGTCACAGACTTCACTACTGAGGAAAAGGGTGAGGAAAACTGTGCTGTATACACAAACAATTTACTGCAATGTACAAAACTCAGTATGCTGTTTTCTGGGTAGAGGTTTTGAGATGCTAGCACAGAATGTGAAGTAGTATCTTTCTTTGGATTTTAGATCAGTTCAACAAGGGTTCAAATTAAGTAGATTGTACTCAAGAGCAGACTAACCACAGCACAAGCAGCTGTCATCAGCACTATAGGAAGAAACCACTCCAACCAAACCATTAAAATCACTCATAGTTTCAGATTTTGCAAATACTTTCTACAAGAGACCACAATTCAGTAACTTTGGATGTTGGTGTAGTGCTGTCCCCAAAAACCTTCTTAACTAGCTAAACCAGAAGGCATACCTAGACGAGCCCTGCTTCAGCAGCTACATTTTATTGGTGAACTGCCATGCTAGAGAAGCACATTCTCGCTGGTCTGTTTAGCAGGGTTAGCCAACCCTTAGTTTTGAAGCTTGACGCTTTGCAAAGCAGTTGCATTAAACCATGTTTGACTTGAGGATTGCAGGGGACTTTAAACAACAGTATCCTGTCTGTCCTCTGGTTGTGTGAACCTCTTTTTCCAGAAGACGTGTTGGGTTATAGTGCCATATTGAATAGACCTGCATAAGCTCCAAAAGTAATAGCAAATAAAACCCTTCTCACCAGTTTTTGAAAGAATGATCTATGTTGGTTCACTGTCCTGCTATTCGGGATCAGACTCTGGGTCGAACATGTATGGGTGAATCATTCCGGTTGCCATTTTTCCACATTGGAAGTTTTCAAAACAATTCCCCACGTGTTCTGATGGCTGAAACTGATTATAATATGCAAAACTGTTATCCAATCATAGCAGAGGGTATTTACTTCCAAGTCTTCAATGTGGCACACCCATAAAAACCAGGGTAGAAAATAGCCTATTACTTATTCATTACGATGAATATAAAGAAAGCCAGTTAATGACCCCTTTAAATGTATATAAATTAGTGCTGTCAATCGAAAAAAAACTAAAAAAATTCTCGACTTAATCGCTGTCACGATCCCAGCCTGTATTCCCCTCTGTGTCTTGTGTGAGGACTTTTGTTATTAAAAGCATACGTGCAAGTGGATTCATTCTCTGCTTCGTCTCTTAGCAAACCGTTACAGAACAAAACACAAGGGTTATTTATACACAGGACATAAGCTAAACAAGGTAACGAGGGGATGTGGTAAATTGACATTTTGAAAAACTACAAAGAACTACAAAACATGGCACAAGACAAGAAATAACAAAAGTCCTCACACAAGGCAGGGGAATACAGGCTGGGATCATGACAATCCCGATGAATCGTTTAAAAACGTTTAATCACGGCCAATCGCTTACAAACATTTAATTGTGATTAATTGCTTTAAACCGTTTAATTGCGACAAATGCTCATCTGATTTTCAGCATAGTATGCTTTATTAGTATGCCGTTTACTGAATTTAGTCTGTTAATGCCACTGTCTTAATACATTAAGCCACTTTAAACGTTTTCTTTATAACGATTTTCTATGGGAGGAAAACACTTAACGAGTAATTAAACGTGTTGCGTTCATATTCTGGACTCATCTGCTTGTATGTACATAGTATGTTTAGTATGCATTAGTATGGTGTAGTGTGGTCTGTAAGGCTGCGTTCACACTTGACGTCTTTTTTTAAGCTGCCAGCGTCTGTTTTACAATATAATCCTATGGAGTAAACCGTGTTTTCAAAAAAGTCATGAGCGTTTTTTTTTTTTGCCCTTTTTCTGCAGCTCAGCGCGTCTTTTCAAGTTGAAAAAACGCTCTACGCCATCTCTGTATGTATATTTTAGTCTACAATAAAACTAAATATGTCATAAAACACAATGCCTCTGCCTCTTTTCGTTTACATTTAAAACAATATTAAACATTAATATGTGGTTCAGACAAGTGTGCATATTTGATTATCACTGCAATACAATTAAATATGACATAGAACACAAACCAGTCTCTTTTTGTTAAATGTAAGTTTATGTATGATCAATAATAGCCATTATAAAAGTATAAGTAAAAGGTATAAGAAGCTATACAAGAAATAAAGCAAACAATTCAGTCAAACATACAATGTCAGCGCTAGTAGGCTACAATAATGTAAAGTTAAATAGCCTAAAAAAATATAAAGTAATGAAACTTCACTTTGCCCTCAGCCTAAACGATTTGCCAGGGAACAAATTATAGATCCATGAGACCAAAGATTGCCCGTTAGATCTTCACAAGACGAATTATATCTCATGTTTAACCACTACAGAGACATCAGAGCCAGCGGCTAACGTTACCCGAGGAAAGGCTGCTCTCGGTGGGGTTAACGAGCACTGAGCGCCCGCTGAGCAACTGGCTCTCACAACTACGAAAACGGCAGATAAAATATTCAAATAGGCGCTCTCTTTATAAATAAACCACAGATTTGAGCTTTAAACAAGTACATTATCACCTGAAAAAGTCTTAAAACTACATTTCGTCACACATTAATAAGGGTTTCTCATTAATACATTTTGTATCTCTGCACCACACAGCACTCTTGTTACGGCTGTTGTTATAGCAACAAAAGACGCACTCGGCTGCTATTTTGAACCAAACGCTGCCAACTTTTTTTTACTAAGGGAGCCCTCTTGTCAACTTTTTATTGTCAAAAAAGATGTAAAGTGTGAACACAGCCTTAATGCCACTGTCTAAGTACATTAAGCCACATTAAACGTTTTTTACACGTTCCATTTTAGAATGTCCTGCATTCTCATTTGTCTTGTGCCACTTGAATTGTTTTAACGCATGATCATATAATGTAACGCTGGCCAAATAATGATGGAAAAACACGTTAAACTAAAAAAAATATTTGCACGTGTTAACATGTTAAGTTTGACAGCCCTAGAATATATATGTTATTTTCAGTTCACTCACCATTTGCAGGTATTATTTTTTGATTCTGGATACTAATTCTACAAAATTACAATAATAAAAAATATGTGACAACTACCCCAATGAAAATGTTAGAGCATAGATCTGCAAGACCCCAGTGCATACGTCTTTAACCAACCTGATCAACCAGCAACCATCAGAAAACCATGTTGGTCAACCAGTTTCCCCTGCCTACCACTATCTTGCCCCAACAGCTAGACCACCAAACTAGCTTTAACACCAGCATAAACTAGCCTTCTGGTCTTTTCAGCACATGTGCTGGGGGAAGGTTTCTGTTTGGGTATTGCCAACAGCAGAGTTATTTGGCAGACTGAGAGCTGTTTGGCACATGCACATAAAGTGTTCCAATAGCTATGGGAGCAATCTTCCAGTCCTGGAACGGCTCACTCACGCCGTGCTCAAATACCTTGACTGAACCTGGCAGTACTCTAATATGAGACAGAGAGAGCTTGCAGCGATACTCTATTTCTGTGACTTGTGCACCAGAAAGGTTCAAGTCCATAACAATAAGTTGGAGAGCAAACGAAAAACACTTGAGTATTCAGTTATTTTGAAAAGAATGTTTCATAGAATTAACAAACGGGAAGCTGTGGAGAAGGAAACTTTGTAAATGTTTTATTGGCAGCATTGCATATAGCTAATGCTACACCTGATTAATAATTCAACACAACCAAGTTACCCAGCCATTCCACATTTCACACATGCAGCCATAGAATCGCTACATGTCAACAATGAACCAGAGACTGTGCGACACTAATGTCTGAACACTAAATGAAAGGCAGCCTTTAAAACGATTTACAGACCTATTCCACCCACTAGCCACAGAACGCCATGGCTATAAAATGAGAGCATGCTGTAGTGTTATGAGAGCAGGTTGACACTTTCATGTGCACAACAGTGTGAATGTCCTGCAGGATTTTGCTTTACAAAATCAGGGCACACACACTTTAGCATACTGTATCTGGCCGTATAACTGTGATTTGTAGTTGTGGCTAGCGCACGCTAGGGGCCATGTGGTCAAAGGGTTACAGAAGGACACAATCAGTCAGTAAAAATTTACGTAGTGTCCTTCCGCCCCTAACAGAGCTTAAATTAGTGGAGTCATGCATAATAAAGACACACAGTGTCCAGTCAACTTCTTTTCACAACTGCAGTGATTGTTGAGAAAATATAATGTTTTTTTATTGGACTTGGTTCCTGTCACTTGCTTCTACTGTACTATCATAATGAAGGCAAATATTCTTTTGATAATGGAATACTTGATAATGGAATTATTTAGCTGAATGTCACATGGAGGTTTGGAGACAAAATAAACCTTTAGGTATACTACATAATTCAGATTATACAGTTTCACTGTGTTCAAAGTTACTTGATGAAGCACAACTTTTGCCGATTTTCAACCAGACTTTCATTCAACAGACTTTAGTGCTTTTGTGAAAACTACAGATTGAACTTCCAAGTGCAGTGTCAAGTCAAGTCACCTTTATTTAGTGCTTTATACAATATAGATTGATTCAAAGTAGCTTTAGGGATGAACAGGAAAATAACGATTCAATGATGCCAACAACTCTAGCCAACAACTCTAGACAATACATCAGCTGTTGATATAAAAAACTGGTACATTAACAATGTAGTGAGTGAATTATGTATATAATGTATATTACGATGTTATGATGAACTATGCCTTTCTCCACTGACGTTCTATGTTCAACGCGTTTCTAAGGATACTGATTTTCAGAAGGCAGCTGTCTGACTCTTAGATGGTGAACAGGGACATGTTTTTTGTAACATTAGCAACAGATAGTTGTTTGATAACATAGTCAAGCAAAAGGCTAATCATATTAAATACCATTATGTGTCCGACGCTGTAGAGAGCGATAGAAAACACGCATTACCAGTCTGATACATCGACTTGTAGACAAGCCTGTATGAGTGAGTGAAGGCGGGGATAATTTGCATATAGCAGCATATACTATATGAATCAAGGGTGTAGAGTTACATTCAAGCTATTTTAAAGGATTAGTTCACTTTTAAATAAACTTTTGCTGATAATTTACTCACCCCCATGTCATCCAAGATGTCAATGTCTTTCTTTCTGCAGTCAAAAAGAAATTAAGGTTTTTGATGAAAATATTCCAGGATATTTCTCCATATAATGGACTTCAATGGGCTCCAAACGGTTCAAGGTCCAAATGACAGTTTCAGTACAGCTTCAAAGGGCTTTAAACGATATCAGACGATGAATAAAGGTAAAATAATAGCATAAATACTGCTCGGTTTCTCACAGAAACTGATCGTTTCGCTAGATAAAACCCTTATTAATCATCTGGTATCGTTTAAAGCCATTTGAAGCTGTACTGAAACTGTCATTTGGACCTTGAACCGTTTGGAGACCTTGAACCACTTGAACCAAAAACCTTCATTTCTTTTCAGCTGAATAAAGAAAGACATAAACATTTTGGATGACATGGGGGTGAGTAAATTATCAGCAAAAGTTTATTTAAAAGTGAACTAATCCTTTAAGGCATACAATAATTTTTCCACAGGAAAAAAAAAAACGGTTTAAATATGTAATTTTTGTGATCAAAGATGAGTTTTAAGGGATAAAATTATTAACTACAGGGGGCCTTTAAAAGCTCATCTTGCCAGCATTGAATAGTAAAGGCACATATTTTATCATTCACTATCCAATTCCAAACCTTGTATTATGTTGCAGTTCCAAATATAATTACCTGCCAACTAAAACCCATTTTTACTCTCATTTGGTGCATGCCAAGTGTTAGTTTTGGACCCTATCTGGACTGTTTCACCCAAATTACACAACACTTAAATTCCATTACAACTGTCAAACTGTCTTTTCCATAGAGAGTGTAAAGTCTTCACCCAATCAGCTACGAAGTGAATCACAACATTACAAACTTTGCTTTGAAGCAAAAAAGAAATTGAAAATCAGACAAAAAGTAAAATGTACAAAAATGTGTACTTAACGGCTTTAATGAGTTAAAGAACTACAATCCTATGAAACATTGAGAATGAAGATAAAACAGATGGATAAAATTAAAACGTCTCGGTTACGTATGTAACCCTCGTTCCCTGAAGGAGGGAATGAGACGTAAGTCAGAAGTGAACCGACGAATTGGGATATTGCATGAGAGCCCTATCACCTTCGAGTGTGTACTAACAAGCCATTGAAGATTGGCGTGCAAGATTTGCATGTCGCACTCCACCCCGCGGTGAGGTATAAATACGGAACTGCATACAATGCACTGTCAGGAGACAGCTGACAGCGGTGGCACAGAAACTGTGGCAACAGGACGTACGTCTCCGTTCCCTCCTTCAGGGAACGAGGGTTGCATATGTAACCAAGACGTTCCCTTTCAGTTGGTCACATTCAACGTACGTCAGAGGTGAACTGTCGAATTGGGATCCCTAATAAAATGCCACAGAGTCTGACCCTTCCAGCATCCAGCGTAAGCCTCACATCCTTTGCATTTTCTGGCGACAGGACTGGACATAGGCTAGGAAAGTCCACTGCTGTTCCACATGACCCATACAACCAGACTTGGATAACACTGGGAAAGCGTGCCAAGAGGAACGCTACGGAGACCACCTCCTGCCCGAAGGGAGTTAATAGGGGGCAATTCACTTATGGTCTGGCCAGAGGGCAGAGCAACATATGGAATGTGTTTGGGGTGGCTCCGGCCACAGGAGGGAGACAACATCTGGCAGGGATGACAGAGCGGACTTTGCCCAGGGAAAGACACAGGCTCACTGAAGGGACCCTTGCCATAGAAGAATACACATATGGTCCGCCGTAGGGACCGCAACATATAGCACCCAGCCAACACAGCAGTATTCAGAGTTCTGGCCTAGTGATAGACACGCCGCAATATCTGAAGCCGCAGGGGGTGGCGGAGGAGCTTAACAGGGTTCATCAGCAGGAACTTACTGTAGCATATAGCGTATTTATCCACTCCGAGGAGGGGAATGGCGCAGCAAGCCGACACAAGAAGCGGGGCTCCAGGAGTTACTGGCCACATGGGGTGAGTACGTGGGAAGCAACAGACTTTCTACACAGAGGCTATGAAATTTAGCAAATGTGTTTGGTGTCGTCCATCCCAAAGCTCTACATATATCTGTCAGCGAGGCGCCATACACCAGAGTCCAGGAAGAAGCTACTCCTCTTGTGGAGTGAGCTGTCAACCCGAGCGGGCAAGGCACGCCTTAGGTTTAGGATGGGCCATCTTCTGCTTGGATACAGCCTCTCCCTTCTGCTGGCCTGAGAGCTGATCTGAGGTCCTGAAGCTTTGTGTTTTGTCCACGTAAACCCGCAGACTGCCTCCTCCAAGGGGAGTGCTTGCAGGTTCACCACCTGGTCCTGGAATGGAGTGGTGGAAACCTTGGGTACATATCCAAATTATCGCTTCATCGACTGAAAATGTGTGCAGGTCCCCTACCCTCTTAATGGAAGCCAATGCAACCAGGAGAACTGTTTTCATAGTTTTTAACTCAGCTTATTGGGCTTGAAGGGTGGTCTCTGCAGTGCGGTAAGCACCAGAGGCAAATCCCAAGAGGGTATAGAGTGAGGACGAGGCGGATTTAGTCTCCTCGCCCTCCTCAGGAACCTGACAACTAGATTATGCTTCCCCAAGGACTAACTTACTTTGGTGCAATTTGCTTGTTTACGGATGGAGATTTATTTTCAGAATCATGGGTAATGTAGTTTTTTTTTCACCTGGAATTCTGGTTTTATTATTTAATACTAAAAAAATAAGTGGGCTGATGACTTCAACAAAAGCATATGTATTCTATTAGTTAACAACCTCATAGTAGGTCTGTCTTTAACGGTTTGTAAGTTATCATTAAAAATCTATTCTCATATGGAAAAAATAAATAGAAAATAAATATTTGCTTCCAGAACTTGACTGTTGTACTCTATTGGTTGATAGAGCTTTGAATGTGCTACAATCACAAAAAGGCAATTAACCTACAAATGGTTTACTTACACCGATCAGGCATAACATTATGACAAAAACCTAATATTGTGTTGGTCCCTTTTTTGCTGCCAAAACAGCTGACCTGTCGAGCCATGGACTCCACTAGACCCCTGAAGGTGTGCTGTGGTATCTGGCACCAAGATGTTAGGAGCAAATCCTTTAACCATTCCTGAACCATTTTTGCTTTGTAGCATTATCCTGCTGAAAGAGGCCACAGTCACCAGGGAAAATTGTTTCCATGAAAGGGTATAAATGGTCTGGAATAATGCTTAGGTAGGTGGTATGTGTCAAAGTAAAATCCACATGGATGGCAGGACCCAAGGTTTCCTATGCTCCGTGGTCCAGTTCTGATGCTCACGTGCCCACTGTTGGCACTTTTAGCAGTGGACTGACTGGTCTGCGTCTATGCAGCCCCATACTGAACAAACTGCAACGCATTGTGTATTCTGACAATCGGTCTGTTTGATCGGACCACACAGGCCAGCCTTCACTCCCCACGTGCATCAATGAGCCTTGGTCACCCATGACCCTGCCGCTGGTTCACCACTGTTCCTTCCTTGGACCACTTTTGATAGAACCCTCTCTGAACCGGTATCCCTTCTGCCTTTCATTGAAAAGACACTTGAGCAAGTTGTGTTTAACCAGCTCTCTACGAACAACTTCCTGGACAACAACCTATCCGGCTTCAAAAGTGGCCACTCAACTGAGACTGCCCTGCTCTTGGTTACGGAGACAGGCAAGAGCAGCTTCCAAATCCACAGTACTTATCTTACTGGATTTGCCTGATGCTTTTGACACAGTTAACCACCAGATCCTCCTGTCAACTCTCATGAAGATGGGCATCTCAGGAACTGCTCTCCAGTGGTTCAAGTCTTATCTCTCAGGTAGGTCCTTAAGGGTGTCATGTAGAGGTGAAGTGTCTAAGTCACATCATATAGCTACTGGAGTTCCCCAGGGCTCAGTGCTTGGACCACTTCTCTTCTCCATCTACATGTCATCACTGGGATCTGTCATTCAGAAACATGGCTTTTCCTATCACTGTTATGCAGACGACACTCAACTCTACTTCTCATTTGAACCAGATGATCCCACGGTTGGTGTTCATATCGCTGCCTGCCTAACAGACATTTCTGCCTGGATGAAGGAACATCACCTGCAACTCAACCTTGCAAAGACAGAACTGCTTGTGGTCTCAGCCAACCCAGGACTTCATCACAATCTCTCCATTCAGTTAGAATCATCAACCATTACTCCGTATTACACCATTACACGTCACGCCTCTCTTCATCAGTCTGCACTGGCTGCCAATAGCTGCTCGCATCAAATTCAAGGCACTGGTGCTCGCCTACAAAGCAACCACTGGCTCTGCACCAATATACCTAAACTCGCTTGTTCAGACTTACACACCCTCCAGGAGCTTACGTTCTGCCAGTGAACGACGCCTTGTGGTGCCATACCAAAGAGGCATGAAATTGCTCTCACTGACCTTTTCCTGGACCGCCCCCACCTGGTGGAATGACCTGCCTATCTCTATTCGAGCAGCCAAGTCTGTAGCCATTTTTAAAAACATCTAAAGACACATCTTTTCCAGCAGCACCTGACCAATCAAGAATAGCACTTAACATTCTATTCATTTTCTGTCTGTCTAATTTATAAAAAAAATTAAAAAAAAGTTCTGTGCTAGATTAACTGAGACTTGTTACAGCACTTGCATACTGTTGCCCTTGACTGTTCTAGTTGCTTCTATTGCTCTCATTTGTAAGTCGCTTTGGATAAAAGCGTCTGCTAAATGACTAAATGTAAATGTAAACTCAGGTGATAGAGCAGTGGGAATGCGCAGTGCCAGCATGCCTCAGGCTACACTCGACCAAAACTCACCCCAGTCTTCCTTTATGACTCACGACTCCATAGGCACAGGGCAGCAGAAGCATTTGTTTGGAAGAATAGAGTAACCTTAGGAAAAAAGGAAACGAGTGCGGAGTGTTGAGACATGCCCTTTGTGTGCTCTTGGCAAAAGATAAGCAGGGGGAGTAGGAACATGCTGTGAATCCATAGCATGAGCACTCAAGGCATAGAAGCATCATATCAGATCAGACCTGTTTTAACACAAGCCTAGAGAAATGTCCAAAGCTTATCAAATACACAGCAGTGCTACCAGAACAAATACAGCCTTATAGACAAGGTTAGGATATGATTTATTCATAGCATGCAATAATCTGAACTGAACTGTGCAAGTGCAAAACAGATAATTATACATAACAGTCACTGCGACAAAGAGACAAGTTGTAGCATTACAGTACAATATGGGATTTTATGCACATTACATTTCTAAATAATACTTAAAGGGATAGTTCACCCATAAATGAAAATTCTGTAATCATTTACTCACCCTCAAGTTGTTCAAAACCTGTATGAATTTCTTTCTTCTGCTGAACCTAAAGGAAGATATTTTGAAGAACATGGGTAACCAAACATCATTGACTTCCATAGTATGTGTGGTGAAGTACTCCTTTAAGCCTCACTCCGCCCCATTATTAGTTAGCGGCCTTATTTGGACTATATAAAGGGCATCCCCAGAGCGGTAGGATATTGCGTCATCTTTGTATTCATATCGGTGTCCTGGTTGCCGGTGCTCGATTGCCCTGTGTGGGAGGTATGTGTTTGTTTGCCATAGTTAAGGTTTAGCGTCTGGATTGTGTGTTTACTGACTTTTCTGCGCAGCTGGTGTCTGTTTGGAGGTCCGGGTTGTACTGCTGGAGGGTTTTCTCTGCACATTACCACTGTAGTTCCAGCTTATAAACGAGTCGATCGCACGTATAACACAGCATGCTGTGAGTGACTGCTGCTCTCCTGCGCGGTAGGTCTATTGTATTGTGTGGATGCGGGCACGGGACTGTATTTATTTTGTAAAAGACGCGTGAATTCCTCTGTATAGTGAATGGGATGAGGGAATGGTCTGCCGGATATTTGAACGGAAGTCCTGCTGATCTGTATGTAAACCCATTCATGTCTCTATGTCCCCTTTAAAGTGAAAGCGTGATTTTTTTTAATCCTGTTTCTTGTGTATTTTAGGCCATTTAAAGTGGGCGTTTGATCGCAACGTGGTTTGGCCCCGACGCTGCTGTTTTGCTTCTAGTAGTTTTGTTTACAGTTGTCTCGTTTTCATTTTGGTTTCCTTTTGTTTGTTTCTATTTTGTTGATAGCTGTTTTTGACAGCTGTTCTTGCGGGCAGCTGTGTGGTATACAGCCGGGCTGCGTACGGCTGCTTGATTTGTGGTTTGTTTTCTTTTTTTATTGTAATATTTGGGTTATGGTTTGATTTTGATATAATTGATTTATGTTGTTTTTGTGTTATTAGTCCTTATTGTCGGTAAGCAGCAGTACCTTGGTTCTGTGTGTTTATTTGGCATTAACTAAACTTGACTAAATTCATCATACCAATGACAATTAATGCTGCGGTCATATAGGCTGTATTTTTTTGTTAATTCGTTTTCTTTCTTTTCCAGGAGCAGGGGTAATCCAAAAGCGGGCAGGCTAGCCATCCATTGCATGGTGAACAGATTGAAGTTCTCCCTTGAGTGTGTGGTAGAGGTTTTATTGTAGTGGATTTCACAAGTGAGTGTGCTGTGGAAGTTTTGGGCACTGTGTATTCCTTGCAGGCTGATTTGAAGCCTACTACTCAGCCTGCCCAGCTAATGGTGCACCCCAGCTCCGTTATGAGAGTGACATGTCCGTCTATTGAGTGAACTGTGTTGCTCATATAAAGTAGTGGCCTGGCCATCCAGCCCCATTGTTTGATTGATTCTAATACCCTGTTTTAAATTATTTATGACATTAAATAAAGAAATGTATATATTTTCGGTCATATTCACGTCTCCGTGTCTTGTGATTGTGGGAGGGAGAAACGAACTTGTGAGCCTCTTTTTCTTAGGGGTATTTCCCCAGCTGGGTTAAGGCTGGGGTGGCGTAGTCGTGATTCATTATAGCTCCGTAGGTGAGCGCGTGTTTGTAACCATCTGCATTGCCACATCTGGCGCAGTCGGCAGGATTCTCCTTCTCCACATACTGACCTAAGACGTGGATATTTGTCTTTGTATTGTGGTTGATTTGTTGTTTAATAATTTTTTTTTTTCTTCCTTTAGAAGCAAAACAGCAGTGTTCATTGGGGCTGGGAGTGTGCTTTTGTAAGCTGAGCTCCATCTTAACGCGTGATATTTACTATTCGAAATTGTGGTAAGTTTCTCTTCTATTGTGTGAATTAACAATGGAAGACGAACTGCAGGAACTAAGGGAATTAGTAGCTCAATTAAGAGCTGACAATTTGAAGTTGCGTCAAGATCAAGCCCTGGCCAGTTCGCCTGGTCCTAGTAGTGACCCCCCGAGGATATCCGGGTCATCCGTAGGTACATCTCAACCTGTAGATACCAACCCACTGCCCGAGCGTTTCGTGTTTATACCAAGGGACAGAAAGTGTTCAAAGTTTAACGGTAGGTCGGGCATAGGGATCAATGAGTGGGTCGAGGAAGTACAGGCTTGCATGCGGGCTTGGCATTTATCCATGGCGGACCAGTCCTTTTTCTTATTTGATCATTTGGAGGGGGAGGCACGCAAAGAAATTAGGTACCGGCCTGTTAGTGAGCGGGAAGATCCCAGCAAAATTATCTCCGCCCTAAAAGAACTCTATGGGTGTACACAGTCATATGTTGCCTTGCAGGAGTCCTTTTTCTCCAGAAGGCAACAGGAGGGTGAGACCTTGTTAGAATTCTCTCGCTCTCATGGGTCTCCTGGAGAAGGTAAGGCAGCAGTCACCAGTCGTGTTGCCAAATGCCAAAATACTTTTGCGCGATCAATTTGTCGAGCATGTGCTGGACAGTGCGCTTCGTCGCGAATTAAAGCAATTGGTACGTTGTCAGCCCGCTGCTACACTGCTAGATATTCGTAGTGATGCTATTAGGTGGGAACGTGAGGGTATGCCATTCTGTTCCATTAGCTCATGGTTTTCAATATGGGGTGCAAGGAGGCGTGCGGCAGCAAGTAGATCGGCGTACTTCACCCTCAGAGATGAGTGAGCTTAAGGAAATGTTAAAACCCCAGCAAGGGCAGCTTGCTCAGAGCGTCGCCCAATTGCAGAATCCACCTCGTAATGTTCGGCCGGCTCGTGCTGGTTTCGTTATATGTAGGAGATGTCAAAAACCTGGCCATTTCGCAAGAGATTGCGATGGAGAACGTATTCCTCCTCGCTCACCCTTGCCTGACCAAACAGACACCAGGGCACTGGGAGATAGGCAGCTTCATTCAGGCGCGGCATCAGGAAACTAGTTCCCGCCGAGTTGTTGAGCCACAGCTCGGTTGGGGAAAGTGTAGGCTTGAATGGTTGTGATAGTAATGATTCAGGGTCATGTTTAATGTCGTCATGCCCACATTTGGTGGTGGTTATGGGAGGTGTATCCGTGTCCTGTCTGATTGACACTGGATCAATGGTTTCTACTCTTACTGAGAGCTGTTTTCGAGAACACTTTGAGCCATGGGGCCAGGACCGTCTTAAGACTTGTCAGTGGTTGCAGCTTAGGGCTGCGAACGGGTTGTCCATCCCTTACATAGGTTATATGGAGTTAGACGTAGAACTTTGTGGGAAGTTGTTTTCAAAATGTGGAGTGTTGGTAGTCCGGGACCCTCCTGGTGGTGCTCAAGCCCCTGGTGTGTTGGGGATGAATGTATTGGGTCGGTGCTACCAGGAGCTTTTTGTACAGCATGGGCTCTCCCTTTTTGAGTCCCCACCTGCGTCGGGCGCACCCAGTATAATTGTCCAAGCATTGCAACGCTGCCATCAGGCGAGTATTCAACCCTCTTTGGAGAGCATAGGTAGGGTGAAGGTACGTGGTCCTCGAGCAGATCGGATTCCAGGTGGTACAATTAAATTTGTAGCTGCTACTTGTTCAGAACAGTATGCTAGTGGCATAGCACTCTTTGAGCCGCCTGAGTCTGGCCTTCCGGTTGGGCTCTTAATTTCTCCCTCTCTAGTTCGAGTAGTCAAGGGTACCGTTTATGTCCCCATTGTGAATGTGGGAACTACCGATGCTTTATTGTTCCCTCGTCGGGTGATAGGTTCCTTAACCAATGTGTCTGTTGTTAGTTTGCCCCTTGGAGTTTCGGAGCTCAGGCCAGGAGCTGTGTGTTCAGTCTCTTCTCAGACCGGCGTTCCGACTGGACAAGGACGGCAGGGACAGCTGGATGCAGTGGATCTATCCCATTTGCCAGCAGGAGACCAGAGGGAGGTTAAGGCCCTTCTCTGTAGGTATCGGTCTGTGTTTTCCACTTTTGAGGGAGATGTGGGGTGTACAGATTTGATCTCTCATGACATTCCCCTTCTTGATGATGTTCCCATTCGGCAGAGATATCGGCGTATACCTCCATCCGATTATGAAGTTGTTAGGGTACATATTAACCAGCTATTAGAGCATCAAGTGATCCGAGAAAGCTGTAGCCCATATGCTTCGCCAATTGTGCTTGTCAAGAAGAAAGATGGCAGCATACGCATGTGTGTAGACTATCGACATCTAAATTCTAAGACGAGGAAGGATGCCTTTCCCTTGCCTCGTATTGAGGAGTCCCTGGATTCGTTAACGGGTGCCCGTTGGTTCTCCACTCTGGATTTAACCAGCGGGTACAACCAGGTGCCCGTCACTGATCGGGACAAGCATAAGACTGCCTTCTGCACCCCATTCGGTTTATTTGAGTGGAATAGAATGCAGTTTGGGCTCTGCAATGCCCCCAGTACGTTTCAGCGACTCATAGATCGCTTGTTTGGCGATCAGCAATGTCATTCATTACTTTTGTATTTGGATGATATCATTGTATTTTCTTCCTCTGTTGAGCAGCACTTGGAACGGCTAGAAGTGGTTTTGGGACGATTAGAGTGAGAGGGCCTTAAAGCTAAGTTGGAGAAGTGTGTATTCCTTCAGTCGGAGGTGAGGTACTTGGGCCATGTAATTTCCTCCGAAGGTGTGTCCACAGATCCTAGTAAAACCCAGGCAGTGGCCCAATGGAGGCGGCCATCTAATGCTACGGAGTTGCGTTCTTTCCTTGGCTTTGCTAGCTATTACCGTCGTTTTGTGGAGGGGTTTGCTAAGATTGCAGCCCCTCTGCATAGGTTGGCAGTGGAATTCTCGGGCGGTAAGCCTAAGCTCAGGCGGCAGGCAGGAGCAGGGTTTATGACCGCTTGGAGTGAACAATGTCAAAAGAGCTTTGAGGATTTGAAGTTAAAGCTCACTACCGCCCCTGTGCTCGCGTACGCTGATTTTTCTCAACCGTTTATTTTGGAGGTGGATGCGAGTCATGGTGGTTTGGGGGCAGTCATCTCCCAGGAACAGGACGGGAAGGTTCGTCCAATCGCATACGCTAGTCGCAGTCTTAGGCCCACTGAGCGCAACATGACCAACTACAGCTCCATGAAGCTGGAGTTCTTGGCGCTCAAGTGGGCCATGACTGAAAAATTTAGAGAGTATTTGTTGGGCAGTCAGTGTGTGGTTTTTACAGACAACAATCCACTGAGCCACCTGTCCACCGCAAAACTGGGCGCTACAGAGCAGCGTTGGGCAGCCCAGCTGTCTGCATTCAACTTTCAGATCCGTTATAAGTCAGGCAAAAGTAACAAGAATGCTGATGCCCTTTCCCGACAGAATCCTCAGGGGAATTAAGTGCTGGGTGGACTAGTGCTGGGAAGTGAAGTGCCGGCTATTTTACAGAAAGGGCGGGAAGCCGAGCGGGTGGTTGAGGTACAACAATCAGCGATTACTATCTTGCCTAGTTGTTCGGGGGCGGATTTTCGTCAAATGCAGTTAATAGACCCAGTTATCTCTGAGATTTTGCCCTTTTGGAAGCGAAAGGCCCGTCCAGGGATGGATTAACGTCAGCAGATGTCAATTAAGGCCCGGAAGTTGCTCTGTCAGTGGGATCGTTTCGTGGAGCGAGACCAGGTACTTTATCGTAGAGTCTATTGTCCTAATGGTGGGGAGGAGGTCTTGCAGTTGTTATTGCCTGCTGTGTTGAAGTCAGAAGTGCTGACACAGTTACATCAGTGTCATGGACATCAGGGCATTGAGCGAACTGCTGAACTAGTTCGACAGCGGTGTTATTGGCCCGGTTTGGCCTCAGATGTGGCTCGTTGGTGCCAGGAATGTGAAAGGTGCCAAGTTGCTAAAGACGCGCAACCAGTATCTCAGAGTTTTATGGGTCATCTTTTGGCTTCGAGGCCAAACGAAATTCTGGCCATTTATTTTACCTTATTGGAGCCATCTAGGTCAGGAGTAGAGAACGTGCTTGTTATGACTGACGTCTTCAGTAAATACACTCTTGCTGTTTCTACTCGGGACCAACGGGCCGAAACCGTGGCGCAGGTCTTGGTTAATGAATGGTTTTTATAAATTTGGCATTCCAGGTCGCTTGCATTCGGACCAGGGACATAATTTTGAGTCTCTACTGATCCTCCAGTTCTGTGGACTGTATGGAGTGGAGAAATCTCGCACGACCCCTTACCATCCAGCTGGAAACGGTCAGTGTGAACGTTTTAACCGGACCCTGCATAATTTGTTGCGCACTCTGCCGGTATCTAGAAAGAGAGATTGGGTTGCATGTTTGCCCCAAGTTCTCTTTTACTATAACGCCACTCCACATCAATCTACGGGTGAGTCCCCCCATTTTTTGATGATTGGACCGGAACCACGATTGCCTGTGGATTTCCTGTTGGGTAGGGTACAGGAACCAGTGGCTGGCAATGTGCACGAATGGGTTCGGGAACATCAAGCCAGGTTACAAGTGGCACAAGAGAATGCACAAGAGCGTTTACAGATAGCAGCAGGGAGATGTAAGGCAAGACATGATCAGCGGGTCCGGCATGTACCCTTGGTGGAAGGGCAGTTGGTTTACTTAAGAGAGCAGGGCCACAAGGGTCGCCATAAGATTCAGGACCTGTGGAACCCAATCGAACATCGGCGATGTAAAAGCGGGGGGGGGGGGGGTAGATTGTTACCATTATTAGTTAGCGGCCTTATTTGGACTATATAAAGGGCATCCCCAGAGTGGTAGGATATTGTGTCATTTTCATATTCATATCGGTGTCCTGGTTGCCGGTGCTCGATTGCCCTGTGTGGGAGGTATGTGTTTGTTTGCCATAGTTATGGTTTAGCGTCTGGATTGTGTGTTTACTGCTGGTGTCTGTTTGGAGGTCCGGGTTGTACTGCTGGAGGGTTTTCTCTGCACATCGCCGCTGTAGTTCCAGCTTATAAACGAGTCGATCGCACGTATAACACAGCGTGCTGTGAGTGACTGCTGCTCTCCTGTGCGGTAGGTCTATTGTATTGTGTGGATGCGGGCACGGGACTGTATTTATTTTGTAAATGACGCGTGAATTCCTCTGTATAGTGAATGGGATGAGGGAATGGTCTGCCGGATATTTGAACGGAAGTCCTGCTGATCGGTATGTAAACCCATTCATGTCTCTATGTCCCCTTTAAAGTGAAAGCGTGATTTTTAATCCTGTTTCTTGTGTATTTTAGGCCATTAAAGTGGGCGTTTGATTGCAACGTGGTTTGGCCCCGACGCTGCTGTTTTGCTTCTAGTAGTTTTGTTTACAGTTGTCTCGTTTTCATTTTGGTTTTCTTTTGTTGATAGCTGTTCTTGCGGGCAGCTGTGTGGTATACAGCCGGGCTGCGTACGGCTGCTTGGTTTGTGGTTTGTTTTCTTTTTTTATTGTAATATTTGGGTTATGGTTTGATTTTGATATAATTGATTTATGTTGTTTTTGTGTTATTAGTCCTTATTGTCGGTAAGCAGCAGTACCTTGGTTCATCATACCAATGACAATTAATGCTGTGGTCATATAGGCTGTATTTTTTTTTGTTAATTAGTTTTCTCTTTCTTTTCCAGGAGCAGGGGTGATCCAAAAGCGGGCAGGCTAGCCATCCGTTGCATGGTGAACAGATTGAAGTTCTCCCTTGAGTGTGCGGTAGAGGTTTTATTGTAGTGGATTTCACAAGTGAGTGTGCTGTGGAAGTTTTGGGCACGGTGTATTCCTTGCAGGCTGATTTGAGGCCTACTGCTCAGCCTGCCCAGCTAATGGTGCACCCCAGCTCCGTTATGAGAGTGAAATGTCCGTCTATTGAGTGAACTGTGTTGCTCATATAAAAGGTAGTGGCCTGGCCGTCCAGCCCCATTGTTTGATTTATTCTAATACCCTGTTTTAAATTATTTATGACATTAAATAAAGAAATATATATATTCGTGCATATTCACGTCTCAGTGTCTTGTGATTGTGGGAGGGAGAAAGGGGTATTTCCCCAGCTGGGATGGCGTAGTCATGATTCATTATAGCTCCGTAGGTGAGCGCGTGTCTGTAACCATCTAAATTCCATCTGCATTGCCACATCTGGAAGAAGAGAAAATTACTATGGAAGTCAATGGTCCATCAACATTATTCAAAATATCTTATTTTGTGTTCAACAGAAGAAATAAATTCATACAGATTTGGAACAACTTGAGCGTGAGTAAATGATGAAAGAATTTTAATTTGTTTAATTTTTTATTTTAACATCAACAATGACAGCAAGGACATTTCACAGTGCCCTGTAACTTCTAAACAGTGAATGTTATGTAATCATTTAATGGGATGGTCACCCCACAATGAAAATAATTCTCACATTCATGTCATTCCAAAAGTGTATGAATTTCTTGCTTCTGTGGAACACAAGATATTTTAGAGAAACAAAATCTTAAATGTGAGGATTTTATTTTAAAGAAGGTATTTCTAAAGGTTCTTGGACAAATTAACAACAGGATATTTATTTTTTTCTAATGAAGCATTGATAATTAACTTCAACTTGAATATGTTCAATGTAACTCTCTTTTGTTACTATCATTACTCTTATTCAATTATAAAAATAAAAAAAACATGTACTGCATCCGAAATCGCATACTTTCCTACTATAAAGTAGGCAAAAAACAGTATGTGACAAAATCAGTATGTCCGAATTCACAGTACTCATATAAGAGTAGGGAAAAAGTAATTATTCCGGCAAGATTCTGAAGTGTGAATACAATGGACGCTTTATCCAATGAGGCCAAGGGAGAGAATTTATGAATGGCAGTGAAGTGATGCAACTGACACTGGTAGGTCACATGATAATGACAACATGGTGGATATAGTACGTGCAGATTACGTTCACACATTCATACTATAAAGAATATAGTGATTGAGGCAAATCAGACACATAATTGCCACACATTTGACAAATGTTTTAAATACTTTGTGCTTAGTAACAGACCTTCCCCCAACACAACAGGGAAGGATCTTCGGTTACCCTGGAAACAAAACTGATAAGACGTTTTACGACCCCAAAATAATTTGGCCACATGTAAAGTCCACAGGGGAAAGACACAAAGTTTTGCCTCAAGTTATAGACAAACCGTCTATAAATAAACAAGCACCCTAGGACCTTGTATGTACACACATAACTGTCTTGTAAAGGGTCTGTAGCATTGTATGTCACTTAAGAATGTCTTATGAACAACTTACTATTTCAGGTAACCTCATATATGTTGTGTCTCCTGTCAAATTAATGCTCGCTTCACGACTTACACTTTCATGTATGTCACATTCTCGTAGGAGGCAATATGTGTTTGTTGCATTAATTAGAGTATAAATGGGCACAGACCCATTGATTTCATGTTTGAAACAAAGGGCCATAAAATCTCCAAAAGAAGTTCCCAACAATTTCATTGGTCAAGTCTACTTCAGGAGGTGGTGACCTCCTGCAGACTTCTTAAGGAGCAAGACTCGCCCCTCCTTCTCGCTCTTCTCCTGCTTCGCGGACACGACACACTGTCTAGGGGCTCTCACCCAGCAGGGTGCCCACATGGCAGGCCCTCACAAGGCCATGGACCGGAAGGCCCAGACTCTGCACACCATGTGCAATTTTCTCATCCTCAATGGATTCGGAGCAACTACGCAAGCTCATAATTTCTTCATCCAATGCAGAAGAACTTGATCACCACGTCAAAGACATTGGATGGAACCCACAAAATTTCTCCTGCGATTTCACCTCGGACGGTCTTCTACAGCTCAGGCTAAATGTAAGTAAAGTACGAAACAGAAATCGCTGTGTAGTTAGTAAAACTGTAAACTCTTTGTTCAGACAAAGAAGTTTATTAATGGTGGTTCTTCCCAAAGGTTCTAGGCTTTTTGCACAACCTCATCCATCTGTTCTGACCCTTTTCCCTCCATCCACTTTAACCTTACCTCTTATCATGTAAGTATCGTGTTATGTATGTATTGTGTCCGTATGTTTAATGTTAGTTTAGTCTTGTACCGTGATTTAGTTATTAAAGTTTGTGCGCAATATATGTTTGGTCCTGACTTCCTGCCTGCAAACATATTGTCCCTTAAATGATCAATATTGCTATGCGCTCTAAGCGCTTAGGTAAATTCAAAGAAATAATTATTTTTCTGTGGCCATGAAAAATATCCTTTTCTAAGAATTAAATTAATAATCAATACTGAACGTCCTTAGGACAAACTGATTTAATGATTGTATTGTTAATGTAGTTACATCAAGTTCATCTATTTAACTGATTCAAATATTCATAATTAATCATAATAATTATTAATATTTCCCCTCAGAGCTAATTCCCTACAAGAACATACCTTTTTATTAAAAATAAGTACCTGCTCAATAGAATATGTGATTTTGAATGCAGCCATGTTGTGAAACATTTTAATTAAAGAAATAAAAAGAAAAAACACTGACAGAATATTTTTAAATAAATTAAAACATTTTCATGTCAAGAATGTCATAAAAAAAGTTAATATTTCCATCATTAAAACTTGTGATTTGAATGTTTTGTCCAGGACAGTAAGAATGTTTCCCAAAATGAACTTGAACTGAATATGTATGCCATTGTATGCTTGCACATACCAGTGTGACCATATTCATTCAGCTGATTGGCCAATCAGAGAAATATTTGTTCTGTGCTTTGTCATTCTTTCTCTCTCCCTCTCATGCTCTCTAATAAATGTTTGAATCCATAGTTTGGTTATAGGTGTATTTGCCTGCTGTGTACAATCTCCTTGAAGTTCGCCCATCTCAAACTGATCTATAGTGTGTCTGTCTGTCCCCATTTCTAGAGGTGACAACACAGACCCCTCACCTCAAATTACTGCCATCCTCTTTTGCAGTATGTTCCCTTTGACCGACAGAGTTTCACAACACTTCTCAGCTGCTCCTCTCACCCCATTAACACCCACACTCACATGCTCAAGGTCACTCTTAGGAACATGAACTTAAACATATATAAATATAGTGCATACTGAATCTGCAGTATGTGCGTAATGTCTATTGCTTGATCAAAGCTGAGAAAAATCTCCACACACATGTTGCAAGAGACACCCTGAAACTCTTCTAACTAGTTTACTTCGCTCAGGGTCAAAGGTCATCCATTCATACACATCATTTTAACAGCAGCCCATGACTGAATGGGGTAAAAGGCTATGTTTGTCCGATTGGCAAACAGAGGGAGAGAAAGAGAATGAGATTCCTATAAAAACGGAGAGATGAAAGAGAAAGGTTATCTCTTCTCGCACTCATTGATCTGCAAGTGCGGCCCAGAGCATAGGCGCTCCCACACACCACTTCACACACATCAGAGTTAACCCAAAAAAAGCCTAAAACCTGCTCACAGAGGTACAGATTTGCTTTTAAAAAGTTGCACACATCAGTCTTGTCCTCCAATGCAGTAATTCATTCTGACTAGTGGGAGGGTTTTAAAATCTGAGCCAGCTAATTGGTCAATAATTATGAGCGTGGTTGAAGGCCAGCCGGACCTTAGATATTATCCTTAAACATTTCTAGGAAAGCTAACAAGGAAACCTTTGAAGAAGAAAAAAATGACCTTTTGCGAAAGTGTCAGATTGGATGTCTTTGTTCTTTTGCAGGAAAAGTTATTTTATTCAGCAGAATTAAGGAAGGGCGCAAATGCCTGAAGTTGGCATGACTCAGAGTATGTTGTCAAATAATGTCAAATATTCTTGGAAAACCAGATGCAGTAGCACACTTTCTGTGTCTCGGATACAGGGTGAAACATACTAGGATACATGTGTGAAAAGACTTGTGACTTTTATCATTGACAGGACCTGTTGTGAGTATTTATTGGATGAAAGTTGTGTTATTGATGTTAACCGCAAATAATTATTACATATTCGGGTCTTTAGTGACCCGAATCTATATGTAACACGGATGGATCTCTACCTTTCGAAATAATATAATCAGGGCTCTGAACCGGTTCAAGGAACGAAAACGAAAACCGGAAACGAACGAAATTTTAAGAGGAACAAAAACGGAAACGAAATCAAAATCAATTTGAATCGTTCTGAACAGAAACGTTAATTTGAAATGACCATTAACCGGTTAATAACGTTATTTTATCGTTCTCTTTAATATTTTAATTTGGCAGTGACCAATCATGAAATGAGTAGTACAGCATGTGACGTTGACGGATCAAGCGTGAGTGAAATGCCCGCGCACCATCATCTACCGGTAACGCAAGTCAGTGTGAGCGCGCATTTTCATGCCTCAAGTACATTTCTTTCCCCGCTGAGGTCTACAATGAATGTGCAGGTATTGGAGGACATTCTTTTCGAACGTTTAAATAAGCAGTATGGACTTTAAGCTCAAATAGACTGATTTAGGATAGTTTATGGATTCCGTTTAAGCCTATCCAAGAAGGCTATAGCATCTATCAAACATTTTTCCTATAGTCTTTCAGATTGCCAATACAGGACAGGTCAATGTTTTCTATATAGACGGTTGATGCTTCGTATTAAATGGTATGTTATATTGCATTAAATGCAAGCTTTATTAGCTGACTGAATTTGATTGATGCAAGAACGTGTTGCGCAGTGTTTGCTTTGCAGTTGACGGTGCATTAAAAGAGCAATGGTTATCCAGTTTATTTATTCTTTATTCATGCATTTTTTAAAACAAGTCGTGTTGAAAAAAAGTTATGTACAAAGAATGTTATCACTCTTCTGAAAATAATTCGGCATTAGAGGCCACTTTCGATTGTCTAACGCTCCATTAAAACAGGTCCGCTGTTTATGCCTTGTAATTAATGCATGTATTTCTGGTTTTAAAAATGTTATTAAATAAATATTCAAGTTTAATTACCATGTGTTATATTATTATTGAGTGAAAATAAGTCTATTTATACATATTTGTTTAAAATTTATACATATTTGTTTAAAGTATAGGCTTAATTAAATAACGTTATTAACCAGTATTTTTTCATATCAAACCGTTTTCGGAACAGTAATGTTTATTGAGGAACGCAAAAACCGAAACGCTATAATATCGATTCTGCTCGGAGTGAACCGATTGATATTTTTTTTCGTTTTTAAGCCCTGAATATAATACTCTCCGCATATTAGAGTAGCAATTACAGAAGAATAAAATAAAGCATATTTTGAGCAATACTAAGAAGGATGATGTCTAACTTTAAAAAATGAATGAGGAGGAGGATAGTGAATGATCATAGATCATGATTTAGTGAGCGTCACTAAAGACCCAAGGTATGCGTTTAAGGGTTAATCAAAACTCTCAAACTGGTTCTAACCCTTTATGGGATGTCATCATTTATAAATGACGCAAAGAAAATTGCATTTAAAATACAATAATGTTCAACCAATATACACAGATCAGGCATATCATTATGACCTATGACCTTATATTGTGTTGGTCCCCCTTTTGCTGCCAAAACAGCCCTGACCCGTCGAGGAATGGACTCCACAAGACCCCTGAAGGTGTGCTGTGGTATCTGGCACCAAGATGTTAGCAGCAGATCCTTTAAGTCCTGTAAGTTGTGAGTTGGGGCCTCCATGGATCTGACTTTTTTGTTCAGCACATCTCACAGATGCTCAATTGGATTGAGATCTGAGGGATTTGGAGGCCAAGTCAACACCTCAGCTCTTCAAACCATTCCTGAACCATTTTTGCTTTGTGGCAGGGCGCATTATCTGCGTAAAGAGGCCACAACCAAGAGGGAATATCGTTTTCATGAAAGGGTGTACAATGTCTGCAACAATGCTTAGGTAGGTGGTACGTGTCAAAGTAAAATCCACATGGATGGCAGGACCCAAGGTTTCCCCATAGAACATTGCCCAAAGAATCACACTGCCTCTGCCGGCTTGCCTTCTTCCCATAGTGCATCCTGGTGCCGTGTGTTCCCCAGGTATGTGACGCACACGCACCCGGCCATCCATGTGATGTAAAAGAGAATATGATTCATCAGACCAGGCCACCTTCTTGCATTGCTCCATGGTCCAGTTCTGATGCTCACTGTTGGAGCATTCAACGGTGGACAGGGGTCAGCATTGTGTATTTGGACACCTTTCTATCAGAACCAGCATGAACTTCTTGAGCAATTTGAGCTACAGTAGCTTGTCTGTTTGATCGGACCACTTGGGCCAGCCTTCCATCCCCACATGCATCAATGGGCCATTACCCTGTCGCTGGTTCACCACTGTTCCTTCCTTGGACCAATTTTGATAGATACTGACCACTGCAGACCGGGAACACCCCACAAGAGCTGCAGTTTTGGAGATGCTCTGACCCAGTCATCTAGCCATCACAATTTGGCCCTTGTCAAACTCGCTCAAATCCTTACGTTTGCCCCTTTTCCTGCTTCTAACACATCAACTTTGAGGACAAAGGGTTCACTTGCTGCCTAATATATCCCAACCACTAGCAGGTGCCGTGATGAAGAGATAATCAGTGTTATTCACGTCACCTCTCATAATGTTATGCCTGATCAGTGTATATTAGTAATATATGACATCCTCTTCAACCAATAAAATTTAAATCTATTTGCCATGTGCTTGACATTTTTGGCAACACGGAAGTAGACATTAGCACCTGTTAGGTCACATGCTGTCAAGGCACGACACTGAGTTCATTTTTGACAAGAAAATACATATCATTGTACATCCAAATGTGTTTTTTTCTGGTCATTTTTTAATGCACATTTTGTAAAAACAACTCAAAGACCAACAAATCTGTGCGACAAGCATAAATGACAAAGTCCTTTCAGGGGATATACATTTTCTGTGTAGCTGGCACTATTGTTCAGTACTGGCAGGCAGGATAATAGTCTTTTGTGCGTGTGTTTTAGGTTGATGTTAGTAAGTTTTATAGAAGGCAAGTTTTATCCAGTAAGTGATAGTGACGGCAGTGCATCAGAAAAGGAGGTTGTAGTAAGAAAGGAAGAAGTTGAGGATCAAGGAGGATAGAAGATGTGATGGCAGAGATAAAGATTATAAATCATAGATTGCTGTGGGAGTCAGGCATTTGGGTACATTATCTTACGCCAGTTTGGAAAATGTGATCCATACTAAGAGTTGCGTGTGAAAAGTGTGGGCTACACTGAAAAAAAGTCTTGTTGATTTTCACTTGTGCTACAATCAATGATTTGGAATTCCAAGAAAGAAGCAGTTTTTAAGGCAGTGAAGTTGCATCTGAATTATTGTCAAGTTTTTGACATTTTCACATGTGAGGAAATATAGCACAAGATGAAATTGAATGGTAATAAAGCTTTTTAATGCCTTTTAAAGACCTTTTCACTACTATTTTTAAGATAGTGAAAATGCAAGTTTCAGACAATTTGCTAAAAATAATTTACCCTAATATGAAAAAGTCCGCACCCTAAAAAAGGTCAAAGTCAGCTGTAGAAAACAAATTTAGTAAAATGATTTTAGTCTTAAATATATGTAAAATATATAAAGTAATAATGTTTTTCTAGCTGTGATTTTATAATGAATCCCATAAAGGGCTACATGAATTTGGAAGTTGTAAAGCAATGTAAATACTATGAAAGGTAATCTGAATAAATTCTTTACAGCCTTGTTTTGTAATGTGATATGTAGGCTACTTGACAGGAATGAGCTGTAGTAAGGACTACCAGTTTGTAAAAACTAGTGTATTTAGAGCGCCCTCTCCAGGCCAATATAAGTAAGCTGAAATAAAATAAAAAAATTTAATTACACACAAAAAAAAACACATAAACTTAAAAGGTATTGTATTAACGTTTCCTTGGCAACTAACTGGAATTATTAAAGTTAAAGTACTAAAATTAATAAAGCTAAAATAATTAAAAAAAAACAATCCAAAACTAAATAGAACTATAAAAACTAAAAACATGACAAAAGCATATAGGCTAAAATCACTAAATCAACAAAAATAAAAATAAACAACAAAAATCTAATTTAATGAACTAAATAAACACTATAATAGTTTATAAATAATACTTAAATAGCATTGACATGTTGTTGCCATGAATACAAACAAGAACATAACAATTATGGACATTATGCTTGGAGAAAAAACTATAAAAATCCAAATTTTGACATCATTTACTCCAGTATGTATCCAAAACCTGTATGATTTTTTTCTTCTGTGGCACACATGCAGGTTTGGAACAACATGACAGTTTGAACAGAATTTATATTTTTGTAGAGAGCGCAAAATTGACCGCATTAATGATGTATTTTTGTTGGGGGGTGGATAAAAAAATATTGGTATAAAAAAGACAAATGCATTACACATTTATACAAACATTTTATTGTATGACACAGTATAGAATGGGGGCATCACTGAAATAGTTTGACACTGAAAAAATATATATTTTCATCAACCTCTGTATTAATCAACATATTCCAAGGGCAAGAGTCGTTAATACTTCATGGACACATCAATGCACAGAGCTACAGCGGGTGTGCAAGATCAGTGACACTGTGTGGGCTCACATTCGTGACTCTTCACACATTAATTCAATTTAAACAGCTAGCTATTTACTTAGTGTAACAAAAAAAAGGTCAACTTTGGGGAAGGTTTCGTAAAAGCAAGTACTGTAGATCGCATAGTCAAGTATTATCAGTGTAATATGATTTTAAAAAAACAACAAAGCAACAAATCCACTGTGTAAGGGGGACATGTGCAGGTTCTTTGGTCTGGCATCTGAGGCATTAAGACAAATAACTCAAGACATAAAACAGAATCTATAGGCGATATGATTCTGTTCAAATTAAAGATAGCACAAGAGGGAGCATGCTTACTTCAGACACAGACCCTAAATTCTGGACGGGTTTGTCATAGATGTGGTAGCAATCAAGTCAGGTGAGTTTGCTGATGAGTTCAAGTCAATAGAGTGAGAAATGAGGAATCAATAAACAAGATGCCATGAGCTTGAATTCCTGACAAAATATTTGTTAAAGGCAACAGAGGTGACTTACTATAGTGCACTTGGACATACTGTATGTTCAATAACTGATTGGGGCTGCAGAAGGGGCTGTATATGTGTATGTTTGACCTGCAAGGAGATCCGACAGGACACTCTTAAAAAAGTAACGGTTCCAAAAGGAGGTTTTCACAGCGATTCCATAGAAGAACTATTTGGGGAACAGTTCTTTTTCCACTATAAAGAAACTTTTGTGCAATGAAAGGTTCCGTGGATGTTGAAGGATCTTCATGGAACCATCGATGCCAATAAAGAACCTTTACATTTAAGAATGTAGTGTCTTTTCCTAGGAAGTTCAACAGCATCATGGGAAAGCTGAGGCTGTGTCCGAAATCGCCCTCTATACACTATTTGAGGGGACAGCCATTTGTTGTGCTGTCCGAAACCATGGACATTATTGAGTGCCCTCATTCAGTCCCATAATACACTGCAATAATGAGTGTATGACTGATGTAGACTCAACGGCTCGACTGCGCACTGTGAGGGTCGCAGCGAATGACCAGAAGATGGCGCCCACAGCTCAATCATCCGTCCATTTTCCAAAATGCTGGACCAATGGCTACAGGTATGGATTATTTTTAATTGGTTATTAAATAGTTTAAAGCCACAATATGTCATTTTTTCGCTGCTAGAGGTCGCTTATTCAAAACAAAGGCGTAGCTTGATGGCGCCTTGCTTTCTTTGAGCTTTAATTATGCCGCAGACGACTTCCGCTTCTGCGTATGTGGGGTAAAGCAATGCTGTTTTATCATATTAGATACATTTGAGTGTGTTAAATGTTAATGTTAGAATGCTATTATGTACATTCGCTTGGCGGCTACTATGAGACGCTTGTTGCACACTACAGTAAGCTAGATCAATATTAGGCATGGTAAAACATGGTACATCAAGAAAATTTGATTTAAACAATAAGACTTAGGCCCAATCCCATTTCTACCTCTTAGCCCTTCCCTTTCCCCTACCCCTTCGTTTTGCGCGTTCACGTGAAGGGGTAGGGGTGTCTCGATTCTCTTTTGGCTGGAGTGGTAGGGGTAAGGGGAAGGGCCAGAGAGCCCTTCAAACGAAGATTTTTCAGGACCACACTTCGAACGAAGGGGTATGAGGTGTTTCCCTCCACCGACTCCATGCAGCTAGAATGTGTGCATGTTGCCACCTGGGATCGATCACTTGCGTGTTGCCTGGCTGCCAGTTTCTCCGTGGCTTGCTAAGCGCACTATTTGAGTGATTTGAACCCATATTTATAATAGTTAAAAAAATATATATCTGGTCATCCTTCATAACGCAGTCAATATTTACATCACATATCGTCTGCAAACTCTTGCGTTACCAAGGCAACGACTGACTTGACGTATAACGTATGAACATTATCGCAGCACCACATTAGATAACGAAACCATATCTGTACCGGCTGGCTCGGATCAGAACGGAATGGAACAGTTAATAAACAAAGCGAACAGTTGTCCCGATGGAAAAGTGGCTTCACTGTTCTTACTGTTCTGTACCATTCTGTATCATCTTAGGAAACTCTGCCTCATATGTTTTAGAACTGAAAACAAGCGCCGTTTTATTAAGTCCAAATACAGCGCAAAATTCTTTTGGGAGTGAGTAATTTGTTAAACGTGCTCACGCCTGATTTCTGTTAGATATAGCCTACGCACTTCATTGCGGTTAAATGTCACAGGATACTAACAAAAGAAACGGGGCATGATGACATGTAATGGTAGTTATACATGTAATGGTACAATTAGTGGTGTCCCATATTTTCACCCCTACGCCTTGGCACTCTGTTTCAAGGGGCAAGGGAAACGGGTAGGGGTAGGGGAAGGCGAAGGGTTATAAAATAGAATTGGGATAGGGCCTAACTGTGTTGAGCTATATAACAATGATTCGTTTTCTGTCAATGAATGTATCCAAACACCTGCATAATAAAACACATAATATATTAAAGCGTCTTTGGTGTTTCCACGGAAATCCAGGGGAACGTGCGTATGATGTCATTGAAAGGCGATGCACAGACACAGTCTGTGTCCTGGTTAAAATTGCTTATTTCTCAGGATTTAAACATTCTTGGAAACATCTGGGATAATGTAAGTATGAAACAAAATATATAACATTGTTCTAGTGGTTTTTGGATATTTTAATCCAAAAATCTTACATATTGTGCCTTTAATTAAGGTTTATATTCACTAGTTTCCATGACAGAGTTCAAGATAAATATTTTCATCAATGAAGCTGCCAGTTTGCTAAGTTTCAAGTTATTATTAAACAGCAAATACAAACTATGCAAAAGCAGCAGCCCCAGTGTCCGAATTCGCTTTCTCGTTTTCATTCACTCCTTCAAGTGGACTATATTAGTGGAATAATGTAGGGTATAGTGAATGAGGGTATAGGGGGCGATTTCGAACATAGCTTGAGATTGAAACTGTGCCATTACATAAGAGTAATGACAAAAATTCTGCACCAAAATGAAAGTGGAAACATACACATATAAAAAAAACATAAACATCGAAACATGGCAGGTTTCAGTCGAAAGGCCACATGCTGATGCTGCACAGAAGAAAAAAGAAAACAGTGCAGAATATTATAGTTTATGTGCCATGAAAGTCTTTTGCAGTGGTTAACAAAGAAATCAATGTAGAAAGGAAAGGCCCCTTGGTGCTTAAACTCTCATCGCATAAGTTTTCATAAATAATTAAGTATAACAAAATCAATGGCATTTACCTGAAGAGATTATGGTGACAGAGTGTTAAGTAACTAAATAGAGCACTATATTTACAACAAAGCTTGATATTTGCCTTTCCTACATCATACAAAGAGGGTGCTGACAAACGTACTGACAGTGAAGTAGGGAAATATAATGATCAAATTCTATAATGTTAGTGTTGCTTGATTATACATTTTTAGAGAGAAATAAACAAGACATCTGCATCTGATATTGTTGAGTGGCATGATAAATAATGTTAGAAGGCTTGGACGGAATAGCATCCGATCCATATGGACTCTTGTTGAAGATGGTTACCTGCTTACTAATACATATACTCAGTGCAAGTGTAAACAGGTGTCATTCATTAGACACAATGGAACAATGTTAGTTAAGCGCTCTGTGTGAAGCAAATGTGCCAGTAGGTCTTGAGGTTCCATTGCTATAAACGTTGAGACGGGTATTTTTCTATATGTGTTCTTGAAGTTTTTTCTATGGCTTTTCATAGAAGTAGCACCATACGTTTGTCGTTTGTTCGTAAAACTGGAACATAAAGAGCAGATGCAATGCTGAGGCTGGTCTATACCCTCTTCATGCACACTTGACACCTGCTGATGTAAGTTCGTAGATTCCCAGCTTTCAGAGTTGTAGGGACGGGTTTCCTGTAACCCAAATAAAAACAGACATTTAACAGGAGAACAGGAAAATTAGACTTGGTTGGTTGGTTGGTTGGTTGGTTGGTTGGTTGGTTGGTTGATTGATTGATTGATTGATTGATCGATCGAGTAAGTGAGTGGAAAATTGTATATATTAACTACAAACAGACACATAGCACAGCTAGATCCCTTGGTAGGAGAGGTATGCCCGTTATGTAGAACTTGAGACAATTTTTCACATGTTTATGCAATGTTCTCATCTAAAAAATATTTGAGAGGTTGTAAAATGTTGGAGCTTGAAGCTAATGGGTTAGTTTAGTTTCATTTTGTTCATTTAGGGTCCAAAATATTCTGTTGATAGAGAGCAGAAAGTGATTATTTAAAATGTATTGTATGGTCATACTAATTAGCAATCTGGTGTACTAAGAAAAATGAAGTGGAAGCAAGGAGAGGAGAAATAGACCCTGTCTTTATGGTTTATTGTTTTGTTAAAAAAAAGTTTAGAATATGCTTATTATAACCTTAATAATGTGATGTATTTTTATCACCTTTGGGGAGTTGATGAGTTTTTATGTGAACCTGATGAATTTGGGCGATTTAAAGTAAACATTTTTGATAATGTTTTTAAACTATGTAAATGCATTATACTCAAGGGTGGACTTACCATTGGGCTTGACTGGGCTGCAGCCAATGGGCCCCGCCTTTTTGTTGTGTTTAATATCACCTCTAAACTTTGACTAGGTAAGGCATGTTGCATATTAATTGTTCTAGGAACCTCTTTTAATTTTTGTGTAATTTGCGCTACCCCTTAATGATATTTGTAGCGTAGACAGGGCCCAAACAGAAACTCAAGCCTAGGGGGCCTTAGCCCCCTATGTCCTGCCCTGATTATATGGTTTTTGGAACAATTATTTGTGGGATGTATGTATTTTCTTTTCCTATATGGAAAGATTTTATATATATATATATATATATATATATATATATATATATATATATATATATATATATATATATATATATATATATATATATATATATATATATATATATATATATATATATATATATATATATATATATATATATATATATATATATATATATAATGTATGTTGTTCTGGTAAATTTTCATTTAAGTGAAATTTGTAATCAGTTATGGTAATATTTATTTAATAAATTATCTAATTATTAAATTAATTATAAAAATGTTGTTTAGATAGTAATATGCTACACTTCATCTTTGTACTACAGTCCTACATTATACTAATTAACAAGATATAAATAATATGTAAGTAATTATTTTCTGGAACAATGTTTTAATTGCATATTGTTATTGTTGTAATTATTGTTATTACTTACTGTACCATGCAATATAATTTAATGTGTAAAGTGGACACATTCTTGAAAAATCTAGTTGTCTCTCAGTTGAGCATAAAAATAATAAAAAATGTATTTGTACTTCTAATTCTTTTAAGTTGCGCCTGGTTATTGGTTACATTAGGTATGGTTATTTAATAATGATTTATACAGTAGTGAGACATAAATACAGTATAAATGCATAAAAAGTATTGTGCCCTCTTGTGGTTAGAGAGAGGTTTTACTGTAGGTTTGAAATATACCATGTGGCATATACAGCATAAATATTTCAAATATAAAAAAAAAAACACAGCTTTAATATCTGATATATTGTGTGTGAAGTTGAAGAAAAAATGGTGCATCCATTAAACGGTTATAACTACATCAGCCAGTTGCTCAAGAATATAAAGTGTGTAAAAGCTTACGTAAACATATCGCTGTCCTCTATGGTGGCTAACCAGAAGCTGTAGGAATTAGCATAGTAGTTGCAGGTGCCGCGACCATGACACTCGATGAAGGGAGCCGAGCGGAATTCTTCCAGACAAGAGCCAGGAGAGGCCAGAGCCTGACCGGAGCCCTCAGCACCAGCACTGGTGTGCTATTACACAGACAGACAGACAGACAGACAGCGTGAGAACCTTAACTGACCATTCACAAGAACACATTCTCATTTAATCCTCCTTGCAAATTATAATTGTAAACAGATTTAGCTTCATTTCAGAGCTTAACCAGTCACTGCAATATTTTCAAACCTGTTTGATATTATCGCCATGTGATCTTCTAGTGTGTAAGATGCAATGACAAGGTGGAACTAATCCAGCCAATCACAGTGCAGATGGTATAAACGTAAAAATCCATAGCCATACCGTGATACCGATTTTATATCAATATATGGTGCAACCCTAAAAAATAAAATATAGTCTCCTCACCATGACGAAAGAGTATCCGATCCAGAGAGAATCCCAACCACGAGGGCAGGTTGGGATCTGGATGGTCTGACTGTGCACAGCTATCACCATAGCAGGAGCCTCACAAACTGCACATCTGTCATGGGAAAACATACATGAGTGAAAGAAGAATTCTTACTCATGGAAAAATCGAATGTTTCAGAAAAGATCACAAACCTGCTGATGAAGGGTTTGATGCTCTGACCGGTAACAGGGGCCATGCTCATGGGCATGGGCTCGGGAGAGGTGAGCCAGTAGGAATAGTCATTACGGGATGCAAAGTTACATACGTTGTTGATGTTGCAGAAGAGGAAAGGCATTGGGCTGAACTTCCTTAGGCAGCTACCAGCTGTACCTATAGAGTAAAGAGAACAGGAATGTCAGGGACTGTGTAACTTTGATTAATATGCCATGATAACTACACTACCGGTCCAAAGTTTGGAATAATTAAAATTTTTACTGTTTTTGAAAGAAATATCTTATGCTCACCAAGGCTGCATTTATTTGATCAGAAATACAGTAAAACAGTAATATTATGAAATATTGTTACAATAAAATATCTATGTTTTACAATAAATGTTTTTCTTTTGATATATTTTATTAATTTATTGGTAACACTTTAGAATAATGGTCATTAGTTAACATTATTTAATGTATTAACTAGTGTTGTAGTACTCGAGACCGGTCTTGGTCTCGAGACCGGTCTTAAGACCATTTTTTGATGGTCTTGGTCTTGTCTCGGTCTCGACTGCATTTCTCCTCGGTCTTGTCTTGGTCTCGGACTTAAAGGACTCGGGATTTTATCTCAAGACCAGTCAAGACCACAACTGCAAGGATATCACTAAATTTCCGGTGCATTGTCTGATTTAATATTATTAATGTCACTATGCTGCCGGGTTCAAAATTAATGCAGAATTGTCTCAGAAATGTGCAAAAATTTATATAAATGCCCACAAAATTCTGAGATTGTTTTTTTATATAACATAGAATAGAATTAAGCAATATCGCAATAGCAAGAGAGCTGTTTTCATGAATATATTAGCGTGATTGCAAATGATATTGATTTATACAAACATTCTATAAACAAGAAGTTAATATTAAATTACATTTTAAACTGTGTCTTTGCTAATTCGGCAGCGTTTGGTTATTAAAAGAATCGGTTGCTTTGAACAAATCGGTTGAATAAAGGATTCTGTGACGGTTAAATAATGTTAATGTTTTAATGTTAAATTAATCTGAACATTATTTATGCAGGTGTAATCGTATCAATTCAGATGCAACTTCTGTGCCATGAATTTTATTGGTAGTGATTTGATTGGTAACAGCGCTATAGTGTCTTACTATTGTAATTGTATTTAATTACAGTATTCAATATAAGTCATTTCTCAGACACTAGATATGGATCTTTTAGATGAATTTAAGGAGTGCTGGTCTGGTCTTGGTCTTGACTCGGTCTCGCCCTGTCTTGGTCTTGGTCTTGTCTTGGTCTCAACACCACAAAGTCTTGGTCTTGTCTTGGTCTCGGCACACGCTGGTCTTGGTCTCGACTTGGTCTCGGTTTAGGTGGTCTTGACTACAACACTAGTATTAACTAACATGAACTAACATGAGCAATACATTTGTTACTGTATTTGTTCATCTTTGTTAACGTTAGTTAATATAAATCTAGCTGTTCATGGTTTGTACATGTTAGTTCACACTGCATTAACTAATGTTAACAAGATTTTATTAAAGCATTAGTAAATGTTGAAATTAACATTAACAAAGATAAATAAATGCCTGTGGTGGCGAAGCTGAATTTTCACCATCATTACTTCAGTCTTCAGTGTCACATGATCCTTCAGAAATCATTCTAATATGCTGAATTTCCACTCAATTATTATCAAATATTATTGCAGTTCAATTATTATTAATGGTTAATTATGAATAATTCTTATAATTATCAATAGAGTGGTGCTGGTATGACATCAGAACCCGGAAAACTAATTCGCCACTGGTTCCTTCAAGATTTTCCTATGGGGTTTTATAATTCAATTCATGAGTAAAAGAAACTCATTTTTCAATTCATGGGTAGAATAAAGCCTGTGGTAAACATAACTTGACGATACTCTGATGTTTTGATCTACAAAGTAAATTACACACACCCAAATTTGTTTATGTTAATAACTACGTAAGAACATTTGGGGTGTGAGTGTGTGCAGTGTACGTATCGTCAACTTATGTTTAGCAGAGGCTTTATTTTACTCATAAATTGAAAAACCCCATTATAAAACCCCATAGGAATATCTCGAAGGAACCAGTGCCGAATTAGTCCAGGTTCTAAGCTCATACTAGCACCACTCTATGTTAAAACAGTTTTTGCAGCCTAAAGGGTTACTTCAGTGATTATCATTAAGCTTTGTATCAGTAGAAATCCGGTAGTATATTCGAATGATTCTGCTTTCCCCCCTCATATCCCCATGAGATGAGAGATTTATGTATTTTATGTCTGAAAAAAAAGAAAAGCCTCTGATGACGCAAATATCGCCATTTTGCGTCATCTGAGGCTTTTTTGGCCAGAGGCTAGAGACTACAATCAGTAGAAGGAGCTAGTTCCACATGTTTTCAACCTGCCCATAGGCGTGGTATCTCACTCACAGAATGTAAATGCGCACGGCCGCTCGAGCATTCATAACGGAGCGGTCGGAGCAACACAAGTGTTTTCAATGAATTCCTATGAAAGTTAAGCTTCCATAGGCATGAACTGGAAATGCACCAGACTGGGACATGCACAGTGTATGACTGTACAGCTGTGAATGAATGCAGTGCTTAGCTCAGCTCAGCTCTTCGCTCTCGTGATGAATGAAATCTGACTTTCTGTGTTTGTGCTGCGACACTCATTCGGCTCATGCTGTATTGACTGAACTAAATGATTTTATTACTATAAAAATTAACACGACGGTGGGGGCGGTACCGCAGTGGGCAAGTGATAACCGGTAGCCGTGGCTTGGGAGTGGCCTTGTAGGCCAGCAAAGCAAGTGCATTCTGGGAGTTGTTGTCTTTCCTTCACATGAGCCAAAAATACATTTTCTGGCTTTTCCCAGTCTAGAAGACACCAACTTCTAAAATAATTTCACATTTCTACTACACAAATGACCCAATTTAAATACACATTCATCTTTCCAGCGGTGAAGTACCCCTTTGATACTTTTGCGGAAACCATGATACATTTTTTGATGAAAAGTTCAGCATTTATTTGAAATATAAATATTATAAAATTTGTAACATTACAAAATTTACTGTCACTTTTGATCTATTTAATGCATACTTTCTGAGTAAAAGTATTATTATTATTATTATTATTATTATTATTATTATTTATTTTATTTTTTTACTTACCCATAACTTTTGTATCACGGTTTCCACAAAAATATTAAACTGCAACTCTTTTTAACAGTAATAATAATGGTGTAGCTATATGAATTGTGTGATTTGTGTGCTGACCTAGGTCTTGCCCATGTGACCTTTCATTGCCCTGGACATAAAGCAGCGAATATCCTTCATAGATCAGTGTTGTTCCATCTGGACATAGTGGGACATCAACAGTCTGACTGTGGCGGGTTACAAGGAAGCCATGGTCAATTGAGGAAGGGCCAGGAGGGCCGATGTGACCTGGGATACCATCAGGCCCTGGAGGTCCAGGGAACCCTCTGGGGCCTACAGAAAAGAGAATTTGGGAAATAAAATAGGGATCAATGAGCATGAGCGATTCTATGAATGAAAGTCATTTCAGTTCTGCTGAAATTTGCAGAACTTTCCACCAGGTCTTTCTGTCTAGGACTGGTATCTGTACACCTACCAGATGGTCCAGTCTGTCCAGGCTCTCCTTTGGCTCCAGAATGTCCATTATAGCCAGGTGTCCCATCAGATCCTTTTAAACCCTCAGGTCCCATCACACCTAGGAGAGTGGTTTTGTGTTAAGTGATGTCCACTTACTTTTTTCAAAGACTTGTAAGTTCAGATAGTTGAAAGACTCACCCTGTTGTCCTTTCGTTCCAGGGTAGCCTTGGATTCCAATTAGACCTTGGGGACCCTGTGGTCCTGGAAAACCAGGATCTCCCTTTACAAATGTGTGCGGCCCAGGGGGTCCCGGGGGGCCTTCACTACCTTAAATGAAAATATTACAAGCAGAAATTTAGACCTAAAGTGTCCATTTATTACAGACACTTCACCACACATTAAATTGTTTCAAATAGGGATTTGTGGAAGCAATTTGGTGGACATGCAAAATTTGAATCTGTAATTCTGTAAATACATCCTGTATCAAAGTCAAAGCATTAATATTAAATGACATTATATTTATGTCAAATATAAATATTAATACATTTGACATTATTGTCAAATATAAAGCAATAATATTAAAGAATACTACTAATATAAAATTAGCTATACAATTAAATTAAAAAGGTTTATCTGACTAAACATAAATAGACACTAATAATACAATTGAATGGAAATCTAAGATCAAGTTTTATTCATACCTTTGAGACCTGGGAATCCTCTATCACCTCCATCACCTTTAGGACCAACCACTCCGAACTCACCCTTTACACCTAGAATGAAAGCCACTCAATCTACCATCTCTGTCGAGCATTGATTTATATAAATATTAAGGATGACACACAGGACAAATAAATTGCACTTCCACATTCTGTCAAGTTTTTCTTTTTCAAATTTCGTCTTATATCTTACCAGGGAAACCATTAACACCTTGTGGTCCCATCTCACCCTTTGGTCCATTATAACCAGGCAATCCAGGCTCACCCTACAGAGCACAACTCAATTAAATTATACCCTATCATTTTTAAAGACAATTGTTTTATTATAGAAGATGTAACCTTTACAAACTCACATGACCACCAGTGAAACCTTTGTCTCCTTTATACCCTTGAGAGCCTTGTTGGCCAGGGAAGCCTACATCTCCCTTTTCTCCTTTAGATCCAGCACTGCCTGGAAAGCCAGGTTGGCCTGGAACACCAGTCGTACCTGCGGTAAAACATTTAAATGATATGGGTGTAAGAAGACGCATACCACATTTTCTCAGCAGCAGAATATGGCTGTCAGTCATGTTTTTGAGTGCTAAATGCAGTTCAACACAGTTGACACACAGTTAAATTAACAACTGTATTTTATAAGCATAGTAACAGCTGTAAACTGTTAGACTACTAATAAGAAAATTATTTTGTGACAGAATGTTTAGGGTTCACCTTTTTCTCCTGGCTGCCCCTGAGGTCCCCTGTCCCCTTTAGGCCCCTCCATGGGTGCTCCTGGATGTCCTCTCTCTCCAGGCTGACCCAGGTCTCCAGGGAATCCTTGCAGTCCTTTCTCACCTTTGGTTCCAGGAATTCCTGGACTCCCGGGAATACCAGGAAGACCAGGGTTGCCTTTGTCACCTGTGTGGAGACAAGGAGAAGTGTTCATTTTTAATTTTATTTTCACAAAATGTTCTTAGATTATTCCTTGAATAATAATAAGAAGAACTAAAAATGTATTCATTTTTAGTAGAACACCTAGTCCTCCATAAATGACAACCTAATTATTGGGGATCTGTGATTCTGACCTTTGCCGCCTGCCACTCCGTGGGTTCCTGGTAGTCCTTTTCCAGGTACACCTAAAGAAACAGAACAATTGTTTGTCTTTAGATCATTCACATTTTATTCCGGCAAGATTCCTCTACATACAGAAATTCAGATACACCTATATAGAGCAGATCTGTATAAAAGGTGTTTAAAGTGGTTTTGAGGATGGCACACTTGGCATTGCTCAAGGACGAGCATGTGCACGCTCTGAGACGATAGCGCATCCTTAAAGTGCGTCATAATTTTGCTGTGATAAAAGGTTGTGTGGAAAGCCCTTATATGGAGATGGTTTGGGCATGTTTTATGCAAATGACTAATCTCTGTCATGCAGTCACTCACAATACTCCAAATTGACTACAGTTAGATCGAGGTTAAGAACAAATGAATGTGTGTATGCACGTGTTGTGAAATAGATGGACATTTATCCTGAATGGGATGGAAGTAAATGCAAGAAATCTACCAGATTATTAGTGTATGAAAACCACTGTCCAATAGTATCTTTTTAAGGAGTCCAAGATATGTGTGTTACCTTTCACCTTTAGTGCTACAGAATCTTACCGGGTTCTCCTCTCTCTCCAGTGAATCCAGGAATGCCATCTACCCCTGGTTCACCTTTGTCCCCATGTGCACCTGGAGGACCCTGCAGACCAGGCTCACCTATTTAAAAAGGGGAAAGGGCTCATTAGGATTTTCACCACCAAGTGTACTATATGTGGCACATTTGAAGCTTACTGTAAAGTGCCTTTATGCACATTTATTTTGTCTTTCTCAGAAAGGTTCTACCTTGGAAAGAAACTTGAATGTGTCTAGATACATTAAATATTTGTCTTAAACAGATCTCATATGTATTTCAGTTTGACTTACCTGGACGTCCTGATGACCCAGGATCTCCTGGGGACCCTGGCAACCCACTGACACCTTTCTCACCTGGCTGACCTGGACTGCCTGCTCAGGAATGAAAAACACATTTTATTGTATTATTGTCAACACCAGCTGATAAATAGTACATTTAAGTGTAATGTGCTTTGGCCATTGTAATGATCTTGCCTGGGTAACCAAAAAATCCTGTGTCTCCTTTAAGTCCCTGAGATCCAGGAGTTCCTGGGATACCCATGGTTCCCTTCTGTCCCTTCAGTCCAGGTTCACCAGGGAAACCAGGGGCGCCTACATTTCCCTGTAAGTATGAGATGAGTCCGAGGAAAATATTCATTAGCATTGATAATGTGCAAATTTATACTTGTTGTATGAAACTCATACTATGATTATAAATAACACAAACCTTCTCTCCAGGGGGACCAGGGATTCCTATTCCTTCTGCACCAGGGTCCCCTTTCTCTCCTTTGGAGCCATCAAAACCCTTAAATCCACGGTGACCCGGTAACCCACCAAGACCTTTAAGACCTTTTGGCCCCATTGAACCTAAAGAACCACAAAATGCTCAATACGAAGCAGTCAAACGGCATAAACAACAGTACCAGAGGTATTCACATCAACCTTACAATGTAGCCCAGACAGCCATGGTTCAACACTTGCCTGTAGATAAATACTAAGAACAATTTTAATACATAATGGCCTATTATCTATGAAAAGTCACCCAAGGATCAATGATGTATTGCTCATTTTTGTCCTATTGATTTTAATGCTGTCAATCGATTTAAAAAAGAACTAATTAATCACACATTTTTAATCATTTTAATTAATCACTGATCACACCTAACATTAAAATTACTTTGAATGAAGGCCAGTATCACCAACCAATACTACTAATGTCTCTATTAAAAGCATTGTCCCCTTATTTTGGGGGAAGAGATTATTGCTATACATACAGAAAACATTAATCACATAAACTAATTGATTTATTAAGGGCTTGGCAGCCCTTGTCTTGTTGAATTTAATTTAATTTAATTTCTTTATTGTTATTGTATGCGCACAACTGTCATTGCACCCATCCCTTTCACTTGCAGATTCCTCACTAGATTAGATTAGATTCAACTTTATTGTCATTACACAAGTACAAGTACAAGGCAACGAAATGCAGTTTAGATCTAACCAGAAGTGCAATAGCAGCAAGTGCAGGATATACAGTGGTTGCGTAAGTGCAGGACATGGATATGTACTGAATATATATAAATATGAATAAATAGAGAGATGGTTATTACTATAAACAGAACTGAATGTACAGGTGAATATGTACAGTGAATAAATATACAGATGGCTATTACTATAAACAGAATTTACAGGTGAATATGTACTATGAATATAATATACAGATGGCTATTACTTTAAACAGAATTTTACAGATAGAGGTATACAATAGTATGTTTGGCTAATATGAGGAATATAGCAGTGGATTAAGGTAGTGCAATAAATTATGGACAGAGCTATCCGAAAGAAAGTGTAAAAGTGCAGTGGAAGTGGTTGCATGTTACAGTTAGAAGTACGGTGCAAAATGCAAATGTAAACAGTGGTACTATAAATACAGTCGGCAGTGCAAATGAGCATAATCCAGTTAAGATATGGTAGTGCAAGATGCATAAGTAAATAGTTGTTACTGTAATAAACAGTCGGTAGTGCAAATAACAAAGTGAAGGAAGATGTGAGGTAGGAGAGTTAGCAGTTTATGAGGGAGTGGATCAACGGGGGTTTGAGTTCAGTAAAGAGACAGCTCTGGGGAAAAAAACTGTTCTTAAGTCTGCTGGTCCTGGTCCGGATGATCCTGAAACGCCTGCCGGAGGGCAGGAGAGAAAACAGTCTGTGGGCTGGGTGAGAGGAGTCCTTGAGGATGCTGCGAGCTCGATGCAGACAGCCTTTCCTCTGGATGTGCATGATGGCAGGTAGTGGAGTCCCTGTGATGCGCTGGGCAGTTTTCACCACCCGCTGCAGTGCCTTGCGCTCTGCAACAGAGCAGCTCCCATACCATACTGCGACACAGTTGGTCAGGATGCTTTCTATTGCACAGCGATAGAAGTTCACCAGGATAGCTGAGGAGAGCTGATTCTTCCTCAGTGTCCTCAGAAAAAAGAGGCGCTGGTGAGCCTTCTTGACCAGGCTGGAGGTGTTGGTCGTCCACGACATGTCCGCCGAGATGTGGATCCCCAGGAACTTGAAACTGGAGACACGCTCAACAGCCATTCCATTGATGTGGATGGTGTCGTGTGTGCCTCTTGACTCCTTCCTGAAGTCCACGATGAGCTCCTTTGTTTTGGTGGTGTTGAGGAGCAGGTTATTATCAGTGCACCATGTGGCCAGGTGCTGGATCTCCTCCCTGTAGGCAGTCTCATCGTTGTTGCTGATGAGACTAATCACCGTAGTGTCGTCCGCAAACTTGACGATGGAATTAGATCCATACACAGGCTTGCAGTCGGAGGTGAAGAGGGAGTAGAGAAATGGACTTAGCACACAGCCCTGTGGAACACCAGTGTTGAGTGTGATGGACGTGGATCAGGTGGATCCTGATCGAACATTCTGTGGTCTGTCAGTTAGGAAGTCCAAAATCCAGTTACACATTGAAGTGTTGATGCCCAGGTCTCCAAGTTTGGCTATTAACTTGGTTGGGATGACAGTGTTGAATGCTGAGCTGAAGTCAACAAACAGCATGCGTGCATAAGTGTTCTTATGGTCCAGATGGGTGGGCACAGAGTGCAGTGCCATGGAAACTGCATCCTCTGTGCTCCTGTTGCTGCGGTAGGCAAACTGGTGTGAGTCCAATGTGGATGGTAGAGAGTCTTTTAGGTGTTCCAGGACCAGCCACTCAAAGCACTTCATAACAATGGGTGTGAGTGCTACAGGGCGGTAGTCATTAGGGCACCTCGGGCTAGAGTGTTTCGGCACTGGCACAATGGAAGTGCGTTTAAAGCATGTTGGTACAGCTGCTTGGGCAAGAGACAGGTTGAAAATGTCTGTAAAAACCCCAGCGAGCTGCTCCGCACATGCCCTGAGAACACGTCCAGGGATGTTGTCTGGTCCAGCAGCCTTGTGTGCGCTGATCCGGCTCAGTGCCTTGCAGACATCTGTGGAGGAGAGTGTGATTGGTGGGTGTTCAGCTGAGGGTTTGAGCTTGGTGGCAGTTTCTCTGTTGTCTCTTTCAAAACAAGCATAGAAGTAATTTAGCTCGTTCAGGAAGTTGACATCAGTGGCTGCGGGGGTGGGCCGGGTGGGTTTGTAATCTGATGGCCTGAATGCCCTGCCACATGCGTCGAGGGTCAGAGTTGGAAAAGTGTCCCTCTATTTTTAGCTTGTAGCAGTGCTTGGCCTTTTTGATGCCCCTCTTCAGGTTTGCTCTGGATGTGCTGTAGGCTTGTGCATCACCTGATCTGAAGGCAGTATTACGTGACTTCAGCAGGAGTCGCACTTCCCTGTTCATCCAAGGCTTCTGATTTGGGTATGTGGTGATCTGTTTCTGGGTTGTATCACTGTCGATGGTGGTATTGATATGATCCAATACAGAGGAGGTGTATGAATCAATGTCCGTGTGAGTGCCACTGGTGGCTTGAGAAGCAAACATACTCCAGTCTGTGTTTAGAAACCTTTCCTTGAGTGTGGAATCTGCCCCCGCAGGCCACACCTTGATGGTCTTCACTGATGGCTTCACACGGTTGATGAGGGGTGCATATTTCGGGGTGAGAAACAAAGAGAGGTGATCTGACTGTCCCAGGTGGGGAGGGGTGTTGCAACATAAGCTCCAGCCATGTTTGTGTAAACATGGTCTAAGGTTTTGTTTCCTCTGGTGTGGCAGGAAACATGCTGGTGAAACTTGGGTAGCACTGACTTTAAGTTTGAGTGATTAAAGTCACCTGCAACAATAAACGCAGCTTCCGGGTGATCAGTCTGTTGTTTACTGATGGCTGCGTGAAGTTCTTTCATAGCAAGCTTGGCATCAGCATCCGGGGGAATATAGGCTGCAGTGATAATGGTGGAAGTGAATTCCCGCGGTAGATAAAACGGTCTACATTTAACCATGAGAAACTCAAGGTTAGCTGAACAATGACTCCCAACAATAGCAGAGTTTGTGCACCAAGTCTAGATGCAATAATACAAGTAAACATTTTTTTGCAATATCCTAATACTAAGCAAAACTATTTTATAAGATAACCAAATACAATTTAAATGTATCAATCTAATGTAAAAAGAAAAAGAAAAAAAAGATAACAATAGTTAACATAGTATACACAGTATAAAGCACCATAAAAAACCTAAAACAAAGCCAGCAACTACACACTATTCAAGTTCAAAATTAATTCTCTGTGCATCAATTAATAGATTACAAAACAGTTAAGGGGGGGGGGGGGGGGGGGGTTGTCTAATGCTATTTCATGCATTCTGACTTATTTACACTGTTAAAGAGTTGGCCAAAGTTTAAAAAAACGAGTTGGACGTATGACAGTGTATTTCTGTGCCAAATACACTCCTTCGGGATTCAAACAAGTTTCGGAAAGGTTTTTTTTTTTTGTATGGCCCTGTATGATGTCATAAAGGGCGGAATTCCTTGTATAGGCACTTCTCCCGGATGAACGTGTGCGCACATCAACCAGAGTGTGAGAAAGAGCGCACACATCAATGAGCTATGTCCGGGTTACAGAAGCTGCCAGCAGCGCTGTCATTTTGTTTATAGACCATGAAATCAACAATGTCACTAAAGAAGTGTGTTTTTGGTTGTGTAGGAAAGATAACCTTGTTCAGCTTCCCAAATAACCCAGTGTTACAAAACAGTGGATGCAGTGTGTTTGTTTGTTCCTGGTCATGAGTCGAAACCGCAGGCGCTGGCACTTTCTTTCAAAGCACTTCATTATTATTGGAGTTAGGGCAACTGGACGATAATCATTCAAATTGCTGATCATTCAAATTGTTTGTTTTCTTTGGTACTGGTACTATGATAGATGACTTCAGGTATTGGTGACTCTTGCCTGTGATAAGGACAGATTGAAGACACTCATGAATACCTCAGGTAACTGTCCAGCACATTCTTTAAGTAACCGTCCTGAGACCCCATCTGGGCCTGTAGCGTTCTTTGGATTACATTGCGGATTTCCTCCACAGTTTTTACATTGACCTGGTAGGTTAACATCCTCTGCAACAATAAAAAAACGCGGGGCGTTTCAAAGTCTGGCCAGCACCCCACCACACACCAGCCATGTTTTTGCCTACTCTCTTGGTGCTGCCGCGTCTCCTTCCGGTCGGAATAGTAATCCACCAAGTTGCGTTCTGTGTTCTGGCCAATTGCCTCAGATTGCTGTCGATGTCACGGAACTTGTTTAAAACCCTGTTGTTTGCAGCTTCATCCGATATTCAGTAATTCCGCGCAATTATATAAAATATTTGTATTTATGGTTAAGCTAAAACAAAACAAGTAAATAGCCTTATAAGCATTGTGCAGGAAAGTGCAGAGCCACTGCGTCTTCACACGCCACCATCTTTATATATTACACAGAAAAAAATAAAACCATAAAACTTTTGCCTCAATATACTGCTTACTGCTTATTAATAATTTGTATAGTAGTTGTTAAGTTTAGGTATTGGGTAGGATTTAATTATGTATAATATGGTCATGCAGAATAAGGCATTAATATGTGCTTTATAAGTACTAATAAACTAACAAGCTAATAAGCAACTAGTTCATAGTGAGAATTTGACCCTAAACTAAAGTGTCACCAATTTTCCTTCCTTTTTTATTAAATTTGTATATGTTATTATTTAGTTTATTTCTTATTAGCACACAAATAAAAATAGAGTACTATATGTACCTGGGTATCCCATGTCTCCTCTTGGGCCTAAGTCTCCAGGTTCTCCAATATGTCCTGGGTCCCCAGGGATTCCAGTGTCTCCTTTCTGACCTACAGTGTAGCCACAGTAATTAAATACTGTTCTCATAATAAAATTATTGAGTCATAGCTCTTAACAGATTTCATAATTTTGAACTGACTTAGATTTTTGCTTTAGGGACTAACCTGCTTGTCCAGGTGAACCTGGCATTCCATCTTTTCCTTGCATTCCAGGGTCTCCATGTGTTCCAGGTATCCCCTTTTCTCCAGTAGGACCAGGATCACCTGATAGACAAGTCTACTAAGTTTACAGTTCACTGATTTTCAACAAATGTAAATTCAGCTAAATATTTGATGATTGCTCTCTTTGGAAGCCACTATTTCAGAAATTTGTTTTTTTCTTAAAATTAAATTCTTGTTATTTTATTGCATCTGTTGTCTTAAAAACAGGGAAAAAAAATGTCTGACATTACATTTTGTGTTAAAAAGATTTTGTTTGTCCATTAGTTCTACAGTCATCAAGACTGCACAAAAAAAGGTGTCATTGGTTTTGGTCTTGAAACCTCTATGTCAAACACCTTCCACTCTCTTTACCTCTGTCTCCACTGTCTCCTTTATCTCCTTTCAAGTGCCCCATATCTGTATCACTCATGTTACCAGGTGGCCCCTGTAGACCTGGCTCTCCTCTCTCACCCTTGGGACCTGGGTCACCAAACTCTCCCCTGATTCCAATCACACCAGGGTCACCTGAAAGAGACATAACATCAATCACGAAAATTTAGATAATGCAATTCTGCAAGAAAGATTAAGGTATCTTATTTGGTCCAAATAAAAAGAATTGTCTTAAATGTGTTTTTAAACCTCTTTGTCCAGGTTCTCCAGGGTTTCCAATAAAACCTTGCAATCCAGGTGTTCCTTTCAGTCCCATGATTCCAATTTCTCCTTTTGAACCTGAAAAAAACCCCATCCAAATATGAATCAGCTTAAGGTAAACAAGTATGTGTCTGGTGAACGGCAGATAATGGGTATCAAAAAGCACTCACCACGTTCACCAGGTAAGCCATCTCTTCCAGCAATTCCTGGTTGACCAGGTAAACCCTTAGATCCTGGTTGACCTGGGACACCAGGGCTACCCTTGTCTCCTGGAGGGCCAGGCATGTCCAGACCAGGTAGACCTTGATAACCTTTATCACCCTTTATACCTATTCGACCTGGAATATCATAAAGGCATGTTACAAACAATGTAAGATGCAAACATATAGGCATGTGTGTGCATATATTATACACCTGTGTGGGTGTTACTTGAGTGAAAAACTCACCAAGGGGTCCAGGGCCTCCGGGTGGTCCCATTGGTCCAGGTGGTCCAGGTTCTCCAAGTCCAGGAGGACCTGGCGGCCCAATCACACCATGAACTCCAGGTGGTCCAGGGTTACCTGCAAAAATCCAAATTAATTTAAAGTTATTATACACTTGTCAAGGAGTCCTTGTCAAGAGTGGATTACATCAATGCTATTGTCTAGCATGCACAATACAACCTATATAAAGAATCCAGTACATGCCTGATCTTCCGTCAACCTAAAGGTACTTTCACATCTTTGCCCAATGCATTTAACTGTGCAGTGCTGCTCACTTCTTGAATGTAAGTTAAATTCACCAAGACCATCCCAACACAGTGAAGTTTTGTGAAGCCATATTCAAAAAATCATCAAAGATTATATATGTAACCTAGGTTCCCTGAGAGGGAACTCATTGCTGCGTCATTTTGTTGACGCTATATGGATGCTTCACCGAAACCGAAGTCTGAAGCCCTACTGGCATGTCTATAAAAGGGCGCGTGCATTAAATGTCATCAACTTCAAATTGTCTGAAAAAGTGATTAATCAGACCAGGCCACCTTCTTCCATTGCTCCGTGGTCCAGTTCTGATGCTCACGTGCCCACTGTTGCCACTTTCTGTGGACAGGGGTCAGCATGGGCACCCTGACTGGTCTGTGGCTATGCACTGTGTATTCTGACACCTTTCTATCAGAACCGACATTAACTCAGCATTATTTGATTAATTGAGCAATTTGAGCTACAGTAGCTCGTCTGTTTGATCAGACCACACAGGCCAGCCTTCTTTCCCCATGTGCATCAATGAGCCTTGGCCGTCCATGAACCTGTCGCCGGTTCACCACTGTTCCTTCCTTGGGCCACTTTTGATAGATACTGACTACTTGGGGGAACACCCCACAAGAGCTGCAGTTTTGGAGATGCTCTGACCCAGTCATCTAGCCATCACAATTTGGCCCTTGTCAAACTCGCTCAAATCCTTATACTTGCCCATTTTTTCCTGCTTCTAACACATCAACATTGAGGACAAAATGTTTGCTTGCTCAGTGTTATTCACTTCACCAGTCAGTGGACATAATGTTATGCCTGATCGGTGTATATACATTTTGTGCTTATTATTATGACTAATAATAATTATTATGATTATTAACATAATGGGGGGTGCTTGTTTGGATATATGATTTTTTTCGTATTAAGAATCTTTTCACATCTTTAAACACTTGCTACACATTGAATTTAATCATTCAATCTTCAAAGTTAAATCTTTGGTTTAAATGCTGAGCACAAGTTCCATGTATGTGTCATCATACTTGGCCACACTTCACTTCACTAACTCATCATCATAGCTGATCATCATTTAGTTCATCACCATCATGCATTTAAGTTCCTCCCTGTGCACTCTCAGTTGTTGGTCGATGTTTGCATGTTGTATGTGTTTACCCTTGTTTCACGCACGCATTGTTACACCTTCTGTCTGTTCCTGTGTTTATTGTATTATAATAATAACTTTGTATTGGATCCTGTGTACCTTCGTCTTCATCGGTCTTCATCTGCGTGGCAGATCAACGACCCAGAATGGATTATGCAGCCAAATTCGCTGTGTTCACTCATGAGAGCCTGGATTTCCTTGTTTTCACCAGCCACTACGATGACGAGACCATGAAGTCATTGTTCTGGATCAGGGCCAGTTATCATCACTTTGTAGACCTCCCAAACACCTCTAGAAATAGTGTGTCTACCCCCGGTTTGGAAATAGTGTGTCTAACACAGCCAGACCCAGAGCCTGTTTCACTACCTGTGACCATGGAGGAATTGTGTGAGCCCCCCGCAGACAGAGAACTACCATATGCCGTGATACATCAGCCAGAGCCTGAGGATAAGTGGACAGCACCCTCGCCATGAAAGAGGAGCCCCCCACTGAGTCTGACAGGGGTGTGAGCCTGCGACATCTGTGGCCGTGGGTATACTAGTGGAAATGAGACTGAGGATGGAGTACGGAGGATCGTCTCCCACCCTGAACTGTGATTTGTCTGTTTGTTTGGAATTTTCATTGCTGTTTCTAGACAGCAGAATGGACTGTTATTTGTCTGTTTGCTCAGAACCTTCATCGCTGTTTCTAGACAGTACAATGGACTGTTTAAACCGTGATTTATCGGTTTGCTCGGAACCTTCATCACTGTTTCTAAACAGCACCTGCATGGACAATGTATTATTACCTTCGACCCTGTCAAGTTTCCATCTGCCTCCGTCACCACCCTTCTCAGTCAGTCCTCCAGCCCCGCCTCTGCTTGAGGTTTTCAGCCCATTGCCATCTCCTGAAATGCCTCTTTGCCTTGGCTCCTTCGACCTTTCGATTCCACCGGGTTCCCTCAACCCATCGGTTCTCCCTTGGTCACTGCACCTTCGCCACGGACTTGTGAATTTTCTGCTATGCTTTGTTCCTCCACTCCTACAGCTGCAGCGGGCTTCTTCTGCCCCCTCCTTCCCTCTGTCCTCCATCACACTGACATCGCCTCAGTCCTCGAGCACTCTGGCTCCACCTCAGATGCTCGACGGCTCTCCGTTTGCATCTTAGGATCCATCGCCTCCTCCTCCATCGGTTGTCCCCCAGTCAGCCTCTATTACACTTTGGCTCCTCCCTCCCACGACTTTGCCATGGGCTGTCGTCTCTGGGCTCTGGGTCTGTGCCTTCAGTTCAGATGTCAACCATCATCACCACCGGGGTCTCGTCATCATGCGGATGTCACCTTTCCTTGGTCACCACCCATCACCATCCCTTCGCCATCTCCTGACGTCATCCCAGCACCATCTCCTGTCGCCATCCCTGCACCATCTCCTGTCGCCATTCCTACACCATCTCCACGCTCTCCTCCTAAGCCTCCTCCTTCTCCTCACCAAGCCAAGGGGTCAAGCCTTCTGGGAGGGAGCGTTCTGTCACATGCATTCGTGACAGAGAGAATTCTAATTGTTCCTATTTTTTACCCAAAATAGGATGGCGTGAGCATTACTGAGCGGAAAACACACGTCTGTTTCATTCATACTGGAAACCGGAGGGAACCCTCGCACAGAAAGTCAAAATATTCTCCACAGAACTTATGACATTCCAGAAAAACCTTAATGTGGACAAAGGCATCCAGCTTTCACTGTAGCTGAATAAAAACAAATAAACTCTTTGAATGATTAAAAAATAATAATAATAAACACATGACTGGGACAATATATGGTTTATTTGAGTTCTACAAGCCTTCTCGGGTATTTATAATAATAAAGTATATTTATAATGCAATGCTAATCAGCAGCCTTTATCACTGTATAGAATACTATTAAATGATATGCTGTCTGTCTTATTCTGTAATAAGAAACTACATCAGTTCACTAAAGGTAGTTATTTCAAACAATCGATTGACATTAGAAAGTGAGTTTGAAGTAAAAATATGTTATTAAATGATGTCTTTTGTTGGACAACAGGTTTATAAATACTTCCCATTACAACTTTGGGAAGATGTTTGGCGTGTGTTGCTTTATCAACACATTGCACATTAAAAGTTACTCATTGTGCTTTCAGAGATGGAGTAGCATTTACTACTGATGATGATGATGATGATGATGATGATGATGATGATGATGATGATGATGATGATGATGATGGCACAGCCATCTTCACTAATATGCTATGCATATATTTATTTAATTAAAAATCGAAAAAAGTCACAGCCTTTGCGATTCATAATCGCGCTGAGCCAGATTGTGATTTCGGTTTGATTTTAATGAATCGTGCAACCGTAGCGAACAGTTGGTTATTTAATAATCGTGACAGGACTAGAGCTTGCCATTACGTCTAACTAAACATAGAATGGAAAAACAACCACACATGCACACACAAACAAAGCAGCTTCCTGAAGACAAATAAGCTGATGACATTTAATGCGAGGGCCCTTTTAAAGACATGTCGGGCACCGAGTGATGTCAAATGACTGCCGTGGCCAATTAGATTGCTGTGATTTTGCAGATGCTTTAGACACCAATACCGCTGAAGCATTCCCATAGCATCAATAAAATGATGCAGCATTTAACTTTACTTTCCTTTTTTTTTTTTTTTTTTAAATGTATCAATGAAACCATCAGGATATTTTTAAGCTTAAATGTTTTCACATTTGTGTACACTCAACTTTCTGTGATCTTCTTAACTTCCAAAATCAGTTACAATGGACAAAAGTGTCTGCTAAATAGTCACTTCTCAAAGAAGTGCATTTTGAACATCTGGTAACTAATCTATTCAAAAGTATTATGTGAAACCAATATTTAACTGTACACCTTTGAATCCTTGAGGTCCAGGTTGCCCAATTTGCCCTTCAGTTCCAGGAACCCCTGCCATTCCAGGATTACCCTTTTCCCCTGGAAATCCCGGCACTCCTGGGAGACCTATGGCACCCTTAGGACCTGGAAGACCCTTGCCAGGTTCACCCTGTATATGATACCGATCAAAGTCAATGATGAAGTGACAATTTCTCACCTATTTATATATATTTTTTTAAACATTATACATCAAAATACATCAAAATCGAAATGGCATCCACCATCATACTTTTTGCCCCGGTGTCCCTGCACGACCAGGAAAGCCATCCTGACCTGGTTGACCAGGCTCTCCTGGAATTCCATTGGGACCTGGTATCCCAGAGTATCCTAGCAGAGGGAAATATAGATAGTTAGAAAACAATATAGATTCGATAATTTAAACATAATTTGACACCTATTTATGCAAAAGTAGAGTTAAGAGTTTAAAAGTTAAAGGTGCAGTGCTTTAGCACATTTATCCTTTAAACATAATTTGACTGTAACAGTCTGGCACTTGCAGGTTACCTTTTGGCCCCGGGGGCCCAGGAAATCCAATTCCTGGCAGCCCAGGGTCACCTTTGTTTCCTGGGAATCCTTGAACTCCACGTTCACCTGGAAGACCTCTATCACCTGAGTGACAGCATGAAAAATACGTCAACACAGCCAGCTCTGCATCACGCACTGAGTGCAGTCTTTAAGCAGTATGATACATTAGCATAACCTGAATTTACCTTGAAGACCAGGTCTGCCAGTCTCTCCACGAGGCCCTGGGGTACCCTGAGGTCCAGGTAAAGGTATTACTTTACCAGCATCACCTTTACTTCCTATAAAGATATTTGTGATTATGGTTATTTTAAAGAGCATAACACAAGTAGTGGATAAGAAAATGTATTACTCTAAATTAATGACCTGGAAATCCTGGCCTTCCTGGTGCACCAGGCAACCCTGAAGAGCCTTTTTCACCAGGTTCACCTGGCCGTCCTACACCTGGGATACCTGGGGGACCTCTCTCACCCGGAGAGCCGGTGATACCAGGATCTCCATCCAGGCCACGATCACCCTTAATACCAAATCTAGCCTAATCATAGAAACACGATTTATGAATCAAAATATATTTTATGGTTAAGAAAACATTGCAAAACAGACCTCAGTTGCACTGTGAATTAGATGCAAAAGTGTTTAAGTATATAAGTATTTTTTGTCAGATCTTTGTACTTACAGGCTCTCCCTTGGGTCCAGGTTGCCCTGGCCAGCCATCTTTTCCTGGGAGCCCATCAACACCTGGGAATCCTCTGTCTCCAGAAGTACCAGGTAAACCCTTATCTCCTTTCAACCCTGGAGCCACAAAGACATCACCAGGTTCACCCTGAGCGCCAGGGGCACCCATTAAACCTGGAGAGCCATCTTGACCCTAAAGTCCAAGGAAATGCAAGAACAAAGGTAAGATTTGTCCAGACAGGATCTAATGTGTTTACATTCACATTTAAAGTGGGCACAGAGCACTACCAAATTAATATGTATCCAATCCATTGTTTTTGGTGCCACAAAAATAGACTTTGACATGCTAAGTAAGAAAATTAAAATTGAGTACTGTCAGCGTTAACGCATTCTCTGTTTGTGATCAGATTTTAAGCCGTTAAACTCTGGAAAAGTTTTCAGTGATCCAGTAATCAAATTAATTTGAACAATCAGTCCAAAACAGCACTAATGTGCCAGGCTGAGATATCAGAGAATAGAGACTCACATTGATTTTTTAGTGAATTATTCATTCCAGTTTGTGCTCTGCTTTGAAACATGAGCTTTGTCATATTCTTTGATTGTTTCTGAAGAGGGCAATTTTGGTGACGTACAGGAGTAGTACAGTAAGCATGTGAGAGTTTGTTATATTGATGCACAAACAATAAATCATGTATGTGCGCTCTCGATCACTGATCGCACGCTGCATTCATGTACAGACACATTTCAGTACATTCGCGTTGTTTCCACACACACTCAGGAAGGATAATGTTTGATTTGTCATGTGTGCTTTGTTGTGTTTAGTAATCATAGATTTATGCAGTCAAGTCCAAGCAGTTGATTTAGGAGTTTTTTGGCATCTCCATGTGGTCCTGTTTTGTGAGAATCACCCTTCAATCTGATTGTTTACTTTGTTGGATATAGCAAATGATAACAAAATGAATGTGTTAAACAAGATAAACGGCATATGCTTAATTTCACGATAAGCGTGCGATTAATTGCAATTAATCACTCAACAAAAGTGTGTAACGCTTTAGATAACAGCCCGGAAAGTACTGCGTAAGTAAAACAAATTTACAGCTTAACTTTCAGTAATTATAGTGTAATTATAAAGTACGTATGTGTAGGTATAAGGGTAATATTTTGTGAATAAAGGGGTAACTACCAAGAAAATTAACCAATTATTTATACTGTAAGGATTTTTTAATTAAGGGGTAATTATCCATGTAGTTACAGGGTAAATGGTGCCTGTTATTCCATGTAGCTACAGGGTAAGTCTGCAGGCTTTAAAGGGGTGGTAAACCACGATTTCACTTTTCTAACTTTAGCTAGTGTGTAATGTTGCTGTTTGAGCATAAACAACATCTTCAAAGTTACAACGTTCAAAGTTTAAAGCAAAGGGAGATATTTGCTTTTAAAGAAATCGATTTCTAAGGACTACAGCAAACGGCCGCTAGGGACTACTACACATTCACCCAGGGTTTGCTGACATCACCAGGCCCAATATTTACATAAACCCCTCCTCCGAGAATATGAAATAAGGGGGGCCATTTTGTATCGCCGTGGGGAATAGTTGTTGTGGTATAGTTAGTAGGCTGGAGTGCTGTTGACAATGCCGACGAAACGCTGTTATTTTCATCCGGATTGCAGGTCCACTTTCTTCATCCTTCCTAGGGACGGGGGTGCGTTGCAGTGCGTTTAACATACAACGTCATATTCATGTGTGTAAGAGACATGAGGGGAACACGATCGCATTTGCATCGGATATATGCTGCCCATCATAAATCAAAGCACGAGACAGACAGGGGTCGGAGGAGAAGATCGGAAAATGTGACATAATGGACAATATTCATCTGTATTTGCAATACATGAGCCTTCAGCTGCACGAGACAGGCGGGCACGCGCGGCTACCGCGGCACATCTCGCAGAGGAAAGCTTCCACAATCTTCGCGAGTACGGGCTACAACCTGTAAGTGTGATTTATTTTTCGTCGATGTGTTTTCCTGTAATAGTTCGTGTTGTTAATTGTAGCCTACGTTGTAGCAAGGAAGTAAACATGACAGCGCTGTTTGGCTCTGCAAACCAGTTTGTTAAATGCTCATTCATACTTAACGTTATCCGACAAACCCCTAACGTTACAAACTGTTTAAAATCTCAACAGCGAACTTGGCATTAGTGTAAATTATTCTTTGATTAGAGCTTTTATGTATTGTTTATCTACAGGCATGCTAAACATGGTTCTGTGTTTGATTTGGCTACTATGTTTAGTGTCCGTTCTTGCGACAGATATTTGGCAAATCGTTCTAAAAATACAAAAGTAACAGTGCCATTCAGTAGTGATCACTATAGATCCGCAGTCTTTACTCTTGAGGACTGAACAGGTTCTGCTCGATCATCTTCACTAAAATTGTCTGGGTCTGATTCGGCTCTTGGTATGGTTTCATTGACGCCATTGTACACAAAGCTCAGGCTAGTAGCCTGAGGCTACCTGTAGAGGTAAGGGGCGTGACGCTTTCGAGAAATGTCACAGCACACTGGGCCAGCTAACCAATCAGAGCCCATTGCGTATTTTTGAGGGACTGGCTTCACAGAATCCGGAAACCATCAGACCGTTTTTACAAGGAGGGACAGAGCAGTGTAGAATAAAGGTAAAATATATGAAAAATACTGCATTTTTTTAAAAACGAAGCATGAACACATGTTACAGTGCCCCCCACAAACACAATCAAGCCTTCGAAAGAGTGTGCTTTACCACCCCTTTAAATTAAAGTGGTGTTTGTTCCCCTTTTGTTTCATTTAGTTACAGGGTAATAAAGGACAATAAAAACACAATCTGATATCGCTCTGAAACATTTATTTGAAAAAAAAACTTAATTCAAAACAGATTTACGACACCTCTTATTCATGTATTCATTTTTTAAAATAAACTTTTAATTTCAAACACTAACGTCCTGACAGAAAGAAGCATGTTTTGTCCCTTTTTTGTTTTGCTTTCTTGGCATAATGTTTTTTCTTCTTTTTCATTATTTCCACTGATGGATCTTAAGAAGGAATTATTTATTAAAAGAAAAAGTACACCCAGAAATGCTCTCATAATTTATCAATCGTTTTTCTTCCAACCAGCTGTTACCAGAGCGTGCATAAGTAAAGAACAACGTGAAGCTTCAAGCTTTCATGACGTTCTCGCATGAGTTTAATTTGAAATTCACGTGAGAACTGCCGTCTCTGTCTTCCTGTCTTGTTTGTTTCTCATTGCTATTATCATATATTATGTTATTGTTTGTATATGTCACGGTGGATGTGGCTGTTAGAATGTGCACGACTCAGGAACAAGCCTGCAGCACTCCTTGATTGTCCTTTTTGGAGTATTTTTGGGAGGAGATTAGAGCTTTAGCTTTAATTTCTACATTTCTATAACTGTTTATTTCACACCAACATAATGAATTGCTCTGCATCTGTGAGAGTGTGGGTGGGCTTTTGATAATCATGCCTCTACTTCCTGCTCTCTACTGCGCAGACTCAGCCCCAAGATGTCAGCGTTGTGTGTGGGCCTACAAAAGCTTCAACTCTGGTCAGTGGAAGTTAATGATGTCGCGTCGACCATATTTTTTTATGGTCTATGCTCAGGAAGTACATAAACAGTCCTTTAATAGCAGAATCAAACGAGGAGATACGTTGGAGAAAACTAGGAGTAAACAAAACAAACCACAATACCTATACCGTATTCAAACAACATCAACGCAAGAGAAAGAACAGACTGAAACTCAGGGCATTTATACACATGGCAAACAGAGAACTAATTAGACTAATTAACTACACACAGCTAAACAGAACTATAATGACGACGGTAACCAAGGAAACACAGGAGTGGCGGGAAAATTAACAAAGGAACATGTGACTGAATCAAAACACACAGAGAAGACCTAAAAAACAGACAGACATGTGACAGTATACTGTTGTGAGCATTGATTCAAATAATAAAATAAAATAAAAACTGACGGCATCCAACATCCGCGCACCCAGAGTTTCTCGGCACGCTTACGTCACGCCGCAAGTTACGTATTTTTCTTACAAACACTTTTCGTTTCACTTCAGAAGACATTGATTCATCCATTGGGATCGTATGGATTACCGTAGTTATTGCTGTATGTGCTGTTTGATGCTTCAACTTTTAGGAACCCAAATTAGTTTTCATTAGCAGAGATTATTTATTTTTCTGTGTTCACCTGAAGAAAGAAAGTCATATACATCTCGGATGGTATGAGGGTAAAAGACGAGTAAATGGTGAGGACATTTCTGGGTGTACTGTATTTTCTTTTACATAATACAGAATATGGGACATGGGATTCTTTAAGATTCATTCTTGTGGCAAGAACGAAAAAGAAGAGGAATAAGAGAAACGAGTAAGAAGTGTTGTAAATCTGTTTTGAAAGTTGTTTTTTTAAATAAAGGTTTCAGAGTGATATCAGATTGTGTATGTGTTGTTATTGTACCCTGTAACTACATGAAACAGGAGGGGAAAAAACACCACTTTTTCATTTACAGCCCGCAGATTTCACACTTACCCTGTAACTACACGGATAATTACCCCTTAATTAAAAAATACTTGCAGCATAAATAATTTGGGTTTTTTTTCCTGGTAGTTTCCCTTTATTCCCCAAATATTACATATTTCTCCCTTATACCTACACATACGTACTTTATAGTTACACTATAATTACTGAAAGTTACGCTGTAAATTTGTTTTACTTACACAGTACTTTATTTTATTATTTGAGTGCTGTAATCTAAAGCGTGTAACCCAAAAGTGAGATTAATCCAATTCAAATTTTTAATTCGATTGACAGCACTAGTTAAATAACAATAGAAAATGCACGTACAGGATTTCCAGCAGGCCCAGAATATCCTGGCACACCCTTCTCTCCTTTACCCCCTGCTGGTCCAGGAAAACCTAAAATGAAAACATCCAGCATGATGCATAATCTCAGAAATTGCAAACATAGCAAAACAAAGGCTTGCTGATTGCTTCTCACCTTGCTGACCCTTTGGCCCCTGAGGACCAGGCAAACCTGGGGGCCCGGAACTAGAGCACTCTGTGCATGTTTCGCCTTGATTACCTGAAAGAGTAGAAAAAACTCAGAACCAATTTTGAGGAAACCAAAACTACAGTGAACAAACGACTGAATTACTGCCTCACCTTTCTGTCCCACCTCTCCTTGCAACCCTGGAGCTCCCGGAGGGCCTGGAGATCCTTTTCCAATATTACAGTCTTCATCTAAAATAAACAAGATTCATGCCAATGACTTTTTGTAATGGAAAATCAAAGGAACCACACAATCATCTTTACATATTGTGTCTCATCACTATCAGCATCTTTATAGAATGACCACTTCATTTATTTCCATGAGGTTGTTGAGTTATGTTTATTATCACAGCATGACTAAAACAGTCCTTTGTGTTTAAGATGTTCTTACTGATCGGCCCTGGTGGTCCGGGTGGGCCGGGCTGTCCATCAGCTCCGTTTGGACCTTTAAGAGACACTCCATCAGCTCCTTTATCTCCCTTCTGGCCAATCTCTCCAGGAAGGCCAGGAGGTCCAGAAGGGCCCTCAATATATCTGCCTGCAGTCAACCATGGACACAAGGGAAAGGATCATCATTTCTGTGAACTATTGTACTAAATTATACTTACTGTAATGACTGAGACAAATCAGACACAAGTATTTGTTATATTTAACAAATAATCTTTAAAACCCCTCACCAACCACAAAATAAGGGCACTGTGCCTGTCACAACCCCCTCAAAATAATAGAACCAGGCCTCTGGTTCTATTAATAATTAATCTATAAATAATGCGAGTCAACTCTCACTCTATTGCTCTATGGAAACATAATTCCCATAAAAAGGACTCTTCCACATTCATTCATAGTAAACCTTCTATGAAGTAACATGCATATATCCAGAACACTGTGTGTTTGATTATTACTGTCCTGTGTAGTGTATTTGTTATTGGATACAATTTTATGCATGTGTGGCAGGATGAGTAAATTCCCTCCCACGTATTTATTGAGAGCCTATTAGTAACTCGATTCCTTCCTATATAAGAACTAAGTTTAACCTACCTGGGGATGCGTCATTGTTAGCTCCGCCCCCCGTGGCGCGGCCGCGCTGCCATTCAATGCTGAACTAGTGTTTTGTTTGCGACTCCGCGGTGGTGCGCAGGCTGTTATTACCCCCAGGTAGGTTGAGTTTCCATATTTGTTGTGGAACTCGTGGTGTTTGTGGTAACTCGCGTCTATTTTATTCCAGTTTGTTTCCTCTCAATGCATTCATATGCACAAGCTGCTGTGAAAAATTCTACAGCAATAGTACGTTCTATGCAGTGTTGTGATCACCTGGTACGTATAGATATTCATTTAACTTCATGTTACTCATTTGAGCTAACCAACTGATGTTTTTAGCAGGATGCTCGATTCCTTTGAGGGTGCTCCGTCTTAGTGGGAGTGCTGGGGAGATCGTTCCTGCATAAAGGCGCCATCAAGACGGCGCTGCTGTTCTGCTGTTATGCGTATGCGTGTTTTTATTTTCACGCTAAAGCCGTTTGATCTCTTTATCAGTACCGCTGTATGTGCCTGAGCTGTGCACGCGGTCTTGCTCGTCAGCCATTGATACTGGCTGCAGGTGTGTCAACTAGTTTGTTTTCTTTTCTTTGTTTGTTTGTGTATTGAGTTATTACGTTTTCAGTTTGTCTTTTGTCTTTGTTTTAGTTTGATTTTGTTTATTTTGTTACTTATACAGTTGTAATATTTTGCTTGCTTTTTGTTATCTACAAGTCAGTGCTCATTTGTGGTGAGTGTTTTACATCAACAATCATTTGGAAGTAATCGTATCATTTGTTTGGTGTCTTTTTATTATATTCAGTGCATTGGTGTGTATGTATATTGGTTGTCTCTTTTCTTCTTTTTTTGTTTATTTTAGGCTGATAGGCCCCGGATCGGGAGGCTAGCTTTTCCTGCCCTTCTGGTGGTGGTATTTCTCGCACAGAGTGGTTTGCTGTGTATAACTGCTTACACATCACTTGGAGTGTGTGTGGTGTGTATAGTGTGTGTGTGTATATGTCACCTTCCAGCTAGACCAACCCGTTACGGCTAAGCCTCAGCCGCTGTAATGTAATTTCTGTGTGTTGACAAACACTCTTATACCGACTTGAGTGAAGCTCTGCATTGCAGCAGTAACCGGAAAGTTATCTATTCATGTGACCTAATAAATTCATTTTTGTACCGATATCCACGTCTCTTTGCCTTCCATGGTAACGAACCTGTGCCCTATTTCCATTGGGTAGTTATTTCCCCTTTCTCTGAAAAGGGGTGGCGTAGTCAGCTTATTATTTAGCGTTACCACCAAGGAGTTGGTGTTTGTGATCTCCTTGCTCCCCACCGCCCCGCCACATTTGGCGTAGTCGGCAGGGTTCCGTGTTCGGCAGAGACGTGGGTACATGTGGTTGTATTGTTGTTTTTCCTTTTGATTGTTTTTTTTGTATGGAGTGTTGTAGGATGAGTAGCGGCAGAACAGCAGCGTGCGTCCCGTGAAATTGATTCCGAAACTTACTTCGGGTATATTTCCTCTTCTTGGTAAGGGGCTGAAGTAATGGGGCTGTAGGAATTAGGGGAAACAGTAGCTAAATTGAGGGCAGATGAGAGATTGCATCAGGAATGTCTGCCTGCATAATCTAGTTCCTGTGATGCGCTTCGTATTGAGCCTGGGCCTTCTACTACCACCTCTCAGTCAGGTAATGAGTGTGCTGCCCTGCCAGAAAGACTGGTTTTTGGGCTTCAAGACAGACGGTATTCCAAATTCAATGGCGGGGTTTGCTGTAGTAATGATGGGTGGGTTGAGGAGGTCCAGGCTTGTATGCATACCTGGCTATTTAGCTAGGGATTGCGACGGAAAAGTGTTCTCCCTCGTCCTGTTTCGTTGGCAGCTGGGGGTGTGCAGCCTGGCCCATCTGCATCATTGGGAAATTAGTCCCCGCCGTTAAGCCAAAGCGCGATTGGGTAAGTGACCGGCTACAGGTTTTTAACTAAAAAAAAAAAAAGGGAAAATGTATCCATGTCATACTCCCAGGTGGCATGAAGTCGTATATTGAATGAGTGACCAGTCTCTCGTGAGTCATGTTAGGCTGAGGTTGTCCATGTCATATTCCCAGGTGGCATGAAGTCGTGTATTGAATGAGTGACCAGTCTCTCGTGAGTCATGTTAGGCTGAGGTTGTCCATGTCATATTCCCAGGTGGCATGAAGTCGTATATTGAATGAGTGATCAGTCTCTCGTGAGTCATGTTAGGCTGAGGTTGTCCATGTCATATTCCCAGGTGGCATGAAGTCGTGTATTGAATGAGTGACCAGTCTCTCGTGAGTCATGTTAGGCTGAGGTTGTCCATGTCATATTCCCAGGTGGCATGAAGTCGTATATTGAATGAGTGATCAGTCTCTCGTGAGTCATGTTAGGCTGAGGTTGTCCATGTCATATTCCCAGGTGGCATGAAGTCGTGTATTGAATGAGTGACCAGTCTCTCGTGAGTCATGTTAGGCTGAGGTTGTCCATGTCATATTCCCAGGTGGCATGAAGTCGTATATTGAATGAGTGATCAGTCTCTCGTGAGTCATGTTAGGCTGAGGTTGTCCATGTCATATTCCCAGGTGGCATGAAGTCGTTTATTGAATGAGTGACCAGTCTCTCGTGAGTCATGTTAGGCTGAGGTTGTCCATGTCATATTCCCAGGTGACGAAGTCGAGTAGTTCCATCGTCGGGGCGACGATGCAAGAGCTAGCGGTAGATTGTGGCAGGATGAGTAAATTCCCTCCCACGTATTTATTGAGAGCCTATTAGTAACTCGATTCCTTCCTATATAAGAACTAAGTTTAACCTACCTGGGGATGCGTCATTGTTAGCTCCGCCCCCCGTGGCGCGGCCGCGCTGCCATTCAATGCTGAACTAGTGTTTTGTTTGCGACTCCGCGGTGGTGCGCAGGCTGTTATTACCCCCAGGTAGGTTGAGTTTCCATATTTGTTGTGGAACTCGTGGTGTTTGTGGTAACTCGCGTCTATTTTATTCCAGTTTGTTTCCTCTCAATGCATTCATATGCACAAGCTGCTGTGAAAAATTCTACAGCAATAGTACGTTCTATGCAGTGTTGTGATCACCTGGTACGTATAGATATTCATTTAACTTCATGTTACTCATTTGAGCTAACCAACTGATGTTTTTAGCAGGATGCTCGATTCCTTTGAGGGTGCTCCGTCTTAGTGGGAGTGCTGGGGAGATCGTTCCTGCATAAAGGCGCCATCAAGACGGCGCTGCTGTTCTGCTGTTATGCGTATGCGTGTTTTTATTTTCACGCTAAAGCCGTTTGATCTCTTTATCAGTACCGCTGTATGTGCCTGAGCTGTGCACGCGGTCTTGCTCGTCAGCCATTGATACTGGCTGCAGGTGTGTCAACTAGTTTGTTTTCTTTTCTTTGTTTGTTTGTGTATTGAGTTATTACGTTTTCAGTTTGTCTTTTGTCTTTGTTTTAGTTTGATTTTGTTTATTTTGTTACTTATACAGTTGTAATATTTTGCTTGCTTTTTGTTATCTACAAGTCAGTGCTCATTTGTGGTGAGTGTTTTACATCAACAATCATTTGGAAGTAATCGTATCATTTGTTTGGTGTCTTTTTATTATATTCAGTGCATTGGTGTGTATGTATATTGGTTGTCTCTTTTCTTCTTTTTTTGTTTATTTTAGGCTGATAGGCCCCGGATCGGGAGGCTAGCTTTTCCTGCCCTTCTGGTGGTGGTATTTCTCGCACAGAGTGGTTTGCTGTGTATAACTGCTTACACATCACTTGGAGTGTGTGTGGTGTGTATAGTGTGTGTGTGTATATGTCACCTTCCAGCTAGACCAACCCGTTACGGCTAAGCCTCAGCCGCTGTAATGTAATTTCTGTGTGTTGACAAACACTCTTATACCGACTTGAGTGAAGCTCTGCATTGCAGCAGTAACCGGAAAGTTATCTATTCATGTGACCTAATAAATTCATTTTTGTACCGATATCCACGTCTCTTTGCCTTCCATGGTAACGAACCTGTGCCCTATTTCCATTGGGTAGTTATTTCCCCTTTCTCTGAAAAGGGGTGGCGTAGTCAGCTTATTATTTAGCGTTACCACCAAGGAGTTGGTGTTTGTGATCTCCTTGCTCCCCACCGCCCCGCCACACATGCTTTATGAGATAACTACTAGTTAATGTAACCTATACACCCTTATCGTGTCACCTATCAAATTAATGCTCATTTAACAACTCACACTTCATAGAATGCAGTGTGTCCGTTATATTAATCAGAGTATAAATGGACTCTGCCAGACCAATTCTAACCATGTTCCAAACAAAGGGCCATAAAACCTTCCAACAGCAGAATTTTCCCGCTTGGAAAGTGCACCTTCCCCATTGGTCAAGTCAAAAACTCAAGAGGTGTGACTTCAGTGGAACTTAAAAGCCAACACAAAGTTCCCTCTCTCTTCCTTCTTCTCCTGGCTGCAGTGCGCTTGGGACCGGACACAGGCCTCGACACATCAAGACATGTGCAACTTCCTCGACCATAACGGAGTCAAACTAACAGTGCAAGTTTGTCATCATTTCTTCATTCAACGTGGAAATAATCGATTGCAACTTCAACACCATCAGACTTTCTCCTGAGACTGTTCGGGCGCTCGTTCCACAGCTAAGGCAATGCAAGTATGGTTTAGTAAGCTGTGAACACCTTCGTTAACAAAGGCTTTAAAAAAAAACTGATAGTTCTTTTCAGATGGTTAAATTACTCTTTTCATAGCTTCATTGCCCTGTTTTGCTTGATCATTCACGATCAATTTTCCATTTCCCATGTATGTGTTATTTGTGTGTATGTCTTTCTTTAGTAAGGGATAATGCACGGATAGCTGTGCATTAAACTATTTTAATGCACGACGTGGAGGCAAATAACCACCCGACGCAAAGCAAAGTGCATTACCATAGTTGGTAACACTTTATAATAACTGCACGCTATGAATCATTAGTTAAGCATTAGTATATAGTTAAATTCATCATTTATAAAGTATTAATAGACATTAATAAGCAGTTTATAAATACAGCTACAAATGCTTTATTCTTGATTTATAAGCATATCTATAATGTGTTTAATAATTGTATTTTTATACTTTTATAATGATACATTTATCATTTCTAAATGATTTATTACATTATTTACAAACCAGTTAATTAGAAGTTGTCAGTGGTCCATAAGATCATTTAGAAAGTGTAAGTAAATTATTAATAAACTATTTGAATGTACATTTATACATCTTATTATTTACATATGTATACATATTTTACATATCTATTTATAGACATATAGTAATAGTTACTCAGTGTGTTAATAAATGCTTTATTAACATGTATTCCTACTGTAATTCATGATTTATTCAGGTAGTTTTGTGAGCTCATCTAAAGTGAGGACTATTTATGCCTCGTAAAGCTTTTACAAAGGAGATTCAAAGGCTCAGTTATCTTCTGCACGGCTGTTCTCGAATGTTTTAAAGTTAGTACTGAGGTAGTTTTGACATTACAAAATATTGTATTATAATTGTTTTATACAAATTTTATTTGTTGTATTTTGGCACTCCTGTAATCCAGTGTTGGCACAATTTTTTATTCAGCAATGTTTACACTTTACAGAAATGTATTTTTATATCAGATTGCAGGGGCTTAGTTTCATTTTACTGCACAGTTATGTTTTCTGGAGGTGTACAGGAATGTTAATTTTCTATGACATTTTTAATCAGATTATATCAGTTGTATAGTTTCATTTTTTGCATCTTGAAATAAATATTTATATGTTCTTTATCACTCTGTGTTGTGTTTGTTTCCTTTTTCTGTCTAGAAAATATCCTTTAATAGATGAGCCTTTAAATCTCCTTTGTAAAAGCTTTACGAGGCATAAATAGTCCTCACTTTAGATGAGCTCACAGAAATAGTTCACTGACAACTACTAAATTTTTTATAACTACCTGAATTAATCATGAATTACAGTAGGAATACATGTTAATAAAGCATTTATTAACACACTGAGTAGCTGAGTATAGTATTTCTATATGTCTAAATAGTAAGATAATAAGATATAAATGTACATTTAAATTAAATACAATTATTAAACACATTATAGATATGCTTATAAATCAAGAATAAAGGATTTATAGCAGTATTTATAAACTGCTTATTAATATCTATTAATGTTTTATGAATGATTAATTAACTATGTACTAATGCTGAACTAATGCTTCATAGCGTGCAGTTATAAAGTGTTACCAAATCGGGTAATGCACAGCTAGCCGTGGATTATCCCACTTAGACCATGGTTATTTGCCAACATTGAAAACGATACTCGGTTACTTAACGTAACCTCGGTTCTCTCTAGAAGAGGGAACGAGTATTGCGTAAGTTCCTTACGCTACGGGAAAGTATTCTTTCTTCGAGATTTCTGAAAAACCCAAAATTATCCTTAATTTTGTAACATTGTCAACGCAGTGCGGCAGCCTGGCAGACCATAGCAGGCTATTCCAGCGTGCTATTGGCTGCTCTGCTGGCAACTGCAGCAGCCTATCGGTGAGCCCGCGTGACGTGGCGACCAATGAGGGCGCTTCGCGCCCACCTGGCTTCATTTGCCTACAGGTGGGGCGTGGCCACGTGTATATAAGCAGGGCTCACGGGCTGCATATTCGGTTTTCGTAGTTCTGAAGCGTAAAAGCCCGCGGGGCGCACGGCAAGGAACGCAATACTCGTTCCCTCTTCTAGAGAGAACCGAGGTTACGTTAAGTAACCGAGTATCGTTCTCTTACGAGAGGTTCTCTCGTATTGCGTAAGTTCCTTACGCTACGGGAACATATTGTCAACGCCGTGCGCGCCTCGCATACAGCATATGTATCCCAGGGAACCGGGGACCATAACACTGCTCGGGCAGGGTGGCCGGTAAGGAAAACGGGCCACCACATATACAGACACTTCATTCGAACTGACGGGTGGTTACGACGGGTGGTTACAACACCCTGTCCCATGAATGAGGGAACGGCACCTGCCGGTCTCCTTCAAATTCACCACACCTTGTCTCATGAATGAGGGAGCGGCAACGCCGGTCGCCTTCAAATTCACAATATCTTGTTATATGAGTGAGGTAACGGCACCGCCGGTCACCTTCAAACTCACAACAGCTCGTCTCGTAAATGAGGGAACGGCACCGCCGGTCTCCTTCAAATTCACAATGAGCCTAGTACCGAACTTACTACCAGTATGTGAGCTATGTCTGCGCAGAACCACTGGGCAGAACCAACAGCCCTATTGAACTGATAACACTTTCGCCTGTAAGGCAGGAACTTCCAGATTGTAAAATCTCACGAACGTAGACGGGGAGGCCCAGCCTGCCGCCATACAGATATCGTGGATGGAAATCCCTCTGGCCCAAGCCCACGAAGAGGCCATGCCTCTGGTGGAGTGTGCTCTGACACCTAGCGGGCACTGCAGGTGTTTGGAAGCGTATGCAGCTGCAATCGCGTCCACTATCCACCTGGACAGGGTCTGTTTCGAGGAGGCGAGACCTTTAGTGCGCCCGCCAAACGAAACAAATAGCTGCTCAGAACGCCTGAAGGCGGCGGAGCGTGTGACATAAACCCTCAATGCCCTGACAGGGCAGAGGAAATTGCCACCGTCCCCCTCATCGGATGCTGGCAGAGCCGAGAGGGAGATAATCTGCGCCCTGAAGGGAGTGCCGATCGCTTTGGGGACATAACCATGCCTCGGTCTGAGAATGACCTTAGAGTCATTAGGACCGAACTCCATACACGTCGGGCTCACTGAGAGCGCGTGTAGATCCCCCACGCGTTTCACTGAAGCCAGAGCTATCAGAAACGCGGTTTTTAGCGAAAGGAACCTTGGTTCCACAGTCTCGAGCGGTTCAAAGGGATGAGCCTTCAGGGCCTCTAGGACCAAGGCCAGATCCCATATAGGAACCGACGGGGGCCGCGGGGGATTCATCCGTCTGGCTCCTCTGAGGAAACGGATGATGAGCTCGTTCCTTCCTAGCGTGCTACCTAGCGTCGTCTGAGCGAACGCTGCTATAGCCGCCACATACACTTTGAGCGTGGAAGGGGACCTGCCCCGTTCCAAAAGCTCTTGGAGGAAGGAGAGCACCCGCTGGACCCCACATTGCTGTGGGTCCAATCCCTTGGAAACACACCACTCGGTGAACACCGACCACTTAGAACTATATAACCGCCTCGTCGAGGGGGCTCTAGAGTGTGAAATCGTGTTCATAACCCCTTCGGGCAGGTCAACGGGTATCCGTTGGTCACCCATACATGCAGAGACCATCGCTCTGGATGGGGATGCCAAACTGACCCTCCTGCTTGAGAGAGAAGGTCTGCTCTCAGCGGAACTGGCCAGGGGGGTGAGTGCGACAGCTTCACCAGCTCTGGGTACCAAATCTGGTTCTCCCAGCGCGGTGCTATAAGGAGCACCGGACGGCGCGTTTCCCTGATTTTCGCTATGACCTGGGGCAATAGGGAGATCGGCGGGAAAGCATACAGCGGGAGGCTGGGCCAAGTTTGGGACAGCGCATCCTCGCTTTTGGACAGAAACGTCGGGCAGCGGGCGTTCTCTTTTGTTGCAAAGAGGTCGAGCTCCGCTCTGCCGAACAGGCGCCATACCAGCTGGACTGTCTGGGGGTGCAGGGACCATTCTCCTGGGAGAATGAGGCCCCTGGACAGCTTGTCCGGGCCCACATTGAGGTGGCCCGGCACGTGCGCAGCTCTCAGCGAGCGCAGCGAGCTGTGTGCCCACACGAGCAGGCGTTCTGTCAGATTGCCCAGACCTCTGGACCTGACACCGCCCTGCCGGTTCACGTAGGACACCACTGTGGTGTTGTCCGACCGGACTAACACATGGTGTCCTCGTATAAGCGGGAGAAACTGCCTGAGCGCGTTCTCTACCGCTATCATCTCCAAACAGTGTAGGAGTTTTTCCTCGCTCGACCAAAGGCCCGAGGCTGATCTGCCCTCGAAAACGGCGCCCCAACCCGTGGTGGAGGCGTCCGTCGAGATGACCTTGCGGTGTGAGATGGCTCCCATCGTCACTCCCCTCTGGTACCAGTCGGCTACTAACCAGGGCTCTAGGGCTGACACGCAGCCCTGAGTCACTCTGATCCTGAAGCCACCGGACGCCCAGGCTCTGTGAGGCACTCGGGCGTTTAACCAGCATTGCAGCGGGCGCATGCGCATTAAGCCCAGCTGGAGCACAGCCGCAGCTGAGGCCATACGTCCCAGCATCCTCTGAAAAAGCTTTAGAGGTGCGATTTTGCCCGGCCGGAAGTACGCAGCCATGCGCCGAACTTGGCGCGCACGATGGGGTGACAGGCGGGCTGACATTGCCACAGTGTCCAGATTCAAACCCAGGAATGAGGTTGATTGCGTGGGCACTAATGAGCTCTTGGTCCAATTGACCATGAGCCCTAGGCTGTCCAGATGGCTGAGCAGCATTGCCCTGTGGGCGAGGAGCTCGGCCTCCGACTGCGCCAGGATGAGCCAATCGTCCAGATAGTTCAATACTCGCATCCCTCGATTTCTCAGAGGAGCGAGGGCCGCGTCCATGCACTTCGTAAATGTACGGGGTGCTAGTGACAGGCCGAACGGAAGGACGGTGTATTGATAAGCCTGGCCGTCGAAGGCGAATCGTAAGAATGGCCTGTGACGCGGCGTTATCTTGATTTGAAAATATGCATCTTTCAAATCTAGGGAGATTAGCCAGTCTCTCGGGCGAATATGCGCGAGGATCTGCTTGGTCGTGAGCATCTTGAACGATCTTTTCATAAGAGCTTTGTTCAGACGCCTCAGATCCAGAATCGGTCTGAGCGACCCATCCCTTTTTGGCACGAGAAAATACCGGCTGTAAAAGCCTGACTTGCTCATAGAATGGGGAACCGGTTCTATAGCCCCTTTGCACAGCAGCGTGGCTATTTCTGCTCGAAGTAGATGTGCTACTTCCTCGCTCACTCTCGTCTCTGTACGCGCACAGAAGCGCGGAGGGCGGCGAGCGAACTGCAGAGTGTAGCCGTGCTTCACTGTTTTCAGCACCCATTCTGATACACCTGGAATGGCTTCCCACGCTCTTGCGTGCGCCACACGGGATAGAACGGCCTCCGGGCTCGAAACGCCGCGCTTCGCGGGTTTGACGGCCTGTATAGGAGGGGCGGGCGCAGTGCGCGCGCTCTCTGTGCTGTGGGCCAGCCGATCGCTCGCGATGGCTGGCCGCCCTACACACTGCATCTCTGCCGCTTCGAGCGGGGAGTGGCTTGTGTGCGGCCCTACACTCATCGCTCCGGCCACCCTGGGCGGGAAACAAATGGTGTGTGGCGCGGCGCGTGGCGCCTGAGGCATAATGTTCGCGAAAATGTGTGAGCGCGTTTGAGCGGGCACAACTCTTACGCGTGGAACATGACCGGTTAAGAGTGGCTGTGTGACAGCGCGTGTGGTGGTTAGTCGTGGACGCAAACAAGCGGACACGTGACCTAACTCTAGCACTCGAGCGGCCGGTGGCCGCTTTATGTGAGTGGGGGACACAGGGTTTATAGTGCTTGTGTGCAGGGGTGAACACAGAAAAGTGGGCACATTTACTGCATTTGAAACACATACGGCGTGAGCCGTGCAACCAGAAATAATGCAACTTTTGTGATTCCTCTGGTTCGCCGTAAAAACGGCGGTTATTGACAGGCGAGAAGGCATTTTTGCCGGCTCGTTGGCTGCGTGAAATCCATCTGCAGCAGCCACAGTGGCGGGGGCTGACAGGAAAGAGAGTTTTGACGGTGGTCCGGCCGCGGCGGGACTTAACCGTCGTTTCTTGCCTCTGGCTAGGAGGACTTTGGAGGCTCGGGCTTCAGCGCGATCCTAGGCCGGGGGCCCCGAGGTGGAGGCGGCTTACCACGGCTGGAAGAGCGCGATCTGGGGCGGCCGCTCGGTCTTCGCTGAGACGAAGGGGGCCGCGCTGGGCGCTGCGCGGAGCTCGTTGCTGGCTGGTCACGAGGACGGCGAGCAGCGGAGCTATTGCTAGCGCCGGGGCGTCGAGGCAGGAAAAGGTTCATGGCCTGCGTCGTTTTCTGCACTTCGGAGAAACGGTCGACGATCCCCTTGACCGCTGGTCCAAAGAGCCCAGACGGGGAGAGCGGGGCATTTAGGAAGGCCGCGCGCTCTGTTTCTCGCATGTCCGCGAGCGTGAGCCAGAGGTGGCGCTCAGCTACCGTGAGGGAGGCCATAGAGCGTCCGAGGGCCTGTGCTGCGGTCTTGGTGGCGCGAAGGGAGAGATCCGTCGCGCTTCGCAAATCCGTGATTAACTCAGCGTCACAGCATTTCTCGTCCAGGTCGCGGAGGAGATTAGCTTGGAGGATTTGCAGCACGGCCATAGAGTGCAGAGCGGACGCAGCTTGACCGGAGGCAGCGAAAGCGCGGCCGATCAGCGATGACGTCACTCTGCAGGCCTTAGACGGGAGGGCAGCCTTTGAGCGCCAACCAGAAGGCGGGCAAAGGTGCGCTGCGACCGCCTCTTCCACCGGAGGGATAGCGTTGTAGCCTTTCTCGGCCGCGCCGTCGACTTGTGAGAGCGTCGAAGAAGCCTGAGACGAGACCCTCGCGGAGAATGGCGCGTTCCAGGACTTTGCGAGCTCCTCGTGAAGCTCCGGCAGAAAGGGTGCAGTCCTGGAGGTGGGCGCACGGCGGCGACTGTTTAGGAAGCATCCGTCAAGTCGGTTCGGCGCTGCCACCTTGGGCGGGGCCCATTCGAGGCCTAGCTGCTCGACGGCCCGGGTGAGAAGGCGCAAAAGTTCGGCGTCCTCACCCGCTCGAGAGCGTCCGGAGCCCCGGACTGAAGAGGACGCGGAAGACCAGTCCTCGCTGTCGGAAGCCATGATGGAGCAGCTGTCGGCGCGTTCCGCGGCCGCATCCGCCTCATCCCCGGAGGCGGCAACAGAAATGGCGGCCTGGGGTGGGGGCGGGGAAGGCGAGAGTGAAGCGGGCGGGAAAGGTTCCGGCGAGCTTCTCTCGGCGAACTCCGGAATCCGCTGCGAGCGGCGCTTCTTTCTGCGCGGCGTGGCAGGGACTGGAGGAATATCATCATCGAACAGGACGAGTCGAGCCCGCAGGGTCGACATCGTCAGTTCTTCGCACTCTTGGCATCCGCCGGCGAGGAGTGCGGCAGCGGCGTGATCACGGCCCAGGCAGAGAGCGCAGATCACGTGGCGGTCCCCGGAGCTGAGCTGCGCGTGACACGAGCCGCAGGTGGAACGAGACATTTGTATCAACGCTCGGCTCTTTTTGTGAAAAAGTGTGACGCAGCGGCGACAACACTTTTGAGCGTAAAGGATATGGGCTGCCGGATAGCAGAGCAGGCACGGATGGCTGAAGGTGGCGCGATGCTGCCGGCTTCCTCAGGCGCTGTCCTCTGCTTGCTTGTCTGCGCGGTCACGGCGGCGGGTTCCAGATCCAGCGATGCGAAGGGCTTCGCTGAAGAAAAGAAAATCGAATATGCAGCCCGTGAGCCCTGCTTATATACACGTGGCCACGCCCCACCTGTAGGCAAATGAAGCCAGGTGGGCGCGAAGCGCCCTCATTGGTCGCCACGTCACGCGGGCTCACCGATAGGCTGCTGCAGTTGCCAGCAGAGCAGCCAATAGCACGCTGGAATAGCCTGCTATGGTCTGCCAGGCTGCCGCACTGCGTTGACAATGTTACAAAATTAAGGATAATTTTGGGTTTTTCAGAAATCTCGAAGAAAGAATACTTTCCCGTAGCGTAAGGAACTTACGCAATACGAGAGAACCTCTCGTAAGAGAACTTAAAACTGTTATTGATTTAGTGAAAGATTTGAAAGGTAAAACTGACAGTTATTTTGGTCAGTTATGACCATAGACAGTAAAAAAATATGGACGTAGTGTCCGTGACGTCACCCATAGGATTCTGATCGGCAGTTTTGAAGCGCAAAGTATGGACTAGATGGCTGTTGCCATCTTGGCAGCGCATCACTCCCGGATAACAGAAAATGGGCAAAAAGGCGGGACATGGGCAGAGAGCTGAGGTGACGCGATGACTAACAGACAGCAGATAAATGGCTATCCACCTGTCACTCGAAGTGGCCACACCCTTAATTATGCAGAACTTCAATGCTTTATATAATGTAAACGAATGAGTTATAAAAAAATTCACCCCCCTCACAGTTGTCATGAAGGGCAAAATTAGCCGTAAAGACCAAAACCACAATTTGTACCAGGCTGTAAACATGTTTTAATCTGCTGTAAAGTTGGGCATTTTAACACAGGGCTCAATGAGATTCTGCTCCCTTCTGGAGCCTGCCCCTAGCGGCCAGTCGATGAATTATGTCACTTCCGTATTGGCTTCAAGAGAAACTGCGGGAGGTTGCCGCTTGGTTATGACTCATGAGATCTAGCATTCTGCCCGCTTTGAATCAGACACAGCGCGTAAGATTACATTTATTTGAATGAATTATCGATCGAAAGACAAAGAGAGAGAGTGCTAGAGATTCGTATCTGCGTCTGTTCAGCATCTCTCTTAACAACATTTATTATTTAAAAATAGTGATGTAACCCTCTCGTTGCTGAGAAATATAGTGTAGTGATCCAGTAGCTTAGCTATTTTATGACTAAAAGTCACGGGTCAGTGTTGATAAGTTTATGTGCTCCTGAATGCTTGTGTGTATTCGCAGTGCTCTCTGTGTGTGAGGGACGTAGGCCTATATACAGCGCATTGATAGAATGGCAATTCAACTGGTACTTGGAACTACCTGTGCATTAAATGGTTTTATTGCACACCTCCCAGCCAATCAGAATTGAGGATTCAGACAGACCATGGAATAAGATTAATTGTGTTCGTGGTTTAGTTAATAAAACTTTGTGTACAATACATATGAGTTCCCTGACTCTGATTCTGCATGCAGATTAATGTCACATAAACGATTCCTGATCTTGCTACATGCTCTGACTAGTACTGCATAGTTAGTAAGTGTAAGTTATATCCCTTACCCCGGAAATTAACATGAATATTAGTTCAACTACATCAAGATAATCCAATTAACTGATCCAAATATTTATAATGAATTAGGCTATAACAAGTGTTTCCCTTTGAGCTAATTTGCTACATAACCTAATTATATCTAACACTTTATCAAAGTGTGCTTCTCTCACCTGGGGGACCAGGATTTCCGCGCTCTCCCGGATAACCTGATGAATGAAAAAAAACAGATGAACAGATAAAAAGACTGTACAATTTGACAGGGCAACCGTATAAGGACAAAACATCATGCAGACATCACCTGTCTCTCCTTCTGCTCCGGGAAGGCCAGGAGGACCAGGAGGGCCAGGACGACCAAAACCCTGTAAGATAATTCATTAGTAACTACCCTTCCATAACACTGCTCTAAGTAAATTAGGTGTGGAAGTAGTGTGTGATTTTGTTAGTCTTCGGTGCATTTTTGAGTTTTTAGTATCTGGGTAACCACTTACATGTCCTGGTGGTCCTCTTTCTCCTTTGTCACCCTAACATGAACAAAAGTCATAATTTAAATAAATAAAACGTAAAAAGTGATAATGCATTTTATGTCTAGAGTTACAGCATGGCCCTCGAAGATAGGATTTCATACCTTCCAGCCATCAACCCCAGGAGAACCAGGAAAGCCGTTTTCCCCCTATCACAAACAAAGGGATTCAAAAAGAACCTCATTCAATGTGATTTAAGTATTTGAAATAAGAGAGTACAATTAACCAATATCAAATCTGAAATAACAGCTGGCAACAGGTAACTGCGCTGCTGATGAGATCGTATGTCATTGCCCAAGATCACCATACCTTTTCTCCACTCTGTCCATCTTTGCCTGGTTTTCCCTTGAAAATATAAAATGAAGCTCAGATTTCACATAGTAAATAAAACACTCTCCTATGATGAAATAGTATGTCAACAATCATTATTAATACAAAACAAGATGGAGGAACCATGTACTTTATGGTTTAAATGAATACAATTATTCAAAATTGATTATTGTGACTCTGTACAGATGGTCAGATGTTCTTGCTTAAATGCTTTTTGGATCATTCTCAAATCATGCTTGAGAAAGGGATCATCAGGTTTTACACAAACGTTTCAAATTCATGTAGCTCAAGTGCTGCTGTCATTTAAGCAAAAGAGAGACAAACTACATTCGACATTCTCAAATTATATTTTTACTCAACATGTTATGCTGATAATATCATTTATAATTATAAAAAACAGTATTGAATTATTAAAGCACAAGATAACTTTTTTTTTTTTTTACTTTTTAAGGTCACTTACTATTGGTCCTGGTGGACCTTGTTCACCTTTGATTCCAGTTTGATATGGTGCACAAAAACCCTTGGTGCAGAGGGAAAAGGCAAAATGTTTATTACCATTCCTTAAAACTTATAAATTCAAAGATTCAAACAACATCACAAGGTTGAGTTTTGTTTTACAGGTATAATATGCAAATATATACAAATTATGTAATATAATTATGAAACTGCATAATATTATAATATTAATATATAAAATATACATACATATATTTATAATACTAAAATTGATTTTGTACAATACAGTTGTATTTGTTTATAGAGTTACACAATTGTGTGCTGCCACTTACTCTTTCTCCTTTCTCTCCTTTATACCCTATTTCACCCTGGAAAACATGCAAGGCAAAAGGAAAGCTTAGCAGTGTAACTTAGACAAAAGACATGTAGCCCCCAAATATTTGGACACCTAAGCAAAACAAAAATGACTATACATTTCACAGGGGATTTGATGATATCATACCGTCGGTCCAGGAATATAAATTGTTGTGCCAAGACCTTCAAATTCATGTCTCCCTGGTGGACCGGGGGGACCGGTTAAACCTCGGTCTCCCTGAAAAGAGAAACAGGGACGATCATGATAATGAGTGAGACTAAACCAGGAAAGATGCTGATCAGCTTTGATAATGCAATAGGTTGGGGCCTCATCTGGCAAATAGGGTACAGAGTTTGACAGAGTTTATGGTTGTTTGTATTAAATTGCCAGCTTCAAGCCATGTTCAATAGTAAGAAGCACACAAATAATAATATCTTCTAAGGCAGATAGAATTTGTTACAACCTATGAAGCACATGCTGCAAGTGCCACTAAAGGTCATTAAAATGCATGTCAGGTGCTTTATGAGCCAACAATTCCCCAGAACTCACCTTATCTCCTTTCTCACCAAGAAATGTTAGCTTGTCACCCTGCAACAAGAATGGGTAAGACAGCCTCAGTCATTTCACAAACTCTAGACTCAAACATTATCATCCATGCAAAAGATTTCAGATGAGAAGAAAAGTTACCGGCTCTCCCTTTTGACCAGATTCACCAGGCCTTCCCTTCAAAGAAACATGGAATGGTGTGAGATTCAGGTGAGAGTTCACTGGTGTCGGTTACAGTAATTGTGTTATTGTCTTTCATTTGTTTTAGAGATTTTAACTTTAGACTCACAGGAGGTCCAATTGGTCCAGGTGGGCCATATGGCCCTTGTTGTCCAGGATTTCCTTTTTGCCCCTAATAAATTAAAAGAGAATCAGATAAATTATGAAACATGTTAAAGCATACAACAAGCAAGAATATATGACTGGTAAATGCACATTTTCTACATGAACTCAAAAAGGGGCATTTCAATAGAAAATACTTACTGGTGAACCGGGAGGTCCTGGCAAGCCCCTGTCACCTTTTTGAGGAATGGGTACTCCAATAACACCACCTGGATCTCCCTATGAGAATGAAAAATGAGTGCATCAAGACCCACGCCAATAACTAATGAACTACAGTATACTGCTTGACAGAAGAATTGTTTATTAAAAATTTACTGAACAGTGCTATCATATGGCGATTCCCACCATTTTATAAAAGCAACTAGGCACTCGAGGCTGTGCGTAATAATGATTGTACCATGGTTAGGGTTGCTTTAGGCAGTCTTCCTGCGTTATGTTGTGCTTAAAGGGTAAGATTACAGATTTTCAACTAGCTTTATATAGTTACAATGTCAGTAGTAATATATATATATATATATATATATATATATATATATATATATATATATATATATATATATATATATATATATATATATATATATATATATATATATATATATATATATATATATATATATATATATATATATATATAATACTCTTTCTCTGTGCTATCTGCACCTATATATCCCAGTTTATTTGTCAGCAAAAGTCCATCCTGGGCTTTTGTTAAAACTACAGATAGAACTTCTGCATTTTTGTATTCCCACACAGGGACAGTCTGTTTGACAAAGGGGCAGTGCCAAAATTAAAAAGTGCATTATGGGTATGTTGAGGTGTTGAGGTTTTTGGGCAAAGGGAACTGTTTTCTCTAAGCAATACCAATTTCTTGTCACCTGTGAATTACCCCCTTTAAGAACAAATCTCTGTACCATATGACCTTATTGCTTTATTATGTAGAACTAAGTTAGAATGGGTTCCATACCTTTGCTCCATCCAAACCTGGAATACCCTGAGGAAGATTCAGAAAGATATTTGTTATGTCAGGAATCTGTTGTTGGACTGGATTGACATCATACAATGAGTTAAAACACATAATACAAGATGTACATTTGTGGCACAGTATATTAAGCGCTGATATAAATTTGACATATATGACATGACATAAAAACTACTCATACTGGTGGTCCCTGCAGTCCTGTAAGACCTGGAATTCCGTCAAAACCACGCTCCCCCTGCAAAACACATAATAAATCCTCTATTTAATCACACTAAGGTCTTCAATGAGATTAATTGAAGACACTGTGATGGCTCATCCCAATTGACTTTACATAAAAAAAACACAACAAACATTTTGTACCTTTGTTCCATTGCAGCCTGGAATTCCTTGAGGTCCAGGTGCACCTTCTAGACCTGGAAAACCCTGTAGAATATAATTTTTTTTTTTTTCCCAAATTCACGATATTCATTCATGATAATCAATTTTCTCCAAAAGACTCTCAGTTCAACTTACTGGAATACCTGGACGTCCTGGGAAACCTGCCACACCAGATGGGCCCTACAAAAGAAACATTTATATGGTATAATACTGTAAAAGTACATTTTGCAGTGCTGCTATTATGTAACATTAACTCACTTTTTTTTTTTTTTTTTTTATCAGTCTTACAAAAATGATGACTATATTTTTATAAGATATGTGCACTTACTCTGCTTCCTTTCATTCCTGGAGTTCCTGGCTCCCCTGTATCTCCCTGGAAGAAAACATTAAAAAAGAACACTGCAAATTTTTAATTGTGTATAGTTATATTATTTTTGATAATATATATATAAAGTGTTGGTTGCCATTTTAAAAACCTAGGGTGACTTTATTGTGCTTTTCAAAAATGAGGACACTATTACTTTTTAATGGTAAAAAATAAAATGACTAACACTTGTTAATGTGTTAATCATTAATCCGGGTATAAATATACTATTACATATTAATTAATTATATATTAATATATTATCAATATATTCAGAAATTAACATTAACTTATAAATGTATAAAATAATCATTGTTCTTTGTTAGTTCATTAACAATGATTCATAATGCATTAACTAATATTAATGAGCCTTGTTATAAAGTGTTTCATTTAGCTTGTAAACTCCTTTGGCTAAGGTTTTGTGCTTTGCTGTAATGTGTGCTTCTAAATGGTTTGCACCTTTATTTGCCACTGACACACTTTGCAGGTGAACAGGATAAGGCCAAGGGATTTTTTGCGAAATTACATTTCATATGGGTACGTAGATGGAGTTAGCCATTCTGCTGTACTTTTTAGGCATTTAAATGGTTAATTCACCCAAAAATTAAAATTACGTCATTCCAAACCTGTAAGACCTCCGTTTATCTTTGGATTTTTACATTAAATCTGAGGATACACACACTTTCTTTCTTTTTTTTTTTTTTTTTAAAGGGAACTTTTAAATAGCAAATTGTCTTTTAAAATGACTTTAAAATCAGTATTGTACTTTACCTTTGGTCCCATTGGCCCTGGGGGGCCCTCGTGACCTTGCATTCCAGGAAATCCGACAAGGCCCATCAAACCCGGGAGCCCAACCTCACCCTAATAAGGAAGAACAAAAGGTGATGGTTTAAAGGAAATGAGTGTCACCTTTTCTTTATGAACAGATCTTTTCACTTTGTACGTTTCAAATGCATCTCATTGCTCATACACATTCACTGCTGACCTTATATGTATGTGCTGTTAACAGAACCACACCACTAGATGGCACAACAGATCCTTCTTTGTAGGATTAGTGCTCTGACATTATGAACTAGGGGAGAGCGGGGCACAACCTAATTTTCAATTTGTGTAAATCCACTTTGGGTTCAGAGTATTTATTTTTTCCCACATTAATTTCACACATGTCTAGTACAATTATGTGGTTTTGTTTCAGTAATACCGTGTATACTTTTTTCTTGATTTACCTTGAAAGAATGGAAGTGAAATGTGACAACATGCCCAAAAGGTGGGGTACATTGTAACATGTGAGGGGCACAATGTAACATGACCAAATGACAGCTTAAAACGTTATCTGATACAATCAAAAAAATATCCATGACAAACTAAAATATTTAAAAAAAAATTTAATAATTAGAATATACTTTTTTCTGTATCACTAAATGCAACTGTACAGCATAGTTAAAAACATAATGATAATGAATCATTTCTGAACATTGACTCTCAGTCTTTATTCACTCTTTTCTCATGGTTTCTCACAATAATTAATAAAAGTATAGAATATAATAGCATATTTCTAATATGGGCTCATTGTAACACAGTGTTACAACGCACCCCATCTGCGCAACTGGGATTTAAACCGCGGCTCGTGTCTTCTGCTGGTTAGATCAGCATTAAAGAACGATCGCAACTTTAAATATACGATTAAATATACAGATATACGATTTAAAAAATATCAGATTTGTCTTATTTGAAATAACACAAAAAACAGAGATGAAAAATAAAGTTAAGTAAGAAATGTACTTTTGCTATGGTTAAATTAATGTTCTGTAATATCTTCCAGTTTTTTTACATTTTGGCGAAATTGTGGCAACTAGTAAATATACTAAGTTTCGTCATCCTGGCATGTGTGGAAAGTTTTAAACTATGTGTGTTACACCTAACCCCGCAATAAGTTGTGCCCCGTGCTCCCCTACATAAAAAACAGAGACAGAATTCACGCACTCGTTTTCATTTACTCCTTCAAGTGAACTGTATTAGTGGACTAACATAGGGAATAGTGAATGAGGGTTTAGGGGGCGATTTCGGATTCAGCCATAATGAATGGCACACACACTCCAGTGGTTACTGATTTTTGAACTGGGTGTGTAAAGTTCATGCTGTATTACAATATGCAACAATATATACACATTTTTTATAACTAGTATAACACTTCTCTAGTATAGTATAATTATCTAGTATAATTCCTACTCTAATCTTTCCCCTCACACTCCTTCCCTCAAGTCCTATTCTAATTCATCCTCTTCTCTTGGGTTTTATGAACGCTATCAATGTCTGGCAGAAGAAAATCTAAAATAAATATATATATATATATATATATATATATATATATATATATATATATATATATATATATATATATATATATATATATATATATATATATATATATATATATATATATATATATATATATATATATATATATATATATATATACAGTGAGGAAAATAAGTATTTGAACAGCCTGCTATTTTGCAAGTTCTCCCACTTAGAAATCATGGAGGGGTCTGAAATTGTCATCGTAGGTTCATGTCCACTATGAGAGACATAATGTAAAAAAACAAAAAAACGAAATCACAATGTATGATTTTGTAACTATTTATTTGTATGATACAGCTGCAAGTATTTGAACACCTGAGAAAATCAATGTTAATATTTGGTACAGTAGCCTTTGTTTGCAATTACAGAAGTCAAACGTTTCCTGTAGTTTTTCACCAGATTTGCACACACTGCAGGAGGGATTTTGGCCCACTCCTCCACACAGATCTTCTCTAGATCAGTCATGTTTCTGGCCAGTCGCTGAGAAACACAGAGTTTGAGCTCCCTCCAAAGATTCTCTATTGGGTTTAGGTCTGGAGACTGGCTAGCCATGATATGCTTCTTAAAGAGCCACTCCTTGGTTATCCTGGCTGTGTGCTTCGGGTCGTTGTCATGTTGGAAGACCCAGCCTTGACCCATCTTCAATGCTCTAACTGAGGGAAGGAGGTTGTTCCCCAAAATCTCGCAATACATGGCCCCGGTCATCCTCTCCTTAATACAGTGCAGTCGCCCTGTCCCATGTGCAGAAAAACACCCCCAAAGCATGATGCTACCACCCCCATGCTTCACAGTAGGGATGGTGTTCTTGGGATGGTACTCATCATTCTTCTTCCTCCAAACATGTTTAGTGGAATTATGACCAAAAAGTTATATTTTGGTCTCATCTGACCACATGACTTTCTCCCATGACTCCTCTGGATCATCCAAATGGTCATTGGTAAACTTAAGACGGGCCTTGACATGTGCTGGTTTAAGCAGGGGAACCTTCCGTGCCATGCATGATTTCAAACCATGACGTCTTACTGATGTGTATTACCAACAGTAACCTTGGAAACGGTGGTCCCAGCTATTTTCAGGTCATTGACCAGATCCTCCCATGTAGTTCTGGGCTGATTTCTCACCTTTCTTAGGATCATTGAGACCCCACGAGGTGAGATCTTGCATGGAGCCCCAGTTCGAGGGAGATTGACAGTCATGTTTAGCTTCTTCCATTTTCTAATGATTGCTCCAACAGTGGACCTTTTTTCACCAAGCTGCTTGGCAATTTCCCCGTAGCCCTTTCCAGTCTTGTGGAGGTGTACAATTTTGTCTCTAGTGTCTTTGGACAGCTCTTTGGTCTTGGCCATGTTAGTAGTTGGATTCTTACTGATTGTATGGGGTGGACAGGTGTCTTTATGCAGCTAACGACCTCAAACAGGTGCATCTAATTTAGGAAAATAAATGGAGTGGAGGTGGACATTTTAAAAGGGAGACTAACAGGTCTTTGAGGATCAGAATTCTAGCTGATAGACAGGTGTTCAAATACTTATTTGCAGCTGTATCATATAAATAAATAGTTAAAAAATCATATATTGTGATTTCTGGATTTTCTGGAGCAGGGTGTTTAAATACTTATTTTCCTCACTGTATATGCAAAACAGGTGAGAAAGCAGATGGAAACATACTCACCTTCGCCCCTTTAACACCACTGCAGTCACATCCACCACACGAAGACCCCGAGCATCCTCCCTGCAAGAAAGAAAATGTCAAGTTCTACTTTGATCCACTAGGAGGCAGTAAACACATGACATTGGCAACAGGTTCTTAAAGGAGTGTGCCTGTGAAGGACAAGAGCTTTGGACTGAATCAGGGGTGACACAAGGGTGTTTGGCACTGGACGAGTAAGTCAGCGCTGGCAGAATGTACCAATGGTTTAAAAATAGCATAAAATTATAGCTTATATAATTGCACATCATTTCGTATATACTTTGAAAATGTTTTATTATAAAGTGTCTATAATGACACTTTTACAGTGATTATTTATCTCAAAATAACAGGCTACACGATATTTGAGATATTTATGCAATACCTGCCTCTTTAATAGTCTGTGGGTCTGCAGCAACCATACGAACAGAGATGCAGTCTACATCAATTTTACCCAGCCAAAGTATATTTTAAAAATAATAATTATAATAATTAGCTCTTTTTGTGGAGCACCTAGTGAAATTGCACTTTTTAAAATGTATTTATTGACCAAAATTTGCTTTTAGGATTCTCAGTGTTATTTAAGAATGTGTTGTTTGGTTTATATAACGTGATCAATAAAAAAAAGTTGTATACTATATTATTAATAATCTTGCTCCTTGCCACATTCATTGTACACTGAAAGAAAATGATTATGGCCCGATTAAATTAAGCATAATTAATTTGTGCTCGTTTAAATAATTGAAATTTAGTTTTTTTATTTTAATTTAAAAAAATGATTTGGTTCTATGGGAATTGCATGTGTTTTTGTTTAGATTGAGATCAAATAAATTGATTGCAACCACATACGATAAAAAAATGTATTAAATTCAACAAATAATTTTTTTCGGTGTAGTAAATCCAGTAATCAAAATGTTATTGTCTTAAAAAAAGAAAACGGTATCGAGCAATTTATCCAACTAGCTATTTAATTTCAAAACCCCTTATGATGCCAAAAAAAAGGAGGACCGTGACGTCGCCCGGTATGGCGCAGCCGGGGCCCCACCCTGGAGCCAGGCCTGGGGTTGGGGCTCGTATGCGAGCGCCTGGTGGCCGGGCCTTCCCCCACGGGGTCCGGCCGGGCTCAGCCCAAAGGAGCGACGTGGGGACACCTTCCCGTGGGCCCACCACTCACGGGAGGGACCGTAAGGGGCCGGTGCAAAGTGAATCGGGCAGCAGTCGAAGGCGGGGGCCTAGACGACCCGATCCCTGGACACGGAAACTAGCTCTTGGGACATGGAATGTCACCTCGCTGGCGGGGAAAGAGCCTGAGATTGTGCGTGAGGTTGAGAGGTTCCGACTAGAGATAGTCGGAATCACCTCCACGCACGGCTTGGGCTCTGGAACCACACTTCTCGAGAGGGGATGGACTCTTCACCACTCTGGAGTTGCCCATGGTGAGAGGCGGCGGGCTGGTGTGGGTTTGCTTATATCCCCCCAGCTCTGCCGCCATGTGTTGGAGTTTACCCCAGTGAACGAGAGGGTCGTTTCCCTGCGGCTTCGGCTCGGGGATAGGTCTCTCACTGTTGTGTGTGCCTACGGGCCAAACAGCAGTGCAGAGTACCCGACCTTCTTGGTGTCCCTGGGAGGGGTGCTGGAGAGTGCTCCGACTGGGGACTCCGTCGTTCTACTGGGGGACTTCAACGCCCACGTGGGCAATGACAGTGAAACCTGGAGGGGCGTGATTGGGAGGAACGGCCCCCCTGATCTGAACCCGAGTGGTGTTCAGTTATTGGACTTCTGTGCTAGTTACAGTTTGTCCATAACGAACACCATGTTCAAGCATAAGGGTGTCCATCAGTGCACATGGCACCAGGACACCCTAGGTCGTAGGTCAATGATCGACTTCGTGGTCGTTTCATCTGACCTGCGGCCGTATGTCTTGGACACTCGGGTGAAGAGAGGGGCGGAGCTGTCAACTGATCACCACCTGGTGGTGAGTTGGATCCGATGGCAGGGGAGGAAGCTGGATAGACTCGGTAGACCCAAACGTACTGTGAGGGTCTGCTGGGAACGTTTGGCCGAGTCTCCTGCCAGAGAGATCTTCAACTCCTGCCTCCGGCAGAGCTTCGACCGGATCCCGAGGGAGGCTGGAGATATTGAGTCCGAGTGGACCATGTTCTCCACCTCCATTGTCAAAGCGGCTGCTCGGAGCTGTGGACGCAAGGTCTCCGGTGCCTGTCGAGGCGGCAATCCCCGAACCCGGTGGTGGACACCGGAAGTAAGGGATGCCGTCAAGCTGAAGAAGGAGTCCTATCGGGCCTGGCTGGCTTGTGGGACTCCTGAGGCAGCTGACAGGTACCGGCAGGCTAAACGGACTGCAGCCCGGGTGGTTGTGGAGGCAAAAACTCGGGCCTGGGAGGAGTTCGGTGAGGCCATGGAAAATGACTATCGGCTGGCCTCGAAGAGATTCTGGCAAACCGTCCGGCGCCTCAGGAGGGGGAAGCAGTGCCCTACCAACGCTGTTTACAGTGGCGATGGGCGGCTGTTGACCTCGACTGGGGATGTTGTCGGACGGTGGAAGGAATACTTTGAGGATCTCCTCAATCCCGCCGTCACGTCTTCCATTGAGGAAGCAGAGGCTGGGGGCTCAGAGGAGGACTCATCCATCACCCAAGCTGAAGTCACCGAGGTGGTCAAGAAACTCCTCGGTGGCAAGGCACCGGGGGTGGATGAGATCCGCCCTGAGTACCTCAAGTCTCTGGATGTTGTGGGGCTGTCTTGGCTGACACGCCTCTGCAGCATCGCGTGGCGGTCGGGGACAGTGCCTCTGGGATGGCAGACCGGGGTGGTGGTCCCTCTTTTTAAAAAGGGGGACCGGAGGGTGTGCTCCAACTATAGGGGGATCACACTTCTCAGCCTCCCCGGGAAAGTCTATGCCAGGGTACTGGAGAGGAGAATTCGGCCGATAGTGGAACCTCGGATTCAGGAGGAACAGTGTGGTTTTCGTCCTGGTCGTGGAACACTGGACCAGCTCTATACCTTCTACAGGGTGCTGGAGGGTTCATGGGAGTTTGCCCAACCAGTCCACATTTGTTTTGTGGATTTGGAGAAGGCATTCGACTGTGTCCCTCGCGGCGTCCTGTGGAGGGTGCTGGGGGAATATGGGGTCCGGGGTCCTTTGTTGAGGGCTGTCCGGTCCCTGTATGACCGAAGCAGGAGTTTGGTCCGCATTGCCGGCAGTAAGTCAGACTTGTTCCCGGTGCATGTTGGACTCCGGCAGGGCTGCCCTTTGTCGCCGGTTCTGTTCATAATTTTTATGGACAGAATTTCTAGGCGCAGCCAAGGGCCGGAGGGTGTCAGGTTTGGGGACCACACGGTTTCGTCTCTGCTCTTTGCGGATGACGTTGTCGTGTTGGCCCCTTCTAACCAGGACCTTCAGCATGCACTGGGACGGTTTGCAGCCGAGTGTGAAGCGGCTGGGATGGGGATCAGCACCTCCAAATCCGAGGCCATGGTCCTCAGTCGGAAAAGGGTGGCTTGCCCACTTCAGGTTGGTGGAGAGTTCCTGCCCCAAGTGGAGGAGTTCAAGTATCTAGGGGTCTTGTTCACGAGTGAGGGGAGGATGGAACGGGAGATTGACAGACGGATCGGTGCAGCTTCTGCAGTAATGCGGTCGATGTACCGGTCTGTCGTGGTGAAGAAAGAGCTAAGCCGTAAGGCGAGGCTCTCGATTTACCGGTCAATCTACGTTCCTACTCTCACCTATGGTCATGAGCTTTGGGTCATGACCGAAAGGACAAGATCCCGGATACAGGCGGCCGAAATGAGCTTTCTCCGCAGGGTGGCTGGGCGCTCCCTTAGAGATAGGGTGAGAAGCTCAGTCACTCGGGAGGAACTCGGAGTAGAGCCGCTGCTCCTCCACATCGAGAGGGGACAGCTGAGGTGGCTCGGGCATCTGTTCCGGATGCCTCCTGAACGCCTTCCCGGGAAGGTGTTTCGGGCATGTCCAACCGGGAGGAGGCCCCGGGGAAGACCAAGGACACGCTGGAGGGACTATGTCTCCCGGCTGGCCTTGGAACGCCTCGGTGTCCCCCCGGAAGAGCTAGAGGAAGTGTCTAGGGAGAGGGAAGTCTGGGCATCTCTGCTTAGACTGCTGCCCCCGCGACCCGGCCCCGGATAAGCGGAAGAAGATGGATGGATGGATGGATAGCTATTTAATTTTCCAAAGCAAAAGCATAATACTAAGACAGTTAACCTGTGCTGCCTTTTTACTTTATTTTGTAAAAGGATGCAATATATTTTTTTCTTTTCCTTCCACTTATTAATACCAGTATTATATGTGTACATTTGCATTTGTGCTTAATGTATATTTTTGTGATACATTGGTAATCAAAAAGACAGATACAGTCTACACTGCATAACACAATTTAAAGGTGAATGTGACTTCACTAATTAGAACATCCTTGTTGATCCAGGTTCCTGGAACAACATTTCAATCAAGATTTGAGGGATAGGTTCACAGTTAATGTCAAGTTTAGGCTTACAACAAAAGATGTTGATCCAGAAACATGTCTTAATAGCAAAAAGAAAGCAGTAGCTTTGGACTATTTATTCATGCAGTGTTGGGAAATAACTAACTTAACAATCCTGAGGCCACTAACGTGCCTACAATTTCAGTAGCTTGACAATAGTTTAGCTGCTTTCAAAACAGTGTAGCTTTTTCAGTAACAGTCTACTTTTTCCAACGATTTGTGTGTTACGCAACCAAACAGCGCTGTAGATTGTAAACTCACATTGTATTGCGTGTGCAACAAACAAACATATGCAGATCTGGACAGTGCGATTCATTCGAGTGAATCAGTTCATTCATTCTCATTTCATAATAATCTAAACAGTTATTGGCCCCACGTTATATTAGATGGCCTTAACTATTATGTACTTACATCAAAAAATAAGTACAATGTACTTATTGTGTTCATATTGTATTGCAAAACACTTTTGCTGATATTGAGGTGGGATACGGGTAAAGTTAGGGACAGTTGTGCTGATACGGCTAAGTTTAAGGGTAGGGTTAAGTGTGAGGGAAGGGTCAACAGTGTAATTACAAATGTAACTACAGAAATTAATAACATACCGTATGTAATTACATGCAGCTAATTTTAAAAATTTAAGTACAATGTAAACACATATGAACACAATAAGTGCATTGTATCAAATTATTAATTCAAATGTTAGTACATAGTAGTTAAGACCACCTGATATAAAGTGGGTCCCAGTTCTTTGTCATACGTAGCGCTTGCAAGTCTGATTAATTCTGAATCGGTTCGTTCAGACAGGTTATGTAAAAGAATCAATAAAAGATTCACAGATTCAATTGAGTTGTTCTTGTTATTGTAAATTGAATTGTGCAGTTACACTTTGGGCTAGTGAATATTGTCTTATATAAGCTAAAGATAGGGTTGCAGCTTTAAATTCCACTTAATAAATCTTGAAAGGTGCAGAATAGAGGTCCACATTTGCCATGCATTTGCATTTTACTCTAATTTTGTGTCTCAGTTAAGAGATAGTACTTCAATTTAATAAATTGAAAGGGAAGGTCAAGTTAAGTACATTGTTGTATACATTATCCTGTTTAGTATACTCTTTTGTATACTTCACATTTCAGCAAATGTATCATCCTGGTATTCTGTACAGGGCTGTTGTCTCAGGCACTGGGATGAGGGGAGAAGGCTAAGGTTCTCTGAGTTTATTTACATATAAATATTGATCAGCGAATGTACATAGAGCACTTAAATTTGATAAATGGAAGCTCAAGAATGACGTACGAGAACCAAAAAGGTTCATTCTTGCGTGTCACACCAGCACGTTTGAGCTTCCGCAAGAACAATACGTATGGTTGAGCTTCCGTTTACCAAATTTAAGTGTTTTATATATGTTTGCTGATTAATGTTTATACAGTATGTGAATGAAAGCCTAAATTAAATCTGTTCATCATATAAAGCGTTCATGTTTCTTCAGAAGACTTGGGTTAAACTGCTTGATCCATATGGATTTATTTTACAATCTCTTAATGAACGAGTAGAAGTGAAGAAGAGTTTTGGGTGAATAGACTTCAATTGATTTCATTAAAAATGTTTTGAAACTAAACGAAAGTCTTATGTGTTTGGAACGACAAGAGAGTGAGTAATTGATGACAGAATTTTCATTTTGGGGTGAACTAACCCTTTAATACACTGCATACTTCAGAAATTGTAAGAGTAGTATGTCATTATCTTACCAGCGTTTTTAGGATAAATCAGAGCTTGCTGCTTTGCACCACAAAGATTGAATATGACTAAAACATCTTATGTACTGTAAGGTGAAAATTGTGTATAATAAATCAAGCCAACTGTTATAAACACTGAAAATTATTATGACAAAAAAACCATCCACAAGAATTCTCTTCCTCTCTCTCTCTACATACAGTATATACATGTCTATGTTACCAAGAAGATAAAACAGGTAGTTGGCCTGCATACAGATTTGGTCTATACTGAAAGATTACAGATATCATGGAGATGGGCCTGTACATTCAAACAGAGGCATCAGGCCAAGAATTTAACAGACCTGTTTTACTGTTAAGACCCAAATAAAGGCCTCTCTCTATATCACTAGATGGACAGCTGGTCTAAGCATGATACTGGACCCTGGGAACCCATTTCTTCCATTCACGCATCCCTCTATCATTGCAGCCGCTCTCTCACTCACGTGTGAGGCAGGCTGCCAAATGTCTGCACATCTGGAGAAGCAGGCCTGGCGAGGACTAGCACCAGCTGCCGGGGTTGGGCCTGAGACCGCACTGCCCCCCCAAGAGAGAGCCCTCTGAAAGGCCTAACTGAATCAGCATGTGGGTGCTGAGGACCATGAGAATCATTGCTTTCAGTCTCAAATATCAGCTCTGGCCTGACCCACTCTGGCCATTTCTACAAAAGCCCGCCATCCCTGGAGTGTAATTTCCGTATGTGAACAGGCCGAGCTCTGGCTATAATGTTAGATCTGACATCCCTAATGCAATTTCAGTGCCAATGAGAGGCATTCTTCCAGCAATTCACAGAAAAGCTGACAAAAATATATCTCTTTCTACAAGGGAACTGAATGTTTTGTAAGTAGAATGCCCACACACTATCCCGCCTGTTTTTGAACAGTTTAACATAGTGCTGACCTACTTCTTAACAGTCAGTCCGTTAAAAAAAGCATAGGCACTTTCCAGCAACAAGCCATACTTTGGCATTTCAGGACTGTTTTGAATAATTTTTGTAGGGCAAAAATGGCATGTTTTTGTTGTCAACATCATTAAATATGTTAGTATGAAAAGTATGACAACCAAGAAGTAACACATTTGGATGTATTTATTTATTTATTTACAGGCCTTGTTAATTGATGTTACTCATTCTAGAGTATGATTTATTTTAGTTTATGTATATTTTTAGTTTATATAGATTCTTTAGATTTAATTATATTGAATTTTATTTCGAAATATATAATTTTGATCTAATTTTTTGCATATTACATTGGGGTCATTAAGATTTTTTTTAAGTAATTGATACGTCGTTACATGTATGCTGTGTTTTGGTTCTGTTTTCTCTGTACCTGTCGTTTGACCCAGTCTGATTAGTTATCCCATTTACCTGTTTTCTCATTAATTAGCTCATTAGTTAGTCATTTGGTTTAGTATTTATACTCATTGTGTTCCTGCAGTCTGGTCCTGTCTCCGTAAATGTAAAAAATGTGCATAATGTCCGTTTCCTCGTGAGATTTGTGAATTAAAGACTGTTTCCTGATTCCTTCGTCTTTATGAGCTTTACTTCTACACTACCTCCTATGACATTTACTCAGCAATGACATTACATTTATCAAAAGTGACTGTAAAGACATTTATAGTGTTATCACTTTATTTTGATGGTCCACTTTAGACATTCTTACAACTATAAATAACTTTGCAATGTCAATAACCAGTCATTAGTAGCCTGACGTCGAAATACTAAGATTCTAGTCAGAATATGAGTCTGATACTGCTCCATTGGGCTGTGATTATGGGGCGTGTTTCAACCGAACCAGGAAAGAAAACGCCTCTGCACTCAATTGGATTGACCTACAACCAATCGGAGCAATGGAGTAAGTGACGTATGTTGAGCGATGCATATAGTTGCCAACAGAACTCAACTGCACTCACGCTGGAAGAAGTAGAAGGAGAAAATGAGTGTAAACGATCTTTGCCGGTGTTGTAAAAAAGAATTTAAGGATACATGGAGTACCTACTAACACGATCATCATTTTTAAGTGAAATAGTAAAGGTGAATGCATATATGAATAAATCATCAACATCTAAACCTCAATAAGAGCTTCAGTCAGTCTGGTTAGTAATGCGTGAAGCTGGTAATGCTGTTTGTGGAGCTGTTTAATCCGCCTCTGCTGAGATCTTCAGAGATGTAATGTATTCTTTTATCTTCAGTTGATTTCGTCTAAGGCTGTGGCTGAAGTCAGTTGTAGTTCTTGTGTTTCTCTTTCCTTCAGTGATTCTGCTCATTATCATCAGGTGTTCATCATTAATGCTCAATCATCCCTCAATTAATATCTTAATTATCTCATTAACTTCAACACTGATTCAGTGTTACTTATAACACTATATGAGTGTGTATTATATAAACTCTGAGCAGTGTTAATTTAACACTGGGACATTTGCAGTCATTAGAGTGTTTGACTGAATATCTCCTAACACTTTATTTTGATGCTCCCCAACAGACAGTATACTGACTATAAGTAACTTTGCAACAACATGTCAACTTATTCTACAAACCTGAACCCTAACACCTAATCTTAACCTAACGGTCTACTAACAGTCGACTACAGTCTACTAATACTCTAATGAGAGTTAGTTGACATGTAGATGACATTATAGTCAATGTCTAAAGTGGAAATAGTGTAGCCAAAGTTAGTTTCTAGAATCTATAGTTTTATATTCATTATAAAAGACTCTCTCATCTTCTCTTTTCTGCTTCATCCTGTTATAAATAACCTCCAGATCTCTGAAGGCCAAAGTCAGATCTGTTAGGGATCAGACATTCCTCTTTCTCCAACGCGTGACTGAGGTCAGATCCCACCTGCCGCCATGCATGCGTAGTGTGATCTCCGCACATATGTATATGTTGCTTTATCATTCTAATGTATGTTTTAGCACTCAGAGATCCTGTGATGACTATCGCTCAGTTCAGACCACAGCTTGCTAATCTGGAACCTGGATCAGCACAGCAAGGGAACTGCTTTGTATTGGGACATTTTGTTTTTTCTTCCCAGGTCAGTCTTGCATCCCAACAAACCCAAACATGACATGAGCAGAAAAATAGAAAAGCAGACAAGAGTGCTGATAAAACTCTTAAAAAGTAATGTTTTTATTTTTTAGTGCTTAAATGTCCATGCTTTCAAAGACATTATCGTGAGATTTTGTGTTTGCTGGCCTGTGATACATAAACCGTCTCTCTTCTGGTTTTGTCTAGGGCGTCTCTGCATTGCTCTCAGAGCAAACAACCCATGAAAGCGTGAAAAATGAATCAGGCATGAAAACATAAAGACACAACTTGTCCTCACCTTTACCATTGTGCTGGTTTAAAGAACAGTGCAAAAAGTGAGATATTTGACACCCTCAGTGCGAAAGGAGGTTGTTTCATAAAACCTTAATGTAGTTTCCTTGGCTTTTAGAATTAATTTGCTAATATTTTGGAATGAACGACTTTGATAATTAGTTTCAGGCTTTGACAGATTGTATATTAAACATGTATTTCTGAATGAGCTATGATTTTAGGCTCTTTGAGGCAGAAACATATACAAACATTGGACTGATTGATTTTCCATGAATACATGGAAACAAATGATTAATCAATGGAAATTAACTGATTTGAATTGCTTATTTTGATGTGTGCATGCCAGTTTCCATTTCTAACATTTGTTTTTCTTCTTTTACCTCCCTTGAACGCATTTTGTGTTCTCATAGATGTCACAAAAATATGTGAACTATAATACATTGTACTATATTTTAGTTTGATGTTTTTTATTTAACATTTTGTATTTTAGGGGATTTTATGGTATAGTTATGATCCATTTATTACCATTCTAATCACTTTTTGAGCATAGACCTGAAAATGAAATTTCCAACTTAAACTCGTAAATCTTGAATGCTTTGGAGCACAGACTTAAGTTTGGTCTCTTTTTAAAGAAGATACTTGGCTGAAGTGATCTCAAAAATGTTACTTTCATTAAGATTTAGTTTGAGTGCAGTACCAAACATTTCCACTAGATGAAATTAGTCTATTATTAAAGGGTTAGTTCACCCAAAATTGAAAATTCTGTCAGTAATTACTCACCCTCATGTTGTTCCAACCATGTAAGACCTTCGTTCATCTTCGGAACATAATTTAGTATATTTTTGATGAAATCTGAGAGCTGTCTCGATCCTCCATAGGCTTTCAGAGGGACTGAAACTTGATGGCCCAGAATAGTAAGTAAAAACGTCATTTAAGGAGTCCAAATGACTACAGTGGCTCTGTATTAAGTCTATCATGCGTTCTATCATTGTTCAATTTGAGCCTCTGACGAGAGTTCGCGGGAGTGCCACGACGCATGCGCGAGTCCTCGCGCATGCGTCGTGGCACTCCCGCGAACTCGCGCATGCGTCGTGGCACTCCCGCGAACTCTCGTCAGAGAGTATATAGTGGGATAAATAGTGGGATAAAGTCGTTATTTTTGTTGTTTTTCCGCTCAAAAAGTATTTTCGTCGCATGATAGACTTAATACAGAGCCACTGTAGTCATTTGGACTCCTTAAATGACGTTTTTACTTACTATTCTGGGCCATCAAGTTTCAGTCCCTCTGAAAGCCTATGGAGGAGTGAGACAGCTCTCAGATTTCATCAAAAATATACTAAATTATGTTCCGAAGATGAACGAAGGTCTTACATGGTTGGAACAACATGAGGGTGAGTAATTACTGACTTTATTTTCAATTTTGGGTGAACTAACCCTTTAATTTCCAATGTGAGTATTTTTGACCTAAAAGAATTATAAGTATGACTACCATTTTCAGGACAATTTAACCTTTTTTCCCTTTTGTTTTCACACAGCAAGTGCTAAAACCTTTACCAAGTTACATACCATTCCGATAAAATAAAAAAAAATAAACAAAACAAACGTAAAATGACCGAACAGCACTAGAGGATTAAGCTTATAACTCACTTAATTTTGTAATTTTTTTTAGAAAACAAGACTTAATATCGTATGTCATTTTGCTTCTCAATGTATTGATTTAAGAAATATTGTTCGAGAAAGAATTATTATTTTCCTTTTTTTTCCTTTTTTGCAATGTAATATGCATTCCGCAAATCAGCCTGGGGTGCGTTTCCCGAAAGCGTCATTAGCCAAATTGGTCGCAAGTTCCGTCGTTAGCAGCATAGTTCAACGAGTCAGTGTTTTCCGAAACCATAGTTCCAACAAAAGTTCGCAAACAGCATCGCAAAGTTGTGTGGTTGGAACGACAGCTCTCGGCCTGTGGTTAGAAGCATAGTTTCTTGTTTGCAGGACATGTGGACTTAATAAATCCTTATCTTGAGCAAAATAAGCAAGCTGACACTCAGTACAACCGATATCTTTTATTTAGAATACATCCAAATGTCATTTACATCTTTTAGTTTGTCAAGAGATTTAAAGCATGCCGCATGTGCGTGCTCTAGTACGTAAGGACGAGACTGAATGATTGAATCTGGAAATAAAGCTAAATAACTGAGAAAAATTTGAATTACTCCACAGATGACGTTCATAATTTATAGCAAAAAATCTAGCATTAATTCAACCTTAAACAGTTACGTCGTTGTACGGGAAACGCACCCCTGAATGGGTCAAACTGGTAGGTAAATGATGCTTCATGCCTGAGGAGACCTTTATTTAAAAAAAAAAAAAAAAAAAAAGAACAAATCAGCATGCGTGCATCCTCTTTAGAGTCTGAAGACATCTGTAAAATCATGCAGATCTTCAAAAGATAAAGGTGAAGGAGGAGAGGGAAGCACACATGCAATTAAAATGTGCAGGGAGGGTGTTTTAGGAGGGAGCATTTAGAGGCCACTTTGAGGCACTCTCAGTATTTTAACTTAATGAGTGCAGATAGCAAGAGCAGGGGAGTGTTAAATAATCAAAAAGATTGTGAAATAAATACCCTAAATCCCTGAGGTACAAACAGTTTGGGTGGATTCTGTCAGTTTGGCTTCCTTCCATGTGTATTTCAGCAGTGAGAAGCCAACACAGTCTTTCTTTTACTTAAACAGTGTGGAAGACAGATGTAATGTATGTAAGAATGAGAGAGAGAGAGAGAGAGAGAGAGAGAGAGAGAGAGAGAGAGAGAGAGAGAGAGAGAGAGAGAGAGAGAGAGAGAGAGAGAGAGAGAGAAACATAATGTGTCGTGTCATGCTGGCCGTTCTATTTGACAGAATACAGCTGTGGAAAGAAGACGGAAGACTGATACCAAATGTCCAGTAAAACTAACAGTTAGTGTATAAAAAAAAATACACGTCATATACATTATGTAACATTTCTTGTTAATCGTAACTAGTGAATTTAAGATTTATAACCTGAGTATAATGTATTTAAGGTTACATCCACGCTGTCAGTTTTTGGGATTGACAACTGCATTAATTTGCAGCTGTGAGTCACAAAATGTTCCATTTGAGTCACACGTAGCACATGGAGGAGACGGTGGAGAACAGTGACTGGATCTAAAACCCTCATATCTCAGTAGCTGTAAGTTACCAAAAACACACATGAAAACCAGCAACACAAGGTAGACACAAATTTGTGCAGTGCTGAGCTGCTCTCTCACACTGTATGATGTGACAAATCGCACAGTTCACACAGCGCACGTTTTCCAAGAATGTGGTCCATGAAAATGTATGTGTGTGAGCTTGGTTATTGAATGTGGTTGTCACTCCTATAAATAACTGAACTGTGTGAACATAATCCATATTAAGGAATTAAATACAGAACAGACAACTGTATTCTGCAGCTGCGTGAACGTGACCTAAGTCTGTTACTCTGTATCACAGGACAGCAAATTCTGTAATACTATTCACCAAGGCATTAACTGGGAGAACACAATTGAGTCTTTATAACAAGTAAATATATATATTTTTTCCTTAAGGCTGGGCAAAAGTATCTCATGAATCTTGCCTTGACAAACTTTCAAGGATTTCTTCATAATCTCTGTACACTGCCTGTTAAAAGCTACAGTTCATTTTAGGTTTGTAAATAATAATAATAATTTGTTACATTTATATAGCACTTTTCTGGGTACTCAAAGCACTTTACATATAGAAAGGGGGACTCTCCTCAACCACCACCAATGTGCAGCATCCACCTGGATGATGCGATGACAACCATATTGTGCCAGAACACCCACCACACACCAGCTGATTGGTGGAGAGGAGACTTAATAATAATGGGTATTATTAGGAGGCCATGAATGACAAAGGCCAATGGGCAAATTTGGCCAGGGAAAATGCCGGGGTTACACCCCTACTCTTTTTCCGAAGGACATCCTGGGATTTTTTATGACCACAGAGAGTCAGGACCTCGGTTTAACATCTCATCCGAAGTACGGTGCTCTTTGACAGTATAGTGTCCCCATCACTATACTGGGGCGTTAGGACCCACACAGACACAGGGTGAGCACCCCTCTGCTGGCCTCACTTCCAGCAACTACCTGGTTTTCCCAGGAGGTCTCCCATCCAGATACTGACCAGGCTCAGCCCTGCTTAGCTTCAGTGGGAAACCCTTCTTGGAAATCTACAACAACATGATTATGAGCATTAAAGATGCATCTGGAATGAGCTTGATCTCCTAAAACCAATAGTTTACAACAAGGGGCCTCAGCAAACTTCCAGGGGGGCCCAATAAGTCTTAAAGTATAAAATGCTAAAAGAAAAATTATAATAAAAAAAACACACAAAAAAGATGTATAACATTAAAACAATATCATATGTCTTGAGTTTATATATATTATATATATATACAATGCGCAATACGACGCCAGGTGCAAAGCAAGTGCTTTTTGTCCGTGTCAGCCTGACACAGTTATCATTTTCACATCCAGCGCCACATTGTTTAAATAGCAAATGCACTCGCACCCATCTGTTCGTCCATGGGTGTGCTGGTCTGAAAACAAGGCTTTTTTTGTGTGTTATTAAAGGGTCACCAAATTTTCACCAGATTTTACCAGAAGTATGTGTGTTGAACATCATGGAAGACAATGTTACCATCTGTTAGTTTTGAATGTGGAAGAAAACTAGTTGATTTTAAACCTTTTTGCTCTATTTTCAACTTCCTGGTTTAAATTCGTCTTCATGTCAACGTCATAGGATGTGACGTTTTCTCGTACTATAGTACAGCGATGACTCATCAGTGTCTCATAATTATTCATGAGACTGCGTATCTTTGTCTTATGAGAAAACACGTTGCTTAATTCATGACAGCACACGCTTACTTATTCATAACAGCACGCGTTGATAGCTGCTTCAAACAGTGAGATCGCACACAGTAAGTGAGAGATGCATTAAAACAAGTGTTTTTTTCCACTTGGTATGAGTGTCTGCGTTGCCTACTTTCTCTTCAATAGGTCCTGAGTCTTCACACACTGTGAGTTTAACCACTCTTTACGGCCATTTAACCGACCAAACGGCTTATAAAAACTCCACTAAATAAGCCTCAAAAGCTATCAAAGGTATACAACAGCGTGTTGTATATATATATATATATATATATATATATATATATATATATATATATATATATATATATATATATATATATATATATATATTCAATACAGAGAACAAATTGCGAATGGCTGTGCATTTAATTGTCCATTAAATTATAACTGTCACAGGATATATATGTATTTGTGTAACGGTGAGCTTACAAAACCATGTGTACATTGTCAACTTAATGGTTATTTGCAACCAGAGGTGGGTAGTTACGAATTACATTTACTTCGTTACATTTACTTGAGTACATTTTTTTGGGTAACTTGTACTTTTAGTGTATATTTAAAGATGGGTACTTTTACTGTTACTCAAGTAAATTTCTTGTGAAAAATCTGTACTTTTACTTTGTTACATTCAGTGGCGTTCCTCCGCTACTGTCAAATGGTAATAATTATATTATATATTTTAAAATAAGTTAATATGACTTTCGCAAGTCTCGCGAAACGTTGGCGAGGCTGCTTCACGAGAGGTGGCTACGCATCACCCGCTTATAATTAGCGCACGTTTAGTCGGAAGATAATGGCCGAAGCAGAGGAAGATGTGTGTGAGCTAATTAGCTTACATTAGTTAACATGAACTAATAATGAACTGCACTTATAAAGCATTTATTTATCTTTGTTAATGTTAATTTCAACATTTACTAATGCATTATTCAAATATTGTTAACATTAGTTAATGTACTGTGAACTAACATGAATAAACCATGAACAGCTGTATTTTTATGAACTAACATTAACAAAGATTAACTAATGCTGAACAGAGGTGTTGTTCATGGTTAGTTCATGTTAACTAATACATTAACTAATGTTAACTAATACAACCTTATTGTAAAGTGTTACAGAGAGGTGTGTGAAAGCTCTCCAATAGCCTGAAATTCAGGGTTTTCGCTTCTTATCAATCAGATCGAAAGTAACTAGTAACTAACTACTTGAGTAGTTTTCTCATCTAATACTTTTTTACTCTTACTCAAGTAAATTTTACGATTGTTACTTTTACTTTTACTTGAGTAAATATTTCCGTACTTGTACTTTTACTTGAGTACAGATTTTGGCTACTCTACACACCTCTGTTTGCAACATGCATTTGAGGGAAGCTTTGATGCTTTTAATGAGAGCGAAATAAAATTGTCTGAATCAGAAGCTGTTGATGTGCTGTCAGTCTCCCCTCGTCCCCCTCCACTCCGCCGCTAAACCACGCCCACTTTTATAGCATTTTTCAAAACTGTGGTAAGAACTGACTGCTGCTGAAACAGGGGATTTCATGACCCTTTAAAGCTGCAGTCCGTAGTTTTTCCTCTTTGTCTCCATCTCTGTTCGAAATCTGCAATTGCAGTTATTCGCGGAATTATCAACTTTACGTGAATTGTGCCTCGGCACGGCACGGCACAGCGCGGAGGAATCCAATGTTTTGAGGAGAATGTGCGGCTGTCAGTCACCGCACTGGTGTGGATACTGTCATTCGGAATTCTACTTTTTGATGTCATGTCATGTCAGATGAAATGTCATCTGAACAAGCAAGTAGATATCATCCACTTTTGTTCTGACCAACTAAGGGGAAAAAAGCATTGCAATAAATCGTGATGATTAAATCTAACGACCGCTTATCATATCACGAAAAAAATGTGCAAATGATATACTTTGTTTTCAAATTGTTGATGTTAACAACATCAGCATTGTGTGACTACATTTAAAGTGTATTAGGGCTACCTGTAGTTTAGTTTCCATTTCTGTGCAGTCTAATTTCTAACTATCATATACCAAAAAATGAATGTGGAGTAGAGGTGAATTGCTCCCTCTCATAGCTAGCACAAAATAATTGATATTTACCATAATGCACATTGCATAACGAAAAAGGCACAACAAAGAAAATTCCGTAACTGTATGAATTAAGCAAACATGTGTGCTTCTATTACATAATTTAACCATTGAAATGTCTTGTCCAGCAGAATGTCTTGTACTGCGTCCGTTTTGAACCCCTTTAAAATACGGAGTTCACGCCACCTTTCAAAAGCCATTTTTATTCTTGTTTTCGCATTTTGCAGTCTCTTTTTTTCTGTAGCCACTCCGAAAGTCCGAAGTCTTTCGCATTTTACATCGGGTGAATCTCCAGTTGTCACTGGTGATTGTCATTTGAACCTTTCTGGATCCGCCATCAAATTGATACGTTTAATTATATCAAGTGCTGTGAGAAAAGGCTATAAATCTCCACCTCCAACATCCTCACACGCAATATAGCCTACTAGCCGGGACACCTTCTTTATGTGTACAGATGTGACGTAATGACGCAAAGACATGCTTGAATTTCCCGCGGATAGGTAAGCAGATAGTATTGAACACTAGCTGGTTATGTACTTGCTAAAAATTCATTTTGGATAATTTTTAACCCCAAAAAAAATTACGAACTGCAACTTTAAAGGGTGAGTTAGTAATGTGCGCCTATGGGCGGGTGCACAATGCAGATACACACTATTTATTACACACACAGGGACACGCAGTAGCACACAAAAATGTTTAAATGTAAAAAAAAAAGGATTCTTCTCTGACGGTCTTTCCGCTCACAAATCCCACTATGTAAATAGCGAATCCGCCATGGTGCAAGCACAACTGGCTTTCAAAGGGAATGGGAGATAAGACTCTGATTGGTTTATTGCATGTTACGCCCAAAACACACCCATGTCATTATTATCTCTCAGCTGAATGTGTAAAGACAGCTATTATTAAGCTGATTAGTAGGTTGATTTTAACATTGTTATGTTTGTGTTTGTGTTCAATGCGAGTCTGACAGTCACATAAATATTTCCTGCAGTTTAAACATGTAAGGGCCCTTTCTTGAAGATTGCCTGATTACTTTGGTCACTTATCGGGTGGGCCGTTTATCTAAAGAGAATCAGAGTATTGTTGTTGTTTTTGTTGTCTAAAGCAACAACAACTAAAACAAAAGCTTTCCTGTTGGTGACCTGCCAACTGTAACATTCAATCTCGCTCGCTACTCATATCTGTAAAGCTTACCGGGGCTCCCTTCCTTTACAGATAGACAAGCACTGAGAGAAACACAGCGATAAATGTGTTAACCCTTCGTATGTTCAATACATTGACATTTGCAATATGATTTGAGAATGTCCGGTCTTTATCTCTCACACACCATAATAGGGCAGCGAAATCAGGCTTGCAGCACGACATTCCTGTCAACAGACCTCTGATTACAGTTACCATATGGAGGCCGTTAAGATAGTGTTACCACATTAAACAGGGCTCTGCTAAAGATGTCATTAGCATGAAAAAGCTAAGTGCAATATTTTAGGTTTAAGGTGGAAACTGAGGCTGTGAAACACTAAAACTGCCCATAAAAGTAACAGTCGGAGTTTAGAGTGTGAGAAACTAGGCCATGCTCCTAATTTGGAGAAGTAGGACTGAAGTGACCATGAAGCTTGATTGTTATGCAAAGTGATTTGCGCTGATACGATGTTTCATCACATTTGATTTAAAGAAGAAATAAAATCATGGGTGTTTTGTGTCTCAATCCATTTTAATTCATGTGTGTTTGTTCCAGTCCAGTTTTTGATATAATTCACCCATTTGCATGCAGCTTCGTTCTTGCTCAAAGTAGGCCTACTTCAATTTGTCTTATGTTAAAGACCCAGTGAAATGGCTACAGTTTTCATTCCTGTGTTGAAATATTTCAGGAAGGTTAGGTGGAACCAGTGGCGGCTGGTCAATAGAGGGCGCTGGGGCGCCGCCCCCATCGAAATTCCAGAAATATACATGTATACAAAAATGATATAAAAATGTAATACAAATAAAATAGTTTACTCATACGATGTGCCAGCTGTTAGTAAGAGCCTCAGCATTTAATAAAAACTGGTTTTGATCGGTTAACTATTTTATATGTTCTTCAATATGTTTCATATGGTTTCATGCGCGAGGGACGCCAGACAAATGGATGTCTATCTGAGTCCAAAAATCTACGGGCAGCATGTGACCTGAAGCTGGTCTCTAATTGGTTTCTTAAAGATCCTCCTTCGGATGCAGGTCGCTGCATCCCTGGTGAATTAGATTGGAGACATGTTATTTTATCCAATCTGATTGGTTCTCGTCACCTGTCATTCAACTTTACTCTCTTGGCCACTAAAGTGAAAGTGCGCGGGCAACATCGTCACACCGACTCCGCCAAAACCTTATTAGGATGATCACTTTCGTAGAGATGGCAGCAGTTAAACCAAATTCTTTCACAAGGCGTCCGCTGGAAGAAAAAAAAGGATAAAGGATCCCGAACTGGACCAACGCGATTTACAAATCCAGCAGCAGGCCAGTGACAGAGGATGAAGCTACACTCGGAGCTTCACACGCTTGTTATGAGAAACGTAGGTGGCTGGCTGGATGTGTTGTTAGCAATGCCCTTTATTGCTTTCTCTGTCTTTTATTTTAAAGTGTCGGTACTGAAGTTTTGTGGACAACAACGGGGGTAAGAGAGTCGAGACCTCAAATATCTGACTGAACAATGCAAACGTCATGACACTACTGAGATGACTGACATTAATCAGAGAGTCATTGAGAAATTTGCTGGCCAGAGAGAAAGGAGAGCAAAATTTATGTTCAAGTAGTCAACATGCTAGTCTGTTGTTGCTGCTTTCTTTCTTTTTCCTTTCCTCATTAACTTATATGTGGGAAGTTAATGTGTAAAAAGATAAAAGTGAAGACACTGTTTTCTCTTTAATGCTTGAATTTAGTCAACATGCATCTTGATACTGCAATCATGAAAAATGCAGCTCTTGCAGGGTGTTCCCGGTCTGCAGTGGTCAGTATCTATCAAAAGTGGTCCAAGGAAGGAACAGTGGTGAACCGGCGACAGGGTGATGGGCGCCAAAGGCTCATTGATGCACATGGGGAGTGAAAGCAGGCCATGTGGTCCGATCAAACAGACGAGCTTCTGTAGCTTATCAGTTTGTAGCAGAAATGTCATACCGATCACAAATTCAGTATGGAGTACCACAGGGCTCAGTGCTAGGACCGTTGCTTTTAACCCTGTACATGCTACCCTTGTGAGATATCATTAGGAAGCATGGCATTAGTTTTCATTGTTATGCTGATGATACTCAGCTCTATATTTCTTTGCGCCCTGACGAAATTTACCAATTCACAAGATTAACGGAAAGCATAGCTGATATAAAAAAATGGATGACTAGTAATTTCCTGCAACTTAATTCTGAAAAAAACATAATAATGTTGGACAAAGAACCTCCGCATGTAGTAACCTTTGATACCAATCTTTCATTTGAAAGATTGATATCAAAGGTTTCACTCATGTATTGATGTTTAGATGTATATATTTTATTGTTTTATCTGCCCAGGGACTGCGGATGGAAATTAGCTGTAGCTAAATCTGGTGTAAAGCATCTTTTCTTTTGTAAGATTAATGTACTTGCACATGGTCCCTGTCAAATAAATAATAAACTTAAACTTATACGGCAGACAGAAAACAAAACAATAAGTATAATCTGAAAAACTTGAAATGGCTTAATTTAGTGCAGAGCAAATACTGAACTCAATCAAATATTAGAGTCACTGTCACTTGATGATGGTTGTGGTGAAGAAGCTGCCAGTGATCTAAATATTGATTTTGAAGACGTTGAAAATGAGTTTTAAGAATAGGCTATATTTGAGACGTGAATATGAGGCAGATGCTGAATGTACTGGGAAATGAGCTCTGACAAGGACAGTGATGATGGTATTAAACATCTGCTCAAACTGAACCATTCCAAGCTCCAAAAGGTAAATATGCTTTATTTTATTATTCTGTCATTGTTACTCTAATATCCGGAGAGTATTTTATTATTTCGACAGGTAGAGATGTATAGATCCGGGTCACTAAAGAATGAATGTAAGAATGATTGGCGAAACAGTCATACATTTAAGGGTTAACAAAGCCTAGCAACTAGCTTATGACATGGTATCAACATACCAAATAACGCTAGTAATATGCTAATTCATGCTAGCAAATGTTAATACCATGATAATTCATGCTAGCTTCATGCTAATATGTTTTTCTGATATACTTTTTTATTGTGCGGTAAGATGCGATGCAATACAATGATAATTGAGAGATGAATAAATAAACATTCCTCAAAAGCAATTTTTAACATGATTTTCCAAAAAATAAAATGGATAATCAAGTAAACCTAAGTAGATTTGTCCAGTAAGTATTAATTATTATATAATATATATAAATTCATATTAATTATAATATGTATAACTTATACATTTTCACTAATGCCACTAATTGCCACTAATGTAACAGATTGGAAGTCTGTTAATTTTAAATAAATTAAGATTCCCAGCCACACCAACACAGAGAGAAAGACACAAGAAATACCAAAATAGTATTTTATTATTTTTTTTAAAAGTTAAAGTTAAAAGGGCAGCATAATCACAATTTCATCCTCAAAAACCAGATGAGACAACAATAAAAAAACATAAATGGTCCAATAATCTGTCCCAGGGAATTCTGGCTACCGAGGGAATTCACAGCGGTCATCATCACAGCTGTGTATATTCCCCCACAAGCCGACACAGACCGGGCACTAAAGGAACTGTATAGGACAGTGAGTGAGCAGGAAACCGCGAATCCTGAGGCTGCGTTTATTGTGACCGGGGACTTTAACAAAGCCAACTTCAAGCGCATCGCACCCAAATACCACCAACATGTTAGCTTCAACACGCAAGGGAACCGCGTCTTAGATAACTGCTACTCCCCCTTCAAGGATGGTTACAAGTCCCTCCCACGCCCACCATTCGGCAAATCAGATCACGCTTTCATTCTTCTCTTGCCCGCTTATAGGCAGAGACTGAAACAGGAAGCACCCGCCCTCAGAACCATCCAGTGCTGGTCGGACCAATCGGACTCTTTGCTACAGGACTGTTTTGATCACGCGGCCTGGGAGATGTTCCGGTCGGCCTCTGATGACGACATCGAGGTCTACGCTGATAGCGTAACGTGTTTCATCAGGAAGTGCGTAGAAGACGTTGTTCCGACCAGAACAATACAGCTGTACCCAAACCAGAAGCCGACGGCCTACAGAGAGGAGGTGCACACTCTGACACGGTGGTGTCAGGAGCACAACCTCTCCCTCAACGTCAGCAAGACCAAGGAGCTGGTGGTCGACTTCAGGAGGAATGAGAGAGAACACCGCCCCATTACCATCGATGGAGCACCGGTGGAGAGAGTCAGCAGCTTCAAGTTCCTCGGTGTCCACATCACAAAGGAACTCTCATGGTACGTCCACACCGAGGCCGTTGTGAAGAAGGCTCATCAGCGCCTTTTCTTCCTGCGACGGCTGAGGAGGTTTGGAATGAACCGCCACATCCTCACACGCTTCTACACCTGCACCATAGAGAGTCTGCTGACTGGCTGCATCACCACCTGGTACGGCAACAGTACCGCCCGCAACCGCAAGGCCCTGCAAAGGGTAGTGCGCACGGCCAGCTGCATCATCGGAGGTGAGCTTCCCTCCCTCCAGGACATTTACGCCAGGCGGTGTGTGAAGAGAGCTCAGAGGATCATCAGAGACTCTAGCCACCCGAACCATGGGCTGCTCTCACTGCTGCCATCAGGCAGACGGTACCGCAGCATCAGAACACGCACCAGCCGACTCCAGAACAGCTTCTTCCCACAAGCAATCAGACTACTTAACTCTTGATCCATCAGTATCATAACACACACTGACAGAATATCACTCAGCACAAACCACTGGAGATACACACACATTATATACACATTTATTTATCATACAGCATCTATTGCACTTTGGATTTCAATTTGTGAACATATTGTATACTGTACATTGTATATTATTACTATAGCTTAATGTATACTGTTATTGTTTAATGTATGTTTAGTGTATATTGTTTAAAGTATATGTATATTGTAAGTATGTGTATATTGTTTAAAGCTGTGAGAACTACACTCACATTGTGTAAATTATTTATTGTTTATTGTAGTGTATACTGTGCTGTGAGTAATTGTGTGCGCATCAGATGTGTAATCTGTTGTTGCTTAAATGTTGTACATGTCATGTCATGACTGCTATGTTTGCTCGGACTGCACCTAAGAATTTCACCTACTGTTGCACTTGTGCATATGGTAGAGTGACAATAAAGTGATTTGATTGATTTTATTTGATTTTGACATTTGTGTATCAAATATGATAAGGCTTTATTGGGTTAAACAGCTTGCATTCAAAATGTCCAAAGGATGCTTCCTACCACTGCTTCCACTTTGTTCAATACAGGATTCTAACATCCTTATTAACAGGAAGCAATGTTTTCCTGGCAAATCCTGATTCATTGCAGTAGCATATTTGTCTTAGTACTTGACAAAAGACTCTAATCTGGAACTACTTGTGCAGCCAAGAGAACCGCCAGTGAGGAAAACGTCTCTATAGCAAGGAGAATAGAAGGAAATCTGGTGATTCAGCTTTGTGATCATCCCATTTTGGATGAAATCACTACTCCTCATTTGCGTCATTGCTATAATGCTGCTAACATTTGTGCACAGCTGTACTGTGATCCGCTCTTGGCATTTCAGCAGTTTGGTCAGAAAGGACTTTTCTCACAGCCGCCTACATAAAACATGCACATAGCCATTCAATGTTCCATTGTTTTCACATGTACACATTGACATGCCACTGAAAGCGTCTGCCATAGGCTAAGCATTCCTTCATCAGACGGTCCACATGCATTGTCCTACACACGCCCGGAATCCCCCGAGGAGACTGGAAATGACCTCATCAGTCAACAATGACAGAATGTCCCATTGTGTGTTGTGTACATGGTTTATACTGACTAATGCATGAATCATACTACTATCACAATTAATTAGTTGTCAGCCATGATCAGACATGCAACACTATACACTATAAGTGGCTTATCAGAGCTGTTGGAACCAGATTCACCCTAGGGTCAATATATTATGTCTTATAATATATATATATATATATATATATATATACCTAAAATCAGTGTTGGGGAAAGTTACTTTGAAAAGTAATGCATTACAATATTGCGTTACTCCCTTAAAAAATAACTAATTGAGTTACTTAGTTACTTTTTAAGAAAAGTAATGTGTTACGTTACTTTTGCGTTACTTTTTCTCACCTGGGCTGGGCTTGTTTTTGTAAAAAAGTTATATTTTTGTAAAAACCTCTTCATACCAAAATTGAAATAATAAGCCCCAGGCTGAGGTAAAAATGCAAATTCACACATGAACAGTAGAGGGCGCAGCTCTGCTGTGCTGCCATTCTGGATAATGGTAGAATAGGATGCAGGAGAAAAAAGTTTTACCAATAAAAACAAAAAATCTAGTAATTTTCATCATCAAAGGTCAGCAGCAAAAAAATGCAGGTCTCCAATTAAAAATGTTCTAGTGACCGATCACATCTAAATTTTTCAGTTGGCTAAATTGAATTTCTGTGAATTGATGCAATTGAATTCAATTAAAGTTCAAGGAATTCAATTTGGCCAACTAAAAATTTTTTATGTGATCAGTTACTATAAAATTTTCAATTGGAGACCTGATTTTTTTTTACAGTGTTGGTACATTAAATATAAAGGTAGATTAAATGCATAAAAATAGTTGTTTTATTTAACATTTAATTATTGGAGGTTTGCATAGTATTCTGATTTTGCATTTGACTGATTTTATTCATTTTGAGGGGTACAGAATCTTTATTGTGCAAGTGAGATAAATAAATGCTCACATTTAGTCTAGAACTACAATAACTATCATGTTTACACACAACGCCTCTGCACTTATTTTTCTCAACATGGGGGCAGGAGAGCTGTCAGTCAAATTAATGGGAAAAAGTAACCGATATTTTGTTGTAAATTTGAAAAGTAATGCGTTATACTAGTTACTTGGAAAAAGTAATATTACGTAACTCAAGTTACTTGTAATGTAGTAACTGTATATAATATATATTTTATATATTAGCATGCTACTGTTTTTCAAATAAAACCAAATAATTCACATATAAGATGAAATCAACAGACACACAAGTATCTTGTATAAAGCCCATATGCATTTAGTGTGCATATGTTCACTCACAGTCGATGGGCCCTATACACCCGGCTGTGTTTTTTGCTAGTCCCGAAGCAGTTATCATTTTCACATCCAGTTCCACATTGTTTAAATAGCAAATGGACTCATGCCCATCTGTTCGCCCATGGGTGTGCTGGTCTGTGGTGTGTTGTGATTTGTTGGTGCATTGTTGGCGTGTTGCTATTTTGAGGCAACTGAAAACAACTGCCCTATTGACCAACAAAAACCTGGTCTAAAGTCAATAGCGCAGTATTTTTGTGTTATTTAAAGGGTGAGTTAGTAATATGCGCCTATAGACAGGTCCACAGCGCGTGTACACTTTGCTTAGCAGCACACAAACATTTTTAGATATTAAAAGTAAAAGGATTCCTCTCTGGAGAAACGTTCCATCTTCCCGCGCACAAATTCTACCATGTAAATAGCGAATCTGCCTTGGTGCGAGCGCAACTGGCTTTTAAAGGGAATGGGAGATGAGACTCTGATTGGTTTATTGCACATTATGCCCAAAACACACCCATTACTCATTAAGAGAATAGGGTCAACCCTTTTAAACCCTTTTTTTCGTCGTTAAACTAGCAAAAGTGGATTCGGACACGCCCTAAGTGGACTTGCGCATTCGCTTCAGACCATGCGCTCAGATCGCTAAAATAGGCCCCCATAGATGAATAAAATCATTACACCACAGCTCGTGACATCACAGCGGGGGCCCGTCTTAAATTTTACTATTGTGTGCCAATGCTGTCTGTGTTTTTTGGGCACACAAAATATGCTGCATGTAAGCATGCGTTATATATAACGAATGGGGGTTTCGCTTAGAAGCCAATTACCTTCGAGGAATTTAACAGCGCCCAATGGCAGTGCCAATGCCATTGGCATGCGGAATTTGCATGCGTAACTCCACCCCACATCGTGGGTATATAAGGAAGTACGCTGGCAACATCGCATTATGTTACTGCTGCGGAGACTGAACTCCGTGTTCCAGCAGCACAGCGGAAGTGGCAAAGGGACCTCCCCACGGGTAGGCATTTTGGCATATCTCCACTGGAATATGCTTCCCAGTGTACCTTGGTAATCCTGTGATAAGTGGGAGTCCTTCGTCCATACTAGTCTTACGACAGGGTACTCACACTTACGCAGGGCACTGGAAGACAGCCGAGTGGCGTTGTTATATTGGGACCCCCATTCGTTAGTCACTAATGTTACGTCTCCGTTCCCTCCTCAGGGAATGAGGGTTACATACGTAACCAAGACAGGATTACCAAGGTACACTGGGAAGCATATTCCAGTGGAGATATGCCAAAATGCCTACCCGTGGAAGAACTCTAGGGTACCAGCCAGAGGGTGGACTTTTAACCCTAGGGGTGGCAGGGACTTGCCAAGGGAAAGACACCTGCTCACTGAGGAGGCTTACGGTGGAAATACTCGTGTGGGGGTCGCCGGAGGGGAACCATGCACACGGGGCACCTGGCCGGACATGAGGGTCTGGGCTCGAAAGGGCAGACTGAACTGATGTCGGCGTCGACAGTGCTGGAGGAACTCAGGGCTCTCGGGGAAGCGCACCTGAGGAAAATATTGCACGTATCCAGTCCGTGGAGTGGAATGGCGAGCAAGCGAAGACACCTGAGCCTGGTCCATTACCGGCCACTAGTAGAGGCGAGTACATAGTCAGACACTGGCTCCACTCGGAGATTGTAGAATCTGGTGAATGTGTAGGTGTCGCCCAGCAGATGTCTGTTAGCGAGGCGCCATGCACTAAAGCCCAAGAGGAGGCCACACTCCGGGTGGAGTGGGCCCTAACCCCAAGGGGACATGGTCGACCTTGCTGCTGGTAAGCCAAAACAATGGTGTCCACTATCCAGTGAGACAACCTCTGCTTTGAGAGAGCTCTTCCCTTCCGCTCTCCACCATAACAGACAAAGAGCTGGTCTGAGGTCCTGAAACACTGCGTCCTGTCTACGTAAGCGCGGAGAGCGCGTACTGGACAGAGCAATGCCAAGGCTGGGTCTGCCTCCTCCTGGGTCACCTGGTCTCGGAACGGAGTGGTGGGAACCTTGGGCACATATCCGGGCCGGGGTCTCAGGATCACGTGAGAGTAAGCCGGTCCGAATTCCAGGCACGCTTAGTCAACCGAAAATGCCTGCAGGTCCCCTACCCTCTTAACTGAGGCCAATGCAGTCAGCAGAGCCGTCTTCATCGACAGGAACTTAACATCAACCGACCGCAAAGGCTCAAAGGGAGGCCTCTCGGGGCACTTAGAACTACTAAGAGGTCCCAAGAGGAAACGAGAGGAGAGCGAGGAGGATTCAGTCTCCTCGCTCCCCTCAGGAACCTGATGATCAGGTTGTGCTGACTTACCTTTTTGTCCCCCAAGAGATCGTGGTGGGCAGATATTGCGGCCACATACTCTTTGAGGGTGGAAGGAGACAGCCTTCGCTCCAACCCCTCTTAGAGGAACGAGAGCACGGACCCGATCGGGCATTTCCAGGGGTCTTCTTGGCGGGAAGAACACCAGGTGACGAAGAGGTTCCACTTCAACGCATAGGCATGCCGAGTGGACTCTGCCTTAGCGGAAGTGATAGTAGCGACCACTGCAGGTGGTAGACTACTCAAACCTGCCGCGTACCGTCCAGAAGCCACACGTGGAGCTTCCAGAATGCGGGACGCGGGTGCCAAAGGGTGCCCCGTCTCTGAGTGAGGTGGTCCAGTCTCAGAGGAATTGGCCAGTGAGGGGCTGTCGCAAGGAGTAGCAGTTCTGAGATCCAGGTCTGGCCGTGCCAATACGGGGCGACCAACATGACCTGCTCCTTGTCCTCCCTGATCTTGCACAGTACCCGTGCGAGAAGGCTCACTGAGGGGAACGCATATTTGCGTAGGCCCCACGGCCAGCTGTGTGCCAGTGCATCTGTGCCGAGCGTGCCCTCGGTCAGGGAATAATACAGGGTGCAATGGGAAGAGTTGTGGGAGGCAAACAGATCTATCTGTGTATCGCCAAACCGTTCCCAAATCAGCTGGACCGTCTGGGGATGGAGTCTCCATTCTCCAGGAAGTGGCTGCAACCGTGAGAGCTCATCGGCTTCACGGTTCAGTTCTCCCGGGATGTGGATAGCACGAAGGGACCTCAGGTGCTTCTGACTCCATAAGACGAGATGGCGGGCGAGTTGAGACATACGACGGGAGCGTAGACCACCCTGGTGGTTGATGTACACTACTGAGGCCGTGTTGTCTGTCCGGACTAGTACATGTTGACCCTTCAGCAACGCTAGGAAGCGGTGCAGGGTGAACTGTACTGCCAGCAACTCGAGGCAATTGACATGCAGAAGGCGCTGGGGTCCTGTCCAGGAGCCCGCGGCTGTTTGTCCATTGCACATGGCACCCCAGCCCGTGGAGGAGGCATCTGTTGATACAACAACATGCCTGGAAACTCGTTCTAAGGACACTCCGGTCCGTAGAAACCCGGAGCATGACGCCATATTAACTCCCAGCAGAGCATGACGCCATATTAACTCAGTGCAGTGTTGTTTTAGTTTTATTTATATGATTATAGTACCGTATTTATTAATATTTTAAATTAGCTTTTATTTTTAGATTTTTTTTCCCACTTGTTTAGTTTTAGTTTTATTTTATTATTTTTATTTTATTTTATTTCAAATAATAAAAATAATTTTTAATAGTTTTAATTTTAGTTAACAATACAACACTTTGTATGCAAATTAGAATGTAGGCATCAGAAAAGAGAAACTCAGAGAGAGTCAGAAGGATTAATGCTGAATGCTTAAAAAGGACAAGGGCTACATCCACCAGCTTTGCTAGAATGACAACATTGAGGTCTCAGTGGACCATGTCATGACTCCATTAGGACACAATCCAAAGCTCTAAAAAGTGACAAGAGTGCAAAGGCTGTCAACAGCTGCCGCTATGTCCAAAAGGAACCAATAAAAGTGTGTCTCTGAGAGGAATAGACTGTCTCTCATGGCATTCTTGCATGTCTGAGTATTTATGCGGGAGATAAATCATCTCGCTTATTAACATAAAATCAGCAACACATTCCATCTCATAGTCAAGCACATTTTCTGAAGAACACATTCTGGGAAGATGCAGGGGAGGTTTCATTTAAAGGTATGACATTCAAATTCATAATATCCCATTCCAGCCTGGCCAGATTTTCAGCTGTTGCATGACCTCTAAGGGGCAATGTACAGCCAGGGATCTATTTATCCAATGTATACAGGTTAACCTGACAGTACACTGACCCTTAACCATGTTCTGTGCCCCTCCGATGTTGACTTCCTTCGGCGGTGTGGATTTATGGGTTTGTAAGATTTCGGCTCTGAACATATGCGTCAGTTTAAGTGCTCCAGATGCAAAGGCTGTTCTATGCATCGCACTTATTTTTTAGGTTATGCCAATCACATAATACATTACAATTAATATAATATAATATAATATAATATAATATAATATAATATAATATAATATAATATAATATAATATAATATAATATAATATAAATTCTGTACATTCTATGCTAAAACACATCTGTAATGTCCGTAGTTATGGGAAGAAGGAGGCGGGAACCGGCGAATGTTCAACAAACGTTAAATAAACATAATAAAACGTAAACAAAACAACATAAAATCCATGCCTGGTCCTTTTTCGTCTGTCACTGTCATCATTCCTCCTTTTATGCATCCGAAGCTCCTCCGTGAGACACGAGACCGGTGCGGCTCGCCCAGTTCTCACGTTCCCTCGGCCTCGACTACTTGCTACATAATCCATAAATAAATAAATAAATATCTTGCAGCTGCAACTTTTTCTCACTGATGTGATAATGCGATTCTCTAATAAGCATACAAATACATAGTACACAAATGTTTAAGTGTATTTAATTGTTCATTAATTTTATATTTATTTACATATTTATTTAATTCATTATATATTTATATGATTTACTTGCACACACACACACACACACACACACACATATATATGTGTGTGTGTGTGTTATGGTATTTAATGATTATACTATATTATATTATTATATTATATTATTTTATTTAAATATATAATAAAATAAAAATAGCCTAAATCTAATTTAAAATGTACTATTTTACAAAATAATTGTGTGTACTATGAATTATTATATTATTATTATACTATATTTTGTTACAGAAATGTGTCTTTATAACGTCAAAAATAAAGTTGCAGTTGCAAGACAGTAAGTTGCAGGAAGTTGCAAGCATATGCAAGCATAAAAGTTGCAGTTACAAAAATGAACTCATCATGTGCGCAATGCTGTAGGATGTGTTCCAGTAGTAGAGCATGGTGCTAGTAATGCCAATGTTATGGGATAGATTCCATTACGATGTGTACTATAACTGCATTGTTAGTTGCTTTGGGTAAAATATGTCAATGTAATCCACTGTGAAAGACTAATATGCATCAAAGAGGTTCATAAAGCTGCTATAGGATGTTTAGTATTGCTGAACATTGATTACTCTGTCTCACAGCCTCTTCAATCTCATTCTGCTGTGTATAGGAGGCCAACCAGACCCACAAAAAGGAAGGAACTCCCACACTAATTCTTCAGCCATGGAGGGGTTTCCCAGCCTTAAGAGGATATATATTGCTTTTCCTTCTGTCCACAACATATTAAAAAATGACTAATAGCAATCTTTCACAAATACAGCTACACTCTCATGCACACATAGGCAGACAATCAGATACAGCTTGTTTGCAGTGTCAAGCTTTTACCAAAACCACATGGTGCGCAATGAGCCAGTGGAATATGCCAGACACATAAACATATTCAGTCAGTTGAACAGTAGAAGTCACACTTTCACACTTTTGATTGCCTGGTCCGAACCGGAGTTCGAATCTCCCCGCCCTCCCCCTGCCCCCACTGGATTTTGTTCACATTATTTTTATTTGGGTCTGAACCGCAATGTGTTTGCATCATCAAAGTAGCAAAATGTATAGACCGTGTATATAAGCGTGCACTGTGCAGCCATCTTTAGAATTTTGTGTTTGAACTTCCGTTTTGTATATTCAATGGCATCGCTGTCTGATTAGCTGGTAAAGTAGATTTACTTATTGTAGAGTTAACGAAAGTTATTTGTAAGAGCATTGTAATGTTTAAAGCAGATGTCATAACAAATGCCAGTAGAACAGGAAGATTTTAAAACGAGCGGTTCATTCATGAGATCCATAGCTACACCTGGCCAATAACGTTGCTCACCTCACCTTTATAGCCTATTTTTTTTATCAAATCATACAACATCAACAGCGGTTCACTTCTGCGGTTTAGTATGATTGCACTCATATCAGCAGCGAACCGTACCGAAGTTCGCATGATTCGTACCCCAGACCACCTTTTTAAGGCGGATGCAGTTCCCAAGTTCCGAAAACAGCATCATTCATATCATCCAAGCCAACCAAACTCTGACGTCAATCGAATTCGGTGTGAAAGCACCCTAAAACAAATTCATAACCCATATTATTACATCGGCTATGCAAGATACAAATAGATACTGTATGTCTGTTTCAAAATTACAGTGTTTGTGTTTGATATTCAAATTTGAGATGAATTCCAAAAGCATGTGTTTGTTTGAACTGGATTGCAAAACTTTTAAATGTAATTATAGTGTTGTTTATTGTAGATGCTACTCTGATAAAAACCTCCCACAGATCTGCAAAGGGCCAGCATTTACTCACCCTCATGTCATTCCAAACTTGTATGAATTTCTAAAAAGAACATATTAAAAGAAGATAAGACAAAGATAAAAGAACATATTTTAAGAAATGTCTGAGAACAACATGAGGGCGAGTAAAGGATCTCACAATATGTGAGAGCATTAATGATACTGCATTCATGTTGTGTTAATGAGAGAGCTTTAGTAAATGTGGGATAAAATTTGGAGTCATGCCTACGATATTCGGTTGTCACAGCCCACCGAACAGTAACTGTTCCAAATAGTGGGAGAAAAGATTCCAAAACAACTCAACATGACCATACCATCATTTAGTTTGTGCTCCAAGTACGAATGCTTTTTAAAACCCCTTTCCGTCAGCTGATTGTTGCAGCATGTTTAGTTTAATTGCCTTGTCTTGTTTAGTTTCTAGTCACAAGTTCACATTAGTTCTCATATGGCATCTGATTGGTTTACACATGTTCCCTGTTCTGTTAATCATCTTGCCCTGTGTATTTAGGCTTTCTGTTTCTTCAGTCCAGTGTTCTGCATTATGTTTGTGGTTCTTGTGTATTGTTATTGCTTTTAGTGTTAAAGGGTAACTTCAGTGATTTAGCATTAGGCTTTGTATCAGTAGAAACCCGGTAGTATATTCAAATTATGGTACTTTCCCCCCTCATATCCCCCTGAGACGAGAGAATTATGCATTTTATTTCTGGAAAAAATCCTCTGATGACGCAAATATCGTCATTTTGCGTCATCGGAGGATTTTTTTAGCCAGAGGCTAAAGACTACAGCCACTAGATGGAGCTGTTCCGAATGTTATCAAACCGGCCACAGGGGAGAGATCTCACGCACGGAATGTAAGACACAGACGGCCGCACGGACAATCATTACAGATCACGGTGCAGAGAAAAGTGAGTGTTTCAACTTTTCAATTAATTCCTGTGATAGTTTAGCTTCCATATGCAATCTGAAAACGTGCCAGACTGGTGCTTAACGTTACCTCAGTTCTGCTCAGCTCTAATGAAATCTGACACTGCTGCATCTGTGTCGGCTTACTCACACTTTATTGAAAAGACACGTTAAGTTTTTAATTGTAGTGTTAATTCTTTAACTGAACGAAATGATTGTATTACTATGAAGATCAAAACGACGGTGTACGGAGTGGCCTCGTAGGGCAGCGAAGCAAGTGTATTCTGGGAGTTGTTGTCTTTCATCCACATGAGACAAAAATACATTTTCTGTCTTTTCTCAGTCTAGAAGGCACCAAATTCAAAAATAATTTCACATTTCTACTGCATAAATGACCCAGTTTAAATACAAAGCTTAATGCTAAATCACTGAATTAACCCTTTAATTAAAGTCTTATCGCTGTTCATTCTGCGTCACACATCATCCATGGACTAAAACTACACACAACCCAAACATATACAATGTGTCATAAACATCAATAGATAAACTAGACATGACCCTGTGTTTTTAATGAAACTGCATGCATGTATATGAGAATTCCTGCTAATGCAATAATCTAAGGCACATGGGTGTTTGGAGGTGCTCCATATTCTGCTACGATTCAAAGAGAGGGTGGTAAACTTAATCTGATTTATTGTACAACATATTTTCCTTGTTCTTGTGGGAAAGGGCAAGTCTCTGAGAAAATTCACAGTGAGATCCCAATAGAACAAGAGCACAGGTCAGACTCTAAAAACAGGAGTAAATGCCTGAAACGTGAGAAGAGAGAAAGGTAGTGGACAGAGAGCACAAAGCTAAGAAAAGACCAGCATTCAGAGGCAGTCCTCTGTGTTTAATCTGGATGTAATAAACCTTGTAAAGCTGCTCAAAATATGTGGTCCTAAACAGGGGTGAGAAGATTTTGCAGGGCATCTAGCTGTTTTCGTCACTGAATAAGAAGAGCATATAAAGAACAGGAGAGAGTCTTTGGTTAATGGTAAATCGACTGCATTTATATAGCGCTTTTAACAGACCAATGGCCATCCAAAGCGCTGTACATGCCTCACATTCACCCATTCACACACCGATGGCGGTGTCAGCCATGCAAGGCGCCATCCAGCTCGTTGGGAGCAGCTGGGGTTAGGTGTCTTGCTCATGGACACCTCGACACTTGGTCAGGTGAAACCGGGGATTGAACCACCAACCTTCTGGTTTGTAGACAACCTACATGAACCACTGAGCCACTGCCGCCCTAATGTAAGGTATGGATTTAAAACTATATTCTACATTCCATTCTCAAACAATATCAAAACATGCAGGAAATACAAACAAAAAGATGCAAATCCACAATCATTTAATAACAGACGACTTTTCTCACACTCTATGCTTTCGGGCCTCAAGAGAACAAATGCAGATGAAAGGTGAGGAAATGCTTTCTGCTGGTTTTATGATCACAGAGGCGATACAAAGACTCAAGGTGGTGTAAGATTGTGTAGCTCTGAATGGGATTTGAGTGGGAATGAGATTTTCTAGCACGACTGCTAGAGGCCAGGGGGGTAAGATTTACACACACAGCTCTTACTAGCTGGCCTCCAAACCTAACTCCCATCCGGTTCACGGCACCAAATGTAACCGGTCCTACTTGACCTGCTCCAAACGGGATTCGAACTGCACTGTAAAAAATGTCAGGCCTCTCCAATTTAACATTTTCTAGTGACTGGTCACATCAACATTTTTCAGTTGAACAAATTGAATTTCTGTGAATTGATACAATTTTATTCACAGAAATTAAATTTGGCCAACTAAAAAAATGTTGATTCAAATGAAATGTTGGCAATTTTCAATTGGAGACCTGAAATTTATTACAGTGTGGTGTCTCCGGTATGGGAGGCAGGCACGCTAACAGGGGTGTTCAAGGCCCTAGCCTCTAACGTCAGTCACTAGCGTGCCTCTTGAGGCCAAGTGAGTGAGCTTTACACGCACAACTCTTACTAGCTTGCTTGCCATGCCTACATACACAAATATGACAAGCGACATGTTACACTGTTCATGAACCGCTGTATTACAGTAACAATTATCTGGATATGAATAACTCAGGAATTACCCAGAGGGAAAAAAATGCATATCCTTCCACACGTAAATCAAATGAGTGAACTAAAGTCAAGAATATCATGACTTCCTTAGTCAAATGCCAGGTCTTTCCCTCAGATCATGTGTAAGCTAACAATAACCCTACATTGTTTTAGAGACAGGAAATCTCTACACCTGATGTCCTGAAAAAACCAGGAAGGACTGGGATGGAACATCAGGTCAAAACGTTTTTGGAACAGACGCAGTTGCTCTGCTCTATATTTAGGGCTGGATGTCAGACGGGCTTCAGGTTTAATAATTAAAATACCATCTGTCTCGTTTCAGTCTGATACGTTTCCAACTGGTTAAAAAAAATCCAGCTTCTGTATTTAGAAGGTTTCTTCCACCACATCCTCAGAAGTGAAAAACAGAGTGGGTGTCATAGGTCACCAAAGGTTTATTACCAGCAGATTAAAAGAAAATGACAACTAAAACTAAAGCTGGATGCAGCAGTGGGAGGTCAGACGATGTTGTTTCATTTTAACAAGAGGATTTTTTTATCAAGACACATAAAAAGTAATAGTCCACTCCTACATTGGAAGTGCAACTGTTCTTTTTTATAACCTGGGAGTATCAGCCTCCTCAATATGCACTGAGATTCCAGAGCTTGGCTGTTTGGCTTATGCTGGGTCAGTTACATGAGGTTTCTTTTATACTTTTTTTTTTTTTAAAGATCTATAAAGTTATTCAAAAATGAAAACTTTAAACATGCAGTTAGGTAATTTTCTATTACACACACATAAATATCTAATCAGTTAATCACATGGCACCAAATAAATGCATTTAGGCATGTAGGTCAAGACGATCTCCTGAAGTTCAAACTAAGTATCAGAATGGGGAAGAAAGGTGATTTAAGTGACTTTGAACATGGCATGTTTGTTGGTGCCAGACAGGCTGATCTGAGTATTTCAGAAAGTGTTGATCTACTGGGATTTTCACACACAAACATCATTACAGAGAATGGTCAGAAAAAGAGAAAGTATGCAGTGAGCGTCACTTCTGTGGGCAAAAATGCCTTTTTGATGTCAGAGGAGAATAGCCAGACTGGTTCGAGCTGAAACAGTAAGTCAAATAACCACTTGTTACAACAGAGGTCTGCAGAAGAGCATCTCTGAATGCACACAACACATCGAACCTTGAAGCAGATGAGCTACAGCATTAGAAGACTACTGTACACTACTGTCAGATAGGAACAGGAAACAATTGACATGGCCTCACCAAAATTGGTTAATAGAAGATTGGAATAGAAGAAATGCCTGGTCAATGAGTCTTCATTTCTGCTGCGACATTCAGATGGTAGGGTCAGAATTTGGAACCTTGTATCAACGGTTCAGGCTGGTGCTGGTGGTGAAATGGTGTAGAAGATATTTTGGGCCGCTTAGTACCAAATGAGCATCGTTTAAACGCCACAGCCTACCGGAGTATTGCCATAACCTGAGTTATGACCAGAGTGGACCATCTTCTGATGGCTACTTCCAGCAGGACACAATGAGTTCACTATACTCAAATGGCCTCCACAGTCACCTGGGGTCTCATTTATAAAGCGTGCGTACGCACAAAACGGGGCTGGAAACATACGTACGCCAGTTCCCACGCAAAGGTTGTGATCTATAACCGGGGCGGCAGTGGCTCAGTGGTTCATGTAGGTTGTCTACAAACCAGAAGGTTGGTGGTTCGATCCCCGGTTCCACCTGACCAAGTGTCGAGGTGTCCATGAGCAAGACACCTAACCCCAGCTGCTCCCGACGAGCTGGATGGCGCCTTGCATGGCTGACACCGCCGTCGGTGTGTGAATGGGTGAATGTGAGGCAATGTGTAAAGCGCTTTGGATGGCCATTGGTCTGTTAAAAGCGCTATATAAATGCAGTCCATTTACCATTTATAAAAAACAAACTTGACGGGAGAATGTGCGCACCTTTAAGCAAACTTTGAGCCGTGCGTACGCACATTCTGGAGACAAAGGGAATTGGCGACACAGATGGTGAGGTCGTGAACTGAAGTTAGATTGTAGAAAATACATGTGAGAAGAACGATTATAAGAATGAATGACATTTCATTTTCACTCCATTTCATACGTTATATCCACATTATCATGAAGATTAAATCCAACAGTGTTATTTGTGCCTATTGCTTTAGGCTATATACATCTAGTAAAATCCAAACGTAATTCAAAATGTATTTTTTTTTAAATGCGCACAAACTCTAGAATGAGAAAAGTAATGAAGTAAGAACAATTTAAAACTGTTTTCATATTGATATACACATTTACATTAATGTTCCAGTTTCATTACTGGCGATATGCACTGAAATTACATGAAGTCAATACTCAGAATTTAAACAAAAATTATATGAATTTAGATAGACATGTGCGACTTTTGATCACTTTTCCTTTGACACGCTGTTTTAATGACAGCAAGGATTAACTATAGGCTAATTCCAATAATTCGTCTTTAAATTAAACTGCAGATCTCATGTTATGACAAAATATGTTTTAGAGAGAATGATGATCAGTGACGCTTGATGATGATCAGTGATGATGATGATGATGATGATGATGATGATGATGATGATGATGATCAGTGACTGACACTTAATTCGATATAACAGACACTGCATATTCGGTGGTCGAACGGTCCATTATCCGGTTTGAATAGGTTCAATGATAATCTTATTGTACAACCACAGCTGCACGGACACAGAGAGTTAAGACATCTTCACAAAATTATGAAAAATACCACTGTATTTGAAGGATACAACTTGAAGAAAAAATTTAAATTTGTACATTTCTTTTTTTAAAATACTTAGTCAGTGACGCTCTGAGTCAGACGATTGTATTTATGCTGCAATAAATAAGTAGGCCTATCTGTTTAAATTAAAATAGCCTAAACATCCTATATGTTCACATTATCAGCAAAACTGCATGAATTTGAGTTGAAGGGTTAAAAATTTACAAAATATTTTAAAATAAAATAACATTTGACCCGTGGAAATGAATGAATAAACTTTATTTTTAAAAAATATCTGAGAAGTATTTTATACAATTTTGTTTTTATGGATATTTTGATATATTTATTCTAAAACATAAAAAAAGATATTGGATGATTGTCAGCAATGTACTGTGTAAGGCACAAATGGCATTTATAGTCTGTATCTAATATTTTTCTGTCTTGTTCCTTTGACAGTGTTAAACATGGTGTCACGTGGATGGGAATATGCATGCAAATGATATGCAAATGAGGTTATGCATAGTAAAACTAGACGTTGTAAGCTCCATATATGGTGATTTCTGCAGGAGACGGGGTGGAGATGCACATACGCACAATCTTTTGTGCGTACGTACACTTTTAGTAAGGTTTATACACAAAGTTTTATAAATGAGACCCCAGATCTCAATCCAATAGAGCACTTTTGGGATGTGGTGGAACGGGAGATTCACATCATGGATGTGCAGCCAACAAATATGCAGCAACAGCGTGATATTTATCATTTACATATCTCTAAATGATACCTAAAACTGAGAGGCTAGTTAAGCAGATGTTTGATGTTTTTACTCAAAGCAATAAGAATTATGTGTTAATCTTATGGTGATAAAATTAGGCCAAATACTTACATTGATAAAGCATACCCAGGATCCAAAATATCATAGAGACTTGTCATAGAGACAAAATATCAAAAGGTGGGGTCTTTTGAACTGGGCCAGTAATAAGCCAACTATCAATCTAAAAATCTAGTACATAACCAGTGTTTATGAGAAAATTATAGTCTTGCCACATGGATCACATGCTCAAGCTGCACGTGCTAAACCATCAACCCAGTAAACAAACTCTCCATGCTACACAACAAGGGGTGGAGCGACCAATTACAACAATCAAGAACAGATCCCACAGGGAAAGTAAAGACCCGGAGAGAGAATAAACTACTTCTGTTTATCTGTCCTGATGGCAATCGTTTTTTGTACCATCCATGTTTATCTGTTACTATCTCTTCCTTGAATCATGCTGGAATAGCAGCAGCTGTGCTTTGTCACCAGTGATTTTAGTTCAGATACAGAGAGATTACGAATGATGTCACATCTGAAATCCCACTCACAGAAACATGACAGTGTACAAAAGGATTACTGCTTAAAACCCAGAAAAGGACACCCACAGGGCCTGGGTTCATGTGCATGCAATATGAACCCCCATGCGAAATGTGCATGAATTCGCCCCTACTGGTCCATTGAACAATAGAGGGATCAAACAGCATTTGAAACACTGCATTCAGAGCACTGGACAGAGAGGCTGTGACTAACAATAGTTATCTGTTCTCCCAAAAATTGCACAGAAGCCTACTTATAAATGCTTCTTCGGATAAAGCGAGGTGAGGTTAGAGATTTTTCCAAAACATCTGTGTCTTCTGTTTCTTGGATTCACATGAATTTGGAATTGTTTTAGTCATAAACTCAATGTGAGTCTTTAGTGGTTGTTACTGCCTGCAGCTTGTTCATATGATCTTAACAGTGATGACAACATGACATTCTTCCAAATAAAGTCCACAGATGCCTCCTTGTGTGATGCTCTCTGCAAACACTCCTGTGGCAGACCTGGCATGGCTTTTGGGCTAATCTGGTTCACGTGGCACCGTGAAAGGCCAAAATAGCATGCTGGCATGGTCCTCCAACAAGTCTGTGCTTATGTATGCCTACGAGAATGTGCATGTTTTATGTCACAACAAAAAAAATCAGGTTAAAGATGCAAACCATAGACAAAACTAGTCTAACCAATTAATATAAATACCTACCAAAAAATGATAGCAGATAATTTGCATCTATATTTTTATCTGAGACCAATAGTGAAAATGCCAACACCGGCTCACTGGAACAATGTACCTCTCACTACATTTCACTCTATAAATGTACCTATACATACAATTCACTGCAATTTCCAGCTAAAATTAATACTAAGGCAATAATACACCAACAGTTATTATTCCTTTTCTCACAAAATTATGATTATAAGGGAAGATTAATATAGACTTATTTTCACACAGTTCCTTACACAATACTATGGTATAACCTCAAAAAACGTTATGCATGAATTGTAAACCAATACATTTTTGACGTTTACATCACATAACCAGCTCTGTTTGAGGTGTGGCGACTCATGCCGAGTCCCAATTCGCCTACTTATACTACGCCCTAAAAGCATGTAATCTTTGTGTGAAAAAAATGTTCATACTTTTGAGTGTGTAGCAAAAGTGTAGACAAGCTTTCGGACATACTATCACGTCATAAAATAGCATCTTTGCTCTCTGTCGCATCTTGACACTCATCCTGTCACCGTAAACTGGCATGTCAATCATCTTGTCACAATTAAAATCCTCCACATTTCATTTAATTGAGAAAAAACTTTGTGGTTTGGGGCCCTATCATACACCTGGCGCAATGCGACGCCAGGCGTGACTCAACTGTTTTTTGCTAGTTTCAGCCTGACACAGTTATCATAATCACGTCCATACAATCGCAATTACAAAATAAAAGTCCACTTATATTATTCTGTGTGCTTAATGTTTTTTTTCCTACAGGTTAAGTTTTTTCTCCATTGTTTAATTTTAAATTTTAGTAGGCCCATAACATTATAATACCATGCATATTTTTTATTTTTTTTATTTAAAGAAACCAATGTATATTTTGCTTTTTGAGGCTTAATGCTATAGAAAAATTAATAAAAGTTTTTCAGGAAGAGTGTTTTCAGCTTGTTTATTTTGATATAACAATATGGCATGCAGTCGCTTCAAACAATGGCATAAAGCTATTCAAATCATTATTCAATGTAAATTGTGATAATCGTAATTAATAATCGCAATTACAATTTCAAAGGAATAATCGCAATTATGATTTTGTCATAATCGTGCAGCCCTAATGGGTGTACTGGTCTGAAAACAAGGTGTGTTCAGGCGCATTGTTGGCATGTTGCTATTTTGAGGCAAATGAAAATGACTGCACCATTGACCAACAAAACCCTGGTATAAAGTCAATAGCACAGTATTTTTGAGTTATTTTAAACAGGGCGTTAGTAATATGTGCCTATAGGTGGGTGCACAACGCGCGTACACTTTATTACACACACAGGGACGTGCAGCAGCACACAAACATTTTTTAAATATTAAAAATAAAAGGATTTCTCTCTGGAGAAGCGTTCAGTTTTTCCGTTCGCAAATTCCACCATGTAAATAGCAAATCTGCCATGGTGCAGACGCAAATGGCTTTTAAAGGGAATGGGAGATGAGACTCTGATTGGTTTATTGCATGTTACGCCCAAAACACACCCATGACTCATTAAGAGACTAGGTACAACCCTTTTGGACCATGCACCTGGCACGGCGACCGCTTTTAACGCCACTCACTGGACATTTCACTTTGATGTGCAAGAAGCAAAGTAATATAATTTTGCAGAAATGTCGCCACAGGCGTGTTTTACAATGAGCCTTGGAAAATGCTTATATTTAGCTTTTTTTTTTTCATTAATATATATATATTTTTTGTAAATTATATTCTAATCATAACAATATAACAAGTTGAATGTAAACATTTTTTTCAAATATTAAAAGATAAAACATTTATTTGACGTGGTCTCTTTTGGACCCTAGTTTACATGAAGTAGGATTCTTAAAGGTCCCGTTCTTCGTGATCCCATTGTTCAAACTTCAGTTAGTGTGTAATGTTGCTGTTAGAGCATAAATAATACCTGTAAAATTATAAAGCTCAAAGTTCAATGCCAAGCGAGATACTTTATTTAACAGAAGTTCCCTTTCAAAGCCTACAGCGAACGGCTGGCTTGGACTACATCCTGGTACTTCCTTCATAAATGACGTCAGTAGAACAGTAGAACAGACTAACCTCCGCCCACAAGAATACACGAAAAAAGGGGGCGTGGTCTTGTTGCTGTCCCACGAGGAGAAGAGGACGGTCGCGTGGAGAAAAGGAAGTGTTGCGTTTGAGTGTGTTTGTCGCCATGTCGTCGAGACGCTGTTATTTTCATCCCGGAGTCAAATCACCTTTGTTTGGCTTTCCCAGGGACGCTGTAGAGATCATTAAGCGCATATATATCTCCCGTTAAGAGGCGTGACCTTTCCACGTGCGCTAAGCTGCTGTCGAATCACACCACAGGAAACGTGCCACGTTTGCTAAGATGCGGTCAAATCACAACATGGGAACCGCTGGCACAATCAGAACTCGTTACGTATTTCTGAAGGAGGGACTTCATAGAATAAAGGAGGTCATCAGCCGTTTTTAGGACAGTGAAAACAGCGGTATACAGATAAGTACATTGTGTTAAAAATACTGTTTTTTTTACACGCAAAACATGAACACATGTTATATTGCACACTGTAAACACAATCAAAGCTTCAAAAGAACACGAAGAACGGGACCTTTAAACAAATTGGTTTCCTTTTGAGTAAATTATCCCTTTAAATATGACCTGACTTCCGATAGGGTCTTGTCAGACAGCTGCACTGTGATTTTCAAAGGTTTGGGGAGGGGAAGAAGAAAATGCATAAATTGGCCAGTCAATGTGTTAGAGGGACTGCACATAAGCTGAAAAGGCCTATAATGTATCAAACGTTGCTCCTTAATGATACATGTAACAGACTGTCCGCACCCCCATATTTTTCTATACTTTATGACCTGGAGTAAAGATTGTGCTGACCCGTCCAAACATTTACTTAATGTTTTGAGATAAAAGTCAGCTGCATAAACAAACCACTGAGAACAACACAAACTCCTACAAATTTGGATGATTAGGAGACATGGTGAGAAACAGAAGGACCAATCTTTCAAAGACAGAGAAGCCACCAGGTCAGACAGAAAACAACTGTACTTCTGTTTGCACCTGAGACAAAATGAGAATTTGTCTCTACCTGACATTTGCCCTTTGATTGCTCATTAATGATTTTCTCTATTTGTTTATCTGTCTGTCTGTTTGTTTGAAACCTCCTCCCCTACAGCTTTTGTGTGGGTCTGTCCATGTCTTATTGTGCCTATAGGGCACAAAGTCCCTTCTAAATAATAATAATAATAATAATAATAATAATAATAATAATAATTCATGATGCCCCTATAATAATATTAACACAGGCATCTTCCATCCTACATTGATTGACAGGGCAGATGGCTGTCTCATGCATTATGGGCCAGTAGGGCTGGCTGAGTCCCAGTTACCGCGACCAAATGATCCGCTATGGGTATTGCCCAGGCTCCAGACCACATTCCTGCAGAGAAATCATGGGATCTGGGACTCCCTGTGTGCCCCCTTTTCCCTTTCGGACAGCGTGAAATAGACAGGATTTACTACAGCAAGAGGGAACAAAGATACTGTGCATACATATATTCAATAAAAGGTTTCAGATATCACCAAAAATGTATGTTCCAATCACCCGGTGGTATTTACCCATCTTGGGAGTGGTTACTAGTTGTGTAAGAACACAAAAGCAATGCCATGATTATGACTAGTTCCCACATTTCTTGGGAATTTAACACATGACCTTAGCATTGCTAGTACCAAACTTAGCTGTTTAAGCTACAGGAAAACTGCCCTTGTCTTGTTCTGATCATGGGCCAGCAACAAAGTTAATCAGCAGTGATGAACTACAGCACTTATTCCATTAAGCCATAACAAATGTGTATATGCCTTCTTCTCTGTGCAGTATTCTAAAAAATCTAAAGACTTTTGATATAATTACAAAACTTGCTACACTCTAGGCAGAAGATCAATAGGCAAATGAACAATGTTTCCCCAGACCACCCAGATATATACACTCACAGTTAAACAGCCTTTTACAAGCTGTGTGTGTGTGTGTGCAGTCAGATTACACGGGTATAACATTTCACTTTATCCTTCACTGTCATAAAATGGTCGGTGATAATCAAGCTTTTTTTCCTTCAAACAACACATCACAGAGCTGGTTTTATACTAAACTATTCCAAAACAATGATTTTCATAATCACAAACTTCTTTCACCTGTCCAACTCTGTGGTTGCCCCATTTTCCACTTTCAATCTAGTAAAGCAGGGTGGTCACCAAGCAATAGTTCATGAACTAAAAGGGCAAGGCCGTCGTCAGATGAAGGTTGTCCCAGGCCCTATCACAAAGGTCTGGTGGCAAAGGGGGGCCCATCAGGGGTAATTCTGTCCCAGGCCCTGTGAACTTAAGCAATGGCCCTCTGGAGGGGTCAGGGTTCTTCAGTTTAGCTTGGGGCATTTAGTCAAAGAGAAAAATACTTGAGAATCAGTCTAAATAGTTTTTTTTTGTAATTTCAGGGCCATTTCTAAATCGTCAGTCAATTATGTGCCCTCCAGAAGCTTGCGTTCCGCAATCTTTTTGAAGATAAAAAAGATTGTTTGCCTGCAATGTGGTTTTGGGTTATCTGATGTTTGAGATTTTAAGTAGTTTAAGGGGTTATTTCACCCCAAAATATTAATTATGTCATTAATTACTCACTCTCATGTTGTTTGTTCATCTCCGCAACACAAATTAAGATCTTTTTGATGAAATCGAACTAGAGCCAGTCAATGAGTGAATCTGCGGGTATGATATATTACGGTTATTATACAACTAACAAAGGATCAAAACGAGGAACAGTTATATGAAATCAATGAAACAATTTGTAACTATGACAACTAATGTCAAATGTGCTAGACTCAATCGCTGCATCCGAAATCGAATACTTCCCTTCTATCCACAAGTTTCCTACTTGTGTATGTAGGAAATTAAGCCTTGTGTCAAAAGTGGGAGCGTCTTACGGTTCCAAGTAAACAAGCGGGACTTTATGCATTTCCATTGTAGTTTATGCGCACGTTTTCGTATCGGATAGAAAATGTATCCGACTCAAACGAGTGCATATGTTTTTTTTATGCGCATTTATAGAATTCATGCGCATCTTGGCGTTTCCATTCAGCATTTTTTGATGCGATATCCCAAAATGTGCAAAAAAATAGGTGGATGGAAACATAGCTTATTGACATTCAACAGTTGACAGTCATTCAAGCTATCCAAATTTGCTAACGATGTGGGAATACAACCTCAACAAACTTTCAAAAGGGTGAAACAACAGTACCTTTACCCTCCGCGGTAACGTAGTTGGTTGGGAGGATGACGTGAAGAAGTGGCCTCGTATCACGTACAGTAGCATTTTTAGCTATTTTCTAGATTCAGTAGCCTGTGATGGTAAGGCGATGAGCAATTTGAAAAGCTCAGAGGCGTATCAGTATCTGTCGGAAATGGCCTAAAAGCAGACATTGAGCCAAGCCTGAGCCTACACGTATCCCATCACAAGACATCAGTAAGTATGAAGTACAGACAGAGGGTTGTTCATGTATTAGGGCCAGGACGCTGTTATAGTCATGCAGCAGCACTTTTGTGGAAGGTCAGTAAAGTAAGGACAATTAAGGACATGAAAATTGTATTGTTTATTGTATTATTATTAATTATTAATTAACAAAATGTACTAAACTGAAATGTTTAGTGTGTGTCATTCATGTTGCAAATGTTGCTTCACAGTAACTTTCACTTAACCCTTGTGGCACCATCTGATTTAAAAAAAAATCATTTTGAAACCTTGCCAATGATCCGAAAAACTCTTCACTAACTAGCACACAAAATACCATTGGTATACTAATGCCGCTGCCTCACCGGAAGTTGTACCCACATTCTTTTTTACAGTAGCACCCCCTGGAAACAGGTGGATATAGTATGTGAAAAACAGTTCGCCAACAGAGTAGTATGACTGAATATAGGCAAAAGGAGGACGGAGGACCTACTACTGACGCTGAGATTCTGAAGCCTCATTCGATGGTCACGGGAGAGGATTTATGAATGGCGGTGAAGCGACACAACTGATGCTGGTAGGTATGTGACAATAACAACATGGCAGATGTAGTATGTCTGGATTTCATTTATATATCCATACTCATACTATAAGGAACATACTTTTTTAACCTTTGCAAAGTAAGTTCAAATTCAAATGTAGTAGTACGCGATTCCAGACACACCACATGACATGACAACAGAAAGGAAACCCAGGAAATAATGAAGACAAACTAAAAGTCCTGATTTAAACTGAAAACCCCACAGAATGTGGGTTTCAATGATTTTTTTATAAAGTTCCCACAATTTTTGAGCAAAGATTTTCCATGACTTTACTATTTCTAATTTTTACAATCATTTGTACATAGCCTCAATCATGGCATGCTTAACACAAGTTAAGAGTATTTTCCCATGACTTCTCTTGTTTAAATTAAATCATGGCCATTATTTTGCTAAATGAAGGAAAAAGTTAGCCACAAATTACCCAAAACAAATGAATAAAAATATTGTGGTCATGTTTGAACCAAAACAAGAGAACAAGTGAATATGTGAAATGTGGGAACTTTATGGGAATTAATTCTTATTTCTTGGCCAAAGTATTTTTCCCCAGTCAGGCTCATTACATTTTAAGATTTTAATTTACATGACTTTTCCAGGCTTTTAAATCACAATTTAAAAAATAAAATAAAATAAAAATAATTATATGGGAACCCTGTCTTTTGGCACAATTCTACAAACATTTTGTTCACAGTCCAGCCAACAATTTGTAGAATTGACATGTATATCAAATACTAAGTACCCTATTAAACTGCATTTATTGGGGCTGCTTGGCTGAAAAAGGGCACACATGTGAGTGCTTTATGAGACTTTGTGTTATTTTCTAGAGAGATGAAAACAAATAAAACAAATGAGAAAAATGTCCAGGCAAAGGGAAAAGGAACAGTGATTCAGGAAGATAAACAGTTGCAACTGTTGCTTCCTCTGCACTGGCATTCCATCCACCCTCTCTCGGGAGATGCTGGAACAGTCCGATCTGGCGTGGGCGGAACAGTGTGTAAGCCTAGTGATGTCCATCATGTTTTTCCCTCCAATTGGACCTCATCCATCCTCCATCTCCCCACTCACTCTCTCTCACACCCATCACCACATGTGCGGTTTCCAAAAAGTAGACAGAAAACCCACCCCCATGAAACTTGTCAGTCTCAAGGGGCCGAGCAGGCCTGAGAGATATGCACTGCACATAAGTCACTTGAGGAATTTCTTTCACTATCAGAGAGTGTGATAGGACGGATTACAGCAAACAGCCAAACTGTTGTGTATTAACTACATGAAGTGCATAAAGCGAGTATGTGTATTTAAAGACACCAACATTTACGAATATACTTAATTTTCCACACATTTTCAGTTGAGCATATAAGACTATAAGTATACTTCATTGAATGTGAGCACAGGTGTAGGCACTCATTGAGTGAGCACTTCCAAGTGGAATTTTGTTTCTGAGTGCTCAAATCATTCTGTTATGTGCGTGTGTAACCCCCTCCTGTTCGAACCGCCCGCTCCAAGCAGGGCTTGCCTTGAACCTGGGTCAACCGGTATGAGAGTCAGATGCTCTAACAAGGAGGCTAAAGGATGCAACCTGTGGCGTCAGTAGCTAGAGCATCTCTTGAGATCAGAGGAGTGAGGTTTACTTGCACACCGACTACTAGCTGGCCTCCGTTACAAGTGAACCTCAACGGACTATACTGATGGCGAAAACTTACATCACGCAAACTGTTTATGAGCCGGAGTGGATGGGGGAAGTATACTTTTGGGTGTTAGTCCGTAAGTTATCTCTGCAACCGTCTACAGTATATGCTATTGAACTCCTAGCTGACAAAATTAATCTTTAGCAGACATACACATTTAAAGGGCGCCTATTATGCTTTTTTATTTTACCTTTCTTTTAGTGTGTAATATAGCTGTTTGTCCACGCTAAATTATGTTTTATTAACAAAATTCTAGAGTAACACATTCAAATTGCCTAACCAATAAGCAAGAGATGAGGCCTATAAACAGTTTTCTGCATCCCACCACCACTCCGTCTCCTCACAATCACCTGGTTACTGATGATTAGTACTGGCCGTAGATAAAGTACTAATTGTTGGTGATTTTAATATCCATGTAGACAACGAAAAAGACGTATTAGGATTAGCATTTAAAGATACACTAAACTCTATTGGAGTTAGGCAACACGTGTCAGGACCCACTCATCGCCATAATCATACTTTAGACCTAATATTGTCACATGGAATTAATGTTGATACCGTTGAAATTCTGCAGCAGAGCGATGACATCTCAGATCATTACTTAGTATTTTGTATACTTAATTTAGCTAAAGTTGCAAAGCCGCCCCCTCGTTTCAAAAATGGCAGGACAATCACTGCCGCTACTAAAGATTGCTTTTTAAATACTCTTCCTCATCAGTATCATCTCCTCAGCAACCCAGATAGCATAGAAGAACTCGATGTTGCAACAGAAACTATTGACTCTCTCTTTTCCAGTACTTTAGACACAGTTGCTCCTCTGCGCTTAAAGAAGATTAAAGAAAATAGTCCAACGCCGTGGTACAACGAGCACACCCGGGCCCTTAAAACAGCAGCCAGAAAAATGGAGCGCAGCTGGAAGAAAACAAAACTAGAGGTCTTTCGAAATTCGTGGAAAGAGCACATGATCGCATACAGAAAGGCCGTAAAAACTGCTAGATCCGCTTATTTCTCAACTCTCTTGGAAGAAAACAAACACAACCCAAGGTATTTATTCGATACAGTGGCTAAATTAACCAAAAATAAAGCTTCAACTTCTGATGATTGTAAACAGCACAGCAGTAATGACTTTATGAACTTCTTCACATGTAAAATTGATAATATTAGGAAGAAAATTTTAACCATGCAGCTGTCTACTACAGTATCACATCAGACAGAGCATTGTAGTGTCACTGAGGAAAAATTACAATCATTCACTGCTATAGGAGAAGAAGAATTGGCTAAACTCATTAAATCATCAAAATCAACAACATGTATGCTTGACCCTGTACCGACTAGGCTATTAAAAGAGATGCTACCAGAGGTCATAGATCCTCTTCTTAATATCATTAATTCATCTTTGTCATTAGGATATGTACCGAAAACTTTTAAGTTGGCTATTATTAAACCACTTATTAAAAAACCGCAACTTGATCCTACAGAATTAGTCAATTATAGACCAATCTCAAATCTACCCTTTCTGTCAAAAATACTTGAAAAGGCAGTGTCTTCACAATTATGTTCCTTTTTAGAAAGAAATGGTATCTGTGAGGATTTCCAGTCAGGATTTAGACCGTATCATAGTACTGAGACTGCTCTCATCAGAGTTACAAATGATTTACTCTTATCATCCGATCGTGGCTGTATCTCTCTATTAGTGTTACTCGATCTTAGCGCTGCATTTGATACCATCGACCACAACATTCTTTTGAATAGACTCGAAAATTATGTAGGTATTAGTGGAATTGCTTTATCATGGTTTAAATCATACCTATGCGACCGTTATCAGTTTGTAGCAGTAAATGAAGAGATGTCACACCGATCGCAAGTTCAGTATGGAGTACCACAAGGCTCAGTGCTAGGACCGCTACTCTTCACCCTGTACATGCTACCACTGGGAGATATTATTAGGAAGCATGGCATTAGTTTTCATTGTTATGCTGACGATACTCAGCTCTATATTTCTTCACGCCCTGAAGAAACTTACCAATTCACAAGATTAACGGAATGCATAGCCGCCATAAAACATTGGATGACTGGTAATTTCCTGCAACTCAATTCAGAAAAAACTGAATTTTTAATTATTGGACAAAAAAGCTCCACAAGTAGTAACCTAGAATACTGTCTAACACTTGATGGCTGCTCTGTCAAGTCTTCGTCGTCAGTGAGGAACCTGGGTGTGCTCTTTGATACCAATCTTTCGTTTGAAAGCCACGTTTCTAGCATCTGTAAAACTGCTTTCTACCATCTTAAAAATATATCAAAATTACGGCACATGCTCTCAATGCAAAATGCTGAACAGTTAGTTCATGCGTTCATGACCTCAAGGCTAGATTATTGTAATGCTCTATTGGGTGGTTGCCCTGCTCGCTTAATAAATAAACTCCAGCTGGTCCAAAACGCAGCAGCTCGAGTACTTACTAGAACCAGGAAGTATGACCATATTAGCCCAGTTCTGTCAACATTGCACTGGCTACCTATTAAACATCGCATACATTTTAAAATCTTGCTTATTACTTACAAAGCACTAAATGGTTTAGCTCCCCAGTACGTGAGCGAGCTCTTAACATATTATACTCCATCACGTCTACTGCGATCTCTAAATTCTGGCCAGTTGATAATACAGAGAATATCCAAATCAACTGCTGGCGGTCGATCCTTTTCCTATTTAGCTCCTAAACTCTGGAACAGTCTTCCTAGCATTGTTCGGGAAGCAGACACACTCTGTCAGTTTAAATCTAGACTAAAAACACATCTCTTTACTGTGGCATACACATAAAACACTTTATCAATTAATTGATTGTTAGGCTGCATTAACTAGGTCAGCCGGAACCGGGAACACTTCCCATAACACCTGATGTACTCGTTACATCATCAGAAGAATGGCATCTACGCTAATGATATTCTCTCTGTTTTATCCCGAGGTTTACTGCAGTCAGCCGGATCCGGGCCGTATCCTAATCAGATGGTGGACCAGAGAAGACCAACACAGGACCCCGAAGTGTCTGCAGAGACCGTGTCAATTATCCTCCCCCTGCAACTGCCTCATCGACACGGCATCTAAATAAACCCGTCACCAGTGTGATGACTCCGATTGTTCGAATATTACCATTAAATAATACTTAAATCGATATGTCATCCGCAATAAACCCGTCTCCAGCGTGTTGCCTCCGATCATTCGAATATTGCACTTTAATAATTATTTAATCAACATCATCCTTAATAAACCCGTCTCCAGCGTGTTGCCTCCGGTCCTTTGAATATTCCGATCTATTATGACCTCTGACCTGTAAAGCAGCCAGAATAATAATAATAATAATAATAATAATAATACGTTGTTTGTAAATTGGCCAGAGGAGAACTGGCACCCCGACTGAGCCTGGTTTCTCCCAAGGTTTATTTTTCTCCATTAGGTCACCTGATGGGGTTTTGGTTTCCTTGCCACTGTTGCCTCTGGCTTGGCGTGCTCAGTTGGGGACACTATATTTTTCAACTAAACATCGAAACAAATCTAATTAATAAACTAATTTAACCATGTAAACTAAATTACTGATCTAATTATTGATCTAAAGCCCACACTGTCACCGAATGGAAATTGAAATGAACTGATGACATCAAATGGCTATACAGCTGAATAAAATTAGGCTGCATTATTTTGCTGTTTAACACTGTAAAGCTGCTTTGAAACAATCTACATTGTTAAAAGCGCTATATAAATAAAGTTGACTTGACTTGACTTGACTTGACTTGACTTGACTATCCTAACCAGAGATAGTATATTCGGGTTCTTTTGAGCTGAGTTTTGAGGTCGGAGCCCTCCTCTCGGACAGCATGCCAAATATGCATACGTTTTATTTGTAAGTGTGAACTGTGAGTGTGAGTTTATCTTTTCAACCATTTCTGTCAATAGATCCTCATAAATACTACACACTGCACCTTAAAGTCTACTAGTCAAATAGTCAGTGCAACCCGAATTTCTTGACATTATTTCTGTGTCCTAACTATAGTACATAAACATGTTACACATTTGCCTACTGGCTGTTTTGGCCCACCATAAATGAGCAGTTGGGTAAGTGATTTTGCTATGTTGAAGAGATGCTGTGGACAACAACAACAAAAAAACATTGAATTGACTTCCAATACTGATGCCATAGTTGCCATAATATTGATTACAGCTGATGAGGCCTCGGGAGCTGAAACATGATTATGGTTATGGTCGTTACATTTCAACATGTGGTCTAAGTGGTAGACCAATCACAACAGGCTGGGCCAGCTGACCAATCAGAGCAGATTGTGCTTTAAAGAGACAGGGGCTGAATCCGAAATCGCCCCATATAGGGCACTATTTGAAGGGACAGCCATTTGTAGTGGTGTCCGAAACCATAGTGGACGTTATTGAGTGCACTCATTCTATCCCACATTGCACTGCAGAAACGAGTGTACAGCCGATGTACACACAGCGGCTGTCCGAATTCACTCACTCGTTTTCATTCACTCCTTCAAGTGAACTGTATTAGTGGACTAAAGAAGGGAATAGTGAATGAGGGTTTAGGCCTTTAGGGGGTGATTTCGGATTCAGCCAAGGGCTGCATCCGAAAACCTAGGCAGCTTGCCTCGCTGCCTTATGAGACAATTGGAAGCATTTGTGCATGAAGGCACCTCACAAAACTAATTTCGGACAGACTTCTTAGGAAGTGTAACCGTTTAATGAACTACAGCATAATAGAGAGTAGAAAATGTTGGTAAAAAAACGTACATTTACACACAAACTGACCCGCAAACGCAACTTTTACTAGTCAAACGCAAGGATACAAATATGCTGCCTTCAAAAATCAATCAGATGAAGGTATCTCAGGAGACAGGAAGTGAAGCTAACATTAGATTCGGACGTGACTTAGTGCCTTCCTGCCTTGAAATGTGTCCTCCGAAGGCAGCATTTTCCAGGTTTCAGACGCAGCCTCTGTATGTCTCCCTCACCAGACACAGGCCCTGTCCCAAATGGCACCCTAAACCCTCACGGTCTTCCTCTGAGTCCGCACTTTCACAACGTAATGCTGCTTTGACTGTCGGGAAGAAGTCCGCTGCGTAGCTCATACCAGTGCGGGCTCGGCAGAAGTGCGCATCGAGGGTGCATATCATCCTCGAAGGAGGCGCTCGCGAGCACCCGTCTGAGACCTAAAATTACAAATGGGACACCCTGTGATCTCGTCGACTTAACGGACACGCGCACGCAGTGCCCATTGTAAGTCCACAAGACCGAAAGTGCAAATGAAGTGTGGTATTTGGAAAAGGGCCACACCCAATTCAAGTCTTGCAGTCTCTATTAATGAGCTGATGATTTGAATCAGGTGTGTTAGATGAGGGAAACATGCAAAATGTGCACTGGTTGGGGGTCCCTAGGACAGGTTTGAGAACCACTGCTCTAGTTCATCTTTCAGGGTGTGTTGGGTGCACTCTGTCGTTTTGGCATGACTGAGTTTGCTCAGAGATTGCGCAACTATTAGTTAAGTTTACCAAGTTCACCTTTATTTACTTTGGCTGTTTTTGCACTGCATTCAAGTGGAGAATCTAATCTGTAATGCCATCCTAATGAAGTGAGTTAACTCCAGGAAGTGTGCTGGGGCGATCACCACTAATCTGATATGAACTGGATACATGTGAGACCACGCTGACCTTATGAGAATCACAATTGATAAACAAGCTAGGAAAAACATAGTATACAAATGAAACTCATCCGGATCACCAGCCTTCCATTAATGTACAAATATAGATGAGGAAGATGATTTTCTGAATAAATTAACTGCCAATGTATTTCTGCCACTGAAACAGATAGACACACATAATATAAACACTTTTTGTTGTTGTTATGGATATTCTTTCCCCGTTATATTAGCAAGAATAAGCCTAGGATAACCATACCAAACACACATCTTTAGTCCTCATGAACGTTTCTTTTTTTTTTAAACAAATATTTAGACTCCCAAGAGGAAAAACTAAAATGTATGGTGAACCACACATACCACTAATGTTGCAAGGATTTAGGGTGTATTTTGCAATACACACGTTCATTTCCATCCATTTCACCAAAAAAATTTATTTAAATGGATTGAGCTCAAGAGGCAGGGTTTCCGTGACTTTTACAATTGTTTGTGATTACTGGATAAGTAGGCTACATTTCAAATATACATATACATTTGAATGATTACACTCACCAATTAAATACACTTTAACTAGAAAAAGTAACTAGAAGAAAAACAAACTATTCATGGGAACATGGGAACCCTGCCTCCAAAACAAGCCAACAACAAATGGTTACACCTTTTGGTGTTTGTCACACATAGTACAGAGCAAAACATTATTGTTCTCGGGGCTATTGTTGTTGTAGTTATTTAACTGTTCACAAACCTGACTTTTATACCACTCACAAATGGCATCAATTACAATCCAATTCTGAGGTGACAGAGAGAAGCAGCTGTGGGTGGCATATGAAGGGTGTTGCACTAGGAAGTGCTAAGAGATTACAGATTCACACACTTGCGATGTAAATTCATGCCAGAGAACAACAAAGCACAGTTTAGAACAGCTCACATTATTAGGTGATAATGTATAACAACTATTAATAGCAAAAACAAACCCTGTCAGCAGAGGTGGACAAAGTACTCAACTCTATTACTTGAGTAAGAGTAAAAGTACTACTGGTCAAATATTACTCCTTTACAAGTGAAAGTTGTAAAAACAGTAAAAGTACAGAAGTATTTGTTTTTAAAAGTACTTAAGAATCAAAAGTAAATTCAATTTTTAATGTATATGCATTGTTTTATTATTGTTGCATTGTTGTATAAATGCACATTTTGCCATCGTGGTACCCTCAGGGCATCCAAGATGTAGGTGACTTTGTTTCTTCAGTAGAACACAAATTAATATTTGTATATTTTTTTGTGGTCTGCCAGTCGCATAATCCATGTCAGTGGTCATATTTTAAAGTATGAGAGCTATGAGAGTAAAAAAACATAGACATAAGAATCCATATTAAACCCTGCGGCTCGTGGCGGCACATTTATGCCTTAAGACACGAAACGATCGATTTGTGCGAGAAACCGAACAGTATTTATATATATATTTTTTTTTTTATATATATATATATATATATATATATATATATATATATATATATATATATATATATATATATATATATATATATATATATATATATATATATATATATATATATATTTTTTATATATATATATATATATATATATATATTTTTTTTTTTTATATGGATTTGTATTTCTATGTTTTTTACTCTCATAGCTCTCATACTCTAAAATATGACCATTGACATTATACAACTGGCAGACCACAACGGTTGGAGTTAAAAATAATTATTTAAAAAAATTAAAAATATTAATTTGTGTTCTAAAGTCACCTATATCTTGGATGCCCTGGGGGTAAGCAGAAAAACATCACATTTTCATTTTTGGGTGAACCATCCCTTTAAGCCACATTTAAAAAAATGATTTGTTGAATTTACAAAAAAAATGTATCGTAAGTGGTCGCAATCAATTTATTTTATCTCAATTTAAACAAAAACACATGCAATTCCCATAAAACCAATTCTTTTTTTTTTATTAAAAAAAAACTAAATTTAAATTATTTAAACAAGCACAAATTAATTATGCTTAATTTATAATAATTTATAAAAACTCCAAAAACACTAACATAACAAAAACTTTGAAATACCAACATAACAAAACATTAAGCATTAAAAAGTCTCTCCATTTTCTCATCTTGTTAAAAATGCATCAAATAGCACTTTATTTAAAAATGTATTCTCCGAATCCAGCCCCTTTGCAAAGCATGATGGGAAGTGAAAGTCTTGTTTGATTGGGTTACTTAAAAATGTATGTTATTTAAAAATGAAAACATCAAGTTATGTCAAAGAGTAACGGTTTTAAGTCAGTTAAACATGAATCAATTACATTTGAACCAGAAACCTGATATAATTGTGTTAAATCAAGATGAATTGCTTAAATAAAGTGAACAGCATCATAAAATAATTTTTTGAGTACTCAAGTAAATTCTTGTTTGATTTTGTGATTTTTTTTTAATTATATATAACCCAAAAAGTTATATTTTTGGGCAAATATAAAGACTGTTTCACACAAAAATTTAAATAACAAGATCAGGCCGAAGGCAATGCAAATTCACGCCTGTACAGTAGAGGGAGCAACTCTAACAAACCTTTCAGCTGAGCTGCTATTCTGGATAACGGAAGAATATGATGCAGGTTAAAACAGTTTAACACTTACTTCACCTATAAAAAAATAACCCTATACTTGCGTTACTTATTTGAAAAAGTAACTCAGATATTGCTGTAAATGTTAAAAAGTAATGCGTTACTTTACTAGTTACTTGAAAAAGTAATCTAAGTACATAAATCAAGTTACTTGAAAAAGTAATCTGATTACGTAAATCAAGTTACTTGCAAAAGTAATCTGATTACATAAATCAAGTTACTTGCAAAAGTAATCTGATTACATCAATCAAGTTACTTGCAATGTGTTACCCCCAACACTACAACGATCAATCATGAAGTTTAACAATTATGAAGATTTAATATGAAAAAAAGCACATTCAACTGACCAATTGTAATTCAGTTTTGCAGAGAGTTGTGGATTATATGGAAAATGTTGATTACATAGCTTATACAGCTTTGTGACATGCCAGTTTAAATCAAACTAATGCTTGTATTAACGTGATAATCCATCAACAAATTCCATTTGGAATACAGTTGTAAGGCATGTTCTGGTATTCTGGGGCATTGTATGGCTGTGCTTTGAAATCAGTAAACAGTTATTCTTCATACAGATATACTACAAAAATCAGTATTTAGGGCACTTTATTCATCCAGCAGATAACGCCTGTATATGCATTCAGAAATATGACAAAATCGCCAGATGTAACAATGTGCATTTATCGCATCATTATCACAAATCATTCATCATGCTCAGTCTTATCACCCAGACACCTGTCACTTTCCTTGCTGTGAACTTACGTCACACTGGAGCCACGCCCTCAGCCCCGCCCCCAATAAAAACACATGTCAGTATAGCTAGCTCTCTCAGATTACTGCATCCATAACCTTGTGCAACTGCATGCAGGAGAAAGCACAAGTTCGTCTTGGGTAAACAGTGTAGTGGAACGCATTTAAGTGAATGATTTCTCAGATGAGTGGCAAAATGCCTAACAAATGGAAAACAAAGTCCAGATTATTAAGAATAAGTTTACAAAAGTTTGTGTTAACCATACAACACATTGAAAGAGAAGCCAAGGTTGCCTGTTGTTTCCCACAGTCTAGGCAAAAAAAAGTAGCCTATTTTCAGATAAACATGGCTTTAGGAATATAGAGTTTCACATTTACTAGTTTTTCATAGTAGAACAATGAAACAATTGTCAGAAACATATCAAATGCAGGCGTTGAAGGCAAATAAACTGTAGCAAAAAGCCACAGCAGAAAGCTACTACATGACAATATAGTATCAAATTGCTGAACTAATAAGACAAAAAAAAAAAAAAAACACACCAAAAAGTAGGCCTACATGAATATACAGAAACTGTTGTTAAATCAAATGTCGTGCTATATGAATATGCATTGTGCATTTGATGATACTGGACTGGAGCACGAATGTATTCTTTTGGTTACTTTGGTTACATCAGAACATGCAGATAAATCGTATTCATATTCTGCTTGTTTCTAATAAGTCATTTCCATTTGGTGTGCTATTTCTTGACAATTTTGTTGTTAAAAACTCGTATAAAAAGTTATATCCCATCCTTTAACTTTGTCAATTGGAAATATTCGCACGTGAAAACTAAAGTGGAATTTGAGCGCAAGCAAGTCGCGCGCAAGTTATACGCACTTATCTGTGCGCGCGACTTAAGGCTCACGAGATCCTAATGGCCAAACCGACGACATTACTAATAAACTTACATTTTAGTTAGCATAAGTTTGTTTTTTAGATGGACTTACCTTAGCTGTGCTCTTGTCTATGCTCAAAGAGACTGTGAGAAGAAAAAAAGTGACACATAGAAGCCGCATCTTCACACCTATGAATAATGTCCAAAAGGACACGTTGATGACGGATTCTTCTCCGTTTCAAGCAATTCTTGCCTCTCTTCAACCCGAGCCTTAACTATACGTTTGTCTGCATCTTTGCCCTAAACGATATGTGGCTGTTGTTGAAAGTAAAGTCTTGTAGAAGAGCCCACCACACCCCCTGACAGGACCACGACCACCCATCAATACGCACCAACACAACCCTGTTTAGAACAACTATCATTCGCATTTCAGCATTGTTAGGGGACGTTTAAGTCTTGGAGATCAGCAATTCCCTTAAAACAGCTTTGGCAAGGTGGATTTTAGGTGAGATAACCAACTTTCTGAAAGCGCGAACGCATCAGGATTTAGCGCGTACGTGCGACTGGAGCGAGGTCTGAGGTAAACTTCTGCCTTCACTTATAGCTTACGATTTAAAATATTGAGCTTAAATGTGTGTTATTGTCGTTAAAAGCGATTAAATAATAACAAAATCCAGTGTTTGAAGTTATATGACACATCAACAGTTACCACAAACCCGGTAGCTGTGTTTTTGGAACATGTCGGCTGGTTTGTAGCTCGTCTAATATGCTTATAAATAGGTGGACTACAAACGACCACCTTAAGCTTGTATGTTTATTGGTATTTCATAATTGTCTATGAGTTAATGACAAGTTGGGACAGCTAGCGCAGTTACCATGTTCAAAACACAACTACCGGCTAAAGCTGGATCTTTAAGCAATGAACATGAGATCTACAAATATACCAGTACATTTAATGTGTTTTAAATATGCACTATTGATCCAGTGAGGACTAATTTCAGTCCATCTATAACTTTCAGATCATTGAGTATGCAGTAACAGGACACTGGCATTGGGCAGAAGGAGAGATTGTATCTGTTTCCAGGCTCTCATGGAGGGTGAGAACCATTTACAGCATTGGAACACATTAAGGTAAATCCTGTTGTTTTGTTTTGTGCTTTAGAAGCATCTGTATTCCCTTTGCACACATATTCATTCACTTTTTTTATCATATCGCAGGTGTTTTCTGCTGTGCCTTGCAGTCCTTTTCCTTACGACAGAGGTCAACGCAGTAAGTGTGCTTTTAATTTGACTATATTGAGACAAGATTAAGTGCAGATTGTGGTGTAGGATTTGTGCCTCATTTATGGTGCAACATGCTGAGCTGAGCTGAGCTGAGCCCCTCAGATGAGTGGGAGTGTCCTTGCTTGGATTTCAAGTTCCTCATGTGCAATTAGCAAATGGTTTACAGTTTACAGATCTTTGCAGCATGCATGCTCTTTAATTAAGAGAATGTTGTTGTTTTTTAAAGCCACGATTGATTCCTCCCATTCTTATGAAGCTGAAAATTTCACACTGGTCAAGTCTCACATCAATGAGGTGGTTGTTAGTGGTAATATAACTAACTGGTATCCCATAGTGAGAGATTATACACTGGCCTGAAGTTAATGAATAAAATGTGTTCAGAATCTGATTAGGTTTTAATACTCACAAACTGACACTTAATGGTAAAGTATGTGTGTGAGATCCTTTTTTTTTTGCCTCATCTTGCTGGTGTTAAATTAATAATGCTGTCTTAGTGAATTGTTAATGATTTGTTCATTAACTGGACGTTCTAGAATCTCCATAATGTTCCGTTGCAACTTTCTAAGAAAACAGGGTTGTCAACGTAAGGTCCTTAATGTTTATTTTTTGCAGGTCAGTGTTTATTTTCCAAATATTTGTTTAAATATTAAATCAAATGGAACGGAAGTAGCGACAGATATTTTCCTCTGTATTATGACATACATTTGAGTGTGATAGATTATTGAAAAAACATAGGTTCTATTCATCAGTTGCTTGGATTTTTAAACGTGGACATTGTACTTAAAGGGATAGTTCACCCAAAAATGAAAATTAGCCCATGATTTACTCACCCTCAATTCATCCTAGGTGTATATCACATTCTTCTTTCAGACAAATACAATCAGAGTTATATTAAAAAAAGTCCTGGCTAATCCAAGCATTATAATTGCAATAATAGTTGCTCTGTTTTTGAAGTCCATAAAAATGCACCTGTCCATCTGATGAGTAATTAATGACAGAATTTTCATCTTTGGGCGAACTAACTACTTATATGAGTGGTGTATTATTTTGCTGTCATCATGCTTAGGCTATCCAATAATTTATCATCATAATCATTATGTTTTGCACAGATTAATAACCATCATTGGACAGAATAGTAGTAGCTTTACCATTGGACAACAGTCTGCTACACATGTGTTATGATGAGTGTGTGAAATCCTCTTACAGTTTGAGTATTATTTCAACATGAGAACATATTTCTTTTCCTGATCCACATGCTGATATGTGTTTCTGGCCACACTCATCACCAGCAGCAAACACAGCAAGTTCAAAAGGTCTGATCGTCAGCCGCGTGCAAAAGCTCTTTCAGATGTAACCTCATTCTTTTAGCTCTAGATCTAGCTGTGATATGCACTTTGGAAAGTTTTTTAAAGAAGACCTTGCATACTGTGTAAGGCGAAAATCTCCACTGACTTCTCAGTTATATGTCATATTTTTAAAAAAAAGTCAAGAATACAATCATTCATTCTCAAACAGTCATTCTCATGTTCTTCCTAGTTTTAGTTTGGTCCATTCCAATGTTGTGTGCTGCTGATACAAAATCTATGTTTTGTATCCACTCTTTTCCAAAGTTTTAGGCTACATGGTTGGAACTAGGGCTGTCACGATATCAGATTTTTCACTACACAGTTATCATGGCCTAAAGAAATCACGATAATGATATCGCAATATCTATGTAAATGATGAAAAAATAAATAATAATAATAGTAATGCTATCAGTCAATCAGTTAATTCTCTTCATATTTAATACGTCAAAATGTCTCCATCTGCATGTAATTCAGCTTGATGACGTCTTTGTCGATGTTTTTTCTCAATATTCATTCTTAAAGGTGCTGTATGTACGTTTTTGACTTTACTATAGCATAAAATACCAGAATATATTTGCAGATATTTAGGAAACATGCTTAGTTCACATAGTCATTTCTCTGAAAACCAATTCTACGGCCAGTTAGTCTACTTTGAAATGTGTGTTAAGTGTCGGAATGTCTGTTTTTGTTTTGCTCTGTGTGATAACGCATGTTGCCAATTTACCCAATAGTATTTCGACACAACAGGTTGCCAGTTGGCGGAAAACACAGCATTGAAGCCTCAAACAAACTGAGTCAGAGATTGCAGATTCTACCCGACCTAAAAAGCCTCTGCATCTATCTAAAAATCGAGCACATTAAAGCACAGATAAATCAACTCAACAACTTCCAGTGTGTAAAGTCTCTTCGCCTTCCATTGTCAATTGAGCTCGTTCCTCTTGCGTGTCCCCAAACTCAACACTGAGTGTTGAGTCTGAGGATGAGGGGGCGGGGCAAACTATATTTTGAATTTGGACTGCAGTACCCATTTCAACCACTAGCTGTCATTCTTACATACAGCACCTTTTAAGCGATCCTGCGTACTTGTTATCTTACGTAATCATCAACCGCCGAAGTTCAATTCCAATTCTCAAGAACGCAAGTACAGAGGACGCATGAAAGTACTCGGATGTGTTCTTGATATCAAGGCTGCATCAAATGCAGACTTGAGAGAATCGAACCGTTAGAAATCTCAGAACACGCTGCGGGTGTAAGCTTTAAACGTCTCATTCTCACATCAGCGATTCCTGCTGCAAGCTCACAACTACATTTGTTCTGCTTAATTTTAATAAAGTGATAACCTGAAGAAAGCCTGCAGTGTTTTTATTAGCATATTAAAAAGAATCGTAACATTGACAAAGCATAGGTAACACAGGCTACTCATTTTCATAAATACACGTGGTAAAATAAAAAGATATAAAATTATATGAAATAAATGTTTTACTAGGCCGTGCATTTGTTTGTGGTGTTATGTTGTGTATATAGTGATAGCCGCTACTTATAATATGCTGGAACGGCCAATTGAACAACAAGATCGCAGCACATCTCAATTCGCACAAATATGCGTTCTGTGTCCTCGCGTCCTTCCGAGTTCATTCTTTTAAGGTCGCCTGGCAAGACCGGTCTCCATTAGAACGCAAGTCCGTTCTCTGCATTCTTGGAATTGAGAAACAGCCCATATTAGGGATTTCCTAGTCTAGCGTAGCCAGACCTTCACACTGACGGAAGAAGCAATTATCTGCGCAATTGTGCCCCCCGACATCGAGTATGAATGAAACATACAGTGAGGAAAATAAGTATTTGAACACCCTGCTATTTTGCAAGTTCTCCCACTTATAAATCATGGAGGGGTCTGAAATTGTCATCGTAGATGCATGTCCACTGTGAGACATAATCTAAAAAAAAATAAACCAGAAATCACAATATATGATTTTTTAACTATTTATTTGTATGATACAGCTGCAAATAAGTATTTGAACACCTGAGAAAATCAATGTTAATATTTGGTACAGTAGCCTTTGTTTGCAATTACAGAGGTCAAACGTTTCCTGTAGTTTTTCACCAGGTTTGCACACACTGCAGGAGGGATTTTGGCCCACTCCTCCACACAGATCTTCTCTAGATCAGTCAGGTTTCTGGCCTGTCGCTGAGAAAACACAGAGTTTGAGCTCCCTCCAAAGATTCTCTATTGGGTTTGTCTGGAGACTGGCTAGGCCACGCCAGAACCTTGATATGCTTCTTACAGAGCCACTCTTTGGTTATCCTGGCTGTGTGCTTCGGGTCATTGTCATGTTGGAAGACCCAGCCTCGACCCATCTTCAATGCTCTAACTGAGGGAAGGAGGTTGTTCCCCAAAATCTCGCAATACATGGCCCTGGTCATCCTCTCCTTAATACAGTGCAGTCGCCCTGTCCCATGTGCAGAAAAACACCCCCAAAGCATGATGCTACCACCCCCATGCTTCACAGTAGGGATGGTGTTCTTGGGATGGTACTCATCATTCTTCTTCTTCCAAACACGTTTAGTGGAATTATGACCAAAAAGTTCTATTTTGGTCTCATCTGACCACATGACTTTCTCCCATGACTCCTCTGGATCATCCAAATGGTCATTGGCAAACTTAAGACGGGCCTTGACATGTGCTGGTTTAAGCAGGGGAACCTTCCGTGCCATGCATGATTTCAAACCATGACGTCTTAGTGTATTACCAACAGTAACCTTGGAAATGGTGGTCCCAGCTCTTTTCAGGTCATTGACCAGCTCCTCCCGTGTAGTTCTGGGCTGATTTCTCACCTTTCTTAGGATCATTGAGACCCCACGAGGTGAGATCTTGCATGGAGCCCCAGTCCGAGATTGACAGTCATGTTTAGCTTCTTCCATTTTCTAATGATTGTTCCAATAGTGGACCTTTTTTCACCAAGCTGACAATTTTAGACCCCTCCATGTTTTCTAAGTGGGAGAATTTGCAAAATAGCAGGGTGTTCAAATACTTATTTTCCTCACTGTATATATTTAAGTTTTTATATGTTTTTTTTTTGTTGTTTTGTTTTTTTCATTATTCAAAGGCCTTTTTGGTCTATGAAAGGTCAGCCAGTTTTGCACAGGATCATGTGGAGTGTATCTGCCAACAACTTCTTCTACAATAAGGTATAAATATCATACGTATGTTTTTTTTTTCTTCAGCTAAACTGATTTCCCTGAAATAGAAGAAGAATAAATCTCCTTGTCTAAAGCTTTATCAGATTCTGTTCCTCCCTGATCAAAAACTTGTGACAGCAGTAGGCTGACTCTGTGCATTATACTGGTACAAGGAGTGTAGTGATTTCAGGTTTCAGGCCAAGCTAATTTTAGACAGGCAATGATCCGGCCTACAGGGTATGGTCGATGTAGGTGACCTCACTTAGACAGTAAAGACTGCATGATGAAGAAAATTAGAGATTAGAGAACCTAAATATAACATGGTACCCATATACATTTTGAGCCATTTTGTAATCCAAAGCCATAAGCACAATTTATATCTAAAATTAACCTACATTTTTGTTTGAGAGGTGGATTATTATTTAAATGTGTAAAGAAGACCAGCTGGTGAATACTGTAGGTGTAGGTACAAATGGAACTGGTTGCACATTAATGCATAATAAAAGTTCTAACATACTGTACCTGATATACCAATGCTGCAGGTCTGTCTTTTGAAAGGGAGTTTGCGCTATTTTAAAGCATTTAATAAGTATGTTTTATGGCTATATAGTGTTGTCATGGAGATTCAGAACTTTATTTCACAACTTTGGTCTGATGGAAATGCTTGAAGTAGTCAAGACCATCTAAACCGAGACTAAGACCAGTGTGTGTTGAGACCAAGACTTTAGCCCCGTTTCTACCAAAATTATCCAGAACAATTTGTCCCAGGAACTTTTTTTTCCCCCAAACCTGTTGCTGTCTGCGTTTCCATCGTGGTCTAAACTACCGTGAAGATTAGTCTGGTGACATAGGACTGCGTGCGGCTTTCCAGTTCCCACTGCATTTCGCGTAATAATTTAAGCTTAATAAAGCCTAAACCTTGTCGTCGGTGCATCGGACGTATGTTTTAAACTCCATTGTTGATTTGAATAGCAAACAACTCTTACTGCACGCAGGCCCCGATTAAAAACATGTAGGGCCCTGGGGCTATGACAAACCCAAGGACCCCCATAGTAGCCGATCTTGGTGCCACAACGTTTTCTACCACAGAAATAATTAGTATTTTTAAAAAACTAAATTGTCAAAAGCACAGAGATACAATGAGTATATATACTGTCTGAATTTTCCATTTTAATATTAAATAGGCCTATATATAAATATTCCAGGCTGCAACACATTAACAGCATAAATGCATTAACTCCAGATATGAGGTCAAAGCAAGCAGGTTTCCAGAAACAGCAACAACGTTTGAGCATGCAACTGCCTTAAGGAGTTTTACAACCTGTAAGGTCCCATATTTTAAGCTATTTTTGAGCTATTTTGTGGGGTTTGGGGGGCATGGTCCCACAAGAAAATTTTGATTTCTCTGATCTATATATTTTCATTTTAAGATGTTTAAAGGCTAAAAAAATAAAAAAATAAATAGCTTTCAAAACCATGTTAGTGGGCAGTAGATTGTCATACCTGCTCTCTCCTCATTTCATCACTCTCTCACTCTCATTTCCATCACTCTTTCTTTTTCTCTCAGTCTCCTTCTCTTGCCCTGTCTCTTCCCCTCCTAAAGTTGAGCTCTGGCTGATAGTGTTTTCATTGTTTAACATTTCTATCCTAAAACAGCTGTCAAATATGAAATGTTTAGTTTAGCTACTTAAATCTCGCACCGTTTACTGAAGCATCGGGCGACTCGCGCAGCAGCTTCTGTGTACATAAAGCACTCTATTGGTAAATTTTTTCCACAACATTTATTATGTACACCTCGGAAAAATACAGAGGTCCGGACCTTGGAGACCTCATAGCTGGCTATGGCCATCGTGTAGGCAGCCTATAGTTTACCTCAACACTTCATACATGGTTGGAGCTTTTCAGTCTGGTTCACCTTTACTGTACACATGATGTTGCGCTTGTATCAAATTCAAATGGATGAAGCGACTGCCTGGCACTCGTTATGACTTCAATAGAACGGCGAAAGCATTGAACGAGTTGCGCGAGACAATCCAGCTGCTCTCTCGCTGCGACTGCTGGATGCATGCGTGGTTTAATCAGGTAGCGCCATTTCTTCACCTGGCTTTTGATTTTCCCATGCACTCACAGCACTCCAGTAGCGTAAATAACAGCGCTTAATATGTGGGGGCGTGGTGTGGTTTGGCGAGCGGTCTAACAGGAAAACTTTAGGTGCTCCCGAACGATTGTCAATCATTTCCTCTGCCAATCACGGCCCCACCTAGCCCTTATGTTAATCCGGCCCTGACTGCATGTACCGCAACAGACTTTTAAAAATGGTGGTTGAAATAAAATGCTGCAGAGTCAACCAATCAAAATGCTGCATGAACTCAACCAATCAGCATGTTCAGCGCCCAATTCCCACCCCTGAAAGTTCCTGAACTTTGGAAAAGTACTACCTTGCGAGAAGGGACTTTTTGAGGGGGTAACTTTTTAACTGGAACTTCATTTAGATCCTGGTCCATGTGGTCGAAACATACCAACCAAAGTCCCTAATTCCTGGAGAAAGTTCCTGCAGTGGAAACACAGCTTTTGAGGGGTAAAGACAGAGTCAAGACCAAGACTACACTGTAAAAAAAAACAAAAAACAAAAAAAGAAATCAGTAAAAATAGGGCACAATGTACTGTATAAATATGAGGGATTTTTTTTTTCCTGGTGTTTTACCTGTATTTTGAATTACACATTGCATTAGTTTGTGTTTTCAGGGTTAACAAAAATGTCTGTAAAATTACTGGATAATGAACTGGCAGAAAATGACTTGTACATTTCCCGTTTAAATTTTTTACAGTGTAGACAGCACTCCTTAAAGGGTTACTTCAGTGATTTAGCATTAAGCTTTGTATTTTTTTCTTTGTATTTCTTTGTATTTAAACTGGGTCATTTATGCAGTAGAAATATGAAAATATTTTTGAATTTGGTTCCTTCTAGACTGAGAAAAGACAGAAAATGTATTTTTGTCTCATGTGGATGTAAGACAACAACTCCCAGAATGCACTTGCTTCGCTGCCCTACGAGGCCACTCCGTACACCGCCCCCAGCGTCGTTTTGAGCTTCATAATAATACAATAATTTTGTTCAGTTAGAGAATAAACACTACAATTAAAAACTGAACGTGTCTTTTCAATAAAGTGTGAGTGAGCCGAACGAAAGTCACGGCACAGACTCGTCTCAGAGGGATATGAGGGGGGAAAGTACCATCATTTGAATATACTACCGGGTTTCTACTGATACAAAGCCTAATGCTAAATCACTGAAGTTAGCCTTTAAATTCATCTAAAAGATCCACATTTACTACCTGAGAAATGTATTATATTTAATCAATAATGAAATTTGTATAATAATATAAAGACAATATAAAGAGCTGTTACCAATTTGCTTACTTATATTATATTATATTATATTATATTATATTATATTATATTATATTATATTAATTATATTATATTATAAAAATCAAGCTCTCATACAAGTATTTGAAATCATATCTTGAAATTTGTGGGCATTTTTTATTAATTTTGGTGACATTCTTTGACACAACCCCTCATTTATTTCTGACCCAACACTGAAGCAGGGAGTTTTACATCCAATCACCCAAATGTATTTGTGCTAACAAACAATTCAGTAAAATGCACCGGCAATTCAGTATCACTGCAGTTGTGGTCTTGACCGTTCTTGAAATTCAAGCTTTTTTCCACTAGAATAGTTTGCACTTTGGAGCCAAAGCCTGTTCTCGGCCAGGTGAACTGGAGTCTGTCATAAACTGGCCACATGTTTCCACAGACTTGACGAACGAACGGTGACGTAAAGCTGCTATGTATTGTTTGACTGACTATAAGCAGTCTTAAATCAAACTGTGCCCGTCCTTGTTCGAGAACGGACCAAAGCCAGGAACCCGCACCGGAACCTAACGGTGGAAAAAAAGGGGTATTGGTGTGCGACCGAGACAAAAATGAATACAAATGGTGTCGAGACTGAGACAAAACCAGGGCCATCAAAAAACGCTCTCTACACCAAGACCACTCTTATTTACTGACACATTTGCTTGTAGAATACGTTTTTGGGAAGGGATGGAAAATTTTGAGAAAGAGAGAAGCTAGCATTGCCAGGAAGTTCAAAATATAGTCATTTGAAGCAAAGATTTTGTTTGATGTAAGTATATGTGGGAAGATTTTACGATATTATCTTTATCCTTTGGGGTTGATTACTTGTCTCGTTTCTTAACATATGCTTGGATAGAAAATCAAAGACAGTGAGCAAGTTGCTTCATAAAAATGTCCAAGTGCCACAATGATATTGATATTTAACATTTGCAACAGGACTTTCAGCAATAATTTCAGCAATAATAAGAATACTATATTTATGAACATGCAATTCAACAATGTCCTCTGTGGAAATTCCTTCTACCATATAAGGGAAGAGGACATGGATGTGGTCACAGGGTGGTTCCTGAGGTTGTGCACGAGGATAAGAGCGCACGTGAAGTAAGTGTGTGCACTCTATACCGGTTTGAATGGGTGGACCAGCACCACACAAAAGATGTCTGTTGGTGATAAGGACAGGAAAAACGCTGCTACATCGCCTGCCAAAATAATCTGCTCCGTCAAAAAAGCAAAACAATTGGGGGAAAATCTATTGTGTACGATTAGAGGGATCAAGGCAGGATGTAAAATTGTTCCGAGGGGAAGACCTATGCTGAGGAACTCTCAGCCCGAGCGACACTGCAAGTAGAACTGCAAATAGCAGAGCCTTTGAAAATTTTCTGAAAATGTTTTAGATCTACAGTGCATGTCTGTGTGTGTATGTAGTTGAGTGCATGCTGGCCCACAGTGAAGGGGTAGTTCCCACAAATGAGTTGTAGTGGCACCACCCTTGTCCTGTGTCAAATAGCGACCCTTTTGACCTTAGACTGGTATGAACTTTGCGTCTTGTGAACTTTCCCTAAAGCTGGGAAAGAGTTGCACACGCAAAACACTAAAACACACTTTACATTTTTATAAAATATCACAAAGGAGGTGAAAAACAGTTATTAAATCCTTTTTTAAGTCAGGAGGCTTGTTGGTGTTAAAGACTTGAAGACAATATAATATTAAGGAAATAAAATAAATAAAACCACACTTAGGTACACGTTTAAAATGTGCACTTTGTATTAATGTTCAATTTTTTTTTTTTTACTTTAAGTATATTTCAAATCGTTATGTTTTAATCATATTTTGTCATGCTTTAAAGAAGTTCAATTATTTTGATGTGTTGACTACCATAAAGCACATCATTTTAACTGTAATGTGTTTTTGATACTATATTTAAAGCTAGTATATTTGAAATCTATATTTAAGTACATGAAAATAAATCCAATATTTACCATAAATCCAACATTCACCACCCCACCCAAACCCCCGCCCCTCTCCAGAATGCATGTCCTCTCACTGCAAAACATAGTCCAAATTGAGGAGGGGGGGACGGCGATATCTCTGGAGGAAGATGAAGGGCAGGTAGAGGAAGACACCAAGGAGTTGACGGACATGGATGAGATGAAGTTGGGAGGAGCCAGGGCAGAGACAGGAGGAACCCGAGCAGAGACAGAAGGAGCAGGAGGATGACCTAAAGCCATGACAGGAAGGTCTGCAGAGGAGCTGTTGAAGGGAGGAGCCTTAGTGGAGAAGGTGGACAGAACCAGGGAGACAACTGACTGAGTTGGAGACAGTGGAGTTGGAACCAAGCAAATGAGGAGCTTGGTGGAGCTGCCGATTCGGAAGTCCAAGGAGAAGCCAGAGGGACGAAGAAGCCAGGCAGGGCCTAAGGGATGACAGTCCCTCATGACAGCCAAGGTGAGGCCAATGGGTCAGAGGGCAGAGGTGGAGTCCGGGGCTTGAAAGATTGAGATGGAGCTGAGGGATCCACAAGCCAAAGTGGAGCTGATGACTGGGAAGTCCCAGGCAGATCCATGTAGCAGAGTGGTGTCCCTGTGGTCTTTAGTGTCCTTGTTAGCCTGCAAGCCTCCCACGCCGGAGACCCAGGTTCGAACCCCGCTCTGAGTGGGTTGAGTGGGACCGGTTACATTTGGTTCCGTGACCCGGATGGGACTGAGGTTTAGGGGGGTGAGTTTAATGGCCGTAGGCCAATAAGAGCTGTGCATGTAAACCTCACTCCCCTGGCCTCAAAAGGGCATGCAAGAGACTGTGGTTTTTAGCGTCCTTCTTAGTGTGCCCGCCTCCGCCTTGCTGGAGACCACGGTTTGAATCCCGCTCGGAGCAGGTCGAGTAGGACCAGTTACCTTTGCACTGAAGAATATTCTTTTAAAGTATGATATATCCATAATTTGTCATTTTTTAAAAATAATTTAAGTATGGTAAAGTGTACTTTTCATGACGGAAAGTATGAAAAACTTTTACTCGTATCCCTGTCTTTGAAATTTTGGATTCTGAGCCCTTCCCTCGGACAGCACACCAAATACACATAACCTTTACTCTATCTGATTATATGTAAGTGTGACCTCGTGAATAGTTATATTTAAAATAACCTAAGTTAAGACATTCAGAAGAGGTAAATTCTTAAATGTATGTAAGAATTAATTCTGCACTTATTACATCACTTTCAAAAGTGCTGCAGTCCTAAAAATGTTACGATTATTTTTATTACCACTTATCATCATTACCGGCTTATTCTCATCCCCTTGTTTATCAGAATTGTGACTGTCTGTTGGTCTCTGGTTACTACACTTTAACATTGCCTAGAAACTAGTGTGTTGAAACATATCTGATCTGAATTAACTTAAATTCTCTTACAACACTGGATGATTCATTCCCACATTAAGCTTAAATATTTACATGTCCCATCGTCCTTGTTTGCTTGTGGCTTTTCTCTACATGTGTGCCCATCCAGAATACCTAAACATCTCATGAGAGAAAAATTCCTTGTTTTAGTATAATGCTATGAGCATGTCACATGTCTGAGGAGAGCATGTGGACTTTTGACAAACTAAATGTTCCTGCCTCAGTGACTCAGTGTTTCTACAGGTCTTGCCTGTGGTATAATGTATTTCCAAGTAAACACTGTGACACTGTGAAATGTAATTAAGTAGAGCTACTGAGAACAAAGCAATAAAACACTCAATGCCATGAGTTACAGTGATTTTTCCATAGGTAAGGGGTATTGGTAGACTCGGTATGAAGCAGAGGGCCTAAAACACAGTTGACTTTTTGCCCTCCATTGACGAGATTTTCCATCAATAAAACACATACTCTGAAATAGCACAGCATCTCTGGATCCAAAAACAAGTGAAGACAAAGATCTGACATTAAACATTCAACAGCATATCAGAACTGCCTAACGTTACAGCATGACATGTCGCACCCACAAAGAAGTATAGGACTGTGAAGCTTTGGGGGTGTTAATGGACTCAATCTGTGTTTAGATCATCGTACTGACGATGTCTTTGACTAAAACACGATTTTTCTCAGCTTTTTGTGCGGAATGTGTGTTTTTGTATTTTTTGATAAAATGTACTAACATTCAAGTGTCGATCAACAACAACAACAACAAAATGAATGAAGCTAGTTTAATCACACTGGACATCATTGCGTGTTAATCATGGATTCACACTCACACACACATGCCGGTGACCCCGGTTTGAGCGGGTTGACCAGTTACATATATACTGTGTATCGCTAAGTAATCTACTTCATTAGCCTAACTAGTTATTTTTGTCAATGGAATTTTCCACTTAATTTAATTTATCCGCACATGCTAACACACAAGGACCATTAATATTTAATTTAGTGCTGTCAATCGATAAAAAACTGGATTAATCACACTTAAAAACACTTAGGTTTTTGTTTAATATATTTTAGAATGTAATAATTTCACAGTTAATCTCCAAATTAATATAGAAACAACTTAAAGACAGTATATTTTAAATATCTGTTATAATGGCATATTTTAGTAAACGAAGGCCTTTGTTCCTTGATTAACATTAATGTTTTGATTAATGTATTAATGTATTAATGGCTGCTGTCGCTTTAAGACCTGCCGCTGCTGCACATGACGTGGATCTCACACGTCTCATTTTCTCACAACTTTTGACGTTTATTTAAGAATTTATTTAACTAATTTAAGACCGCTCATGTTAGGATCCTTGACAAAATGGACATTTTGGTATAATTCTGTGCATTATTGTTTGTTCAAACACGAAAGAGAACTCGATTCTGGTTCGCTGTCTGTGCGCACGATACTGGTGCGCACCTTTCTGTGCATCCTGTGTGTATGTCAGGACATTCCCATACAGCGTGTTCTCGTTTGTCTTCGCACTTGAATGGTTTAACAGCATTTGCATGAATAAGAGCGTGATCATATAATGTAGGCAAAGGATGACAGAAAAACGTCTTGGTTACGAAAAACGTCTTGCGTCGCCAAACCGTTTCCAAATCAGCTGGACCATCTGGGGATGGAGTCTCCATTCTCCAGGAAGTGGCTGAAACCGTTAGAGCTCGTCGGCTGCCCGGTTCAGTTCTCCCGGGATGTGGATAGCACGAAGGGACCTCAGGTGTTCTGACTCCATAAGACGAGATGGCAGGCGAGTTGAGACATTCTTTGGGAGCGTAGACCGCCCTGGTGGTTGATGTACGCTACTGTGGCCGTGTTGTCTGTCCAGACTAGTACATGTTGACCCTTCAGCAACGCTAGGAAGCGGTGCAGGGCGAACCGTACTGCCAGCAACTCGAGGCAATTGACATGCAGAAGGCGCTGGGGTCCTGTCCAGGAGCCCGCGGCTGCTTTTCCATTGCACATGGCACCCCAGCCCGTGGAGGAGGCATCTGTTGAAACAACAACATGCCTGTAAACTCGTTCTAAGGACACTCCGGTCTGTAGAAAACTGAGGTTCGACCACGGGGTGAGCGTCTGTAAGCAGGCCCGAGTCACTTGTACCCAGAGCGTGCCAGACCGCCATGCCCATCTCGGGACTCGATCGCATAGCTAATGCTGAAGCGGTCTCATAAGTGGCAATCCAAGCGGCGTCACCGCGGCTGCAGATGCCATATGCCCCAGGAGCCTCTGAAATAGTTTCAGTGGAACCGCACTCTCGCTCTCGATTTGACGGAAGCAAGTTAGCAGAGACTGCACACGCTCGCTCGCTCGTAAGCTGCGCGCACATGGCGACCGAGTCGATATCCATACCGAGAAAAGAGATCCTCTGCCCGGGGCAAAGTTTTCTCTTCTCCCAGTTGACCCGAAGGCCCAGACGGGCTAAGTGATGGAGCACTAGATCTCTGTGTTCGCAAACCTGTGCTCGAGAGTGACTCATTATGAGCCAGTCGTCGAGGTAGTTCAGGACGCGAACCCCGTGCTGCCGGAGGGGCGCAAGGGCTGCCTCGACAATCTTCGTAAAGACGCAATGGGACAGATATAGCCCGAATGGGAGGACCGCATACTGATATGCCAGCCCCTCGAAAGCAAACCGTAGGAACGGTCTGTGTCGAGGTAGGAAGGAGACATGGAAGTAGGAAGGAGGTAGGAAGGAGACATGGAAGTAGGCGTCCTTCAGGTCGACCGCTGCAAACCAACCTACTGGACGAACGCATTCGAGAAGGCGTTCGCCGCCAACATCCTGAACGGAAGCCTGTGAAGGGATCGGTTCAAGACGGGCAGATCCAGGATTGGCCATAACCCACCGGTTTTCTTGGGTACAATGATGCAAGGGCTGAGAAGCCGGACTTCACTTAGGCTGGAGGGGCAGGCTCGATCGCACCCTTCGCCAGTAGGGTGGCAACCTCCGCACACAGGGTGCTTAGGATAGCCACGCCAAGTCAAAGCCCTCCGTGGACACCGTAGTGCGCAACAGAGTGTTCAACAGTGGGGGCCCCCAGTGTACCCTTGGCCGCGGCCCCATCGAGGGCAGAGAAGGCGGAGGAGGCCACCGAAAGGTCACGGGAAGCACGGGGACTTCCAGGACCGCGTGATCTCCTCATGCATCTCGGGAGCGAAAGGCATTGGGGGCGGGGCCCAACAGCTGTCAGGTGCCGCCCCCAAAACCAATCGCGCAACACCGAACGCTTGTGACAGGGCGGAGTTCCACACCAGCCTGAGGCTCGCGGCTGCCCAAGATAACATGGCTGTCAACTCTAAGTCGGATCCGGCAGCGCTGACACACCCGAAGGCGGAGCGCAGCCTAATCGTCATCCCAAAGGACTCTAGCCCACCTTGAGATGCGGCGATCGACATCTCGCTGCTATCTGGAGTGTGAACGAAATGAACGGGGCGTCAGAGACGGTCCCGCCGCTTCAGTCCAGCACTCGCGGGAAGCGATGTGCGAGAGGGGGGCGTGGCCCGAGGAATGATCGTCAGGGTTCTTAATACCACGGCACCGTCCTCAGGTCACCCTGGCCACCAGCAAAAGTACCATCTCTCTCAGAGACTCTCTCACGGAGATTACTGAGTCTCGACCGCGACATCGTGATGGTCACTTTCTCGCAGTGGGAACATGACACATCCACAATCACTGCCCGAACGTGCTGAAGCCCAAACACGTCGAGCAGTGAATGTGCCCATAGACAGCAACGGAGATCGATCGCAACGAGATCGATCGCACCCGGAAGTGCACGGGGGAACCGTCTTGAAAAACCGTCTTCTTTTTGTGAGAGGAAAGCTCTGCAGAGTGCCGAAGCGCCCAGGGAAAACACACACAGCTGTTGCAGATCACTGCACAGATCAGCAGGCAGGCAATGCGAGATCGCTGGAACGCGCCGTCACACCAACACCCTGGAGAACCTCTCGTCTCGAAGACTGAAGAGAAGACTTCAGAATTCAGGCTTGTAGGAGTGAAGAGATGCTCTTGGCTCCAAAGCAGAAACATAATGCGATGTTGCCAGCGTACTTCCTTATATACCCACGATGTGGGGCGGAGTTACGCATGCAAATTCCGCATGCCCATGGCATTGGCACTGCCATTGGGCGCTGTTAAATTCCTCGAAGGTAATTGGCTTCTAAGCGAAACCCCCATTCGTTAGTCACTAACGTTACATCGTATTGACTGAACGAAAGGGAATGGATGTTGCGTTAAATATTTTGAACACGTTAAACTGGAAAATAATTAATTGCATGCGTTAATGCGTTACCATTGACAGCACTAATTTAATTGTTTACACTTTCTGCAGTGGAGGAGAAAAAAACACCTCTTTTTACAGAGGCCAAAACTGAGCAAATATATGCAATTTGGCGCAGTTGCTGATATTTAAATGGCCAAAAGGTACGATTAAATTCTGATAGCTTGTATGTCAATGCGATCATTATATCATGTATATGTACCATGAGTTGAAGGCGGACATTTTTAGAATGATAAAAATGATTTAAAAAAAGCATAAACTATCAATCAGACAACAGAAGTTGTATGCATCTGAAGCTCTCACTGCTTCCTCCGCTGTCATTTCCACAATGCTCTGCATGAGCCTGCTAGCTTTCATAGAGAATTAATTAAAATATACCCAGTCAGCTGTAAGATGAAAGATAAGTAAGTGGCTTTGGGCAAGACGAAGGGGCTTACAGACACTACTGTCTTATCCACAGATAACCACAGTTCATCATGCCTCACATTCATCCTTCTGATTATTACATGTATGCCAGACAAGACTTTATCTACACTATAGATCACTGTGAATGGAGATGCGGGCAGCGCTGGAACATGACGCACTCGTTTCTCTTCTAAATGGCTATGTTCGTGTTGTTCAGTGTTACATTAGCTCTCAGTGGCTTTTTGACTTGATTCTTTTGAACTTCAATTCCTTGTAGTGTTTGTCCTCCTCACACGTCACCCCTCTTTTCCCTCTTTTCATGTCGACTGGTAATTTGTTTGTAATTGTTGCCCCAAGGCTCTACAGACAGACCTCATGTGGAGTATAGAAGCGGTCTCTGTAGGAGGCTTGAATGAATAGTGCATCCAAAACCAAAAGGCAGCAGCCTTGCACTAAGTGAAACTAGCGATTAGTTATTTACACTAAGTGCAAATAGTGCCAGATGCTAATTAAAAAAAATAATAATAATAATATTTTTTTTTTTGCACTGTATAACTAGTTGTTTGATGCTGAAAATAGTGGCAGATACTATTTCCACTTCAGTGTATCGTAGTGTATTATAAAACAGTATGTTGGGCTGCCCCTTAATAGTTGACCAAAATATTATCGATTAGTTGCAGAAAAAAAATCTACACTGGAAGTGGCGAAGTTACGCAGTCCGTGCGAGACAGATTGTTAATGTCGGGTTGTTGTTGTAATTACAATATGTCGGCAGGAAATCCAAACATTTGCCTATCATCCATCAACCTCAAATATGGCTTATCATTTGAAACATGTAAGTATTAGCAACATTACTTGGCCACTCGCTATAACATTAACCTAGATAAATATGCGCTATTTTTAGGCCATATCTAAGTGTTTGTGTCAGTGTTCATTTTGACAGCTAATTTTTGTGCATTTTTTAAGGCTGATATATACTTCTGCGTCAGACCTACGCCGTATCCTCTATGCTGCAAGTTACGCATTGGTTTTCATTTATACTTCTGCGTTGTTGTCCGCGTCAATGTGCAATTACACATGCAGACCGCTAGTAGGCAGTATCCATGGGCATGTTGATGGTGTAACCCACAGTATCAAGGCAAAAGAAGAAGTGTTTTATTATTTTATCTATCTATGTGGGGTTCTGGGAGACCAATCACAGCGTTTGAGGTCCACGTAGAATTGATGCGTTATTACTTTTTTGGAGAGGTGCACGTCAGGGTACTTCGTAGGCTACGCGTGCAACACAGCTACGGCATAGGTCCGACGCAGACGTATAAATTGGGCTTTAGTGTAGTTTTTTGACTAAAATGCCATTTAGTTTTAGTCATATTTTATTCACCTGAATGGTTTTTAGTTTTAGTCTAGTTTTAGTCGACTAAATATCATAAGATTTTAGTAGACTAAATCTACAGTAGATTTAGTCGCCGAAAAACTAATGAGTTTAGTTATATTGTAATGCATTCATTAAGCATTTAAGTATTACATAACCGAGTTTACTTGAATACTTAAAAACTGACATTTTGACATAATTGTGTTTTTGACCGTTCAAGCGCAAAAATACACGAAAGAGAGCTAAATTCACTTTTTGTGTTTGTTTTTAAAAACATCTATATAGTTTTTATAATTTTGTACTTCTGTTTTAGTTAGTATATCAGGTTAAGCTAAAGCTTCAGTTTATTTTTTTATTTCAGTTAACATTTATTTAGTTAACTATTATAACCCTGATCCTTTATTGAATAATATGTGTCAAATACTGTTTTTAGTCTTTCCACCTGACTATGAATTTAATGGGAATGAAATTAAATACAGTTTATTGTGTAACCAAAAACGTATATAAAATGTGTGACTTTTAATTATAAACAAGCTCGAAACGCGCAACAGCACTTTACAATTCAAATGTGTGCCTCATTGGAAACAACTTAAAATACGCTGCCATTTTTGATCATAAGAGTAATAACTCGTTCTCGTTCGTCTACTTTTATTTGGGTAAACTCACAATAACAACAAAACATTGTAACAACAGGACGCGCTTTCTGCCGTTTTGGTCTATGTGAATTGGAGCACCTCCACCTCAGCGTGAACTCTGAAACTCAGCGTATTGGCTACTTGCCTATCAAACATGAAACATATCTTTAGAAAACAACATATTCAGTGTATGATTCTATTTAAAGTATGCTGTATGTCTTTTGGATGCTGCTTTATTGGGACATTAGTTGTACTTGACATTACCTCCACTAAACATACTTCTAACCCTACCCGTTAAACACTTTATTCCCACTATTAAATACCTGTTAGGCACTTTATTTCTACTTTTGGAATTTTATTTACTTATTTAATTAAACGCTAATCCGAGCTGATATGCGATGGGAAAAGGAAGAAGAATGAGTTAAGTAAATTGTGGATTTGAACTTGCGGTCACGTCAAAAAATATTGCCACCCACCCTACTCTCCATGCCGCTAATTCATCAGTGGGATTTCTTATGTAACTTTGTCTGGCTCAAAAAAATATTACTGACCCCACACTATTGAACTCACATGTCGTTCCAAACATGTATGCTTTTATTTTTTTCAGAATAAAACACAAAAGGTCATTTCATGAATGATATTTTTGTCATGTTTGCATCTTGACAGTGGTCACTAAAACGGTCATCGTATGGAAAAGTGCTAAATGAAGAATCTTTTAAATGTAATTTAAAAACTATTATATTGTGTACCTCAGAAATATAACAGCTAATTAAGGAGAATAAGAGTTTTCATTTTTAGATGAACTATCTCTTTAAATGAGCTTTTTTTTTTTTTTACTGCTTTTTAATGTGCTAGAGACACAGACATCCCTTTTTAAGGTAAGATATTTGAACAAATGTCAGCAGGTTCCTGATTGCAGCCGGGTCAAAAATACAGCAATGTGCAAAACGTAGACTCAACACAGTTATACAACCAGAACAGGGGTTTGTGACAAACCCCTCATGTTTAATGTGGTGTATAAAAGATTTGAGGATGTCTACTCATTCTTTACACCCAAGGAGTTTAGACAAAGGCATGTGAAGACTTCACAATGCTAAATACGCCGGATGTCCAATGCTGTTCTCTCTCATTTCCTTTTATAGCCTGCTTAATTTCTGTGTCTCTTTCTCTCTATCTCCACTTTTATTTTGTGCAAAGCCATGTCGCTTGTTTTCAAAGAGACATGCAGCATGTCTCCCCTCAAGAAACATATTTGTCTTATTAATGAATACGCCTTTTAAATCCGAATCCTAACCATCATGGAACCACAAAAGTGACTGATTTGAAACATGTGGAACAGAGAATATGTGAAGCATCAAGAATAGTTTCTGCTTTGTGCATCTAAACCAGACACTCAGAACAGCAACAAACATCTATTCGGTAGGTATTTATTTCAGCCTGAAATGAATACTAGAGGCAGTAAAACGCCAGAAACTTTTAATTCTTTTCACACAAATTATGATTACAAGGACAGGTTATCGATTAATGAATCGATAGTAGGCAGTATCATTTTTGTGCAGTTCCTTGCACAATGCTGTTATCACCTCAGAACACTTTTACCATAGTTTATTACTTTGGAAATTTAATAGGTTACAGATTACAAGTTACCCTATTTCAAATGTAATACGTTGTGTAACTATTTCAATTACTTTATTAAAGTAATGTAACTGATCACATTTGATTACTTTTTGATTACTTTCCTAATTTCCTGCACTGAAATGTATTTTTATCACTCGCTATGGTGGCAACTCTCTTAGGTTGTAGCCATGGGCGTCAGTTTGGTTTGAAATGTGCTGGGGACAGAGACGCATTCAGAAGTGCATTTTCAGAAGTGCTGGGTACATGATGCATTAATTTTTTTTCTCTTTAGCGCAGGTCATGTTTTGAAAGACTATGTCCTGTAGCTTACTAATGTAAATAAATAAAAATGTCAGCTGACAGACATATTGCGGTCTTATAGCCTATCTTACTCATGTCGACGAAAGCGCCCCGCGAATTCTTTAATATTTTTCATTTTTGCAATTTTTTTACCACTTCGTTATCAGTCCCACTGGAGCCCGTGTTTTTTGTTTATTTTTTATCCTCCCTATTACACATTAGTTGCAGCCATTAAAATAGTTCAGTTTTGCACGCTACGCTACTTACGCTAACCATGGCACCTGCTACCCATGGCTGTTAAGAACTGTAGGCTACATCAATACATTACAACAATTTCGTGCTATGGGCACTGCCACTGATACAGGCAGCGGAAGAGCCTGTTTTACGGAGCTTGCTTCTGCTTTTCAAACGTTTTTACGACACAATTGAGTGGAAAAAATATGTATGTGGCAGCAATGCTTCACCGTAAAATTGAACTCGAGGTTTAAAAAAAAGAAAAAGAAAAAAAGTGGTGGGTACAAAAGGACTCATGACGAAATTTGGTGGGTACTCGTCCCCCCCGAAATCGACGCCTATGGTTGTAGCCTAAAGCTTTCAGCGGCAATATGGATTGTTGTAATTGGCAGACGTGGTGCGCTGCTAGTTCAAACAAGAGAACCAATCAAAAGCATCAGAATAGCATCGCTTTACTAAATGGCCTTTAAATAGCAGGAGACATTGTGCACATCACAAACAGGCAAAGCAACAAATTCATATTATTCAACATATCCTAGCTTTTTACAGAAAATATTCAGATGTAACCCCCTTTGTTATCATTAAGTGAAGTGCAGTGACGTGTGGCCAAGTATGGTGACCCATACTTGGAATTTGTGCTCTGCATTTAACCCATCCAAGTGCACACACACCCAGAGCAGTGGGCAGCCATATTGCTGTGGCGCCTGGGGGTTGGGGGTTCGGTGCTTTGCTCAAGGGTCTCACCTCATCTCAGTTGAGGATGGAGGAGAGCGCTGGTTATTCACTCCCCCCACCGACAATTCCTGCCGGACCTGAAACTTGAACCCGCAACCTTCGGGTTACAAGTTCGACTCTTTAACCATTAGGCCACAACTGCCCCGTTAACGGTTTCATAAGTGTTAATTGACATAATTGAAATTTAGCAGTTACATTTATTTTGTAATTAAATGATTAAACTCCCCAACCCTGTGCATGAATTATAAACAAATTCATTTGGCATTTGAATCACATAACCAGCTCCATATGTATGGCTTTTCTGACATATAAACGTGCATAGTAAACGCACAAAACTGCAGCGCATTGGTGTGAACGCTAGTAATCGTTATAGTTTTCTTTGTTATCATTCTTGGTGTGAACAGCCTTTAAACTGGTAAGTTGTTCAACTTGTTTGTGATACTTTAGAGTGATATCAGAAAATCATGCGACATGAGAGGTTTGCTATTATATTTCGAAGTGATTGGATTAAAAAAAGAAAAAAGAAAATACAAATCTTTTAACTTACATAGAGGGACAGAGCCATATTAGGAAGACTAGATTATCATAGAGACATGAGAAGGGGCTTTTTGGCCAGTGGGCAACCACCAACAGCAGCAAACACCTATAACACTCTAGCAGACAAGCACTACTCACATTTTGTTCAGAAATGTAAAACATTATGTTTTAGCTCTATCAGCTGTTCTATGTGTAATGTTTATTTTTGTGGTATTGTTCACAAGACCACTGCAGTTCTTTTCTCACAGTCTGACCAATAAAATAACTCACAATACTTGGCACCAGATCAGTATTCTGTCTGGCTTAGACTAAGGCTATGTTCAAAAAGTAGAACACTCCTTAATGCTACTGCACAGTATACTGACTGCTGTTTGTGCACATTATGCTACCGTAAACATTTGTAGTGACAATGTAGTGAGGTCATGTGACAACACAGTATGCTACACTGCATGCATTTTTAATTGATCAGACACCCTGATCAAGGTATTACTACATCCTTAGATCTACTGGTTGTTTATGATGGCTTATCACATAGAACCCTTAAAGCAAAAATGTTATACTCTGTGAATGGGAAATTCTACTGCTGGCAAATTAGCAGTTTTTTTACAATCTGTAAGTATTCACAGTCCTAAAGCTTGGCAGCTGTTCTAATTTGTTTCTTCCTGAGATATCCCAGTCCTATCCATTCTCCCCTTCCTCTCCTCCTGTCTCACTCCCCCAGCACTCGGTCTATCTATCTCTATCGCTCCCTCTTTCATCCATCCGTAATTCCTCGAAGGATTGCCATGGAATATATTCTCCAGAGCGATTCGAAATTGTCACTCGGAGCAACAACCGGAATAACCTAATCCAAATACAGTGTCAGTTTTCTTTGCTTATCTCCCTATAGTTTTTCTGTTTCTTATTATTGTTTCCTGCTGGAGAGTGGATGGATATCACCCATCTGGAAACCATTTTTCTATAATAATGATAGAAAGGCTTTCTATGGACGCAGAAAAAGACCAGAAACAAGGACATAATCTTCAAAAGGATTCAATCCTCTTACAGCATAAACAGCTGAAGTAATTTTGGGATGGATAGCGTCACAGTATCACAGTGTTTACATTTTTTTGGGGAAATCAAACTGACAATGGTATACTTGTCCTTGCATATTAGGCAAACCTAATTTAACATCAATATCTAATTGTTATGCATTTTTGGTTAATCTCCCAAATATAAAATGAGTTGTGTGACCATTTTTGGTTCCTTTCCATTGTACTGGTGTTCCCTGCTAAATTAAACCAAGAGCTCTTCTTCAGTGCAGTTTAGATGGAACTGGGTAGTACAGAGGTTTCCAGAAACTTCCTTTTGGAACTTGGACTTACAAGTTGCATATCCTGTGTACAGACCTGCAGCTGCTCACATGAGAGGGCCAAAGGAATGTCCTTACTTTCCATCTGCTGGTTGTTTTTCTCAGCACTTATTCAGTCAGATGGCAGAGACCAGCCGTTATAACCCTCAGTCTATGAATTATAAAGTATACTTACCTTCACACACGCATTCATATAGATATTGTGTTAAAGGAATCATTCACTCACATCTTTCGTGGAACACAAAGGGAGAAATTTAGAAAAAAAAGTTCATGCTGCTCTTTTACATACAGTGAAAGCATACAGTATTATATAGCTGTCAATGTTTAAAACAAGTCTTCTGAAACCATATAATAGCTTTATGTGTCAAACAGGCCAAAATACTAATGTAAAAAAAGTCTAATCTTAATGCTATCACTTACTTCTTCAAATGTCGTTTGAGGTTTTACTTCCAGTCTTGTCACTCTAAAAGCATATTGTCAGAAGTGGGATTTTAACCAACACCTCCATTTGAAGACCAGAATCCTGAAAAGTGAGAAGGTTGAAACCTAGGGGTTTAACTAACCCTCTAAATGAAAAACGAACCCTCAAATTGTAAAAAAGTATCATCTTAATGATATCACTTACTTCTTCAAATGTCGTTTGAGGTTTTACTTCCAGTCTTGTCACTCTAAAAGCATATTGTCAGAAGGGGGATTTTAACCAACATCTCCATTTGGAGACCAGAATATGTGAGAAGGTTGAAACCTCTTGAGTTTGGTACCTTAGACTGATCATTCTGACTTTTAGGCAAAACAGCAACAAATAAAATAATTTGATGATCAAAGCTATCACTGGAGCTTGCCCGATAGCAAAAACTCTGCTTTGAATATCATTTTACTTCTAGTCTCGTCACTTCAGCAGCTCAGAAGTGGGATTTTAACCTACACCTCCATTTGAAGACCAGGAACCTCAACATGTGAGAAGGCAGAAAACCCTTGAGTTTGGCAACTTGATGTTCTTCGCTATCTCTGGAGCCCAAAGGCAAAAAGCCTCATAGTTAATGAAAACACTTTATTCACCCAAAATTGAAAATTATTTTACACACCATCTTGAACACAAAAGAAGATATTTTGAAGAATGTAACCATAGTATCCATTAGTGTTGTAGTCAAGACCACCTAAACCGAGACCAAGTCGAGACCAAGACCAGTGTGTGCCGAGACCAAGACAAGACCAAGACTTTGTGGTGTTGAGACCAAGACAAGACCAAGACCAAGACAGGGCGAGACCGAGTCAAGACCAAGACCAGACCAGCACTCCTTAAATTCATCTAAAAGATCCATATCTAGTGTCTGAGAAATGACTTATATTGAATACGGTAATTAAATACAATTAGAATAGTAAGACACTATAGCGCTGTTACCAATCAAATCACTACCAATAAAATTCATGGCACAGAAGTTGCATCTGAATTGATACGATTACACCTGCATAAATAATGTTCAGATTAATTTAACATTAAAACATTAACATTATTTAACCGTCACAGAATCCTTTATTCAACCGATTTGTTCAAAGCAACCGATTCTTTTAATAACGAAACGTTGCCGAATTAGCAAAGACACAGTTTAAAATGTAATTTAATATTAACTTCTTGTTTATAGAATGTTTGTATAAATCAATATCATTTGCAATCACGCTAATATATTCATGAAAACAGCTCTCTTGCTATTGCGATATTGCTTAATTCTATTCTATGTTATATAAAAAAACTAAATCTCAGAATTTTGTGGGCATTTATATTAATTTTTGCACATTTCTGAGACAAATCTGCATTGATTTTGAACCCGGCAGCACAGTAACAAAATAAATCACATTACAAAGAAGTAATTGATTGCATTTTAAGCTGTAAGTTTTACATCAATCACATTAATGATATTAAATCAGACAATGCACCGGCAATTTAGTGATATCCTTGCAGTTGTGGTCTTGACTGGTCTTGAGATAAAATCCCGAGTCCTTTAAGTCCGAGACCAAGACAAGACCGAGGAGAAATGCAGTCGAGACCGAGACAAGACCAAGACCATCAAAAAATGGTCTTAAGACCGGTCTCGAGACCAAGACCGGTCTCGAGTACTACAACACTAGTATCCATATTACTACCATAGTATTTTCTCCACTACTATTGAAGTCAATCATAAGTGTCCATCAACTGTTTAGTTCCCTATATTCTTTAAAATATCTTCTTTTGTGTTCAGCAGAAGAAGGGAATTCATACAAATTTGGAACAAATTTTAATGTTGTGAATATTGTCAAGGTTTAAGGTCTTACTTCTAGTTTTGTAAAATCCTTTTGCTAGAAGTGGGATTTGAACTCGCACTTTATAGCAATGAGTGAGACCTGAGAGAAGGCTGAAAATATCTCTGTTACGTATATAACCCTCATTCCCTGAAGGAGGAAATGGAGACGTTACGTCAGTGACTGACATAACTCGGAGTGACTGACTGAAATTGAACCCTTGATTCTGGCGGCTTAGACCTGCCATTCTGACTTTTATGCATTGTAACAGAAAATGTTATGCTCACTGCTATCTCTAGAGCTTGCCCATTGCTATAAAGCTTCATGTTAATGATGAAGCTTAATGTTTTCAAAATCATTTTACTCTTCACTTGAAAAGCTCACTATCAGAAGTGGGATTGGATTCTGTTTCGGCCCAGCGTGACGCATCAATGGTCTCGTCAGGTGTAGACATGTGTAAGCCACATGATTTGATGAATCATTTATGTCATTGGAACCAATGTGGCATGTCGATTTACTGGCTGAAAATTAGTTAAGTAAGATTTTGTCAGATCAGTGTTACCCCTGTAAGAGTCTGTCGGAGCTTGTTTTGGGCGATTGAACATGCTGAATCAGCGTTAGAATGTCTGAGAAGTGACATGTTGTAATCTGGTGACTGTCAGCCTTGGTCTGCATCTGTCGGTGCACTGTCAATTGGCCTTTAGGTACCTGGCACAGACATAACACACTTGTGTGCACACAAGCACATTTTCTTACTTTGATCTTCTTATTTAAACTCTTTTTTTCTCAGGGTTCATGGTTACTCAGAGTGCACTCATAGGTCTATACAACCTTTTTCCCTGCATCCTCAGCTTTCTGTGTCTTTGTCCATGGTATATGGGATGCTGGCGCACTGTCTCAGAAGAGGCAGATCCTCTAAGCCTCTGATAAGACAGAATAGGTTACAAAAGTCAACATCTGAAGGCAAAATTAACTGAATTTCCTGCTTCTAAGGAGAGATCACTAGCCGCGTTTCCATTACCCTTCAAATTGCGCAAATTGCGAATTGAAAATACGCCCAATGGAAATGCGTCAGTTTCGCAAAAACTCCCATATATCGCAAAAAGGTTTTTACGCTCGCATGAGGTGGTTTTTCAGGCAATTTTAAAAAGGAAATTTTCACAAAACTGCAATGGAAACAGTTTTTTCGCATTTACAGGTCACCTGGTACGGTCATGCATTGCTCCCACATAGGGCCTACATATCATTTGTTTTCCACTCAAGTATGTCTAATAACAAGATCTTATGTCGTTAAAACAACATATATTTTCTCCTAATAAGGAAAGTGGCGTAACTTTATAATGACGGACCCCGGTGCAACCACAAATATCATAACTATCTATAGGCCTACTGTAATTAAGACTTATATTCAAGAAATGTATTAAAACAGAAAGGCACTAGTTTCAGCCTTGCTCAAAGACTGAGGAAACATGCCAGCACATCAATCCATTCCCGACGATCTTGGTTTGCTTCTTATTTATTAAATATACAGCCAAATAGTTGATTAAACATTGATCAAAATTAAAATACAATTTATACAAAACAAATTAATTTTAAAGAAAGACTTTCTAGAAAACACAATTCAATGAAATGCTCAATCCATGTCCCCAGACATATGATTGTGCCTTACTCATGCTGCTCACTTTTCATAATCAACATATGAAATTAAAAGATTATAATATTTAGACATAGCCTAACAATATGAAACTAAATAGGCTACGTTTTCTTTAACCTTCTGTCCAACGAAGTCATCGTTGCCTTCTGATGGATTTTTTTCCTTATTCCAGCGCAAACAACTCACAATACTCCGTCATTTTTAGCCATACAGATAGGCTAAGTGCAAGACGTAATTATAAACAGTAAACTGTTGACTTTTATTTGTGTACACTCAATAACAGCAAAGGCCATGGACTCAGGGAACGGATTATTTTGCACTCCACTCCAAACGCCGTCTTCATTTCAAAAATATATTTTGTTTATTAAACGCAAAGTTTTTCATTTCAAAAGCATTTCTAAATTCAGTTTATATTTAGAACAAACAAAATTCTAAGCCAAAATAGCGAAGTGGTAAAAAAAAACCTTTTAGTTACCACCATGCAAATTCAAACTTTTTGCTCGTCTCTGTATGTGGCAATGCGTCACAATAACCTGGCGTATGCAAAAGTCGATCATTCTTTATAGATGATGGTATGTTTGGACAGAAGACGAGTTCTTTATTAAACTCATAAAAAAACAATAGAATAAAAAATGCCACAATTTATCATAACACCCCTGTGTGCCGCTCAAGTATAAGGTGCTTTCCTTGCCATCAGTGCTTGGATAACACACACGTCTCATTAAAAATAATGGCGTGCGGTGGCTGGGATATACATAAACCTAACAACATAGGTAGCATGATTTTTGGAATGATTTATCACGAGAGGAAATAAATGGTTTTAGTCGCATAACATCAGTTAATGGAAACGCCGTCATTTCGCAATATTTCTTTATCGACTTTTAGAAAATATCGCAAAAGTTTTGCGCAAATCTGTAATGGAAACGTGGCTACAGTCTCCTTGTTGCATTTGATGGCATGCAATTAAAGCAATGTCCTTCAGTGGTATTCTTCACCAGAAACCATATTGAAAATAGAAATTACTGTATCATTTAAAACACTTTATGCATTTTACTGTAATTTTTTGACCAATTTAATGCATCTTTGGTGAATAAGAGTATTACTTTTATTTGATAGTGGTTCCAAAATTTTGAATGGTTGTGTTTGTTAATATAAACAACGTAGTTTAGTATTTAGTATTGTTGATAGTGTAAGTTATGTGATTTAACATTACTTACTACATTGTTGTTGCCTGTTGATTTATGTATTTGGTAATTAGTCATGTAGTCGAGTTAGCCAGTCATTATCACAAAATAAACCCCATCAGGCATATTCAAGACCCCTCTGCTCCATGACATGACACTAGTTTTTCAAGGCTTATTTGACCAAGGCTGTATAATATCTGTACAATATCTGTATAATATCTCGTACATAATTCCTCAAAGCGCTGGGGACTCTAAATCATACAGTGTAACTGTGATTTTCACAGGATTAAAGCGCGGAGTAATTTTAAGATTTGATCGTGTCAGTCTGTTATTGCTAATGTGGCTCTGCTCTGGATTGGGGGCTTATGGGTAAATCCCATCTCTTTACATAGCTGAGATAGCTTTCTGCCTTTGAATGGTGTAGCCTTAACCCTTTAAACATATCCATATGTGAAGGCCAGTTTTGAGGAACATAATCTAAAACTGTAGATTAGAAAAAGTGACTAACCTTTACCCATCTTATTTTGCAACGTGAAAGCGATTTTCTTTGAATGTGTGAGATTTCTGTGTTCATTGGATATAGGTAAATAAGTGCAGTAAACGGTAACACTACCTGTGCTATGCTTATGATAATAAGATGCATGATAACAAATACCAGTTTGTAATATATAGCAGCATAACAGATGGATTTTGTATAGCTAATAACAATGATACCGGTAGCCTTACACATTCATGTTGCAAGCGGTTCTTACATTAAAGTCGGCATGACCGATTGTCAGGTTTGATTTCACTGTGACTTTAAAAATCACTACATGCCATATGTGCACTTTGTCATAAACACAAGCATGCGGATCCAGTCATGATTGTTTGTTTGTGTGGTAGAATACTATCACACGGTATCATGCATTATGCTACACAAGAACATATGTGTATCAGCTGGACATCATGCTGAAATGCTGAAGAAACTCATAAAGTGTGCTGGTATTCTGAACTTTACAGCCCAGCTGCTGCTCACACTCCCTCAGACATGTGAAACAGCACAGTCCCACTGAACTCCCACTGACCTGTGTGAGCAACACACACGAGTGCACGCACACACAGACATGCACACGCATACACACAGGTCACATTCCACTCTTATAGCAACTCATTATAAAGTTCTTTAATTGGCAGGTTGTATGGATCCCTCCTCCAGCTCCGTCATGACTTCCTCTGGTCCCCAACTCTGTTAAGTAATTACACACAGAAGCATCATACCCATTTAAACTGAAAGTACATTTTGATTGTAACTCTACAAATAAAAAAACAGGGACATATTCCATAAATGTCAAAATACTCAATGTTTCAATAGAATAGCGACAAGACAAAAACTACATGTAAAATAACATTCTCTGTGTAAAGTTATATCTAATTTTACAATTTCATTGCAATGACAACATAATGGCTGAAATGGCCACAAAAAGTATGTGGAAAAACAAAAAAAAATACAAAAAAATAATATAAGTTTGAATTGAAGAGTTTTGTTTTTGTATATGAAATGTAATGTAATGTTCAAGCTCTATATTTCTGATTTTAAATACTCCAAACATTGGCCTCATTTATTTCCATTTTAAGTCCTTCACATGACCTCAATTTTTCCTTTTTTTTTTTTTTTAAATGGACTAATTGAAATATTTTGTTGTGACATGGAAACGGCTAAAAACGCATGCCAGACAAGTAATTTGATTAGATTAGATTAGATTAGATTCAACTTTATTGTCATTACACAAGTACAAGTACAAGGCAACGAAATGCAGTTTAGGTCTAACCAGAAGTGCAATAGCAGCAAGTGCAGGATATATACAATGGTTGCGTAAGTGCAGGGCATAAAAATGTACTGAATATATATAAATATGTATAAGTAGAGAGATGGTTATTACTATAAACAGAACTGAATTTACAGATGAATATATACAGTGAATAAATATAAATATACAGATGGCTATTACTATAAACAGAATGTAAACAGAATGTACAGGTGAATATGTACTATGAATATAATATACAGATGGCTATTACTTTGAACAGAATTTTACAGATAGAGGTATACAATAATATGTTAGGCTAATATGAGGAATATAGCAGTGGATTAAGGTAGTGCAATAAATTATGGACAGAGCTATCCGAAAGAAAGTGTAAAAGTGCAGTGGAAAGTGGTTGCATATTGCAGTTAGAAGTACGGTGCAAAATGCAAATGTAAACATGGTTACTGTAAATACAGTCGGCAGTGCAAATGAGCATATTCCAGTTAAGATATGGTGGTGCAAAATGCATAAGTAAACAGTTGTTATTGTAATAAACAGTCAGTAGTGCAAATAACAAAGTGAATGTAGGTGTGAGGTAGGAGAGTTTGCAGTTTATGAGGGAAGTGGATCAACGGTGGTTTGAGTTCAGTAAAGAGACAGCTCTGGGGAAAAAACTGTTCTTTAGTCTGCTGGTCCTGGTCCGGAGGATCCTGAAACGCCTGCCGGAGGGCAGGAGAGAAAACAGTCTGTGGGCTGGGTGAGAGGAGTCCTTGAGGATGCTGCGAGCTCGATGCAGACAGCGTTTCCTCTGGATGTGCTCGATGGCAGGTAGTGGAGTCCCTGTGATGCGCTGGGCAGTTTTCACCACCCGCTGCAGTGCCTTGCGCTCCGCAACAGAGCAGCTCCCATACCATACTGCCACACAGTTGGTCAGGATGCTTTCTATTGCGCAGCGGTAGAAGTTCACCAGGATAGCCGAGGAGAGCTGATTCTTCCTCAGTGTCCTCAGGAAGAAGAGGCGCTGGTGAGCCTTCTTGACCAGGCTGGAGGTGTTGGTCGTCCACGACATGTCCGCCGAGATGTGGATCCCCAGGAACTTGAAACTGGAGACACGCTCAACAGCCATTCCATTGATGTGGATGGTGTCGTGTGTGCCTCTTGACTCCTTCCTGAAGTCCACGATGAGCTCCTTCGTTTTGGTGGTGTTGAGGAGCAGGTTATTATCAGCGCACCATGTGGCCAGGTGCTGGATCTCCTCCCTGTAGGCAGTCTCATCGTTGTTGCTGATGAGACCGATCACCGTAGTGTCGTCCGCAAACTTGACGATGGAATTAGTTCCATACACAGGCTTGCAGTCGGAGGTGAAGAGGGAGTAGAGAAACGGACTTAGCACACAGCCCTGTGGTACACCAGTGTTGAGTGTGATGGACGTGGAGCAGGTGGATCCTGATCGAACATTCTGTGGTCTGTCAGTTAGGAAGTCCAAAATCCAGTTACACATTGAAGTGTTGATGCCCAGGTCTCCAAGTTTGGCAATTAACTTGGATGGGATGACAGTGTTGAATGCTGAGCTGAAGTCAACAAACAGCATGCGTGCATAGGTGTTTTTACTGTCCAGATGGGTGAGCACAGAGTGCAGTGCCATGGAAACTGCATCCTCTGTGCTCCTATTGCTGCGATAGGCAAACTGGTGTGAGTCCAATGTGGATGGTATAGAGTCTTTTAGGTGTTCCAGGACCAGCCGCTCAAAGCACTTCATAATGATGGGTGTGAGTGCTACAGGGCGGTAGTCATTAGGGCACCTCGGGCTGGAGTGTTTCGGCACTGGCACAATGGAAGTGCGTTTAAAGCATGATGGTACAGCTGCTTGGGCGAGAGACAGATTGAAAATGTCTGTAAAAACCCCAGCGAGCTGCTCCGCACATGCCCTGAGAACACGACCAGGGATGTTGTCTGGTCCAGCAGCCTTGTGCGCGCTGATCCGGCTCAGTGCCTTGCAGACATCTGTAGAGGAGAGTGTGATTGGTGGGTGGTCAGCTGAGGGTTTGAGCTTGGTGGCAGTTTCTCTGTTGTCTCTTTCAAAACGAGCATAAAAGTAATTTAGCTCGTTCAGGAAGTTGACATCAGTGGCTGCGGGGGTGGAGTGGGTGGGTTTATAATCACTGATGGCCTGAATGCCCTGCCACATGCGTCGAGGGTCAGAGTTGGAAAAGTGTCCCTCTATCTTTAGCTTGTAGCAGTGCTTGGCCTTTTTGATGCCCCTCTTCAGGTTTGCTCTGGATGCGCTGTAGGCTTGTGCATCTCCTGATCTGAAGGCAGTATTGCGTAACTTCAGCAGGAGTCGTACTTCCCTGTTCATCCAAGGCTTCTGATTTGGGTATGTGGTGATCTGTTTCTGGGTTGTAACACTGTCAATGGTGGTATTGATATGATCCAATACTGAGGAGGTGTAGGAGTCAATGTCCGTGTGAGCGCCACTGGTGGCTTGAGAAGCAAACATACTCCAGTCTGTGTTTAGAAACCTTTCCTGGAGTGTGGAGTCTGCCCCCGCAGGCCACACCTTGATTGTCTTCTTGTCTTCTGTCTGATGGTCATTTTGTAAAGAAAAACTATGCATCTACGCGTATACATCTTCAAACGTGTGTGCCTATAAACTAAACACGTACACTGTAAAAAAAGAAAAGTTGACATAATTTAAAATTGTTTAATAAGTTTAATATGAGCAATATTCTATTAACTTTGTTTTATTGTGATTCTAGAAAAGATCCAGCACGGTTTTAATGATAAAAGCTGAATAAGGTTTAAAACAGATTGTACACTAAGCACTTTGACATCCTTTGAGATTTATTCAGGAATCAGCCTATGAATCACATCAAGAATCAGCCTATGAATCTCAACAATGGTGATGCTTCATGCCACAATGCATTCTGGGAGCCATGGAAGAGAGTTTTGCTTTTTGCACCCAGAATGCATTGTTAACTTGTTGCAACTTGTATGCTTGTTAACTTACATTTACAAATCAAATTTACAATTAATACTAGGTTGGTCCAACAATTGTTGAACCAAATTCTTTTTACTGATTAACCAACTTTTTTTGCATTTATTAATTGTCCAGTTAACTAAAACATAATCATTAGTCAAAATTTTTGTGAGTTGGATTTACAGTGTACGTGCATGCCATCACCATTCTTGCAGATTGACGTTTTTTTTTTAAGTTTACATGAAGATGGTTACGGTACCTTTTCAAAACTATTTTAAAACCTATTTCAAAGTTTGCATTCTCAAGCCACCAAACACTGTTCCCATGCAAATGAACAGCTAGAATGCATTAAAAGTTTTCTATTTTAGTTGAAAATGGTGTTGTGTAAGTGGCCCCAGAGTAAATAACTAATGATTTTTTTACAACAGAAATGAATCAATCAAAAACTTACTTTAGCTAGACAATAACCTTTTTCTAGAGCTTCTGTGCAGCCAAAACAATATATCTTCCATTACTGTCCTATTATCACTGTAAAGCTGCTTTGAAAGAATCTGTATTGTAAAAAGCGCTATATAAATTAAATGAAGGTGATAATCTACATGCTGTCAATTTGAGCATATTCTTTTAATCTGTGAATATTCGTTACTTTTTTCCTTATTCCCTATTTTTTTTCTCCCTTGGTCGTGTGTCATCTCATATCGGGTACCAGTTGAGCCAAAAAACCCCTGCTTTTTTATGCCGCCAATGACCAAAGAGTAGAAGAAAAAGACAGAATGAATGAACGATTGAAGAAAACAGAGGGATGGCAAAGAAACTTACAGAAATGTAAATTGGAGAGGAAGTTATCAAGTGGTGCTTCAGAGGGAAGTTTGTCTGCGGTTTGTGTGGCTGTATAATAATAGTGTTGTTCAGGAACAGCTTTGTGCCTGGCCTGAATAGTAAATAAGAGCTGGGAACTAAACTGGCAGCATCTGTTGCGAGAGAAATTTATTTACTGTAAAATGATTGCAAATTGTATTCAGTCTCATGTTTTTGATGTTACTAAAAGCAGGAACAACATCCTGTCAGTTGTGACCTATAGTGGTTAGCACACATGCTTTGACACATTGAGCTTCAGTGCTTATGCGGATGATGTGAGTTTGAATCTGTCGCACAAGATGTCTGGTTACTGTTTCCTCAAACTGTAAAACATGGCCAATAGCTCTAAGAAGTATCAAGCTTTGTGTCACCAAGAAACACATATCATCTTAAATAAATTATTATATGAAAATACAATTCTTGTTAAATAAAATATTTAAAAGAAAGATATAATAAAATAATAGACTAAAAAACAGAAGAAAAATATCCTGAAAACACGTTTAAGACTTAAACTCATGACTCATAAAAGTAGCACTTGTCCTTTATCATCTTTCTAATCAGGATCCCAAGCCGAGGCGAGACCTCAGCCAAGGTCAAAGGTCAACAGGGGGCAAAAAGTCAGTGCTCAGAAAGCTTTCAAGTGATCTGAGATTCTTGACCAAATGGAGTTGGGTCACTGTTCAAGCAGACAGCTGAGTAGTTAAAAGTCCTATTCAGTTACAAAACATCTCCCTCCAATAAATGGATCTGACTGGATTTAAAGACAGAAGTGGCTTTATACATGTGCAAACATAAAAAATATAATCTTTGTTCACCGTTCATAGCTTTGACATGTATGTATATGGGAGTGGTTTGCTATGAGGAAAAATGTGTTTATACTTCACCTTAATGTTGTTTTATGTCTGTAAACTGAGATTCCATTTCAAGGTCTTCAATCACTGGGGACCCCAACACAACAGCTGTTGAATTTTCCTATAGACCATTTCAAAAATGTAAATATTTAATATATAATGTTTTAAGTTTATATTCAGTAGCTAGCACAAATGGTGTCAGTAGTGTAGTGCATTAATGTGTTTTAACAGGGATTTGTTAGAGCTCTGGTTACTGTGAGATGGTGTGAGAGAATGTGAGATGGTGGTCCAGTGGGTTAAACCGTGGAACTGACACACAGAAGGTTGCTGGTTCGATCCCAGTGGTCACCACCAGTGTGTCCTTGAGCACCTGTGTTCATGTTGCTCCAGGGGGATTGTCCCTGTAATAAGGGCACTGTAAGTCGCTTTGGATAAAAGCGTCTGCCAAATGCATAAATGTAAATGTATTGTAACGGTTGGGTGTGCACAGGAACAGGCTGAAGACTCCATATATAAACTTAAACTTTAACAATGGAACTCAGGAACAAAAAAAAGGCTGGGTAACACACTCCAACATAACCAGGAAACATAACCGTGACTAGACAAAGACTGAAGGTGAAGGTGTAACTTAAGTAGTGAACAGAAACAAGATGATTAACAAGACACAGCTGGGACAAATGAACTAATGATAGTAACCTAGGAAACATACAAGTGGCGGGAAACTAAGGCCGCGTCCACACGAAGCCAGAGCTTTCACTATCTGATCTTTTTTCCCCCCTCATTTCAAGAAATATTCGCATACACACAAGAGCACTGAAACCGACTCAAAACGTTGTAGTATACATGCCAAGCCAGTATGTAGCGCTGTAATTCTGCCACAGAAATACACTAAAAACAGAGAAGAAGAGTCGTGGCTATAAAGGGTACAGCAATGGTAGAAAATGAGGCAAAAACTCACAATAAAATAACAATAAATAAATGTGCTACTTGCCAGATTCTGTTTTATTAATGCCTACACCTACCCCAACCCTAAACCTACCCTTACAATAGTGTAAAAACAGTAATTAAATGACGCAATATTGATGTGCGCATGCCCAGTGCCCGTAGCTGTATCCATTTCTAGTCTTTCCCGCACAGGACGTGGTGTGATGACATCACCGTTTCACAAAATTTAGGGATTTGCTGTACACAAGAAAAACGCAAGGATGTCGTTTTCAGATTTATCCACTCTGGGACCCAGTTTCAAAAAATATTGGTTTCATGCTCCCAAAATGCCGGATCCGTGTGGACGAAACGCTGATACGGTAAAAAAAATGTACGTATACAGCTAAACGTGTCTCCGTGTGGACGGGGCCTAAGAGAAAAGGAACACGTGAATCAACCTAACAAACAGACAGACATGTGACAGTTATACTGATGTTGCTCCAATTTATAGAGTCTTTTGTCATCACTTCCTGTCACTACATTATTGGAAAACTTCAAAACCATATCATGGCTGTCATCTGTGAACAGCCATTAGCATGTTTACAGTGAAATTGCTAACCCCTACAGTATTTTGCAATGTTCACAAAGGAAATCTAGGTTATCTGGGTATTTGCTAATGGTTCAGGACAAAAACTAAACAGATTTTACATTCCTGTTTAAATCATCTAACAATCTGCCGTGTGTTTGGCGTACAATAACATTACAACTTAATGCTTGATGCATCCGAGAATTAACTACACATGACTGTTTCCCCAAACCATAGTAACTTTGTTGGACATCCGTGGTTCAAATCATGTTGGTTTAGATATTATGTTTAGTAACACTTTAGTATGGGGAACACATATTCACTATTAACAACGAATTTTGCCTCAATAAACTCCTAATTTACTGCTTATTAATAATTAGTAAGGTCGTTTTTGAAGCATTTAAGTTTAGGGTAGGATTTAGGGATGTAGAATAAGGTCATGCAGAATAAGGATATTTTAAAGAATCTCATATTATTGCAGTGCAATTGCAATTTATTAAGAGGACTGAGTCCATCTGCTGTCAAAATAGATTCTTAATCCAGAAGACACTAGTCCATATTAGAATCCATATTTAACTTTTCATGAAAACAAGGCTGTGAGGACTAGATGTACAGTACGTTCAATACATTGTGCTATCGAAAGGTCCTATGTCCTATGTTTTTTTTTAAAAGATACAATATTTCAATATTTCATCAGTTTAACATTTGACAGCAAATTTAAAAACATTACAACCCTCTTAACAGACTGTCCATCTCTCCCTCACAGCTGTGATTTCATTTGTGATACAGTCAGAGGTTAAATTGGGCCAGAGCGCAGCTCCGCCTCCTCAGGTCCACAACACACCCTGCTGGAGCTCAGCTCCATCTCCTTCAGCACAAAATATTGTTATTAGACTTTAATAATTGATCAACTTATTTATTGTTTGCTGCATAATTGTTTGTATAAAACAATTATAAAACAGACGAAAATGAAAATACTACAGTTAAAGCTCATCTTTATTGTAAAACAAACATCCATACATATTGTCAAATAATCTACTGCCCATTGACATGGTTTTGAAAGCTTTTTATTATACATTTTTTTGGCCTTCAAACTTATTAAAAATGCACATATGTAGATCAGAGAAATCTAAATTTTCTCGGGGGAGCATTCCCCCAAACCCCCCTAACTACCTCAAATTTGGGACCTCACTGATTAAAAAAAAAACACCTGCCTATGGCCCTAAGTGAACTGTAAAGTACTTATCTTTGTTTGAATAACTACTCAACACTACCTTACACATTAATACTGGAAAAAGAACCCCTTTGGTGTAAAAACACATTAAGTCTTTTTCCTGTGCGATTTTGAATGACCATTCACCGTAAATAAGGGCTCCCCCTCCCTACAAAAGCCAATTTAACCACTGGATACAGTGTATCCGTAAACTATTCACAGCGCTTCACTTTTTCCAAATTTTGTTATGTTACAGCCTTATTCCAAAATGGATTAAATTCATAATTTTTCCTCAGTTCTACAAACAATACCCCATAATGACAATGTGAAAGAAGTGTGTTTGAAATCTTTGCAATGTTTTTTTTTTTTAAACATGTGAAAAATCACATGTACATAAGTATTTACAGCCTTTGCTCGATACTTTGTTGAAGCACCTTTGGCACCAATTACAGCCTCAAGTCTTTTTGAGTATGATGCTACAAGCTTGGCACACCTATTTTTGGGCATTTTCTCCCATTCTTCTTTGCAGGACCTCTCAAGCTCCATCAGGTTGGATGGGGAGCGTCAGTGCACAGCCATTTTCAGATCTCTCCAAAGATGTTCAATCGGGATCAAGTCTGGGCTCTGGCTGGGCCACTCAAGGACATTCACAGAGTTGTCCCATAGCCACTGCTTTGTTATCTTGGCTGTGTGCTTAGGGTTGTGTTGGAAGATGAACCTTAGCCCCAGTCTGAGGTCCAGGGCACTCTGGAGCAGGCTTTCATCAAGGATGAGAGTCCTTCAGGTGCCTTTTGGCAAACTCCAGGCGGGCTGTTTTTTCTCCAGATGTTTTTTCTTCTGGAAGGTTCTCCTCTCTCCACAAAGAAACGCTGGAGCTCTGTCAGAGTGACCATCTGGTTCTTGGTCACCTCCCTGACTAAGGCTCTTCTCCCCCGATTGCTCAATTTGGCCGGGTGGCCAGCTCTAGGAAGAGTCCTGGTAGTTCCAAGCTTCTTCCATTTACGGATGATGGAGGCCACTGCTCATTGGAACCTTCAATGCTGGAGAAATGTTTCTGTACCTTTCCCCAGATCTGTGCCTCGATACAATCCTGTCTCGGAGGTCTACAGACAATTCCTTGGACTTCATGGCTTGGTTTGTGCTCTGACATGCACTGTTAACTGTGGGTCCTTATATAGACAGGTGTGTGCCGTTCCAAATAATGTCCAATCAACTGAATTTACCACAGGTGGACTTCAATCAAGTTGTAGAAACATCTCAAGGATGATCAGTGGAAACAGGATGCACCTGAGCTCAATTTTGAGTGCCATGGCAAAGGCTCTGAATACTTATGTACATGTGATTTTTGTTTTTTATTTTTAATACATTTGCAAATATTTCAAACAATCTTCTTTCACGTTGTCATTATGGGGTATTGTTTGGAGAATTGAGGGAAAAAAATAATTAATTTAATCCATTTTGGAACAAGGCTCTAACCCATTTTGGAACAAGGCTGTAACATAATAAAATGTGGAAAAATGTGAAGCGCTGTGAATACTTTCCAGATGCACTGTGCATTAATTATGGCGTCTACCGTGACATTTTGTGTGTGCATATGTGCGTGTTGTTGTTGATCAATCTTCACGCCGATTTCACTCTCCAGTGGAAAAGGCCTAAAGCATCTGGATCCCAGTGTGTTCCAGACACCTGTTAAATGGTTCGGCCAAGACTGGACAACAGTGTTGAAATGATTGTGGGAATTATGGCTATGTGGTTAACCACAGAGAGTTATGACTCCGGTACATTGTGAACAGCATGAGTCATATTGTGTATACAGGCAAACACTGACGTCCATAAATGGATGTTTCTTTCTCTTTATTGTAAGAATGCATTCCCATTTAAACAAATGGGATAGAAGCTATTTTCCTGCCATGTGCCCACACAGTTAAGTAAACATGCGGTGCTTAAGTCTTTATAATGTCATCACATTGTCTAGCAAACACCGCAAAGGGTGATGTCCAACAAGAGATATCAAACAAAATCATGTCTAACTGTGGGGACTTTTTAAAATGGCCACCCAGTGGGAGACTTATATAATTTAACTCCACAATTGATACTAATTTATGATGCTTTGATCTATTTGTACCTTAAAGGTGTCCTTAGTTCTGTTTATGTTGTGCAAAAGAAATGGCTTCCCTTTATCCTGAACCGCAATGAACACTCACTCTATAGCGTCAAAACAAGACCGGATGGAGTGTGGAGGAGGGGACAGGTTATGTCTTTAAGAGGAAAAGGACACACATCACTGTTATCTGATTCTATTCTCTTTATTAGACACATTTAACTCTCTCACACTAGGCACTTCCTTCAGAATGTCCAGGCTAAGACAAGTTCTAGACTAAACATAAGTTTATGCATACTGACACATCGCCAGCCATGTGAAAAAGAAGTGAAGTAAAAGGCCACTTAAAGGATTAGTTCACTTCAAAATGAAAATCTACTGATAATTTACTCATCCCCATGCCATCCAAGATGTTCATGTCTTTCTTTTTTCAGTCGTTTTTTGAGGAAAACTTTTCAGGATTTTTCTCCACACATTGTACTTCAATGGCAACCAAAATGTTGAAGGTCACAATCAATGCAGTTTCAAAGGGCTTCAGAGGCTCTGTGCGATCCCAGACGAGGAATAGGGTCTTATCTAGCGAAACCATCGGTCATTTTCTAAAAAAAATACAAAATAAATTAAAATACTTTTTAACCTAAATTGCTCATCTTGCGCTGCTCTGCGACACATCACGGATCACACAATCACGTCAGAAAGGTCAAACTAGACATAGGCGGAAGTACCGCCCCCGTGTTTACAAAGCACTCGTACGAAGACAAATACAAATATCCTTCAGCAAAAAAAGGTTAAACAACAATGTCAGACGATTTTGAAGTTGGAGATGGAGATTTTTTGGTAAGAGGTGTTTGTATTAGTCTTCGCACGTTCGCTTGGGGTGGTACTTCCGCCTACATCTAGCGTGACCTTTCCGATATTATTGCCCAATCCATGGCATATCGCAGAGCAGTGAAAGATGAGCAATTTAGGTTAAAAAGTAGATACACGTTTATTTTTTCTTACCCTATTCCTCATCTGGGATCATCAGAGCCTCTGAAGCCCTTTGAAACCATTGCTTTGGACCTTCAACATTTTGGTTGCCATTAAAGACCATTGTGTGGAGAAAAATCCTGATTTTTTCCCCTCAAAAATGTAAATTCTTTAAAAAAAAATTCAAAGACATGGGGGTGAGAAAATTATCGGGAAATTTACATTTTAATTTGAACTAATCTTTTAAAGAGAGTATACATTCATGACTACACTTAATGACTACACTACGCATAAAAAATGCATTTTGTAATCATGTCAATGCTTGTTGGTAAATTCAGCAATAAAGACTAAAAAAGTAATTGTGTACTTGGTTTATACGAACTGTAAGTGGGTCAAAAAGTACTCTAATGTTCTGCAAATAGCATGTAATTTTTAACTATATTATTTTCGTAATAAGTACTCTTTTTAAAATATGCGAAAGTGTACTTCTCAGAAGGGTTGTAATTACCTAATAAAAATGAACAAATGGTTATTCTTTATGTCATTATTTACAGCATGTGTTAAAATTCAGCAACAAATAGAATAGGTCTCTGAGAGATTGATTATATGTAATTTGGACATAATTGTAGAATAATCATCAGAGATGAATGCACATAGTTTCAGGCTAGTCTGACATCATGGCTCTAGAATGGAGCATAGACTTTCCTCTGTCTCTTATTTAAGAAGCCTTAAAATGTCTTTGAATGAACAAGGCCTATTGAACATTCAACTTCCCCTCTGACAACAAGACTTAGATGCCTTTTAAATATGTACCAATCATAAATATGCCTGACAAAACTCTCTAACGCCCGTTTCACACATACTCCGTTTGCAGTGCGTATGCGGTGCGTATTTTTTTCCGTACCCATGTTAACGGATTACAGCTTCCACACTGCACGCGGATGCTGTCCGTCAGTCCGTTCCAGGTGCGGTGCGTCTGCAGCAGTCCGGCGATCGTTTCCGTACCGAGTCTATTTTTTGCTGTGCTGCACTGCGTTGATTAAAGGGACCTCGCATTGTTCGCATTAAAATAAACATATTTTGACAAGAAATGTTAATAATTTCACCATAAACGCATAATTACAATCAATATGTCGTACAGTTAATAAATTACAGTGTCAAGAAATAAAAAAGTAAAAGCAGAACAGTCCCAAAAGTTGCAAAATGTGATCAGATATGATTTTTTTTTCCCTTCACGAAATGTATATGGTGAGGGGGGAGGGGGTGGGTGAACACTCGCATCTCAGCAGGCAATCACGTGACAGGTTGGTGGACAGAAAAGTAGGTGACATGGATGACACTCGTCTCATCGTGGAGGATACAGAAATCGCGGATCAGTAGCGCACTGCAAACGTGTGATGTGTGAAAGCACAATGGCGCGTCATGCTTCCGCACCCCATACGCACTGCAATACGCACCGCACACGGAGTATGTGTGAAACGGGCGTGACATGCCCTACGGTCTCTAGGTCTGCTGTTGAGACTGCAGCTGAGTCTGGTTTGTATGGTTGGTTTGAAGCAGATTGTTCGAATCATCAAATGCTCCTGTGAAAAAAACATTTAAAAAGTGTTAGGTAGGTGAGTTTGGACCAAGCTATTAAACCAAGTATAACAACAGCCTGACACTAAACAGTGTGTGCATCATTTCCCTGCACTGTTTTATATGAGTGTGGCTTTGAGCTTCATATTTAGACGGCTGATAGTTCGTTCCTCATTAATCTATGACTCTGTATGTGATTTCATTGTTGTTTTAGCGGTCAGTGTCGTCTGGGACATTTCTGGCCACTGCAGTAACAAATCTGTGTCTGTGTTTTTGTTCTCTATGTTTTTGTCTGGTATTGTTTTTTGTTTTAGACATAGCCAAAGGCCTAACAGACAGCCTTCTGACCTTCCTGCGAAGGCTGAACTGACCAAATGCTTTCTATCATGTGGGCTTCAGAATTTCCCTGAGTACATTTAGGACATGCCTTTTAGTTGGAAAGATGTTATTGTTCACTTTATATGATGCCTCCAAGTACAAAATAATTACTCTGTTCAATTTTAGTTTTTAGCTTTTTTTTTTTAAGGTTAAGTGTTTAATTCAGCACTAGTCTCAATGTGGCAAAAATCAATAACATTCCAAAAATTGTAGTCAGAAAGAATGTTGTAGTTTTTTCCAGCAGATGCATTAAATTGATCAAACATGTAAAAGACATTTACAATAAATATATAATGTATAAAAGCTGTTCTATTCATCACAGAATCCTGAAAAAAATTGTTCTCGGTTTCTACAAAAATATTAAGCAGCACAACTCTTTCAACATTGACAACAATAAAAAATGTCTCTTGATGTTACATGTGTCCTTTGTTTGCTCAGACTTTGTTTGCTCAGACAGAAAAACTGAAGTGTTTTCTGTTCCTTGTGCCATGCTTGTAGTCGTTTGTAGTCCTTTTTTTCATTGGTCCCCCCTGTTCCCATGTGTCTTGTTAGATGGTCCAGGGGCCCGTATACCATGATGGTAGTTGAACAAATTCAAGGTTACAGGATTAGTTTTGTGTTGAAAAAACCAAACCAATCCAATGCTTTGTTGGTGCCATGACACTTATCATCAACTTTCTGGGCCCTATTTTAATGATCTGAGCGCATGGTCTGAAGCACATGGCGCAGGTACACTTAGGGTGTGTCCGAATCCACTTTTGCTAGTTTAACAACGGAAAAAGCGGTCGGCGCACCCGGCGCATGGTCCATAATTGTTGTACCTAGTCTCTTAATGAGTCATGGGTGTGTTTTGGGCGTAACATAAAAGAATCCTTTTATTATTAATATTTAATAATATTTATTTAATATGCGCTGCTGCGTGTCCCTGTGTGTGTAATAAGCAAAGTGTACGAGTGCTGTGCACCCGCCATATTACTAACACAACAAATATTGACTTTAGACCAGAGCCATTTTCAGTTGCCTCAAAATAGCAATGCGCCAACAATGCGCCTGAACACACCTCGTTTTCAGAGCAGCACGCCCATGGGCAAACAGATGGGCACAAGTGCATTTGTTATTTAAACTATATGGAGCTGGACGTGAAAATGATAACTGTGTCAGACTGAAAGTAGCAAAAAAACACTTGCGTCATGCCTGGCGTGGCATTGCCCCTGGTGTATGATAGGGCCCTCTCTTTTAACTCAGTTTAGTAGTTTAGGTGTGACATTAGTAATGAACAGCCAATCACATGGAACAGCGAAACTGCATAATATTACGAAATTGAAAAATATACAAAAATTTACAAGCAAGAAGAAAAAGGCTGTCTATGAAAGAGGACAACTAAAATAAGTAAGAGCTGTGACAGACATGTGTCACTTTTCTCACAGCTGATTGGTTCAATTTCGGTTTGAAATCTCTTTCCCGTCTTTCTCTTAAGCCCCGGAGCAGTTTAGCCGTGGAGCGTAAATTACTATGGCAATGAGCACTGCTAAAATCCAAAGCAATTTCATGGTGCCTAAAACCCAGGGTTGGCGCAAACTAAACTGAAACATACCTGGCTAGCCACTGAAATCGGCTTCATGGTACAGGCCCTTGGTGTTCAGTTTTGCTTGAGTTCCCTGTTGTTTTTGTTATTATTTGTATTATTTTGAATCTTATTTTCATTCATTCTTATTCTGCATTTGGACCCAGCTCTCATTTGTTTCTGAGTTCGCCTTTGTTACACTTGAACAGCAAATCAGCATATTAGAATGATTTCTGAATGATCATGTGACGCTGAAGACTGGAGTAATGATGCTGAAAATTCAGCTTTGAATCACAGAAATAACTTACAGTGAAATGGAAAACATCTCGGTTACGTATGGTAACCCTCGTTCCCTGAAGGAGGGAACGGAGACGTACGTCGGTTGTACAAACGAATTGGGATCACTTCAGAGAGCCCCTATCAGCTTCGAGATTTAGAGAACGGGCCAATGGGCCATTGGCGTGTGAGATTTGCATCTCCCACTCCGCCCCGCGCCGCGGGTATAAACAGGAAGCAAGAGCAACGCACTGACTTTTTTCACTGAGGAGCCAAACTCGTGACTCGGCCATGCAGTGATGGTAAGGAACTGTGGCGACGGGACGTACGTCTCCGTTCCCTCCTCTTCAGGGAACGAGGGTTACCATACGTAACCGAGACGTTCCCTTTCAGTCGGTCACGTTCAACCTATGTCGGTTGTACCGACGAATTGGGATCCCTTTGGAAAACGCCACAGTTACTACCACTTCCAGCGCCCAGCGGGAGCCCCTCAGACCCCGTTCTGAAGCGGGGGGGGGGGGGGGGGTGAGAGATTCACGCAGGGAGAGTCACACTGCTGTTCCGCAAGACTCACTCAGCAGACTATTGGATAACGCTGGGAAAGCTTGCCCGGAGGGACGCTGCGGAAGCCACATTATGCCCGGAGGGAGTTACCATGTGGAGAATACACGTATGGACTGGCCTTGGGCAGTGCAACATATGGAAGTCCCAGGGGTGGCCCCGGCCTGTTGCATGTGGGGGAACAACACCGTACTAAGACAGCAGAGGAACTCTGCCGAGGGAAAGACACAAGCTCGCCATAGGGAGCTGTACCATGGAGAATACACGTATGGGACCGCCGTAGTCACAACATACGGAACCCAGCCTGACACAAGTTCCATCAATGCATACAAGTGCCAGACCTGGTGTCGGACGCTCCGCCACATCCGACTGCCGCGGGTTGCGGAAGACTCAACAGGGTTCGCCATTTCCTGGGGAACTCGACTGGAGAAATAAGTGCACGTATTCGTTCCATGGGAAAGGGAATGGCGCAGCAAGCCGACACTAGAACGGGCACTTCAGTGTTGCTGACTATGGGAAGCGAGCACACGAGAAGCAACTGGCTCTACACGTAGGCTATAGAACCTAGCGAACGTGTTAGGTGTCGCCCAGTCCGCAGCTCTACAAATATCTGTAAGTGAGGCACCATGAGCCAGCACCCAGGAAGATGCTACACCCCTGGTGGAGTGAGCTCTAACCCCGAGCGGGCAGGGCACGTCTTGGGAATTATACGCCAAGACGATGGCATCCACTATCCAGTGGGCCATCCTCTGCTTGGAAGACAGCCTTTCCCTTCTGCTGTTCTCCGTAACAGACGAAGAGCTGCTCTGAGGCCCTAAAGAAAACTGGACAGAGAAAAGCCAAGGCTGGGTCTGCCTCCTCCGAGGCCAGCGCTTGCAGGCTCACCACTTGATTTTCAGCTCAGCTGACTGCAAAGGCTCGAAGGGCGCTCTCTGCAGTGCGGTCAGCACCAGAGTTAAGTCCCAAGAGGGTATAGAGGGAGGGCGAGGCGGATTTAGTCTCCTCGCCCCCCTCAGGAACCTGACGATCAGATCGTGCTTGCCTAAGGACTCACCATTAACCATATCGTGATTTGCGGCAATAGCGGCAACGTACACCTTGAGGGTGGAAGGAGACAGCCTTCACTCCAACCCATCTTGAAGGAAAGAGCACAGATCTGACCGAACACTTTCGGGGGTCTTCTCGGTGAGAAGAGCACCAATCAACGAACAGGTTCCACTTCAGCGCATACAGCCGTCTCGTAGAGGGGGTTCTGGCGGAAGTGATGGTGTCTACCACAGCCTGTGGTAAGTCACCTAGAACCTCCGCGTCCCGTCCAGGGACCAGACATGGAGTTTCCAGAGGTCCGGACGCGGGTGCCACACAGGGTGCCCAGAGTCAGGAGGTCCTTCGTCAGAGGAATGGGCCAAGGAGGTGCTGTCGCGAGGAGCACTAGTTCCGGGAACCAAATCCTGTTGGGCCAATACGGAGTGATCAAGAGGAGCTGCTCCTCGTCCTCCCTGACCTTGCACAGTGTCTGTGCGAGAAGGCTCACTGGGGGAAACGCATATTTGCGTAGGCCCTGGGGCCAGCTGTGTGCCAGGGCATCCGTGCCGAGGGTTCCCTCGGTCAGGGAATAAAACAACTGGCAGTGGGTCATGTTGGGGGCAGCAAACAGATCGATCTGTGTGGCCCCAAGGGACTCCAGATCAGCTGGACCACCTGGGGGTGGAGTCTCCACTCTCCGGGGAGCACCGGCAACCATGACAGCTCCTCGGTCGCACAAATGAGCGGGCCCGGAATGTGAATGGCACGAAGGGACCTCAGATGCTTCTGACTCCACAGGAGGAAATGGCGGGCGAGTTGGGACATGCGGCGGGAGCGTAGACCACCCTGTTTGTTGATGTACTCAACGGCCACAGTACTGTCCGTCCGGACCAGAACATGCTTGTCTTTGAGCGGCGTTTTGAAGCGGCTGAGAGCGAGACGAACTGCCATCAACTTCAGGCAATTGATATACCATTGCAGTTGGGGCCCTGTCCACAGACCCGAAACTGCAAGCCCGTTGTACGTGGCACCCCAGCCGGTGGATGAGGCATCCATGGAGACAACAGAATGCCTGGACACTTGTTCTAGAGGCCCTCCTGCCCGTAGAAATGAAGGGTCCGACCACGGGCTGAAGGTTTGGTGGCATCTCGGTGTCACTTGGACATGGAGGGACCCGCTGTGCCATGCCCATCTCGGGACTCGGTCGTGTAGCCAGCGTTGAAGCGGTCTCATATGGAGCAAACGGTCTCATGGTGACCGAGTCGATGGTACGGATGAGCCAACGAGATGGGCTAGGGAGCGCTAGCCAGGCTCCCAGAGACCGTGCAAGTGGGATCAACGGCACCACAGACATACCCGCAGCGGGGCAGCGCAGCGGAATGCAGGGACCCGTGGACGACATGGGAGTGGTCTGTGGAGGGGTCTGGGTGTGTGACACACAAACCTACATCCGCTGAGGGGGCGCAGCCAGCGCCCCCCTGTGACGAAGGGAGAGGCGTCCAAGGGGAACGAGGCATGGTAGCGTCGCAAACCGCCAGACGCGCTCTCTTGGCACCCAGAGAATTTGGAAACTCTTTTATTGAAAATTTGGGTACCAAAACAGAAATCACAGAACAAAAGATTTTCCCCCGGCCCTCCTCCGGGGGAAGGAGTGGTGCTGCAGCCCTCTCCTGAAAAGAGCAGTCTCCTCCATATCTGGGTGGCCCGTCTCAGGGTCTCTTGCGACGGCGCTTGCCACCTGGCTTGGCAGCGGCCTGAGCGGGCTGGACGTCCTTCCTGCAGCCGGCTCCACGCCTACGCCCGGGTGGAGGCTGTTGCTGGGCTGGGGTGGGAGCGGGGGCGGCGGCAGGCAGACGTCCTCGGCGACGGGCAGACGGAGGTGCTGCGGCCGGTGGTGGGGTGGAGGCAGGGAAAAAACGGGGTTAGAACGAAATGAGGATAATGAGGATGAATAAATTATGATTTTGGTGAACTATGCCTTATTTGGCCTGAAGAGGGGAACAGGATTGGTAAAGGACATCAAGTTGGGACTCAAACTCGGGTCACCAAAGTCGCTATGATAGAAACATTGAATTTCTCTATAATATAATCACAATGTAGAAATAAGGGCATCATGTTTTTCTCCCAGCATAGTACAGGCGTTACAGGAATGGATATAAAGAAACTGAGCAAGTTATTATTTTCTTAGTTACTATTAACTGTTGTTACTCCAGTGATTTAATTTGGAAAGCCTCTTGAGTGCACACTCTAGACCCTTTTCCACAGGTTGTGTTGGAAGCAGGCAAATGCTAATCAGGTAATCATTGTCTCAGGCTTGCTGGAAAATGTTTTTCCAGGTAGTGGAGTAAAAGGTCATGTTTGTGGGTAAAGCGTGGGGTGGAACAGGATAGAACACAATACTCTTCTCATCATCTGCTGTAATCATCAACTATTTAGCAATAAACTGAAACTGGCCAGTCTTACACTTATTGTTTAATTTGCCTCGACATTTGTACTCCTGTTTAGTTCTTCATCTTTCCCACCTTCTGTAAGACAATGCTTCCCTATGGAGTCACTGTACTTATTGTTTCATAGAAAATACCAGTTCCACACCTTTACCTTATTTAGAGGGTGACATTTGTTACACTATCATCCATCCACTATTTATCCACATATTTGATCAATATTTCAGTGTTTAAAATGAGTATTATAAATCTGAGCTCTGCAGTATGAATATTTGAGAGGAAGGGCATGCAACTTTAATCTTTCTTCTGTTAGAGGATCATGAATCTGTCTGAGGTCTCATTCAAAAAGAATTCTTTGTGACTTGAGGAAGGAGGCTCAATGTGGCCTTTGTCTGTTTCTTGTCCAGCATCTCATATCAGACGAACAAGACAGAATGTCTCTGAAACACTTTGTCGCAGACAGTTTAGTCTTGCCTTAAAGGTTTCATGGACACACAGGGCTGTTTCAGCAGTCTGTGGGATCAGTGTGTAGGTGTGAGCAGACATACTGCCGTCATAGAACGAGACCCTCCAAAAAATGAGGCCCCCTCTTTCAATGAATCACGTATTCATTAGCTCAGTAATTTACAGACCCCCTAAAATGAATAAGTTAATGATGTTATGAATTAACTTTCCTTTATGGAGAAATTACTAACTTAGTCTTACTAAAGCATGCTTTGAAGTACATATTTAAAGTATGAAGAAGTTTTAAACATGTTTCTGATTCCCAGTTGGGGGTTTCTTCAGTTAAGGGCCCTCAAATATTTTATTTGTTTAATTACATGGATTTTATAATTGTATTTAATAGAAGTCTTGCTGAAGCTAAATTCATAGCAACTATCAAAAATATTCTATCAAGTGATATTTTAACTTGATTCTTTTTTTGTTATTGTCATAATGCATCTCATATTTAATTTCAACCATGTCCTTCACTGATACTGATGTTTCAGATTATTTTAGTTAAAATTAATATTTATTAATTTAATAATTTAATAATTTCCATATTTAAATATTGACTGGGTCTGGCATTAAGCAATCAAATCTATTGGTTGGTGGCATATTTCAACTTTTTTTCCTTGTACCATAAGTACATTTAGTAAGTAAAACATTTTACATTCTTATGAATACTTTTGAAAAGGATCTTGTCCTATAAATGACCAGCACAGAAAAATAAATCATGGTGTGTTGAGTGACACGGTTTGACCAAGCACATCTGCAGAGTCATGAGAGTGTCTGGAACATGATGGAGATTCACATCAAGCTGCCACATTAGAAAAACCGACAGTACAGTGACAGCCTCTAGCACAACAGCACAACTTTACAGCATTCTTGTCTGTTTTTTGTAAGGCTAAATATGCCGTGAATCAAATGGACTGTGCCATTTCACATGGCTTAACATCTGTTGGCATTGAGCAAGTTTTTAACACAACCAACTCAATGTGCCATTTAACATTGTCTTCACCCTTTTTCTTTTCTCTCTCAGGGAGTGAAGAAGAGCAGTGGACCATGTGGGGGGAGAGACTGCAGCGGAGGGTGTCTCTGTTATCCTGAGAAGGGTTCGAGGGTAAGTCTGTTTCTGTCTTCTAGCCCAACCTAAGTCTCTTTATCCACCCAATGCTATTGTGCTTAATGTGCCACTATTTAAATATGCACAAAAAAATGCAAATCAAAAAGAAAATAAATTTGTCAAGAAAGGCATTTTCATTTGAGCACTGATAAATTAAAATTGACAAATAATATATGACATAAACAAATGCCTATCAAATGTGACTAGAAATGTAACTGCTAGATAATCAATAATGCTTAAACGTTTTTGAAGAAAGAATCGCCAGGTGAAGCTGAAGAGTGAATGAACACCAGTAAACTGAAGCCGTTTCTGTGACACATCCTATATGAGATTAATCAGATATCCTAGATACACAACATAAACATAATATTACAACATGTATCTCCACAAAAGGACCCAAATGCATGTGTACTTGAACTAAGTTACATGCTAGACAGAAAGTGTTGGATGTGCTCATCCCGTGACAATGTGCTGAAACACTAACCCTAGTGAAAAATAAATGTACTAAGATGTATTTGAAATACATTTATTTTAAAATACATTTACATATTTATGTTATATGGTTTACTTAAAGTCTGCTTAATTGGAACAACTGATTTTGTACTTAATGCACTTTAGTTATCCAGAAGTAGTGCTAAGGTAAAGATATACTTGACTATATTTGAAAGTGGAATATTATTATTATAGGGATGTTAAACACATTTCAGGATTAATATTAAGAAATGTGTCCGATAAAGAAGTACTCTAAATAAAATGTAATTATAATATTTATATCAGTAAGTCTCAAGCGATATGTCAGTAAATATGTTAATGGTTTGGAGTATACTTAGTATTTAAATACATTTTGATATAGGTTTTGTTCACTAGGGAAAGCACAAAGAATGCTCAACATTCTATAGTGTTCTCATTATGTTATGTATACTACGGCAGCTGCACATCTTTCATCTACTTTATCAAGTAATTTCAGACATCTCTGCACATTTTCCAAGCCATAACAAGAAACAATTTTAATGAAAACATAGTTGAGAAAAACATGACAAGAAAACGTCTCGGTTACGTATGGTAACCCTCGTTCCCTGAAGGAGGGAACGGAGACGTACGTCGGACGTACCGACAAATTGGGATCACTTCAGGGAGCCCCTATCAGCTTCGAGCTATATAGAACCGGTCAATGAACAATTGGCGTGCAAGATTTGCATCTCGCGCTCCGCCCCGCACCGCGGTATAAACAGGAAGCGAGAGCGAATGCACGCTGTTTTTCACTGAGGAGCCGAACTTGGTGACTCGGCCCTGCAGTAATGGTACAGCAACTGTGGCGACGGGACGTACGTCTCCGTTCCCTCCTTCAGGGAACGAGGGTTACCATACGTAACTGAGACGTTCCCTTTCAGTCGGTCACGTTCGACGTAAGTCAGACGTACCGATGAATTGGGATCCCTTTGGAAAACGCCATAGTTACTTCCACTTCCAGCACCCAGCGATGAGCCCCTCAGACCCTGATCTGATGCGGGCAGGGAAATTCACGCAGGGAGAGTCAAAGCTGCTATTCCGCAAGACCCACTCAGATGACTGTATTGGATAATGCTGGGAAAGCGTGCCTGTGAAGGCCGCTGCGGAAGTCACATCATGCCCAGAGGGAGTTAACATGTGGAAAATACACGTATGGGCTGGCCGTGGACAGCACAACATACGGAAGTCCCAGGGGTGGCCCCGGCCAATTAGAGGAGGGGGACAACACCTTCCTGAGACGGCAGAGGAGACTCTGCCGAGGGAAAGACACAGGCTCGCCGCATGGAGCCGTACCATGGAAGAATACACATATGGGACCGCCGTGGGGGTCACAACATATGGAACCCAGCCTAACACAAGTTCCACCAATGCATACGAGTGTTAGACCTGGCGTCGAACGCTCCGCCACGTCCGACTGCCGCGGGTTGCGGAGGACTGCACAGGGTTCACCGTTCTGGGGAACTCGACTGGAACAGATAAGTGCACGTATCCGTACCATGAGGGAGGGAATGGCGCAGCAAACAGACACTAGAATGGGCACTTCGGTGTTACTAACTATGGGAAGTGAGCACACAGGAAGATACTGGCTCTACACGGAGGCTATAAAATCTAGCTAACGTGTTAGGTGTCGCCCAGCCCGCAGCTCTACAAATATCTGTCAGCGAGGCGCCACGAGCCAGCGCTCAGGAAAAAGCAACACCCCTAGTGGAGTGGGCTCTTAACCCGAGCGGGCAAGGCACGTCTTGGGATTCATACGCCAAGACGATGGCATCCACTATCCAGTGGGCCATCCTCTGCTTGGAGACAGCCTTTCCCTTCTGCTGTCCTCCGTAACAGACGAAGAGCTGCTCTGAGGTCCTGAAGCTTTGTGTTCTGTCCACGTAAGTCCAGAGAGCACAGACGGGACAGAGAAAAGCTAGGGCTGGGTCTGCCTCCTCCAAGGCAGCGCTTGCAGGCTCACCTCTTGGTCCCGAAGGGAGTAGTGGGAACCTTGGGCACATATCCATGCCGGGGTCTCATGATCACCTCAGACCTCAGATGCTTCTGACTCCATAAAAGGAGATGGCGGGCGAGTTGTGACATGCGACGAGAGAGTAGACCACCCTGTTTGTTGATGCACACTACGGCTGCAGTGTTGTCCGTACGGACCAGAACGTGCTTGCCTCTGAGCGGAACTTTAAAGCGGCTGAGTGCAAGACGAACTGTTAACAACTCGAGGCAATTGATATGCCATTGCAGTTGAGGCCCCGTCCTCAGACCCGAAACTGCAAGCCCATTGTACGTGATACCCCAGCCCGTAGATGAGGCATCCGTGGAGACAACGGAGTGCCTGGACACTTGTTCTAGGGGAACTCCCGCCCGTAGAAACGAAGGGTCCGACCACGGCCTGAAGGTTTGGCGGCACCTCGGAGTCACTTGGACGTGGAGGGATCCGCTGTGCCACGCCCATCTCGGGACTCGGTCGTGTAGCCAGAGTTGAAGCAGTCTCATATGAAGCAATCCCAACGGCGTTACTGCTCGGTGAGGCACGCTGTCATGGTGACCGAGTCTATCTCCATACCGAGAAAAGAGATCCTCTGTGTAGGACAGAGTTTGCCCTTCCCTCAGTTGACCCGAAGTCCCAACTGGCTGAGGTGACTGAGCACCCTGTCCCTGTGTTCGCACAACTGCTCTCGCAACTGGGCAAGGATCAGCCAGTCGTCGAGGTAGTTGAGAATGCGAACACCATGCTCTCTCATGGGAGCAATGGCCGCCTCCGCAACCTTCGTAAAGACGAGAGGCGACAGGGACAGGCCGAAGGGTAAGACGCGGTACTGATATGCCCGTCCCTTGAACGCGAAGCGCAGAAAGGGCTGGTGTCGAGGGAGAATCGAGACATGAAAGTACGCATCCTTCAGGTCGATTGCTGCAAACCAATCTTGGGGACAGATGCACCTGAAGATGCGTTTCTGCGTTAACATTCTGAATGCCAGCCTGTGAAGGGGCCGGTTCAAGAATCGCAGATCCAAGATCGGCCGTAACATGCCGCCTTTCTTGGGTACAATGAAGTACGGGCTGTAGAACCCAGACCTCATATCGGCTGGAGGGACCGGCTCTATCGCGTCCTTCGCCAGTAGGACTGCGATCTCCGCCCTGAGCACGGGGGCGTTCACCTCCACTACTGTCGTGAAGTGAACACCCCTGAACTTGGGGGGACGCCGGGTGAACTGAATCGCATAGCCGAGTCTGATGGTACGGAGGAGCCATCGAGACGGGCTGGGAAGCGCTAGCCAGGCTCCCAGACTCCGAACTAGGGGGACCAACGGCACCACAGACGTACCCGCAGCGGGGAGCGAGGCGGAACGCAGGGATCCAGCTCGGACAGCATGGGAGCGGCTTGAAGCGGCAACACTTACCTGTATCCGCGGAGAGGACGTGCGAGTGTGGCGAAGGGAGAGGCACCTGAGGGTGGCAAGGCATGGGAGCGTCGACCACCGCCAAGTGCGCTCTCTTGGCACCCAGAGACATTGGAAACTGCTCTTTTATTGAAGTTTTGGGTACCGCTGGCGCTGGGGCACTGGGGCAGAACAGAACTCAAATTGAAACAAAAGATTCTCTCCCGGGGGAGGGAGTGGTGCTGCAGCCATCTCCCGAAGAGCAGTTTCCTCCATCTCTGGGCGTGGCCCGTCTCAGGGTCGCTTGCGAGGACACTTGCGACGACGCGGCCTGAGCGGGCTGGACATCCTTCCCACGGCCGGCCCCACGCTGTCAGCTGGTGGAAGGCTGCTGCGGTGCTTTGGCGGCGGCGGCGGGCGGATGTCCTCGGCGACGAGCAGTCGGAGGCGGTGCCAGTGGCGGCTGGGTGGAGGCAGCAGTGGGCTGCCGGGGCATGATGTGCTTGATGGCCTCCGTCTGCTTCTGAGCGGCCGAGAACTGCTGGGCAAAGCTCTCGAACGCGACACCGAACAACCCAGCCGACGAAGGTCCGTCGCCGTCCCGAGCTCCCAGAGGAGCTCTTGGTCAGGCCTACCCTCGTGCATGTCCATGAGTGCCTGGGCCTGGTGGACCTGAAGCAACGCCATGGCATGCAAGGCAGACGCAGCCTGTCCGCAAGCCTTGTAAGCCTTCCCAGTCAGACCGGAGGAGAACTTACAGGCTCGGGACGGGAGACGCAGGTCACCACGGCAGTTAGAGGCGGTCGACGGACACAGTTGCATCCCGACGGCGTGCTCCACTGGCGGGATCCCCGTGTACCCCTTGGCTGGTCCGCCGTCGAGGGTAGTGAGGGGGGAGGAGTCACTTGGCCGATTTCTGGCAGAAAAAGGTGCCGTCCACGACCTTGTGAGCTCCTCAAGCACCTCCGGGAAGAATTGTGTCGGGGCGGGATGCTGAGAACCAGCGCGACCCTCCCCGAGGAACCAATCGTCCAACCTAGAGGGTTCGGGACACGGTGGAGGGTTCCACACGAGCCCTACCTTATCGGCGGCCCAGGCAAGCATAGTAGCCATCTCGGGGTCCAGTACGGCCGAAGCTACTCTCCCAGAGGGAGGTAGTCCAGCCGAACCCTCATCCTCCGAGGACTGAAACTCCCCCTCCGATGCAGCGATCGACATCTGCTCGTCTGCCGGAGCTCCGAAAGTCACCGCCGGCCGCCCATGGGAGGGACCAGCGACTTCTCCCGGGAGCTCTACCGGTTGCAAAACTGAGGGAATAGGGGCCTGCGGAGATCGACTCGGCGGGTGTGCCCTAAACGTAATCCTCAGATCTTAGTTCTGAGATAATCATGTTCCCGCAGTGGGAACACAAACTATCCACAAACGCCACCTCAGCATGATGTTTGCCAAAACACGTAAGACAGCGATTGTGACCATCAGCAGGCGGTGGAATGACACAGGGATGGAATGACATCTTGAAAAAGACGCAGCGTCACCCGTGTACTCTTTTTGTGAGGAAACACTCTTGTGCTGAAGCACTCAGGGGGAAAACGCGACAGCGCACAGGGTTTAGTGCAGCCTGTGCCTGTACTCAAACGGAAAACGCCCTCACGAACCAACAGATTGCTGTAAAGACAGCAGTTTTTCTCTATACAGAGCAGCAGTGAGCACCGCGATCCCGCTGAAGTGTGCCGTCTCTTCAACACACGTTGATCCCCGATCTCCGGTCTTCTCTATAACTGTTGCTGATAGCAGCTTTAAACTCAATGACGAGAGTCCTCTTCATACGCCGTTCGGCTCCGAAGTGAATGACAGCGTGCATTCGCTCTCACTTCCTGTTTATACCCGCGTTGCGGGGCGGAGTGCGAGATGCAAATCTCGCACGCCAATTGTTTATTGGCCGGTTCTATATAGCTCGAAGCTGATAGGGGCTCCCAGAAGTGATCCCAATTCGTCGGTACATCAGACGTACGTCCGACTGAAAGGGAACCCTTGTCACAATGAGACAAATCGGCATTGCAAATTGAACATATAGCTCGACTTGAATCGCCAGTCTTTTGACTGAAAGTACTGCCAAACAACACTTTTTCTGCTCACGGGTTCCATTTTTACTTTCTCACAGCCGACTGCATTCGAACGGTCCACCTAGTAGACACCTTCCCGCAATCAACGGTGGCGTCATCACGTCGACCAGCGTAGTGCAAGCCTAGGGTTCAGTTCGGTGGGAAAAAATTCTAAGGTTAAAAAAGGCCAATATTCGGCCGAATCCGAATCCTCGATTTGGTGCATCCCTAATTTATTCACTGTGGGGGTATATCAGAGCTCGAGTTGAAGCTGCTTCATCGAGCCCCTCATCAGTGGACAGCAAGCCAAATAAATGTAATCTAATATCTTAAGATTATATGGGCAAACAAACTTGTGAAATAGTATTGTCACGATCAAAGTGATTCAGGCTTCACTGCTTGCTTTCTTTATTTTGCCAGTCTGGACGGCATGCTAACCAATCAGACCTCAGGTACCTCCCCAAAATGCCACAATAACCAATCAGAAAAGGTCACTGCGTTCATCATTTTCATGATCTATTACCACTGTCACATCCGAGTACTTGGGTACCCGTGCACATCCCTAAAATATTATGAAACAAACAAATTTGCATACTAACCCTGCAGTTGCATGCAGTAAATAAAATGCAATCCTTAAATGGATAAGTGATAAATTATATTGATATTATCTTGTACAAACCCTTCCAAACAAACTATATCAAGAATAAGCAACGCTTCATTTTAAAACGCAGGCCTATTGAACTTGAAAGTTACGTTTATTGAACTTATATTGAACGTATTATGCTCACTGAAAGCACAGAGCAACTTTAAATAACAGATAATTTGCCTTAAAGTTACACAAACACACACAAAGCCCTGAGATTGGATATCTTTTTTTTTTTTCTCCATTTCTCAAATGTAAATTTTTTTACAGCATAATTCAGATTTAATTTGACAGTGTATCTTGGCTCTACAAGACATGGCTGTTTGTTCACCAAATCTGTGACCTCTCGTCATCTGTGGTCAAAGTAAAGCTCCTTAGGGAGGGTGAAGGAGAGAGGAAATACATTCCTTAGCAAACATCAGGATATGAAGGGCCTTGTGCCTATGACTTGAGATGTCAGTTGAGTTGTCTTTTTTCCTGCATTGTAAAAGAGCAGGAAAAGGGGTTTGATTGTTCTGTTGAGCCATATAATAAGTGCCAAGTCTGCAGAGGGTAAAGTGCACTTATTCCAAAATACATTTTTTCCTTTTGTTAAACGTAAATGAAAACACAGAAGGGAAGGAATCATAGACCCCTTGTTTGTATTCCTGACGCACGACACACCACAGGAAAGTCATATTTCTATTCAGTCTGACATTCTGTTATATATAAGTCATCTTTTCACTTTGACTTATAGTTGTAAAGCACGACAGGATTTACATCATTATACCAATTACACTGTGATATTCTATTGTAATATTTATTGTCCTTTTAGCCATATAGGCTACAGGGACTAAATATAAAACAACCACCCAGAATATTTAGATTTATTAATTTAGCAGGTGCTTTCATCCAAAGCGACTTACAATTGTGGAATACAACAAGGAGATGAGAATGGTATGTATGGACTTATCAGACTCTGGGGGATACGGAGAATAGGCTAAAGTCCCAAAAAGTCGGCGTGTTCCTTTAAAAAGCGATTAATCTAAAGTGATAATGTGATAAACATGAGAAGTGCTACTAATATATATAATATGTTTCTGCCATTGTTCAGGATAGTACAAGATACAATAGGCAAGGATTAAGGAATAGTGAGAGCATAACAGAAGAAATAGATTTGAAATAGTTTTTTTTTTTTCCCAGCAGGCTGCAGTTAAAGGTGCAGTGTGTGATTTTTAGCGACATCTAGCTAGCGGTGATGTTGTGAATTGCGCCCCACCCCTCCCTTTCGGAGCCAACACAGGACAAAAATGTTGTCGTTGGAGAGAGCAGAGAGTGACTAGCGCTCTGTAGAGAAGTTTGTCCATTTTGGCTACTGTAGAAACATAACGGCGCAAAATGGCAATTTCACTGTAAGTGGACCTGCGATGTATGTAGATAGAGATGGCACATTCAAAGGTAATAAAAACATAACAGTACTTTATGTAAGGTCTTTATACACCACTGAAAACATAGTTATGTATATTATATTGCATTTCTGTCAATAGATCCTCATAAATACTACACACTGAACCTTTAAGTGCTCACGGAAGAGAACATTTCTTGAATATTCTCAGAACCCCCTAGCAACCACCTAAAATAACTTTATCAACTGCATAGCAGCATGATGGCAACCATCTACTGCTCCCCAGCATTGTGGCGGCAACCTCTGCACAAGAGAGCAAACATTATTTCATACAAAATCAAATTTCACAGTTTTGTTTCCTTCCAGGATCTGTCAGCATCTTACTTTAGCCAAACACACTTTTCCCCACTCTTTGAGTAGTCCTCAGTGTGATGTATGTGTTAATGAATGATGTTTATAGGGAAAAAACAGCCTCACAGATGTCTGGACACAGTTCATGTCTCCCACTGGGTCTTTTGTGACCCTCCTCTGTCCGGCCTTGACATGTGAGACCAGCAAGAAATAAACGTGGAACTAATTTGTGTTATAATGGCAGGACCATTTATGTTGAGAGCTATATTTTTGGCCAGAGGAACTGTGGATATTTTTAATTATTATTTCTACGGCCTAATAAAACTTGAAATGTTTATTTGTAGTTTGTACTGGAAAAAGTAATACATCTACAGTAAGTTGATTTATTTTCAGCTGTATTTTATCAGAGAAAAATAGTCAAATGACCAAATCTTATAGGATCATCCAATACACTTAGTGTAAACTATCTATAGCTATTTGCAATTAGTTCAAATAGCCGCTGCCTAACTTTTTTGCTCACCAGTCACTGTGGCTAGTGGATTTCCAAAGTTGCCACTCAGCATTTTCACTGGCCACAATTTTGACATTGATACCATTGGAAAAAAACTGCTGTATATATATTTGTAATATTATCTCATAATTTGGCAGCAGGTATATTAGGCTGCTGTCACTTTAAGACCTGACACGCTGATCCTGTTACACATAAAACATAACTGACTATGTGAATCCTCGCCAAGACCGGAATTTTAACATATTGTGTTTATTTGACTGTTTAAGCACAATATGCTGTGAAAACAAACTCAACTTAGTACTGAGAGGCAGCTTTATGTGTGCACACTTTGTGTGAGCACAAAATCTGCAGGAAAGTGTCAACTCACTGTCAGAGAGATGAGAGAGTGAGCAGCTGGTATCGTCTATCTGTTCTATGGAAAACAAGTATAGCATTTCAGATATTGTCACAATTTCACCAGTGTGAGTGCCACTCAGAGGGCACTCCAACCCGGACTGTCATTATATCATTACCCATAATCCTTTGCCCAGACTCATCAACACTCATTGTTTACACCTGTGTCTCCTTTACCTCATTACCCCAGCATATATAAACAGGGGCGTAGCCAGAACATTTTTTCAGGGGTGGCCTGGTAAGACCCAGTGATTTTATTGGGGTGGCCAAAAAAATTACTACTGACTATGACATGCTGTACCAAAGCAAATTCTACAGAAAATATAGATCACAAACGAACAAAAATAATTAAAAATTATAATTTTATTTACAATGTCATACAAAATAAGTCAAATATGTACTGTATGTTGATAATTTTAGGGAAAAAGACAAAAAGCTTAAAGTCAGAAAAAAAATCCTAAACAAAATTAACAAGTCGTTCACACATGAACAAAATTCTCAAACTTTTTATGCTTACTGCTTTGTCCTTTGCCAAACAAAATGTTGCCCTAAGAAAACAGATAAAGTATCATTACAAAAAGAGAAAAGTTACAAAATTTAAACGACATAGAAGTTTGTACAAAAGAAACCATAGACCTAATAGACCTTATTCACAGCAGCGCCTTCTTTATGAAAGAAATTAGTATGAAAGTGAGGCTGTGGGGATAGACATACATCTCTTCAGTGGGTTGTACTGTTATTTAATGTATTTTTGGATTGTTCTGCTTATAAAACACTGAAAAAATATATTTCAAAGATGTTTCAGTAGACAAAAAAGCTGTGGAAAATGATAAGTGATTTAGGAGCTTTATACAGCCTTTTACAGCGGATGCCATTGAAATGGTACGTCTTACCCTCATAGCCTCACTTTCAAACCTGGAAATTTTCAAATTTTCCATTTTCCAGATGTTCAAGCCTGTCATGGCTCTGCTCTGAATAAGGTCTACACTCCAAGTGTAGACATGTAAGAAATTAATTGATTAATATAACAGAACTTGAGATCACGTTCATTGAATGACAGCTTTTAGTGATTATAAAGGGAATGCTCTTTGCACACTATCTAGGCGATATAACATATCTGATATATGATATATATGATATATTCAGAATTTGAATAAAACTTTTATTTTCCATTCATGACAATATTTATGTATCGAAATCAGGCTCATATAAATGTCAGGAAAACATGATTCCTGGCTGCATGTCAATATCCATGGATCGCTGGATCTTTGTTAAGTTGTAAGGAACACTATATTGAGTCCAAAACCTTTAGTTTAAACTGATAACTGTTTTTTTTAACTTGCGTTTCCCAAATCAATATCCATTCATGCAGCAGTCCCACTGAGTCCCGACTAACGACGATGCATACCCTAACGTGTTTCTGCTAAGGAAACATTCGCAGTACCTCAACTTTAACAAATTCACCGAAAAGGTAGGAAAACCTATGTAAATAACATTGACTTTACTAACCTGATCATCACCGTATCCTCTTGCGTAAGGCGTTGCTCACTTGGCTTGTGCTGAACTTGAAATATTACCGCTCGCTTATACCGTCACACAGAGACAGAACCTCAGTGCGCAAGCGAACCCCTTCACCAGAAACCCCGCCCTGCAGCTAATTTCATTGGTTAAGGTACTAGTGACAGGTGGTTTAGGAATCAGTGTTTGGTCAGTACTGTGATTGTCGTGACCAATAAAATCGTAAGAATCCGCTGCAGGGCGAAGTTACCGTCGAACTGGTTTTGGGGGGAAGCTGTTCAGAATCGCGCACTTTGCGCAGACTGTTTGTGTGAGAGCGGCGATTTTAACGTCAACTCTTAGTCATTGTCAAGTGCTTTTCAGCTTGCACAACAGGGGTGGCCAGAGGGGTGGCCAAGCTTCAAACAGGGGTGGCACTGGCCACCCATGGCCACCCCTTAGCTACGCCCCTGAATATAAACCATGTCATTCACTCTGTCATTCAGGGCGAAATCTTGTTTGTCTATACTGCGGTAATGAGGTAAAGGAGACAGGTGTAAACAATGAGTGCTGATGAGTCCGGGCAAAGGATTATGGGTAATGTAGTCTATGATAGAATGACAGTCTGGGTTGGAGTGCCCTCTGTGTGGCACTCACACTGGTGAAATTGTGACAGACATTTCAGTATCAATATGTATTGTAAAATCGATATTTTTGACATTGCCACATTGCGCTTTAGCCTGACATCGTCATACTCAATTCTAGTCAGAATATGAGTCTGATACTGCTCTGTTGGGCTGTGATTATGGGGCATGTTTCAACCGAACCATGAAAGACCTCAATTGGATAGACCCACAACCAATCAGAGCAACAGAGTGACGCATAACGTTAGTTGTCAAATGTCAACAGAACTCAACTGCACTGTGTTGCCAAGTCCGCGGGTTGAATTGACCCCGATTTTGTGATGTATAGACCCAGGAATGCGAATTTTAGCAGGCAGCCTACCCCCCCAAATGCCTTTTTTTTGTTCCTGGAGAACCCCCCACGGAAAGCTATTGGGCTTGTTTTTGGCTAGTTTTGAGTAGCAATTGGGCGGGTTTTGTTGTTAAAAGTTGGCAACCGTGTCTGCACGCACGCTGGAATAAGTAACGTTAGAAGAAGAGTGTAAACGATCTTTGCCGGTGTTGTAAAAAAATTATTTAAGGATACACAGAGTACTTACCAACACGATCATCATTTCTGAGAGAAATAGAATGCATAAACGAACAAGTTCTCTGTTTAGGATTAGAACAAATTCAACCCAAGCGCCTTTGATGAAGAATGATTACGTTACTGTTTATCATCTGTCCATCATCGTCTAAAGCCTGTCCTGACAATTTCATTCAGAAACTGTTCGGACATAATTACTCCTCTACGGATCAAGTCCAGACTGAACTGCCCGACCTCAAATGTTGTGTAAGTTCGGCTGGCATCCAAGCTAATTGCGCTTAGTTTATTATTGCAAATGCCTTTTAAAAAGACTACAATTGAAAAATGTATATTTAAAAATCAAGTCGCCAAAGTGGCTAGTAGGAGTGACTGCATTACACTCCACTGCTGAAATCCATTTGGCGTGCATTTGGGGGTTGAGTGTTAATGTCAAGCCCTGGATGTCTCTTTGTGAGGATATTTAAAGAAATACTATGAACCTGTAGTGCCTGCCAGCCAAAAAAAAAAAAAAATCAGTCCTATTCTTTGTTTATTGGAAGAAGAAATGTTACACTTTAGTGAAGAAAATGACAGAAGGATATCACTGTTTACTACTCCATCACTATTTTGAATAAGAGACACATATACAGGAAATGTAGCTTTCTTTTTAGCAGGAGGTGTACAATGAATTTCAACAGATAATTTATTATAATAATTTCTTGTTGGTGGGAAAGAGGCACAATTGCTTCTGTCTTTTTTTGGCTGTGGGCAAAAGGTAGATCCTCTATAAATGGATCCATGTTCCAGGTAAATAAGTTGTGCATCCTGCATCTCTGTTCATAGACTTCCGTGTGTGTGTGTGTGTGAGAGAGGATGCGGTGGAGCTCTGAGTCTCAGTGGAAAGATCCGTTGAACTGATTGTTTGCCCAGTGTCCGTTTGATCACACACATTCTAGTCCATGTCTTTACTCTCACGACATTAAAAAAGAATTTATGTTGAAGACTATTAGATTAATTCAGTCAGCAAGAAACAAGCAGCCCTAATGGATGATGAAAATAGATTCTATTATTATTATTATTATTATTATTATTATTATTTTGAGATCTTTTTTGTAGATGTCATGTGTAATGTTATGGAAATGTTCTCTGTTTCCCTGCTTCAAACAGATACCACAAGTCTGTATTTCCCGAATGCCATCTTCATTTCCTCATGTCTCCATACTGAAAGAGACTCTTCTTCTCTTGTTTCTCAAAGGACTTTTTTATTTCCTTTAAATATCACCCCTTCCATCTTCCACTTTGTCTGTGCCCTTTCCATATTCAGCAGTGGAGTCTTGGAAAAAGTCTCTCTATATTTAAAGAGCTCATAGACAAACAAAAGGAGCATTGTAGGCAGGGAGAACTGGGCACAGAGAGATTTTTTTTTAAGTGGTGTTTGTGCGATCTAACTGTAATTAAACTCATGGATACATAAAGGCATTGCCCCCATATACAAGAGAATGCAGTGCTGTCTTTGTTAAGCCGAGTTCACATTGCACGATTTTAGCCCCGATTTTCACTCGCCAACAAATTTTCACTCGCACGATCTGAGAGAATTGCAGATGAGGACCTGTTGGCGATTCAAAATCCTGCTGTATGAAATGTGTTCTGACTGAAAATTACATCGACGATGACCTACAGCCAATGAGAGAGCAAGATACAGGGCAGCGGGAGGTTCAGGGAGGGGTTATAGACCAGAATATCTGTATTTTAATAGATATATTTACAATTCTATCAAACAGAAACAAACCACACACATCTGGTTGACCATCCGCAAAAGCAGCACATTGCAAAATGATTTATTTACCTCCAACTCTCTTTGCAGAACACAATCATTGCTCCCCGTGTCTCCCCAACCATTTCTTCCTCCGTAATCTTTTTTTATTTTTCTCCTTTTCGCTGCGCACAGAAAATGTGGATTGCAAGCTTTTTGTGGGCTACCATTTTTAGTAACAATTCCAGTCTCACACCTGATCTTGTGTTCCTTCTCTCGTGTGTTTGGTTGTGAAACTTACTTTGCGAACCAGACAGAAGCTGTGTTCCATTCGACTGGGTCCCTATGCAGTGTTCACTGCTCCCTACTCCCTGAGCACGGTTATATCAGTTGAAGTGGACTTCGCTGACAATAATGCTCATTTGGAACACCCTGCAACGTCATCAAAGAAAGGCAATGACGGGGACACGCATATTTTTATATAAGATAAATAAATGTTGCAATTTTACTTTTTAAATTTAAAATCATATAATAGGCCTAAATATGTACAAAACACAGTATCTAATAAATATAATCAAAATACTGTATTAGTCTATTTGTTTTATTAGTTTATTACATGCTGTATTGTAACTATCATTCAGTATGAAAATACATATTGATTTGGTTAATTAGCCTATGTATAAATGTGTTCTTAATGGTTTTAATAATTGTAGCGGTCTCATCTTGTGTGCTTTCTTTCCCAAGCGCAGCTGCATAGTAAACACTCCTGAGGTAAATAAAGTAAAATAAACAAATGACAGCGCCTCAGCTGCTTCTCAACACTTTTACTTTGTTTACATATCCATACAAGCGAATATGCAAATGTACCATTCAACACCATAACCATTTATAAATACTCTAGTTTGTAAAATAATAACATAATTTATGAATACTCAAATGCATGTGTAAACTCCATAGCAGAGCTGTTTAAAAACTCTTACAACGGCTCTGCTCCATTGTTAGTACAGACTGGTGGCGTGATGAGCAATGACAGTTGGGTGATTTTCGCTCTCCACTCCACTCCACTCGATGTTCTCTTATTCCCTATGCCGTTCGCAGTGCCCTTCGAACTGAACATGTTCGCTCCCTTCGGATTGGAATATCACTTAAGGTGGCGAAATACCCTGTGAAATCCACTTTGTAGTCCACTTACGGTCGAATGAAACACACCTAGGGTTGTCAGCGCTTCTTCCTATGGTAAAGTCATGCAATGTGAAACCCCCTGTCCGATCCATCAAGCAATGTGCACACAGCAGCAACTGAATGCTACCCTAGATAGTCATGGAGTGTGAAAAGAACAGTGATCTGATGACTTTGAAAATCATGAAATGTGAACTTTAGCATGGGACAATATTGATATCTATCTATTCTTGTTTTTGTCTCTTGGTCTGTCTGTCCATCCGTCCTTCTGTCCATCCATCCATCCGTCCCTCGATCCATCCATCCATCCATCCATCCATCCAGCAGTTGACAACAACAAAGTGTTTGCAGTACACCAGACTGTAACCGGCAGATTTTAAATCTCTCTTTAAAATTACAAGTATGCAAAATACAAGGCCTTAATAACTTTCAGACTTCATGGCTTTTTCCAACTTAAAAAAAACTGACTGGCCAAAACCAAGTTAGTGCCAACCTTATAAGCAGTAAATTGTTGTTTCACTGAAAAACACAGACCCTAACAACTTCACTGAAAAAGTTTCCATAACAAATTCCTAATGTTGAATGCTTATCCTGGCCTCTTCTTCCTTCCTGTGAGTAAGTGATTTGGATCTTTGCATTTTTGATGATTAGTCTCCTTTACGTACATATAACATTGTTTTGGACATTTCCTGTCTTGAGAAACATTCCTCTCTATTTAAATTTCAAAATAGATCCATAGGCCTTTAGCTTCCATTAAACAACACAATATACTACTACAAAGTAAAAAAAAATGACCTTGAGTTGTAAAACTATTTATTAGTACTTTTGTCAGATGTGTCATAAGGGACTAGTAAATACCTTAATGACATTCACAGTACACTAGTAAACCCTATATCCCAACAATTTTAAATATATGTGGTCTACTATGGCTGTATGATAAAGATGCCCCTGTTTTACTGAAGGCCATGGCTTTTTTTGTGTTAGTCTCAACACAGGAATTAGACCTGTAGTTTCCACTTGGTTGGCAGTCTAAACAGTGATCTAAGAGTAATCAACATGAGTGACTCGAAAGAAACCAAGCTGAAGGCAGATGAAAAGATGCTCATGAGGTTTGACGTATGTTCAAGACATCTGTTTGTCTCAGTAGAGGCACATTTCCTGTAGAGGAAGTCTTGCTTTGGAGTGATTCACAGTCAGTCAGTCAGTCTTATCCTATCATATCTTATCTGTCTACAATTGGAAGAACATAAAGCTTTATTGCTCAGGTACAGGTGTACCAAAAAAAGACAAGATTGTATCAAGATCCTCTACCTCTCTGATCAGGGTTAGGGTGGGGGTTATTATTATTATTATTATTATTATGTAATATAGTGTAATAAGTGTAATATATTTTTAATAAGTGTAATACTTTTATTTATATATATATATATATATATATATATATAGAGAGAGAGAGAGAGAGAGAGAGAGAGAGAGAGAGAGAGAGAGAGAGAGAGAGAGAGAGAGAGAGAGAGAGATCTTTGCCTGTCAAATAGCACTTTTACTCTGTGACTTGTAAGTATTTTTTTAATAGGGAGAGGAATTATTCCTGCTTTCTATCAATCACTCCTTCTCTCTCTCTCTCTCTCTCTCTCTCTCTCTCTCTCTCTCTCTCTCTCTCTCTCTCTCTCTCTCCCTTTAGGAGTTAACAATAATCTATTTCTAGACAGTTTAGTCTCTTGTGTCTTTATGAATAGAATCAGGTCATGTTATGTCTCTCACAGGAAGGTTTCACATACATGTATGACACACACCCAGACCTCTCACACATGTTCTGACACACATGTGCTCTGCTTCCATGTGCACTTCCATGTGTTATACTTAAATGTCATAATGATAAACACACCATGGAATGGAAACCACTTGAGTATCTAGGAATTGTTCAAACACACAGGCCAAAAAATGGAAGTGTTGTGAGATGTGTAATTTGTTAATAGGCCACACAAAAGAACCAGAGATAGTAGTTATATAGAGGCAATTATGTGATGTTCTGTGGTTAATCCTAAATTTACAAAATGAAATGAGCTGCCAAATAAAAACATTTTTGAATCGTTGCAGTATAGGTAAGAAAGAGAGAGAATATGTGCTGAAAATTTGTATTTAGTGTGAATAAATCTTAAAACGGATTTGGAAAATCCATATAAAGGATTTGTTTAGCAACAACATTGTCCATATGTTCCCTATCAAATTCCCCTCGATCCCCTCAATGATGGCCGCAAGCTGGTAACACTCAAAACTATTTTTTTCATGACTGCTGATGATGCTGGCATATTCTGGAAGCTACAAATGATCCAGTGGAAGAATTGAAATGACAGGATAATCTGTTTGTGGTTTAGTTTAGTGGCCAAATCAGCAACGGATCCTTTCCCTCAATTGACTATTGTGTGTAAGACTCAGTGATTTCCTTTAGCGAATGGAATCGAACTGCAGGTCTTCAGTCCACCCACGTTTGGATCTCTGCCCTGGTTGTCCAGTTGGTCTGCTGGTGAGCAATGTTTTAGCACAGCTGGGACTGGAGTGGGTGGCAGGTCATTTTGTGAGAGAGAAGACATAAAGTAATGTAGAAAACAGCTACTGAATGAACCAACACTTGCCTGTTTTGATTCTAGTTAAAGCTTGGGGGGTCGTTTGACAGTTGGCTTGTTTTTCATGGTATATTAGAATTAGTGAGTAGATGTTACTAGTGGGATGTGTGACACTAGTGGTATCATAAAAAATGCTGTCTGTCTCTTTCAATGGGGCTCAACCAATGATGTGTTTGGGGGCAGGACTACCTGTTTTGGACAAGCAGTATTGATTCTTCCTCGTCGCGTCCGTCCTTGGTCATCGAGCATGTGACCCGGAAACCAATCAAACTCAGCCATCTTGAAGGGCATCTCAATTCTCTAAATGCACTGTGAGGTGGCAAGGAATGAGGAGCAAGGAAGCTTCCTGAGGAGTCATGAGCGAGGATACACAGGTGTATTCTTCTCTCGCATTCCGAAGTGGGTAGAGCTTAGACGCGAGGAAAGGAAACGAGGATGCACAAATATGACTGTTTTACTGACATGAGAGTTTGGCATTGTAATTTTTTATATGATTATTAGCAGTGTTGGGGAAAGTTACTTTGAAAAGTAATGCATTACAATATTGCGTTACTCCCTTAAAAAGTAACTAATTGAGTTACTTAGTTACTTTTTAAGAAAAGTAATGCGTTACGTTACTTTTGCGTTACTTTTTCTCACCTGGGCTGGGCTTGTTTTTTTGTTTTGTTTTTTAATAGCAAAAAAAGTTATATTTTTGTGAAAATGTAAAGACCTCTTCATACCAAAATTGAACTAATACGCCTCAGGCTGAGGTAAAAATGTGCTGCCATTCTGGATAATGGAAGAGTAGAACGCAGGAGCGAAAAAGTTTTACCAATAAAAACAAAAAATCTAGTAATATTTGCTCATGGTTTAACTGAATCATCGAAGGTAAGTAGCAAGACATTGGTCAATAAAGGTAGATTAAATGTATAAAAATATTTGTTATATTTATCCATCCATCCATCTTCTTCCGCTTATCCGGGGCCGGGTCGCGGGGGCAGCAGTCTAAGCAGAGATGCCCAGACTTTCCTCTCCCTAGACACTTCCTCCAGCTCTTCCGGGGGGACACCGAGGCGTTCCAAGGCCAGCCGGGAGACATAGTCCCTCCAGAGTGTCCTTGGTCTTCCCCGGGACCTCCTCCCGGTTGGACATGCCCGAAACACCTTCCCGGGAAGGCGTTCAGGAGGCATCCGGAACAGATGCCCGAGCCACCTCAGCTGTCCCCTCTCGATGTGGAGGAGCAGCGGCTCTACTCCGAGTTCCTCCCGAGTGACTGAGCTTCTCACCCTATCTCTAAGGGAGCGCCCAGCCACCCTGCGGAGAAAGCTCATTTCGGCCGCCTGTATCCGGGATCTTGTCCTTTCGGTCATGACCCAAAGCTCATGACCATAGGTGAGAGTAGGAACGTAGATTGACCGGTAAATCGAGAGCTTCGCCTTACGGCTTAGCTCTTTCTTCACCACGACAGACCGGTACATCGACCGCATTACTGCAGAAGCTGCACCGATCCGTCTGTCAATCTCCCGTTCCATCCTCCCCTCACTCGTGAACAAGACCCCTAGATACTTGAAACTCCTTTCAAGGAGTTCAAGTTGTTATATTTAACATTTATATATTTGAGGTTTGCATACAGGGAGTGCAGAATTATTAGGCAAGTTGTATTTTTGAGGATTAATTTTACAACATTAATAATTAAACAACAACCATGTTGTCAATGAACACAAAAAACTCATTAATATCAACGCTGAATATTTTTGGAAGTGGTTTTTAGTTTTAGCTGTTTTAGGGGGATATCTGTGTGTGCAGGTGACTATTACTGTGCATAATTATTAGGCAACTTAACAAAAAACAAATTTATACCCATTTCAATTATTTATTTTTACCAGTGAAACCAATATAACATCTCAACATTCACAAATATACATTTCTGACATTCAAAAACCAAACAAAAACAAATCAGTGACCAATATAGCCACCTTTCTTTGCAAGGACACTCAAAAGCCTGCCATCCATGGATTCTGTCAGTGTTTTGATCTGTTCACCATCAACATTGCGTGCAGCAGCAACCACAGCCTCCCAGACACTGTTCAGAGAGGTGTACTGTTTTCCCTCCTTGTAAATCGCACATTTGATGATGGACCACAGGTTCTCAATGGGGTTCAGATCAGGTGAACAAGGAGGCCATATCATTAGATTTTCTTCTTTTATACACTTTCTTGCCAGCCACGCTGTGGAGTACTTGGACGCGTGTGATGGAGCATTGTCCTGCATGAAAATCATGTTTTTCTTGAAGGATGCAGACTTCTTCCTGTACCACTGCTTGAAGAAGGTGTCTTCCAGAAACTGGCAGTAGGACTGGGAGTTGAGCTTGACTCCATCCTCAACCCGAAAAGGCCCCACAAGCTCATCTTTGATGATACCAGCCCAAACCAGTACTCCACCTCCACCTTGCTGGCGTCTGAGTCGGACTGGAGCTCTCTGCCCTTTACCAATCCAGCCACGGGCCCATCCATCTGGCCCATCAAGACTCACTCTCATTTCATCAGTCCATAAAACCTTAGAAAAATCAGTCTTGAGATATTTCTTGGCCCAGTCTTGACGTTTCAGCTTGTGTGTCTTGTTCAGTGGTGGTCGACTTTCTGCCTTTCTTACCTTGGCCATGTCTCTGAGTATTGCACACCTTGTGCTTTTGGGCACTCCAGTGATGTTGCAGCTCTGAAATATGGCCAAACTGGTGGCAAGTGGCATCTTGGCAGCTGCACGCTTGACTTTTCTCAGTTCACGGGCAGTTATTTTGCGCCTTGGTTTTTCCACACGCTTCTTGCGACCCTGTTGACTATTTTGAATGAAACGCTTGATTGTTCGATGATCACGCTTCAGAAGCTTGGCTATTTTAAGACTGCTGCATCCCTCTGCAATATATCTCACTATTTTTGACTTTTCTGAGCCTGTCAAGTCCTTCTTTTGACCCATTTTGCCAAAGGAAAGGAAGTTGCCTAATAATTATGCACACCTGATATAGGGTGTTGATGTCATTAGACCACACCCTTTCTCATTACAGAGATGCACATCACCTAATATGCTTAATTGGTAGTAGGCTTTCCAGCCTATACAGCTTGGAGTAAGACAACATGCATAACGAGGATGATGTGGTCAAAATACTAATTTGCCTAATAATTCTGCACTCCCTGTAGTATTCTGATTTTGCATTTGACTGATTTTATTAATTTTGAGGAGGACAGAATCTTTATTGTGCAAGTGAGATAAATAAATGCTCACATTTAGTCTAGAACTACAATAACACATTTACACACAACGTTTCTGCACTTACTCTCAATTTTTCTCAACATGAGGACAGGAGAGCTGTCAGTCAAATAAATGTGAAAATGTAACTTGAGTTACTTTTTTCAAAAAGTAACTCAGATATTTTGTTGTAAATTTGAAAAGTAATGCGTTACTTTACTAGTTACTTGAAAAAGTAATATTATTACGTAACTCAAGTTACTTGTAATGCGTTACCCCCAACACTGATTATTAGTACAGCGAAAGGAATTAAATACCTGTTGTCTTTGTGCAGTATTGTTGGTCCCTAGCCTGAAAAGTCAGATGGGGAAATGGTGGCAGGAATTATTTGTTCCGCTAAGTTTGGGAACGTACCATTGCTTATAGGAAATGGGTGTTCCAGGGACAATGCGGCCAAGTTGCCTCTGATAAATTTATGATATTTATGGGAATATAAGTTAAATGTTGTGTGCGAGTTTGTGGCCTGAGGGCTGTATGAATTTTGTTGATTTGTTGATATCATTTAATATTTTTGAGTTAGGATTATTGGGACCAATTTCTGGAGAAATATTTGTGCTGTCAATCGATTAATAAAATTAACTACATTAATCACATTTTTTTCTGTGATTTAATCGCAATTAAAAACAGTGATGTTTTTATACGTTTTTAATATTTAATAATGTTATCATTTCACAGTTAATCTCTAAATTAATGTAGAAAAACATATACAGTGTTGTTTAATGGCATCTATCTATCTATCTATCTATCTATCTATCTATCTATCTATCTATCTATCTATCTATCTATCTATCTATCTATCTATCTATCTATCTATCTATCTATCTATCTATCTATCTATCTATCTATCTATCTATCTATCTATCTATCTATCTATCTATCTATCTATCTATCTATCTATCTATCTATCTATCTATCTATCTATCTATATCATAGACTGTATTGACTTCAAACCTGTCAAACTTTAAACTTCAAATTACTTTAAACTGAATATCTTCAAACTTTAAGCTTTTAAAACTTTTTCAAACTTTCTGGTCCGGCTTTCTCAAGCCAACTTAAAGATTGTCTCGACAAACTTTTTTATCTAGTTTAGAATGTAATCATTTTACAGTTGATCTCTAAATTAATGTAAAAAAAAACAAACATAAAGACAGTATTGTTTAATGGCATCTTTGTATGAATGAAGGCCAGTACCAATACTGCTACCAATCCAATTGTTAAAGGGGCACTTCAGCGCTGGGAAGATGAATGTGAATTTAAACTGTGTCATTTATGTAGTAGATATGTGAAATAATTTTTGAATTTGGTGCATTCTAGACTGAGAAAAGACAGAAAATGTATTTTTGTCTCATGTGGATGAAAGACAACACTTCCAAGAATGCACTTGCTTCACTGCCCTACGAGGCCACTCTCTACACCGCCCCCAACATCATTTAGATCTTCATAATAATACAATAATTTTGTTCAGTTAGAGAATAAACACTACAATTCAATACTGAACGTGTATTTTCAATAAAGTGTGAGTGAGCCGAACGAAAGTCACAGGACAAACGCAGCAGGAGTCCGATTTTTATTCAGCACAAGAGCGAAGTAAGATCTGAGCAGAGCTGAGATAAGCGTGATGGTCATTCTCAGCTTGTGTCCAGTCTGGCGCGTTTTCTGATCGCATATAGAAAGCTAAACTTTCATGGGAATTCATTGAAAACACTCACTTTGCTCTGCATCGCTCCGGTTATGAATGCCCGAGGCCGAGTCGAGCGCATTTACATTCTAAGAGTGAGATCCCATGCCTATGGGCGGGTTGATAACATGCGGAACAGCTCCATCTAGTGGCTGTAGTTTTTAGCCTCTGGCCAAAAACTCCTCAGATGACGCAAAATGGCAATATTTGCATCAACGGAGTATAGTATTTTTATTTTCCAGAAATAAAATGCATAATTCTCTCGTCTCAGGGGGATATGAGGGGGGAAAGTACCATAATTCAAATATACTACGGGGTTTTTACTGATACAAAGCTTAATGATAAATCACTGAAGTTAGCCTTTAAGTCTGACGTCACGCGGCAACGCTTCCGGGTCCTCATCTCACACCACAAGAAAAACAACAAACGGTGCTAATATACACACACAAAGTGGTGTAATACTACAAAAAAAATTTATAATCATAACCTTTATCTCCATACTAAAATTCCAGATGGCCAGACAGTGATTCATCTTTTATAAATCGTTAAAATATTAATGTCTATGACACTGTGAGCACACTGTTGTGTAGACTGTAAGTACTTAAAATGTTTAACTTTTTAAAATGTTTGATGTTTAATGAATGAATAGAGCTTATAAACGGCCGTCGATGGAATTCTCAAGTGAAACGAGTTGAGGCTTGGACCCAGAAACGGCATTCCTTACGTCACGACTTAACAAGCGGATACTGCTACTGATGAAAAAGACCCCCCCCCCCCCCCCCCCATTTTAAACCTTAATTATTGCCATTTAACATTACAGTGTAATTGAAAGCTAGGAAATATACAGAAATTGGATAAAGTTATCTAGCTGTCTGCTAGAGATACAGATATAACATACATTACAAATTAAAAAAAATATTATAAATTAAATATAGATGAATCCTTAAAAGTTCTTTAGTCAAGAGCAGTGAGTGATTTTCTCTGTTACCTTTGTTCTTTGATTAACATTAATGACAGACACCAAAACTGACATTTTGGCATAATTGTGTGTTATTGTTCGTTCCAGCGCAACGAACTGGTGTGATGTCTGTGCGCTTGATACTTGTCATGCTTGAAGGGTTTAAAAGCATTGAATAAGACCATGATAATGTTACTCTAGCCAAAGGATGACAGAAAAAAGGGATGCTGCGTTAATTGTGTTAATGCATAATTACATATTTTTACAAATGAATCGCACACATGTATATTTTTTCAAAATAATTTTTGTGGTCATCAAAATGATTTCACAAATACAGTCGACTGAGCTTAACTTAAACACAAAAAGCGAGGGTTACTTAAAATTCCAATTGTGGAAAAAGTTACATGAATTTAACTGTTTGCCACCCAAACACACTAAACGTGTAGTACTGTAGCTATCATTACTCCACCAGCCTTGAACTATTCTAAGATGAAAACAACATGTTATTCAAAGTGACATAAACATTGTATGGTTTCCTCAAAGGAAACTTGATATTTCCAGCTCAAGAGGCGTTTGCTTTTATAAACCAGGTCTCTGAATCTCATGGGCATGTCTGTTAGGATATGCAAGGTAATGTGTCCGTGTGATGTTATTGATTGTTTGGTTGAAGTGGTTGAGCTCTTCCCATAGCAGTTCCCCAGCCTCATTCTCACTTATATTACAGCTGGATCCTGTCTGCACTCATAAGCCGAGCCTCAGAGGGCTCATTCCTGAATCTTGAGGCAACGGGCAGGTGCCTCTGGCTCCTCAAGAAGTGGGGCCCAACCAGGCCTCCCAACACACGTGAATCTCATGCGCTCACATAGACGTGCTAATGGAGAAAACTGTGTAAACAACAACAAAATGACCCAAAACCGATGCGAGAGACATTTTTTCCCCACAGTCTGTGTTTACTCGCAGCATTGTTTACTGTAATAACTTTCATGTTTTCTTTCTTTAGCTCTGGATGGTATTACTTAATTCAATGTGAGGCACGTGTAGCAACACGTGGGCCAGACACCAAAAGATGGTCTATATGGACCAATTAAACCCAAATCTAAACATATTAAAAGTATAGTAAACACAGGATCTCAATATAGTGGATCTGTGCAGAATACCCCCTCTGACCAAGCCAGTTATCAGGAGAATTAGATCACTGTTAACTCAATTAGCCCCTGAATTTTAACTTTAAAATATAATAATAATAATAATAATAATACCCAGGAATCCACTTTATGCTCAATTTTTATATTAAAGACACAATATGTAAGATTTTTGGATTAAAATATCCAAAAACCACTAGAACAATGTTATATATTTTGTTGTCTTATGTACGTACATTATCCCAAATGTTTCCAAGAATTTTTAAATCCAGAGAAATAAGCCATTTTAAACAGGATACAGGTCATGTACGTGCATCGCCTATCAATGACATCATACCCACGTTACCCTCGATTTCTTGGTTTTATTTTGTAGAAACCATGGAAACAGCAAAGACGCTTTAATACATTATGTGTTTTATTATGCAGATGAGCAGCTGTTTGGATACATTCAATGACAGAAAACAGCGTTGCATTACCCCACATACGCATAAACGGAAGCGCTCGTCTGCGGCATAATAAAAGCTTTGTGAAATCAAGGCGTCATCAAGCTACGCCTTTGTTTTGAAAAAGCGATGAAAAATTACATATTGTGGCTTTAAATGTTTTTTTTGATTTTGTGAACTAAAGGTATTCACATCTACTATACTTTGCAATTTTTTAAATATCGAAACTTTTTTCTTTAATTTTCTTTTTACCTTAAAACAGTTTATGAAAATACCTCTAGTTTACACACACTATTGTTAAAACGTTTTAAGTAAGTAAGATCCATCCATCCATCTTCTTCCGCTTTATCCAGGGCCGGGTCGTGGGGGCAGCAGTCTAAGCAGAGATGCCCAGACTTCCCTCTCCCTAGACACTTCCTCTAGCTCTTCCGGGGGGACACCAAGGCGTTCCCAGGCCAGCCGGGAGACATAGTCCCTCCAGCGCGTCCTCCCGGTTGGACATGCCTGAAACACCTTCCCGGGAAGGCGTTCAGGAGGCATCTGGAACAGATGCCCGAGCCACCTCAGCTGACCCCTCTCGATGTGGAGGAGCAGCGGCTCTACCCTAGAAATTCTGTCCATAAAAATTATGAACAGAACGGGCGACAAAGGGCAGCCCTGCCGGAGTCCAACATGCACCGGGAACAAGTCTGACTTACTGCCGGCAATGCGGACCAAACTCCTGCTTCGGTCATACAGGGACCGGACAGCCCTTACTCCCCGAGCACCCTCCACAGGACGTCGCGAAGGACACAGTCGAATGCCTTCTCCAAATCCACAAAACACATGTGGACTGGTTGGGCAAACTCCCATGAACCCTCCAGCACCCTGTAGAGGGTATAGAGCTGGTCCAGTGTACCACGGCCTGGACGAAAACCAGACTGTTCCTCCTGAATCAGAGGTTCTACTATCGGCCGTATTCTCCTCTCCAGTACCCTGGCATAGACTTTCCCGGGGAGGCTGAGAAGTGTAATCCCCCTGTAGTTGGAACACACCCTCCGGTCCCCCTTCTTAAAATGAGGGACCACCACCCCGGTCTGCCATCCCAGAGTCACTGTCCCCGACCGCCACGCAATGCTGCAGAGGCGTGTCAGCCAAGACAGCCCCACAACATCCAGAGACTTGAGGTACTCAGGGCGGATCTCATCCACCCCCGGTGCCTTGCCACCGAGGAGTTTCTTGACCACCTCAGTGACTTCAGCTTGGGTGATGGACGAGTCCTCCTCTGAGCCCCCAGCCTCTGCTTCCTCAATGGAAGACGTGACGGCGGGATTGAGGAGATCCTTGAAGTATTCCTTCCACCGTCCGACAACATCCCCAGTTGAGGTCAACAGCCGCCCATCGCCACTGTAAACAGCGTTGGTAGGGCACTGCTTCCCCCTCCTGAGGCGCCGGACGGTTTGCCAGAATCTCTTCGAGGCCAGTCGATAGTCCTTTTCCATGGCCTCACCGAACTCCTCCCAGGCCCGAGTTTTTGCCTCCACAACCACCCGGGCTGCAGTCCGTTTAGCGTGCCGGTACCTGTCAGCTACCTCAGGAGTCCCACAAGCCAGCCAGGCCCGATAGGACTCCTTCTTCAGCTTGACGGCATCCCTTACTTCCGGTGTTCACCACTGGGTTTGGGCATTGCCGCCTCGACAGGCACCAGAGACCTTGCGTCCACAGCTCCGAGCAGCCGCTTTGACAATGGAGGTGGAGAACATGGTCCACTCGGACTCAATATCTCCAGCCTCCCTCGGGATCCGGTTGAAGCTCTGCCGGAGGCAGGAGTTGAAGATCTCTCTGACAGGAGACTCGGCCAAACGTTCCCAGCAGAACCTCACAGTACGTTTGGGTCTACCGAGTCTATCCAGCTTCCTCCCCCGCCATCGGATCCAACTCACCACCAGGTGGTGATCAGTTGACAGCTCCGCCCCTCTCTTCACCCGAGTGTCCAAGACATACGGCCGCAGGTCAGATGAAACGACCACAAAGTCGATCATTGACCTACGACCTAGGGTGTCCTGGTGCCATGTGCACTGATGGACACCCTTATGCTTGAACATGGTGTTTGTTATGGACAAACTGTAACTAGCACAGAAGTCCAATAACTGAACACCACTCGGGTTCAGATCAGGGGGGCCGTTCCTCCCAATCACGCCCCTCCAGGTTTCACTGTCATTGCCCACGTGGGCGTTGGAGTCCCCAGTCGGAGCACTCTCCAGCACCCCTCCCAGGAACACCAAGAAGGTCGGGTACTCTGCACTGCTGTTCGGCCCGTAGGCACACACAACAGTGAGAGACCTATCCCCGAGCCGAAGGCGCAGGGAAACGACCCTCTCGTTCACCAGGGTAAACTTCAACACATGGCGGCAGAGCTGGGGGGCTATAAGCAAACCCACACCAGCCCGCCGCCTCTCACCATGGGCAACTCCAGAGTGGTGAAGAGTCCATCCTAAAGTTATCTAGCTGTCTGCTAGAGATACAGATATAACATACATTACAAATGAAAAAAAAATATTATAAATTAAATATAGATGAATCCTTAAAAGTTATTTAGTCAAGAGCAGTGAGTGATTTTCTCTGTTACCTTTGTTCTTTGATTAACATTAATGACAGACACCAAAACTGACATTTTGGCATAATTGTGTGTTATTGTTCGTTCCAGCGCAAAAGAAAACTCGATTCTGGTGTGCTGTCTGTGCGCTTGATACTTGTCGTGCTTGAAGGGTTTAAAAGCATTGAATAAGACCATGATAATGTTACTCTAGCCAAAGGATGACAGAAAAGAAGGATGCTGCGTTAATTGTGTTAATGCATAAATACATATTTTTACAAATTAATCGCATGCACACATGTATATTTTTTCAAAATAATTTTTGTGGTCATCAAAATGATTTCACAAATACAGTCGACTGAGCTTAACTTAAACACAAAAAGCGAGGGTTACTTAAAATTCCAATTGTGGAAAAAAGTGACATAAATGTAACTGTTTGCCACCCAAACACACTAAACGTGTAGTACTGTAGCTATCATTACTCCACCAGCCTTGAACTATTCTAAGATGAAAACAACATGTTACTCAAAGTGACATAAACATTGTATGGTTTCCTCAAAGGAAACGTGATATTTCCAGCTCAAGAGGCTTTTGCTTTTATAAACCAGGTCTCTGAATCTCATGGGCATGTCTGTTAAGATATGCAAGGTAATGTGTCCGTGTGATGTTATTGATTGTCTGGTTGAAGAGGTTGAGCTCTTCCCATAGCACAGTTCCCCAGCCTCATTCTCACTTATATTACAGCTGGATCCTGTCTGCACTCATAAGCCGAGCCTCAGAGGGCTCATTCCTGAATCTTGAGGCAACGGGCAGGTGCCTCTGGCTCCTCAAGAAGTGGGGCCCAACCAGGCCTCCCAACACACGTGAATCTCATGCGCTCACATAGACGTGCTAATGGAGAAAACTGTGTAAACAACAACAAAATGACCCAAAACCGATGCGAGAGACATTTTTTCCCCACAGTCTGTGTTTACTTGCAGCATTGTTTACTGTAATAACTTTCATGTTTTCTTTCTTTAGCTCTGGATGGTATTACTTAATTCAATGTGAGGCACGTGTGGCAACACGTGGGCCAGACACCAAAAGATGGTCTATATGGACCAATTAAACCCAAATCTAAACACATTAAAAGTATAGTAAACACAGGATCTCAATGTAGTGGATCTGTGCAGAATACCCCCTCTGACCAAGCCAGTTATCAGGAGAATTAGATCACTGTTAACTCAATTAGACCCTGAATTTTAACTTTAAAATATAATAATAATAATAATAATACCCAGGAATCCACTTTATGCTCAATTTTTACATTAAAGACACAATATGTAAGATTTTTGGATTAAAATATCCAAAAACCACTAGAACAATGTTATATATTTTGTTGACTTATGTACGTACATTATCCCAAATGTTTCCAAGAATTTTTAAATCCAGATAAATAAGCTATTTTAAACAGGATACAGGTCATGTACGTGCGTCGCCTATCAATGACATCATACTCACGTTACCCTCGATTTCTTGGTTTTATTTTGTAGAAACCATGGAAACAGCAAAGACGCTTTAATACATTATGTGTTTTATTATGCAGATGAGCAGCTGTTTGGATACATTCATTGACAGAAAACAGCGTTGCATTACCCCACATACGCATAAACGGAAGCGCTCGTCTGCGGCATAATAAAAGCTTTGTGAAATCAAGGCGTCATCAAGCTACGCCTTTGTTTTGAAAAAGCAATGAAAAATTACATATTGTGGCTTTAAATGTTTTTTTGATTTTGTGAACTAAAGGTATTCACATCTACTATACTTTGCAATTTTTTAAATATCGAAACTTTTTTCTTTAATTTTCTTTTTACCTTAAAACAGTTTATGAAAATACCTCTAGTTTACACACACTATTGTTAAAACGTTTTAAGTAAGTAAGATCCATCCATCCATCTTCTTCCGCTTTATCCAGGGCCGGGTCGCGGGGGCAGCAGTCTAAGCAGAGATGCCCAGACTTCCCTCTCCCTAGACACTTCCTCTAGCTCTTCCGGGGGGACACCAAGGCGTTCCCAGGCCAGCCGGGAGACATAGTCCCTCCAGCGCGTCCTCCCGGTTGGACATGCCTGAAACACCTTCCCGGGAAGGCGTTCAGGAGGCATCCGGAACAGATGCCCCGAGCCACCTCAGCTGACCCCTCTCGATGTGGAGGAGCAGCGGCTCTACCCTAGAAATTCTGTCCATAAAAATAATGAACAGAACGGGCGACAAAGGGCAGCCCTGCCGGAGTCCAACATGCACCGGGAACAAGTCTGACTTACTGCCGACAATGCGGACCAAACTCCTGCTTCGATCATACAGGGACCGGACAGCCCTTACTCCCCGAGCACCCTCCACAGGACGTCGCGAAGGACACAGTCGAATGCCTTCTCCAAATCCACAAAACACATGTGGACTGGTTGGGCAAACTCCCATGAACCCTCCAGCACCCTGTAGAGGGTATAGAGCTGGTCCAGTGTACCACGGCCCGGACAAAAACCAGACTGTTCCTCCTGAATCAGAGGTTCTACTATCGGCCGTATTCTCCTCTCCAGTACCCTGGCATAGACTTTCCCGGGGAGGCTGAGAAGTGTAATCCCCCTGTAGTTGGAATACACCCTCCGGTTCCCCTTCTTAAAATGAGGGACCACCACCCCGGTCTGCCATCCCAGAGGCACTGTCCCCAACCGCCACGTGATGCTGCAGAGGCGTGTCAGCCAAGACAGCCCCACAACATCCAGAGCTTGAGGTACTCAGGGCCGATCTCATCCACCCCTGGTGCCTTGCCACCCAGGAGTTTCTTGACCACCTCTGTGACTTCAGCTTGGGTGATGGACGAGTCCTCCTCTGAGCCCCCAGCCTCTGCTTCCTCAATGGAAGACGTGACGGCGAGATTGAGGAGATCCTTCCACCGTCCGACCACATCCCCAGTTGAGGTCAACAGCCGCCCATCGCCACTGTAAACAGCATTGGTAGAGCACTGCTTCCCCCTCCTGAGGCGCCGGACGGTTTGCCAGAATCTCTTCGAGGCCAGCCGATAGTCCTTTTCCATGGCCTCACCGAACTCCTCCCAGGCCCGAGTTTTTGCCTCCACAACCACCCGGGCTGCAGTCCGCTTAGCCTGCCGGTACCTGTCAGCTGCCTCAGAAGTCCCACAAGCCAACCAGGCCCGATAGGACTCCTTCTTCAGCTTGACGGCATCCCTTACTTCCAGTGTCAACCACCGGGTTTGTGGATTGCCGCCTCGACATGCACTGGAGACCTTGCGTCCACAGCTCCGAGCGGCCGCTTTGACAATGGAGGTGGAGAACATGGTCCACTCGGACTCAATATCTCCAGCCTCCCTCAGGATCTGGTTGAAGTTCTACCGGAGGTAGTAGTTGAAGATCTCTCTAACAGGAGACTCGGCCAAACGTTCCCAGCAGACCCTTACAGTACGCTTGGGTCTACCGAGTCTATCGAGCTTCCTCCCCGGCCATCGGATCCAGCTCACCACCAGGTGGTGATCAGTTGACAGCTCTGCCCCTCTCTTCACTGGAGTGTCCAAGACATGCGGCCGCAGGTCAGATGAAACGACCACAAAGTCGATCATTGACCTACGACCTAGGGTGTCCTGGTGCCATGTGCACTGATGGACACTCTTATGCCTGAACATGGTGTGTGTTATGGACAAACCGTAACTAGCACAGAAGTCCAATAACTGAACACTACTCGGGTTCAGATCAGGGGGGCCATTCCTCCCAATCACGCCCCTCCAGGTGTCACTGTCATTGCCCATGTGGGTGTTGAAGTCCCCCAGTAGAACGATGGAGTACCCAGTCGGAGCACTTTCCAGCACCCCTCCCAGGGACACCAAGAAGGCCGGGTACTCTGCACTGCCGTTCGGCCCGTAGGCACACACAACAGTGAGAGACCTATCCCCGAGCCGAAAGCGCAGGGAAACGACCCTTTCATTCACTGGGGTAAACTCCAACACATGGTGGCAAAGCTGGGGGGATATAAGCAAACCCACACCAGCCCGCCACCTCTCACCATGGGCAACTCCAGAGTGGTGAAGTGTCCATCCTCTCTCGAGGAGTGTGGTTCCAGAGCCCTAGCTCCAAATGTTTCTTGAGCATCAATTGATCGTATTGGAATGATTCCTGAAGGATAACATTCAACTTTGCCATGACAGGAATAAATTGAATTTTAAAACATATTAAAATACAAAACAGTCATTTCAAATTGTAGGAGTATTTCACAGGATTTTTCATAAATGTATTGATTTATCATATTTAATCTGTAGCCCATCTGTATGTAGGTGAATTATGCAATGTTAAATATAATGCTCATTTTTAGATTAATATTTAATTTTTTTATCCCATATTCTTTATTAGTTTTCTCTGGATTCTGAGGTTAAGAGGAGGCGTTTGCAAATGGAGCAGGGGAATTTGGTTCAGTTTCAATGGCTGAACACCTCTGACACTTTATTTAGTCACCTATTTCAGAGAACTGAAATGCAGCTGTTGTCAAAGCCAGTGTGTAAGCACCATTGTGAATAAACACAGTGACCACAAAGAGTGTTTTCTAGCGTCATTTGTTTGCTGATGAGAATTGGTTTGGTTTGGTTTGGTTTGATCTAATGCAATGACATCCATATTGTTTAAAGTGTGGCTAAAATAGCCAAATACTTTTTGGGCCACTGTAAATGTTTTGCTAAAACATGGTTTCAGACAAGGATGACACTTCAGATTTTGACATTATCAGACACCCACTTAGTGCCTCTCTCTGTATCCATCTCTCCACTATCCTGTTTAGATTCCTGCCTTCCTTATGGGAGATATCTGTTACTAAACCAACAGTATGAACCATGACAACCACTCCAGGCCTTTAGCCCAGTCAGCAACACTGTGTAAATACTGTGGGGGGGGGGGGGGGGGGGGGGAATAGAGAGGGCTTATGAAAAAAGGATTGGGGGATATGTGCTTCATCTGTGTGGGAGCAGTCTCAGAGTCTCGCGTGTATTTGGACTATCGCTTTTCCCAAGGACCGGAGATATTTAATTGTAGAGGTTAGTCATAGACTAAATAAAATCTGCTCCAGTGGGAGGTTAAATGAACTGCAACCCCTGACATGGTCTCCAAATATACCAACAGATGAGCATGAAACATTAGTGACATGAAGCAACTGCAGTGTTTAACATAGAATGCATTAATACATTGTCTGTTAGTCATACCACCATGTATGGATGTTTTGCTGCGGCTCTTATGTTGAATGGTCAAATTCACATATCCAGTTAGTACATTTCAGAATGTATAAAACATTACAGATGTGTATATGAGAGGTTTACAGATACACCTGCCTTCAATCAAATCTGCTAGTCTCACCTGCCTGTGTGATTATGCTTTCTAATTTCAATATTTGAATTAGAGTTGCCATGGTACCAATAGACAATATCAATACCATTTTCAGTACCACAGAAAAAAATATATATAATAACTGATATTACTCATTGCTTTTTAACATTTAAACAGTCAAAACAGTCAAAATTAACTCAAAGTCAAAGTTGACTGAAGATAAAATTTCAGTATTAAGTGACTGAAGTTCGTGTGTGAAGTTTGTGTGTTTATGTGCTCAGCATATTATGTCTGTGATTGGCTACAATGATCAACGCTTCAAAAACATGTTGTAAATAGACATATTTGACGCTCTTCACCGAGTGTTTACACAGATACACACGGGAGCATTTGAATGCAAGCATCTTTCAGTGGATCCCTAATATATCTGCTGATAGACAGATCCGCAGATTGACACCTGCTTTCAAAAGCTCCCATGTGTATCTGTGTAAGCACTCGGTGAAGAGCGTCAAATACGTCTATTTACAACATGTTTTTTGAATCCGTTCAAAAGCGCTCAAAATGCTAAAGGGAAATGCTGGTATCATCACATTTTTTTAAATTTCAGTTCCGACTTGGTATCGAAGTATGTACTACTGGAGTATGACACACTGGATTTGAAACATGAGGGTTAGTAAATTATGACAAACTTTTTTGACTTTTTGGTGAACTATTCCTTTAAATACCAATATTAAAGTGCCCCTATTATGCTATGTTAAAGGTTCCTAGCATTCAAGGTCAAAAAATACTTCTCATAATATACATTCACATTACCTAATTTCTCAAAGAGTCTGAAAACGGTTCCTTCGAAGACTCAGTCTCTCTAAACCCCTGCCAGCCTACTCTGCTCTGATTGGTCAGACGGCCCAGTCTGTTGTGATTGGTCTTCTGCTTACAACATGTGTCGGTAACAAAACGCCTATTACCATATTTAAATTTTAGCTCCGGACGGAAGCTTCCTCAGTGCTTAATTCTTAGTAATATGAATGATAGCGTTGGTTTTTCCATATCAATTTCAGCACGAGTCCTCATCCTCTTGAAGTGTATGCAAAGTGGATTTGCAGCGCTGAACATCTTATTGACATGTCGACAACACAAACCTTGTCCAGGCCTTAGCTACAACTAGAGTGTTTGAGGGTGGGTCAAAGTAGACGTCATTCACGGGCAGCCAAGGAAGACCATAGACTGGCATTATGCAATTTTGTTAAAGGAAGTGAGACTGGGATGGCTGACGACTTGTTTCGGCAGATTAGAATGCATATTGGCTCACTACATATGCACTTTCAGTCTTGTGGACTTACAATGGCTGCCATACGAGAACGTAGGGTGTACCATTTGTCATTTTAGGTCTCAGAAGGGTGCACTGATGCGAGCTCCGCAGCGGACTTCTTCCCGACAGTCAAAGCGGCGTTACGCCACGAAAGTGCAGACTCGTAGGAAGACCGCAAGGGTTCAGGGTGTCATCTTGGACACGGCCAATAACTTTGTTTGTGGTGCCCTTTGATCTTTAAAACTTCACAGTCTTTTTACATTCACAATCAGCTATATTATACACTGAATGAAAGGTAATATTCAAAAAAGCATAATAGGGATACTTTAAAAATCATATCACACAGAAAAAGCCCTATTATTTGTATTTATATATATATATATATATATATATATATATATATATATATATATATATATATATATATATATATATATATATATATATATATATATATATATTAGTTACTGTATAAAATAAACCCTTGTGTGAATAAACCAAAATGTGATGTCCTAATAAAGAAAAGTGTCTGTGAGCTGCAGCAAAAGCTGAATGAGTTCAATCTGTGAGCATTCATGACACTACCTTTGACCCCTAACCCTTGGCCTAAAGTTCCAGAGAGAATCAATTGGAATCAGATCCAGGAGGATTTTCCCATCATCCAAGCACACTGACCTGCACGTTCTGGCCTTAAGAATGTTTATTTATTTGTGTTTTAGAGGGTAAAAGTCACTATTGGCCTTATTTCCCAACGTTTTTTGTTAAAGGGCTTTCCTGAATGCTCCCGATGGAGATTAAGCACTTAGACCAGATCTTTTGGCACGGCAGCCTTTAATAGCAGAGATGCTTTCCATTTTTGTTCATTCTGTTCTATTACTAGAATGACCCTCTAAATCAAACATAAACAGCATCAGCAAAATATGTCAATGTAAAACATTCAGTGCACTGTGAATTCATAAAGCCGTGGGAACAGAGTTTTAATTGAGCTTTTTTTTTAAACTCAATTGACCCCCAAAAGAGCTCAGCATGACTGTATATGGGTCTGCATGTGTATAATTCTGTACAGTTGTTGGCATGGCATTAACAGTGCACATACACACATAGATGGATGTCTGGATTTCCTCACACTCTATTTCACCAGCTCTCTCTCTCTCTCTCTCTCTCTCTCTCTCTCTCTCTCTCTCTCTCTCTCTCTCTCTCTCTCTCTCTCTCTCTCTCTCTCTCTCTCTCTCTCTCTCTCATTCTCTCTCTCTAGCCCAGTCTGTTTTTGTGTCTGTGTGTTCTCTGGCACCCATTAGGGGAAGTTGAAAGAATGAAGCTCACATTTACCTTTTAAAGCCAAAGACAGTGTGCTGGCAGAGATCTGCATATACCTCACTGTAGAGCTGGCTGAGGTCACTCTCAGGTTCACATCTTCATGAAATTTATTTGCCCTACCCTTTGATCATGCTGAAATATGTTCAGCCCTCAGCCAAAACATCTAACCAAAGTATTGTATCTGATTTGTTGAGTCAGATGTCTCCTCACTGTCATGACATCACTAGCATGCTTTAAATTACATGGCCTGCCCACTGTTTACTTTGTATGGATCTGCACATCACAAATGACGTTATACTTGATTAGATATGTCACATCGGTGCTAAGTATCCAAACGACACTGAGATTAATGTCAAACAATTTAATAGAAATTTAAACAACAGTACCAAGTCATTATATAGTAATTGCGTCATGGCATTTACAAGATGCAAATCCTTGTGTGTGCAAGTCTTCTGGCATCAGCTCTTACATAAATACATCCACAGTCACTGGACCTTCCCAATGATGGGAAACAGTAAGGGTTGGTGAAGAGGAACTCAGTAGCTGGGAGTGTTCAATCGTGCACCTCTGATGTTGTTTCTGTGCAAACCATACAAAAATAATAAAAAGACAGACTCAAATTGTGTAGAAAAAAAATAGTGTGCTTTTAATCAGAGATGGACGACTGCACATCATTTAAACAGCGCAAACATTGCTGATTATATTTGTGAGACAAGTACTAAATCATAGCTTTTCTGACTCTGCATCCTAGCTTTAGTCAATTTTAAGACCTTGATAGAAAAATAACAGCAATGCAAGGCCAATATAAACAAATATTTCACTCTGTAATGAACAGTCTGTTTGGGCTACTCAGCTTCATGTCAATCCAAACCTGCACAACCTTCTTTCTTCTATGGAACACAAAACTGTATTCTTTAAAATGGCTGCACGTCTCACTTTTTAACACCCAAGAGTGTGAGCAAACAAACATTGCTTGCTGAACAGTATTCTGATATATAAGTAGTGATGGCAATTTCAAAACACTGCTTCACGAAGCTTCAAAGCTTTACGAATCTTCTGTTTCGAATCAATTGGTTTGGAGCATGTACCAAACTGCCAAAGTCACGTGATTTCAGTAAACGAGGCTTCATTACGTCATCACTGTTTCGAAACACTTTGATTTTGCTTCAATAAACTCCTAATTTCCTGCTTATTAGTAGTTAGTAAGGTGATTTTTGTTTAGGTATAGGGTAGGATTAAGGGATGTAGAATAAGGTCATGCAGAATAAGCCATTAATCTGTGCTTTATAAGTATTAATAAACAGCCAGTAATATGCATGCAAGTAAGCAGCTAGCTAATAGCGAGAACTGAACCCTAAAGTAAAGTGTTACCAGTGTGTTTAATGCAATCCAGTGATGCTTTCAACAGTGCATAACATGCATATGCACATATTTCCATTTCACAACAGAATGGCACAGGGTTGCCAACTTTTAAGATCAGGTTGGAGTGAGATGGGGGTTGTTGAGGGGCTGACGGTATTCGACGGTACATCGATTTCGATTTCAGTATCAATTCATAGCCTACTGTACATATAAGGAAATAAGGATATGTACGTTATAGCACTTAAAAATTTCACATTTAAAGAAATCTAGTGTTTGATCATATCTAAATATTTATTAAAATGCAAAACTGCAATACTTTTTTGAGCAACTAGATTACAAATGGAAATTTATATTTTTCGAGCCACAAAATGACTCTAATTTGCCTCTTTGAATAAGAATTCTCTATTTTAACCTTAATTACTATACTAATTGTAATATAAATAATACAAATATTAGAAGAAAAATATTTTAAGTGGTCATTAATGGACCATCATTATTGCACAAATAGTATTTAGTACCAAAATATTCAATAAATATTATTGAACTAAAATATAGAACATTTATTCAATTGAAAAATAGCTAAGGTGTATGGTCACATTTGACCATCAATGTGTATGAGTGTGACCAATTAGGAATACCTGAGGACTAAATACAAGAAAAATATTAACATTAATGTTAACAATGTTGCATCTCCATCACTCTCCATTATAAAACGATCCTGTATGGTTGGCGTAATAATCAATGCACACTGTGCTGTACTGTTTACCAAAACTTGCTGCAAACACCTGTAAAGTGGAGCTGTTGTGTATCAAGCCATTCAAATGTATTGACACAGCGCTAGAAGTATTGAGAGCTCCGTGAAGCTCGTGACCGCGCGCGCGCGCCACCGGGAGATGAGAGAGCATGTCGCAATTCCGTTTTTCAACACTCTGGCTTTAACTGTTATGCCATATTAGCGCCAAAACTCTATTTATTGTTTGAATTTCGCATTAAAACTTAAAAAAAATTTAAAAGCTTAACAAAAGCAGGTTTGGCAATTTGGCGTGAGATTAAGTTGGGCAGCGTGAGAGCGTGAGACAGAGCCTGAAAGCGTGACTATCACGCCAAATGCGTGAGAGTTGGCAACCCTGATGGCATAACCATTTATAACTCAACCAAACTATAGCTATAACTTCAAAATGTGCATGCATTCGTGTTAAACAGACAACGCTTTTTTAATGCATTGTCATGCATTATACATTTTAGGAAAGTTGTATTTGTATAACAGTAACTGTAATGGGATCTTAAATATATAGACCTTTATATTTAGGCAATACAGGAAAAAAAACTAAATGACTTGAGAGCACCGGTAATATTAGCTAGCTAGCTAACCAACATAGAAAAGATAAAGAAATAATTCACCCAAAATGAAAATCTCTCGTTTAATCAGCCTCATCCCACCCCGATGACTTTCTTTCTTCAGATTATTTATTAAATTGTATTAAATCCTCTGTGAGTTCATATAATGCTATTTATTGGGTGCTGCACGGTTGACACTTTAAACAATACACACAGAGATTATATCAGTAATCCATACGACCCCAGTGGATGAATGACATTGTGACATGATGCTGGTGCGTTGTTCTGCGTTACTTTCCGTGTGAACTTCACAATGCACTATCATATGTCACAATGTCTCTCTCGTAAATGCTTATATTACAGTATATTTGTTTTTTATCCGGTCTAAAATATTACCTTATATTAAACTGGAAGCAATGATTTATAGTTTTTAGAAAAAGTTACAAGTATTTGTAGTTTTCTTACACATGCTTATCGTTTCGCTTCAAAGGACATTGATTTGGGTTTGTATGGATTACCGTCACGAATGCTGTGTGGTTTTTCAAGCATCAACTGAGTGCCACCCATTCAATTGCATTATATTAACTCACAGAGATGGATTATTTTCCTAAAAAATCTTTGTTTGTGTTTATCTGAAGAAAGAAAGTCATATAAATCGGGGATGACGTGAGAATAATTCTGGGTAATTCAAGGTAATCGGTAAATCTCCTTCACAAACTCTCTCTCTCCGTTGCATTATCATTAACATACACAGCAAATTACACAAAAACACTCACAGTAAACAAACATATACAGACCCTATGCCTTTTCAGGGGGTGCTAATAAACTTTGTATCTGCAAAACAACTCCAATAAACTGCTAACGTTAGCACTCCCTTTCACTACTCGTAGACTATAATACCCATCAAAATAGGAGTCCCTCCTTAGTAAGACAGATAATGCAGACCTTAAACATATATCTAAGCTAACAGAAATATACAAAATATATACAAAAACAAATTAGACGATAAATCACAATAAAATCTGTGACATAGACCTTTCCAATGTTTCTCTATGGCGCTGAAACTGATACTCAACTGCCATTGGCTCATCTTGCGTTTGAGGGGAGGGGCTTACTGATAGGTCAATTAGCTCCTGAGGAACATGATAGCTGCTGATAATAATGAAGGAGCTTATATATAGATGCTGTGATAGGCATCGTACTCCTATAGGTAGATGTGGGTCAGCTGAGAATCAGCTTGACTGACGTGACCTGCCAAAGCTAACGATACACTTAATGTAAATGATGAGAGAATTTTCATTTTTGAGTGAACTATCCCTTTAATATGGACAGTTTCTAAAAAGTGCATCTAGTACAACATTTGGGTATAGTAATGGGGTAATTTTCATATGCACAATAAAATGAATTACTGGTTCCTTAAAACTCCCATTAGTGGCATGTCAATTATTCAGCCGATGTTATTAAAATCTCAAAATAGCCAGGCAACCAAAGTTGGCAATCCTGATATTTCTGCTCGGGTATCTGAAGATTTAGTTTCCCAGTAGATGTAGTTCTGCTTAGCAAAAACAAATATTAGAGAGGGAACACTACAGACCACCCAACCCAGCCCTTCCAGACCCTCTGCACCTGCTCGAGTGATTCATGTTTAGCACAAAATGATGATGTCACATGTAATCTCATGATGAGCAGTATATTATTTTTGCCGTTCATTTTGTTCTGGTCCTGCCTTAGATCATTTGTAAAAACAAATAGGGCAAGTGTAGACACCTGGAGTGTCGTCTTCTCATTCACTTGTATTGTAATCAGGGTAAATGACTCATGTCTGCCTTGTCTATAGATGTTCTTAGAAGAAAAGCATCTAAAAATGTATTAGCCTGTTTGTAGTTACTCATCCATATCTGTCTTGGTAGATTTGAATGGAATGTTATGGGTTTAATAAGCTATGCTCTATTTCCGTCTCCATGCTGGCTGTATTACTGTGATGAACTTTCAATAGAATTCTATGGGTCAAGGCAATGCACTGTTCTCTTTCTTCGTTTCCCACAGCAGTGTTGTGGTCTCAAAGAGCTCTTGTGACTAATATGATCCAGGACTGCGGCTGGATCTACTCACTACTGCTTGGATTTCAGCCTTGGAACATAATATTACACAATCATACAAGTGGGCGGGGACGTTATCATGGATTGCTGAGAAATTCTCATCCTCTGGGTTGGAATGTGTTTTGAAAACTTGTGGAAAAAAAATTCTTGCGATTTTCTTTGAACTAAAAAAAAAAAAACAGAATAGAGATCTAGAACAAATGAGGGTGAATAAAGTATGACAGAATTTGTTTTGGTGAACTATTCCTTTAGATATCTGGTTATGACACTTTCAGTGGCATTCTTGCTCTGAGACCTTTCTGAACCTGCATTCCTACAGTAGTTCAGAGTGTATTCCTGATGCTCAGGCATTTGTCCGGGCTTCCTGCCTTTACTCTCCAGAGTGCTTCCTGTTTCCTGAGTCAATCTCATAGATTAGAGCTACTGTGTGTAGATGATTCAGAAACACGTGACCTTGAGTTCATGTGCATCTCTGTGAAGCTCCATTTACTTGATAAAAAGTAAAATGGTCACACTTTAGATTAGGGTCCAATTCTCACTATTAACTCACTATTAACTACAACGTTCGCCTCAATAAACTCCTAATTACTGCTTATTAATAGTTAGTAAGGTAGTTGTTAAATTTAGGTATTGTATAGAATTAAGGAATGTAGAATATGGTCATGCAGAATATGGCATTAATATGTGCTTTATAAGCACTAATAAACAGCCAATATCCTAGTAATATGCATGCTAAAACGCAACTAGTTAATAGTGAGAATTGGACCTTGAAATGGTCTTTACTGGCACTTTTGCTCAATTTAATGCAACCTGAATCATTATAATATATAAGGAATCAAGTATTATAATTTCTTTTAAAAACTTACTGACCCCAAACTTTTTAATGTTAGTACATACAGTAAATGCATGTGTACACTGTAAATAATGCTGGGTTAAAAACAACCCAAGTTGGGTTGAAAATTGACAAACACAGCAATTGGGTTGTTTTATCCCATAAATTGGGTTGTTTTAAGCAAACATGTTACCCAGCTGCTGGGTTAAAACAACCCATTTACTGAGTTTGTCCATTTTCAACCCAACTTTTTTACAGTGTATACATATATAAATAAGGGTATTCTGTTTTTGTCCATTGTCTGCTATTTCACATCACTCATAACTAAGAACGTCATCTGTCTCCAGACTAATTTTAAACATCTGCTCTAAATTCACTGTAGTGGGCATATGAAGTCTTGTGTATTATGAACAGCAGACCAGAAGGAAAGCCCAGGGCATTATGAAGGACGGCTCACATGTTCACCACCAGGTCCAGCTGTTTCCTCTCTTGCGTTAACCACATGTACCACAAGGCTGTACTAGAACAGCGCATCATTCATAAAGAGCCTGTAGCAATCAAAGATGAAAGCTTTTGGGGCATTTTGAATTTGGAGGCCAAGTCAACACCTCAAACTCGTTGTTGTGCTCCTCAAACCATTCCTGAATCATTTTTGCTTTGTGGCATTATCCTGCCGAAAGAGGACACAGCCACCAGGGAATACTGTTTCCATGAAAGGGTGTACATGGTCTGCAACAATGCTTAGGTAGGTGGTACGTGTCAAAGTAAAATCCACATGGACGGCAGGACCCAAGCAGAGCATTGCCCAAAACATCACACTGCCTCCGCCAGCTTGCCTTATTCCCATAGTGCATCCTGGTGCCATGTGTTCCCCAAGTAAGAGGCACACACGAACCCACATGATGTAAAAGAAAATGTGATTCATCAGACCAGGCCATCTTCTTCCATTACTCCGTGGTCCAGTTCTGAAGCTCACATGCCCACTGTTGGCGCTTTCGGCGGTGGACAGTGGTCAGCATGGGCACCCTGACCGGTCTGCGGCTATGCAGCAAACTGCGATGCACTGTGTATTCTGACAACTTTCTATCAGAACCAGCATTAACTTCTTGAGCAATTTGAGCTACAGTAGCTCGTCTGTTTGATCGGACCACGCGGGCCAGCCTTTGCTCCCCACATGCATCCCCTGTCGCCGGTTCACCACTGTTCCTTCCTTGCACCACTTTTGATAGATACTGACCACTGCAGACCAGGAGCTGCAGTTTTGGACATGCTCTGACCCAGATCTCACTAAAATCCTTACGCTTGCCCATTTTTCCTGCTTCTAACACATCAACTTAGAGGACAAAATGTTCACTTGCTGCCTAATTTATCCCACCCACTAACAGGTGCTGTGATGAAGAGATTCAGTGTTATTCACTTCACCTGTTAGTGGTCATAATGTTATGCCTGATTGGTGTGTGTATATATGTATATACACACACACAGACAACAGTTCTTTCTGGTTCTTGAATCTGATTGGCTGAGAGCCTTTTCCAGTTTGTATCACTCTGCTTGCTGTGACTATATGCTCTTTTACACCCAAACATGATATACTCATCTATTACCAATTCACCTGCTTATTGTGGCGTTTTTTAAAAAACATTTTAACTTGGATATGATATAGTCTTTTCACTTTTATTTTGCATCTATCACAACTTTTTTGGAGTGCGCCATCAAAATCTAAATTTGTTTAAAAATACAATAAAGTTGTTCTGTGAAAACAACACAGGGCTCTGTCACAAACCAAGAGTAAACTAGACCGAAGTGACAGAACCCTGACACACCCTGTACTCATGCAGTGAATGAACACCAGAAAATGTAGTTTCTGATAGCTCGAGGTTCAATGATTCAACTATGCATTCAAACATGCAGTGTATTTTGCCTATAAGCCAATATTATCCTGCTATGCATCTTGCTTAGTTGCAGACAAACACATTAACATAAATGGCTGCCTCTTAATTTACTGCTACCCTACCTCCTCAACTCTCCCGTGTCTCCTGTTTTTTCCTGCAGATTGTTGGGAGATGAGGTAATGGAGGAGGTGAGGAGACACTTAACCCAAATGTGGCATTACTGTTACACTCAGTGAAGACACAGGGGGGTTGCATGGGAAGATGGGAAACATGGAAAGTTCAAGAAGGATTGAATTTTGTTAAGTCCAAAAGGGTCGGCAGATTAAATAACATGATTTAAACTAATTTATCTTGGAGAGACTTGCAGTTAAATTAAAGCAACGACACAACAAAAGACAGGAGATTTATGCAGAGAGGAAGCAATGGTGTGAAGAAGAAGCTGAGGGTGAGAGAAACAGGAAATGACCTAAATGTTTTATGGCTCTGCTCTGAACTGGAGAACCCTGGGAGAGTTTCACTCTCACCTGGCACACCCAGGAGCTGTCAGTGACTTGAACTAATGGCTAATCACTCATTTCCTCCTCACACAAATGTACACTTAGGGTCTGTTTGTATTTTTTTAAATACATTAAGGGCCATTCAGCTGCACTCTCCCATTCCTTTGTTCCAGTAACTTTCTCCCATTCTAGTTTTTAGATTTGTCTTACCCTATATCTGGCTCTTGTCTTCCCTCTTTACACACAGCTGAACTTTAAAGGAATAGTTCACCAAAAAAAAAAAAAATCTGTTCTGTGAAATGTATTTACTCCCCCCATGACATTTCAAACTCCTATGAATTTATTTATTTTGTGCAACACAATCGGTGAAACAAACTATGTGCCTTTTCTCATTAAATAGAAGTGAATGGAGAGTCTTTCAAGTCTTCTGGAGCCATACAGTAATTGGAGTTGTGTGAAGATAGACAGTTATTCACTTAAAATCGTTAGTTAATTCACTTGAGAAAAATCACTTAAATATGGTACCTTTAGTTGCATCATGCCAGATTTTATGTCAAACCCGAGTTTGTTTTGAGTTAAATCTGTTTGTTCAGCACACAATGCTACCATAAGGCTTCAGGAGATTTGGATTATAGTACATAGGTCATATATAGCAACCTGATCTCACAGAATTCCGTGAAATGAACACGGGACCCTTAACTCAAAATCCGTGGCAGTTTCACGGAATCGCCGAAAATTCCGTGATGGGTCCACGGAAGTGATTCCTATGCAAGTCAATGACAGTATACAGACGCGTTGGGCATTGTTTTCATCATGAAACTATGATTTTTTTTTTGCCATTATGACATGGAGTGTGATTCTCGATTTAATCAGCCAGCATAATTTTATTTATAATTATTTTCATTTTTTATTTATTTACAGTATTTAGACACGTTTTGAACACGTAACCCAATCCCTTCCCTAAACCTAACCATTTGTGTATTATAAAAAAAACAGGATATAACAGGCAGATACGACTGCAGGCACAATTTATTCAAAAAGTACAAATATTCCAAGTGTTCCGAGGCCAAACGATTGATTTGTGTGAAGAAAATCCTCAAAAGCGATCAGCAGCGTCGAGTCCATCCGCCAAAGATCCTAAACACATTTCAAATTTTACCGCCGGAAAAAACGTTACGTCAGCTTTGACAGCATTGGCTGTCGTATGTCTCGTGACCAATTGCGTCATTACGTCGGCTTTGATTGTAAAATGCCATTGGCTCTTTGTGTGTCTCGTGACAGATTGCGTCACGCTAAAGAGTCAAGTGTATTATTTGAATGGGATATGAATGAGTGTGCTCACGGCGCGGCGGGATCATCATTTTAGCAATTAAAACATTAAAATCAACTCTGTTCTTTACATGAAGACATCGAGTGACTTCAGAAGACTTGGAATGCAACATGAGTTGATACTTTTATGCTGTTTTTGGTCAGTTTTTGCAATAAATACCTGTGACTGTACTTGTATTTGACTGTTATGTGTTTTATATTGTTTAGAAGTGGGTAGGTTTAGGGTAGGAGTGGAGTTAGTTGCTCCAAAATATAAAAGTAGCCTATAAATATTCATAAAATCATGTCTGCTTTTTACTGTCATTGACTTGCATAGGAATCACTTCCGTGGACCCATCACGGAATTTTCGGCGATTCCGTGAAACTGCCACGGATTTTGTGTTAAGGGTCCCGTGTTCATTTCACGGAATTCTGTGAGACCAGGTTGTATATAGACCATATTTATGGTTCTATATCACCTTTTTTGCCTTTTGTCCCTGAAAAAGTCCCCATTCACTTTGATTACAAGGAAAAGAGTGTCCAAATATTCTTCAAAAAACATATTTTGTCATCAGGAAAAATATGACATAAGGGTGAGTAAATGATGGCACAATATTTATTTGAAAGCTGGTTAAAAATCAGCGAACTCATCCTTTAAAGGAATAATTCATCCAAAAAATGTAGATTTTGCCATCATTTACCCACTAAACAGAGTAATTATTCATGTCAACTCTCATTTTTCATTTGTTGTCAGTTCTGAGTTGGGCTGCTCACTCTTCATTAGCATCTGCATTGGTAGGATGGGACAGGACAGAAATGAATATTAAGTAATGCAATCAGCAGGGTTGAAGGGCGTTTGATCTTAAAGCAATGGCAGATGATGGTGAACAAATAAAAAAAATAGTTTCACAGACCCTAAATCTACCTTTGTAGAGTTAATCAGAGCCATTGGCTTCATCTGACTGTGTTTATGCAGGTGCATAGAAGGTTATTGCTCCACCCAAACCCAAGCTTGTATGCGTTCATGCTAATCTGCGATTGATAGGACTTGGGCCAAGATCCTTTTCATCTGAGTGCATTTGCTGTGTAGTGTGCCAGGAATTCATCTCAGATTTGAGTACTGCAGACTGCCAGTGCTCATGCTTGTCTATCATCGTTACTGGCTCATTTCACCAAATGTACACCTTATGAAGAGCATTGCCAGTTCCATTACTGCCAACGCCTCATGACGTACATTACCATTCAAAAATGTGAGGTTGGTGAGATGTTTTTATTGTTTTTGAAGGTGTCTCTTATGCTCACCAAGGCTGCATTTATTTGATCAAAAATGCTCTAATATTGTGTAAATATTATTACATTTAAAATAATTTTCTTTTTATTTCAATATACTTTCAAATGTAATTTATGCTCAAGAAACATTTTTGTTTATTATCATGTTGAAAACAGTTGTGCTGCCAAATATTTATGAAGAAACCATTATATACTTTTTCAGGATTATTTGATGAAAAGTTCAAAAGAACATTAGAAATATTAGACATATTTTGTAACACTAATGTTTTAATCAAATTTGAATTAAACAACTTGTAAACATACTTTATCACTATAGCAATTTTGAAATAATCTTTGAAACATGAAAGTATTATGTAATAATTGAAGACATTTCTCCTGATATATAGAACTTTTTTGGCATTAAGGGTTATTTAAAATTGGCTCAAAATACCCTTGGCTAGGTTTCTAACCCCACTGATCCTTTTTTTTTTTCCTATAAGTGCCGTGAATAACTTATGCATGGGTCCATGAGAGACCACTAGTGAAAGCACTTTGTTTTAGTTTTTATATATATATATATATATATATATATATATATATATATATATATATATATATATATATATATATATATATATATATATATATATATATATATATATATATATATATATATATATATATATATATATATATATATACTGTGGTACTGTGGGGCACAGCAGGTTGGTTTTTCCCCTCTTGAGCAGAAAAGAAATTGGGTCAAGTAATCAGGAAGACACATAGTAGGGGACAGGACGTTTGATGGCCAGCAGGGAATTAACGCGGTTGCTGCATGGTGACAGTCCAGGAAATAACAAATATCATGTATTTGATCTTTTATACCTTAAAGGTTTTGCATCTGGGCACAAATACAAAGCTTTCTCTGAAGAAAAAAGAACGGCTGTTGCCATGGAGTAATGGTATCTTAGTAAACTTTGTTATATTTTCAATGACTGTGACTTGCAGATAGACTAAACCCAGATATGTTAATGCTTAATTTTGCTAAAAACTACCAAAAGATAATGTGTCTGCACAAAATGTATCAAGGACATGTAGGGGTGAAAACATGCACTGGAGGGCATTGCACAGGATGTTTATTTACTTTAAAAAACAACAGCGAACATGTGATTTCCTGTGTGGATGCTAGGATGTTGGTACCATCAAAACAACAAATCATAGGCTGTAAGTGGAGGGCAGGACATCATATTTAATGGGCCATATATTTGCTGTATTTTGGGGGTGTACATAATATATTTGTCAGAAAAGGACAGGTAAACATTTGGCTCTTGAGAAATAAAGGATTTGCTGGAAAAAACAACTGCTAAATAATGTTATGGGCACTATGGCTACTGTATGCCTCTGTAAGGACCTGTAGTGCATTGTTTGGAGAACACCCTGGAAATGTTCCATACTTTCCTCTCTATCTCAGTGTAAAGCCAGTGTATTTTTCCAGACCTTTTAACAGAAGGTAAAAGTCACTGTAACCTTTACTGAAATTGTCCGTAATGATTGCTGAGATGGCACATTCGGACGAGACTAAAATCACTGAGGAGCTCTGGTAATAATTACTTTACCCCACCTCTCCATGTTAAACTAATCCCGTCCAAATAGGGCTTAAGGCAGTAATTCACAGTGGAGTAGTCTGAGAATGCATTGTCACTTGATGTATATATCATGTGACTCTTTGTACAGTCGGTCAGATGTTCAAGGTCTTTGGTCTTTGGATGATTTCAACCCTGCTGAAACATCCAGCATTGCTAGTCACTAGCATATGGTATGGTTTGTTGGACCCCAGTATGGTAAGTGGGAGTGCCTTTGGGCCAGCTACACCAGCTCAGTTTTGCTTGAGAACAGCATGACTATGCTGGTCCACCAGCATTATACCAGCTCTAACCAGCATAAACCAGCCTGGACCAAAATGGAATTCCTGCTGGTTTATACTGGATTTTTCAGCAGGGAAATCATGTTGAAGAGCACGATCATCAGTTTTCAAACAAACTGTTTGAGTCATTAAAACTGCTATCATTAAGCAATTACTTGATTATTATTTCAGATTCTACAGCCTGCATATCAGGTCCAAATATTATAATTTTTTTGCCTGTATAAACATGACCTAAATGTTAAATTAAATGTGTCATTGAAAAAGAAAAGATATACAAAATTATGAAGTAATGGCAGTGTTTTCATTTTAGGCTAGACATTCAACAAGTTAGTTGATCTATCAGTTCTTTTTCCATGGCATTGAGACATTCCCCATGCCCCATTTCCATGGTAATAAGTTGCAGAGTTAAGAAAAGTTTTTGTAAATGCTCCCTTGAGTAAAAAAAAATTGTTTAAAAAAATTGTCTCGTTTCCAGTGAGATGTTTCTAGAACCACTTGTTGTTGTTTTCTACCATGGAAAATATCAACTACATTAACAAAGTGCCCCAAACACCAACCTCACTACTACTGTTTTATTCAGTCAAGTCAGTAATTTATTCTCCTGACCAATTATAACTTCATAGAAGCACAGTATCACCATGTGAAGTGGCTGTCCCCTACACATCAACACCCCATCTCATCCAAGATGTTCATGTCTTTCTTTCTTCAGTCGAAAAGAAAATACGTTTTTTGAGGAAAACATACCAGGATTTTTCTCCACACCATTGACTTCCATGACAAACAAAATGTTGAAGGTCCAAATCAATGCAGTTTCAAAGGGCTTCAGAGGCTCTGCACAATCCCAGAAGAGGAATAGGATCGTATCTAGCGAAACGTCTCGGTTACGTATGTAACCTTCGTTCCCTGAAGGAGGGAACGGAGACGTACGTCGGAACTGACCAACGAATTGGGATCTGATCTCAGAGACCAATCTTCTTCGAGTGTGTTAAAAACGAGCCAATGGAGATTGGCATGCGATCCACGCATTCCATGCGCCGCCCCGCGGTGCGGGTATAAATAAGGAAGTGGAATGCTAGATCATTGCTTTTTTCTGCTGAGGAGCCGAACTAGTGATTCGCCCCCTAGTGGAAGCGCAGCACCTGGCGACGGGACGTACATCTCCGTTCCCTCCTTCAGGGAACAAGGGTTACATACGTAACCGAGACGTTCCCTTTCAGTCGGTCACGTTCAACGTACGTCGGAACTGACCGACGAATTGGGATCCCTACCAAAACGCCAGGGCGCTGGCCCTTCCAGCGTCCTGCTTGAGCGCACTGGACCGTCTTAGATGGTACGGAAGTCAGGGCTCCAAGCAGGGAGGTCAGTCACTGCTGTTTCTGCAAGACCCACCCAGTGTGACTATTGGATAACGCTGGGAAGCGTGCCCGTCTCGGGAGATGGTACACTGCGGAGCCACGTCCTTCAGTGGAAGGATTGGTGGCGGAATACACATAAGGACTAACCTAGCAGGGTAGTGCAACATATGGCAGTCTCTGGGGTGGTTCCAGCCTGGTTCCAGGGGGAAAAGAACACGCCCAGAGACGACAGAGCGGGCTCTGTCAAGGGAAAGACACGGGGCTAGCCAAGTAGGGTAGCATGGAAGTGGAAGAATACACATATGGGGTTGCCGTGAGGAAACCGCTACATATGGAACCCAGCCTACACACACGTTTCACAAGCATACGGGTGCAGGCCTGGCGTCAGACGGCCTCAACATCTGGCACCGCAGGGGTGACGGAGGAGCTCGACAGGGTTAGCCATTTCCGGGGAACACAACTGGAGACAATAGACGCACGTATCCGGCCCAGAGGGCGGGAGTGGTATTGCAAGCCAACACTTAGAACGGGCACTTAGCGCTACTGGCCCCTGGGGGCTAGGATGCGGGAAGATACCGGCTCTACACGGAGGCTATAAAATCTAGCGAACGTGTTAGGTGTCGCCCAGCCCGCAGCTCTACATATATCTGTCAGCGAGGCGCATTGAGCCAGCGCCCAGGAGGAAGCAACACTCCTTGTTGAGTGTGCTCACAACCCGAACGGGCAAGGCACGTCTTGGGACTGGTAAGCCAAGACGATAGCATCCACTATCCAGTGGGCTAACCTCTGCTTGGAGACAGCCTTTCCCTTCTGCTGGCCTCCGTAACAGACGAAGAGTTGCTCTGAGGTCCGAAAGCTTTGAGTCCAGTCAACGTAAGAGCGAAGAGCCTGGACGGGACATAACAAAGCCAGGGCTGGGTCTGCCTCCTCCGAAGGCAGCGCTTGCAGGTTCACTACCTGGTCCACGTATCCAGGCTGGGGTCTCAGGACAACGTGAGAGTTGTCCGGCCCAAATTCTAGGCACGATTCGTTGACCGAAAGTGCATGCAGGTCCCCTACCCTCTTGATGGAAGCCTTCATTGACAGGATTTTAAGCTCCACCGACTGTAAAGGCTCAAAGGGAGGGCTCTGAAGTGCTCTAAGCACTAGAGCCAAGTCCCAAGAGGGTAACAAGTTTGGACGAGGAGGATTTAGCCTCCTCGCACCTCTGAGGAACCTGACGATTAGGTCGTGCTTCCCCAAGGACTTACCTTCGACTGCATCGTGATACGCCGCTATTGCTGTGACATACACTTTGAGGGTGGAGGGAGACAGCCTTCGCTCCAGCCCATCTTGCAGGAAAGAAAGCACGACACTAACCGAACACCTTCGGGGGTCTTCCCGGTGGGAAGAGCACCATTCAACAAACAGGTTCCACTTCAAAGCGTAGAGGCGCCTCGTAGAGGGGGCTCTAGCAGAAGAGATGGTGTCCACCACTGCCTGTGGCAGACCACCTAGAACCTCCGCGTCCTGTCCAGGGACCAGACATGGAGTGTCCAGAGGTCTGGACGTGGGTGCCCTAGAGTGCCCCGTCCCTGAGAAAGAAGGTCCCTCCTCAGGGGAATCGGCCAAGGAGGGGCTGTCGCGAGGAGAGTTAGTTCTGGGAACCAGGTCCGGTTAGGCCAGTAGGGCGCAACTAACAAGACCTGCTCCTCGTCCTCCCTGACCTTGCACAGGGTCTGTGCAAGAAGGCTCACTGGGGGAAACGCATATTTGCGCAGATCCCGGGGCCAGCTGTGCGCCAGTGCATCCGTGCCGAGGGTGCCCCCAGTCAGGGAATAGTACCACTGGCAATGGGTCGAGTCCGGAGAGGCAAACAGGTCTAACTGTGCGGCTCCGAAGAGGTCCCATATCAGCTGGACCGCCTGGGGATGGAATCGCCACTCTCCCGGAGGTGCAGGCTGCCGTGAGAGCTCATCGGCTGTCCGGTTGAGCGCACCTGGGACATAAATGGCACGAAGCGACCTCAGATGCTTCTGACTCCAAAGGAGGAGGTGGCGGGCGAGTTGGAACATGCAACGGGAGCGTAGACCACCCTGACGGTTGATGTACGCAACGGCTACAGTGTTGTCCGTACGGACCAGTACATTCTTGCCACGTAGCGGTCCCTTGAGGCGGCGCAGTGCCAAGTGTACTGCTAACAACTCGAGGCAATTGATATGCCAACGCAATTGAGGTCCCGTCCACAGACCTGAAACTGCATGCCCGTTGTACGTGGCCCCCCAGCCCATGGAAGAGGCATCCGTGAAGAGCACAGCATGCCTGGACACTTGTTCTAAGGGCACCCCGGCCCGGAGAAACGAGGCGTCGGACCACGGGCTGAAAGTTTGGCGGCAGTAAGGAGTCACTGGGACCCAGTACTGGCCGCTATGCCATGCCCACCTCTGGACTCGGCAATGAAGCCAGTGTTGAAGCGGTCTCATATGAAGCAATCCGAGCGGCATTACCGCGGCTGCAGATGCCATATGCCCCAGGAGCCTCTGAAAAAATTTCAGTGGGACCGCTGTCCTGCCTTTGAATTAATTCAAGCAGTTCAACACCGACCGGACCCGCTCTTCCGTGAGGCGCGCATTCTGGCTGACCGAATCCAGCTCCATACCGAGATAAGAGATCCTCTGTGTGGGACAGAGTTTGCTCTTCTCTCGGTTGACCCGAAGGCCCAACAGGCTGAGGTGACTGAGCACCATGTCCCTGTGTTCGCACAACTGCTCCCGAGACTGGGTGAGTATGAGCCAGTCGTCGAGATAGTTGAGGATGCGAACGCCGTGTTCTCTGAACGGAACAATGGCTGCCTCTGCGACTTTCATGAAGACGTGAGGTGACAGGGACAGCCCGAAGGGCAAGACTTTGTACTGATATGCCTTCCCTTCGAACGCAAAGTGCAGGAACGGTCTGTGTCGAGGAAGGATAGAGACATTAAAGTACACATGCTTCAGACGATCGCTGCAAACCAATCCTGGGGACGGATGCATTCGAAAATGATTGGCCGTAACCCACCCCCTTTATTGGGTACAATGAAGTAGGGGCTGTAGAACCCCGCCTTCATATCGGCGGGAGGAACCGGCTCGATTGCGTCCTTCGCCAGTAGGACCTCAATCTCTGACCGCAAGACCTGAGCATCGCTGCTTCGCACGGAGGTGAAGAGGATGCCCTTCTACTTGGGAGGCCGGTGAGCAAACTGAATCGCATAGCCGAGTCCTAAGGATACAGATGAGCCAGCGAGACGGTCTGGGGAGCTGTAGCCAAGCCCCCAGAGACCGCACAAGCGGGACCAACAGACGTAACCAGGGTGGGGCAGCGAGGCCCGGAGGCGGCCCGGAGTGTTGTCTAAGTATTCCAGGGTGGGGCAGAGTGTGGGTGAGAAGGCCCGGGGGCGTTCTCGGTGCCCACACTGCTGCCCCCTGGCGAGGGGAGGGGAGGAAAGAAGTGACAAGGCCCGGAGGCGTCTTGGGGCCCAGGGAGATAGGAAACTGCTCTTTTCTTGTAAATGTGGGTACCGCTGGACTCCGGAGTGCCAGCGGCAGAGATGTTGTACCAGTCGGGGCCCCTCGGTCCTCCTCCGGGGGATGGGGGAGGGGTGCGGACACCATCACCCTGAGAGCAGCTCCTGTTCTCCCTGGGCTGCCTGTCTCAGGGCCGCTTGCCTTTGCGCTTGCCCGCCGGCTTAGCGGGACCCTGAGCGGGTTGGGCGCCACCCTTACGTCGGGCACCCTGCTTCCCAGATGGAGGCTGCTGCTTGGGTTTCGCAGGGGCGGTGGCGGACGCAGGGGGACGCCCTCGGGGACGAGCAGGCGGAGGTGCTGCCGCCGACGACTGGGTGGAGGCAGCAGCGGGTCGTTGGAGCAGGATATTCTTGATGGCCTCTGTCTGACGGACAGGGGCGTTGAGAAACCGGACCTTGTCGGAATCACGCATGTCTGCCAGGTTCAGCCACAGGTGGCGTTCCTGGACCACTAAGGTGGACATCGCCCGACCCAGGGAGCGTGCAGTGACTTTCGTCGCCCTGAGAGCGAGGTCCGTCGCCGCACGCAGTTCCTGCATAACACCCTGTTCGGAACTACCCATGTGCAATTCCTTTAGCGCTTTGGCCTGGTGGACCTGCAGGAGCGCCATGGCATGCAGAGATGATGCGGCTTCCCCACAGGCGGTGTAAGCCTTGCCCGTTAGTGCGGACGAGAACTTACACACCCGGGAGGGGAGACGCGAGGCACCCTGCCAGTCTGCAGCGGTCTTGAGACACAGCTGCATCGCCACAGACCGCTCGACTGGGGGGATTCCCACGTAACCCTTTGCCGCACCATCATCGAGGGTAGTGAGGATGGAGGAGTCAGTCGATCGGTTTCGAGAGTTGTAAGGTGCTGTCCATGATTTTGTGATCTCCTGATGCACTTCCGGGAAGAAGGGCACTGGGGCGGGGTGCTGAGAACCAGCACGGGCCGTCCCGAGATACCAATCATCCAACCGCGAGGGTTCGGGACACGGTGGAGGGTTCCATGCAAGCCCGATACTCGCGGCGGCCCGGGTAAGCATAGCCGTAAGCTCGACTCGGGCAACGCTGTCACACCCAAAGGGGGCAACGCAGCCGAATCTTCATCCTCAGAGCCCATTAGCTCATTCCCCGATGCTGCAACCGACATCATATCCTCAGCGGGAGCCCCAAAAGTAACGACTGGAACCCCTCGAGAGGGGCCAGCACGCTCTTCCGGCAGCTCCACCGGTGCAGCGGAGGGGGGAGGGGCCCGAGGAGCCGTTTGACCCGTCGGGGATGCCCTCACAGTAACCCTCAGGTCGCCACCAAAGTTATCAGCCAAAGTAGCAGCCTCTGCTTTGCAGCGGGAGGGCCACTAGAACGGGGGATACGCAATGGCACTCCACCCCTTTCGAGGTATTGGAGTCTGGACCGTAAAACTGTGATGGTCATGTTCCCGCAGTGGGAACATGAGTCATTCACGAACGCTGCCTCAGCGTGCTGAACGCCCAAACACGTGAGACAACGAACGTGACCGTCAATTGGGGACAGAAATCTCCATTGGCTCGTTTTTAACACACTTGAAGTAGATTGGTCTCTGAGATCAGATCCCAATTCGTCGGTCAGTTCCGACGTACGTCGAACGTGACCGACTGAAAGGGAACCATTGGTCATTTTAAAAAGAAAATTAAAATTAATATACTTTTTAACCTAAATTGCTCATCTTGCGCTGCTCCGCCACGTGCCAATGATTGCGCAATTACGTCGGAAAAGGTTGACGAGCTGACTATTGCCATCTTGGCAGCGCGTCATTGCACGTCACTCCCGGATAATAGAAAATGGGCAAAGGGGCGGAATGTGGGTGGAGCTGAGGTGATGTAATGACTAACAGACAGCAGATAAATGGCTATCCACCTGTCACTCAAAGTGGCCACGCCCTTAATTATGCAGAACTTTAAGGCTTTATATAATGTAAACAAACAAATTCACCCCCCTCACAGTTGTCATGAAGGGCAAAAATTAGCTGTATAGACCAAAACCACAATTTGTACCAGGCTGTAAACATGTTTAAGTTTAAACATGCAGTTTAACTCACTTCAGTATTGGCTTCAAGAGAAACTGTGTGATGCTATTGCTGTGATGTCATGTGAGTGACAGGTTGATCCCGCCCTCATGCTACTAAACATATCATCAGAGAAGAGAAGAGATGGCATTGCAAGAGGGAGGGGACATTTGATTAAAGATTACGAGAGCACACAAATAAAAAAAATTATGATGTGCATGGATAAACCACTTATAAATACTGCAATATTCTAATAAAACAAGAATTGTCCATTTTGATTTCATGGAGACTTTAACACACAGTCAAAATCATTAGTACATAAATTTCATATTTACTTCAAACTAGAAATAGCCTACAGTTTCCCTTACTACTTTAATGGACAGGCAGTATATACTGCAAAAATAAAAAATAAAATAAACAGTAGCCTGGCGTTATCTGTGATGTCAGAGTACTTGACCTCCAGAACACCTCACACACATGGGATCTCTGTTTGATTGATGAGGACCTTAAGACCTCTATGTTGCGCCCTGCCCTCTTCATAAAAAACGAATACTACAAGTGTTGTTCTTGGCTGTAATATAGCACTTTTTTCTTTTGCTGTTGTTGTCAATCGCTTTTGATGGGTGGACAGGTGGGAGGCATGTCCTGGACACTTTTTGCCTGGTTTTGTCCCCACCACTTTATGATAGCTCTTCAATTTCTCTATTAAAAATAACTTGTGTTATGGTGTTTCTCAAAGTTGTCATGCAAATCTTAAACAATGTACTATAATTAAATGTCAATTTTTTTTGACTGCACAGTTATTTCATCTTTCATTGCATTTCTTTATGGGTTTACTGGATAAGTATTTTAGTATATACGTACATATCTAAAGTCTTACTGGATGTGTCAGGTTTAGAACATTGTGTAGGATCAAGCAGGAACCTCAATGGCTAGTGCTCACTTTTCACCATCTGCATTTTAAATTCTGCATGACATGATTAATATTCATGAACATAGCAGCCCACCGCTACATTAGCATAACAGGAACTAAGCAATCTACATAAGGGAAGACATGGCCATATCGAGAAGTCGTCTTTGACTATTGTTCATATTTAAGTACATTTCAGCGTGTTAGTCTTATTTCTTCTAAAAACACTGACTGGCCAATAATGTATCAACGTTGTAGTTTAATTATGGAGGTTCTATTATCAAATATGCATGCTTGACTGCAATTAAAAGTTATCCGATGTGAAGATATCTTCTTAAAAGTCATTTAAAATGCATATTGTAAGAGAGGCTGATGAGATTTAAAATGTGTCTCCCCTAACTTTTCAGATTTTCAGAATAATAATGATAATAATCATAATTTTCTTAGTGAAACAGTTTAATAATTTAAAGAACCTTTTGTGCAATGGAAAGGTTCCATGGATGTTAAATGTTCTTCATGGAACCAATAAAAGGGAACGTTTTCATAGTTTATATAACTATTGGTGGAAGTACCCTCTTTTGTGTGTGTTTGCACCGCAGGAACTGGGAAGGATTTTAGTTATAGGAATGCCTTTGGGGGGACTAAATTAGCTCCTAACGTAACACTAACTTCTCGATCTTTATGCTACAGATTTGTTGACGTTGTTAAATGTTGTGCTTAAATTATGTCGCTGTCAGCTGGCTTATATCACTTCAAAGTTCCTACTGGCTTTGCGAATGCAACCAGGAAAATAGTCCTATGTGAATATTTAGTTCTCGGGCGAATGCCCTGGTATTTGTTCCTATAACTGAGTTCCTTTACCTACCCGGTGCGAAAGCTCCTATAGAACCTTTATTTTTAAGAATGCATGCGAAGAGTGGAGAAACGACTTTGTGTTCACTATAGACTATATTAGACCTCCATACTTACCATGCAAAGCTCAATCAGTGGCTTCATCGAGTCTCTTTCTCAAATAATCAGCACACTACCCAGATGCCGCTAATCTGAAATGTTGTTTTATGCTCTGTTGATGTGGATGTGCTTTGTGTGAATGACATCCAGTACGTAGTATTGTCTTTGATCAGACGGAGTGCATCCTTGATGTCCTCCTCCTTCACTCTTAACAGGATCTCAGATCAGTTGGCTGACTGTGGATTAGGGGCAGGGCAGGAGGTTTTAGTGTGCATGAGACAGCAGGGCGTCTGTTTATCCGTCTATCCCATCCGAGTAGAACACGGTTTGTCTGGATTTAAGTTCTTACCCACTCTCTAGACATGAACACAAACACAATCTTGTTTCATTGTCATTTTCCATTAAAAAAACTGCACTGAAAAATATAATTTGATCAACATTAATTGCATTTGCAGTTAGATTTGAAGCAGACAGATCTTCAGATAAGAGGGCAGACTATAAATCTCACATCTAATATCATAGTAAAGTACAGCATGCACAAAGGATTTTTATTTAATGTATGATGGCTTTAAGTACATCAGGCAAAAGTTTTATGAAGTACCGTTTGACTAATGCATCTTTCAGCCCCTGAATGAATTCAGATCAAGTTAAGGAACAGCAAATACTTTTAACTAAAAACTCATCCTGTGTACTCCACAATTGATCATACACATATATGCAGTGTGGTATTGAGAGCACTAGATGGCGATATAGAGCTTTACTGTGTGTTAGTAGAGTTTGCCATCTAGTGGGCATATTTTGAAATGTAAAAAATGTCTGGGTTGTGTTCTGAATGAAAGATACTAGTTTACTTCCTACTAAGAAGTGTGCAGTTTACACTGTTTATACTGTGTACTATTAAAAAACATTCCATCCTACTGTTTAATGCATGTGAGCAACTTCTTTGTGGTCTTAAGTGTAAATGAGGCATCCACATTACTGTGTTTTTAATTTTTTATTTGCTTTTATGATATAATTTATATATTTTGTGTTCTAAAACCTTGTGATTGCTCACTGTAAATGTACCTATTTATATCTTCTATATATGTAATTTAAACTAATGTGTTACCTCTGTATGTGAACTGCAGGGATTACCTGGACCCCTTGGTCCCCAGGGCCCCACAGGCCCTAATGGGCGACAGGGTGACACTGGTCTCCAAGGCTCTAAAGGCCAGAAAGGAGACCATGGCAAAGGAGGCATTATGGGTCCAAAAGGAAGTGTGGTGAGTTTCTCTGTCCTGCTCTCTACTTCTGCTGTTATGTAAGGATTTAGTAAAAATGTTTTTTAAAATACAACAGGTTTAGTGTTTAAGCGGATTTTTCACTATCTCCAACATGTGCGATTGTCACCTTTCATCTCCTAGTGGCAATTGTAATGAACTTTTAAATTGGTCATGCAGAAGCCGCAACCCCTTTGTTCACATCACCCTCCTCACATTCAGTCTGGTGGTCGTCGCATAGGCCCTTGTAAAACAACAACTTAAGCATTTTTTATAATTTTCACAAAACTTTCATAGAATATTTTGTTGAATAAATATTATGCAAAACATTTTATTCTAGTTTATTATTTATGTTTCATTGAAAAAGTAACATTTTGACCGAAAAGGCTGAATAATGATCCAAACATAGGCTGCGTCCGAAATCGCATTGAGTAGGTACTTATGTTGAATAAGTAAATACTTCAGTGTGCTAAAAAGTAAGTTCTATATGTTATGAATGTGTGCAATATGAATGTAATCTGGACGTATATTCACCATGTTGTCATTATCATGTGACCTACAGTTGCGTCGCTTCACTTGCATTCATAAATCCTGTCCCGTGGCCTCATGGGATAGTAAAATGTACATCGTATGCACACTTCATACATAGAATCTCGTCGGAAGAAGTAGGTGATCCGTGTACTTTTTGCCTTTACACTTTTATGAGTACTGTAAAGTTGGACATACCTATTTTGTCACATACTCTTATATAGTAGGGAAGTATGTGATTTCGGATGCAGCCATAGATGGAGTAGAGTGATTCCATCAACAGCCCCAAAGCTTGCACAGTCCTGTAACTGGTAACATTAGGCAGTTGTAATTTATATGCTGTTTAATGTTTTATTTTTCATGTGCATAAGCAATGCTCCTATTGCTTGTTTTTGCGTCTTCTTCGCCTGTGTTTTGATCCAGAGATTCTGTACTCTTTCAGAAGATGTGTCTCCTACTGTATAACTGATAAAAAAAAAAAAAAAAAACTGTCATAAGTGGCTGGGAAAGAGTTAAAAGAATATACTTTAATGAAAACTCGACAACCTATTTTGGTAATTTGTTAATTATATTATCATTTATAAATATGATATATAATATATTATAGTTTAAACTTATAGTAAATGCTTATGTTATGTTGTCGTTTTGTTCCTATGTTTCTTCTTTCTGTATTCCCTTTCAGGGTGCATTTACACAACAACAATCTACTAAAAACTGAAAAGTTTTTCCTTTGCGTTTTTCACGTACAGACAACAGCGTTGTCAAAACAATCCTGTTCACAAGAATCTGTGAAAACAACTAAAAAACTGTATTATGCTGCCAGGCCAGTAGTTGGCAGTGTCGCTTTGTAAAGAAGCACTACGCCCCTATAGACTGAACACATAATATGCATGCACATGACGTCACCGTTTTCACAAATTCAACTGTATCTTTTTAAAAAAACTTTGAACTTGCACTTTGAAACATGTTTTCGGCTAATGTATTTGTGTCTTTCTTTAGGGAATGGTTGGGGTTCCAGGGTTTGAAGGAGCAGATGGTATTCCGGTAAGTATTATTTTGTTTATATCAACATTATTATTTTTTTATGTGGGAACTGAAGCAAGAGTTTTAAAATCCTCAACAGCAATATGATAAAAGACACTAATGTTCAATAAATAGTTAAATTTATTCTAATTAATCATGGGAATAAATAAGCCTACCAAGTTATATAGTTCAAAAAATATAATAAATATACCTTTCCTCAGTCTTCAAAATGTTTTTTTTGTGAGTTTTTGATTCATCAATTCTGGGTCATTGATAATCTCTCATCAGGGCCACCCTGGGCCATCTGGGCCTCGTGGAAAACCAGGAGCCGATGGCTGTAATGGAACCCGTGGAGATTCAGGAACGCCAGGCCTTTCAGGATTCGATGGTGGACCTGGAATATCAGTATGGATGTTAATTTATTTATGTGTCACAGAGTAAATTATTGAGACATTGCACAGAATCTATTCATAACTATTTAACCCATAATGCTTTTATTTTCACTCTCACTCTCTTTCTATTATTTTGTCTCTGTGTGTTTGATTATCTGTCAATTTTATATTCTATAGGGTCGGCCAGGAAAGAGGGGGGAGAAAGGCGACCCTTTGGAGCTGTGGGTCTATATGCAAAGATTCAAGGTAAGAGGAACTTTACTAGGAGTTTAAATGCAGTTTACATCAATGCATTTGGTTAAAAACAATATGGGAATAGTTTCCTGTCACTTTTTCTGTTGTTTTACAGGGAGATCCAGGTCTACCAGGTTATTCAGGATTTATTGTAAGTTCAACTTTCGCCATTCATCTTGTGATAACAGAAACTGAACAATCACAATCAGGGATAAGAAGTTGAGAAGATAAAAGTGTTTTCTAAAACATCTCATTTAATTCTTACAGGGGCCAACTGGTAACCCAGGGTACAGTGGGCTGCCAGGATTACAAGGACCTTGGGTGAGTTAGTCATACGCACAATAAAATTACAGAGTGTCCATTTGTTGGCTATTTTTTAGGCTATGTACACCAATTCCACTCACCATTGTCTGATTAAACTAGACAATATTTCAAAAGGAACCCATCTGATAGCATGAACAATGGTGTGGAAAGAAAGTAGCTTTTGTCACCACCAATCCAAGTTTGAATCCACCTTTTTCCGAACTCATTCTTCTCCTTTTTCTCATCGCATATCAGCTCGGAGAGGTGTTTATTTTATTTTAAATAATATTCAAAAAGTGAAAATAAAGTGCGTAATATAATTGAAATTTAATGTGATGTCCCTGTGTTGATCAGATGGGCTGCACATCGAGCATGATACGTGCAGCTCATATTACCACATTCAAAACCATGGCTCCCTTTCTGGACTTTTGAGGACACCTTTGCTGAACAACAAGTTCAATAGGATTAGGGGTAGATTTAAGGTAGGGCTTAGGACATAGGAACAAGTAATGTTCCAATAAGTAAGCATCCATTTATGCTTTTAATAAATATAATCATATACACTGAATATGTTGTTATTATTACATACTGAGTATCTGCCACTATTTGTACAGTATCTAACAACTATTTACATTCACTCTAACCCAAATTTGGGTCAAATACCGACAAACCCAGTGTAACCCCTCCTGTTCGAACCGCCCACTCCCAGCAAGATTCGAACCCGGGTCTGCCGATATGATAGTCGGGCGCTCTAACAATGAGGCTAAAACTGCAACCTCTAGCGTCAGTCGCTAGAGCGTCTCTTGAGATCAGAGGAGTGAGGTTTACTCACACAGCAACTTCTAGCTAGCCTCCGTTACACTCACCCCCTAAACCTCACTCCCCTCCGGGTCACGGCACCAATGTAACCCCTCCTGTTCGAACCGCTCACTCAAAGCGGGACTCGAACCCGGGTCTGCCGATATGATAGTCGGACGCTCTAAAAAGTAGGCTAAAGGCTCCAACCTCTAGCCTCAGTCGCTAGAGCATCTCTTGAGATCAGAGGAGTGAGGTTTACTCACACAGCAACTACTAGCTGGCCTCCGTTACACTCACCCCCCTAAACCTCACTCCCATCCGGGTCACGGCACCAATGTAACCCCTCCTGTTCAAACCACCCACTCCAAGCGGGACTCAAACCCGGGTCTGCCAGCATGAGAGTCAGATGCTTTAATAATGAGGATAAAGGCTGCAAACTCTAGCGTCAGTCGCTAGAGCGTCTCTTGAGATCAGAAGAGTGAGGTTTACTCACACAGCAATTACTTGCTGGCCTCATTACACCAGCGCTGGGTCAAATTTTTAAATTACATTTAACCCAACGGTTGGGTTTGTCCATTTCTGACCCAAATTTGGGTTGAAACAGTGCAAAACTGCAAATAGCATCTATCACTATTTGCACTTAGCATCTGCCATAAAATGATACTGCTTGTTTTATTTATTTTTTATTTATTTTTTTATATTTAAAATAATAAAAAAATTATCTTTTTTTAGGGTCCCTCTGGTAGTAAAGGTGTTAAAGGACAAAAGGTAATAAAACACAATCTTTTGCTTAATTTTATTAAAGATTTACATTCAAACATATATTTTTTTATGGCAGCACAATTTAATTAAGGCACTTTTGTAAATGAACATCTATTTAATGTTAATGTACATGTGTTGCCTCTATACAGGGTGAGAGCACTAAAAGAATAAAAGGAGTCAAAGGAGAATTGGTGAGACAAATATTTAGTGTCTTATATAACACAGTGTCAGGCTAATATGCTTGTCTTTAATCTGCACTGTTTAACCCATCTGAATTTCATGTACTTACCACAGGGGGAAATTGGAGAGCTGGGCCCACCAGGAACTTACTCGCAGACGAGACAAAACCTTACAGAATGGCAGGCAGGAAGAACATAACTTGAGTTTATTACAAATACTTTCTCTCAGAGAGAGAACATAATCAAATTTTTATATTCTGTCCATTGTTTGGTTTTCTTTAACAGGGTGCAAAGGGTTTTAAGGGTTATAAAGGTGAACAAGGCGATTTGGTAGGTTACATTGATATTTTTTTGCACACAAATATCCCCTCCAAAAAATGATTGGTGATTTAAAATATGTTATAGAAATGTAATTTTGAGTTTTACAGATGGTCTTTTCTCATTCAAACAGATAAGAGCAGTGTGTGACTTGAAAATAGCTGGCATGGTCACCACTGAGGGACAATAAAGAGACATGGCAATATCTTCATGATAATTTCTTTTTTTTTTTTTTTCAGGGATATATGTCTACGAAAGGAGAGACTGGTGTGCCAGGGTTTCCAGGACAAAGGGTATGATTGTTCAAGATCTGAAATCTCTTTATTAAAGCTATGAAAAATCTAAATTTACAAATACCAATACCAAAAAAAAAGAAAAGCCCATCAGGGAGCAGACGTCTAACTTTTTATTTCTTTTTGGTCCTGCAACTGAGCCCATTTGGATTCATGTTGGGTTTTGGATACGTTCACACATATTCAACAGTTTTATCTCAAAAATGTAACAAATTACTATTAATTACAGGGAAACCCAGGATTAATTGGCTGGCCAGGACCGAGGGTATGTGATTTTGATCAATTTCCCAACAGTGCAATTTGCAGCATTTGTGTTTACTTAAATATTTCAAATCTCTCTCCATTCCTACAGGGTGACACTGGATTACCAGGCTTCCCAGGAAATCATGGCCACAAGGTAATAAATTAATTTCTGATTTAGTGCTATATTTTGTCGTACCTTACCAATCAGTCTGTATCATAAGTTGTATGACCTAATTTCATATCATTCAACAGGGAGACAGAGGAGAACCCGGAGAGTTGATAGGAAGTTCATCTGATAATACTGGAGGTACTAATATAAATAACGGAGTGTCTATTTACACCAAGTGCAAATAGCATGCCTTGTTGGCAAGTGCTATTTGCACTAGCTCTGCTTAACAATGCAGGATTTTTCAGTGGCGTAGTTGGTAAAGCGTAAGGCTTAAAGATCTAGGTTTTGATGTGATCGACCTGGGTTCGAATCTGCCTTTTGCAGCGCTCGCTCTTCCCTCTTTTCGTATCACATATCACATCGGAAAGGCATTTACTTTCAATAAAAAATAAGAAAATGTTCTAAAAATGGAAATAAAGTGCCTAACGAAATGTTTAATAATAATAAAACCATGTATTGGTAGGGTTAGGGATAGGTATAGGGAGGGATTTTATTGTCCCATTAAGGTGCAAATAGTATGTATCTGTCAAAATAAAGTATAAATAGTATCTAATTACTATTTACACATATTGCAAATAACTACTTTTACATTGTGTAAATAGAATATATTACTATTTTCACTTAGTAAATAGAATCTACAGCTATTTGCATTTAGTGTAAATATCATCTATCGCTAAGAAAATGTTATTTTCACTGTGTAAATAAAATCTAGTTGCTATTTACACTTGGTGGTTGTTATTATTTTTACATTTTCTTTAGTGTGCAATGTTGCTGTTTGAGAAAGTTTGCAAAGTTACAAACCACAAAATCACTTCAAAAGGAGTTATTCCCTATGTTAGTTATTCTGTATAATCACTGTTTCTGAAATGCCTCGATTGTAGTCTTAGTTTTCTCACGGGAACGTCAAATTATTCCTCAGTCTCACCCAAACATATGCAAAAAAGAAGCAAGGCCCAGTTGAGTTCCTATAAGTGTGTTGAAACTTGCGGTTATGGTAAGGGCTGTGACATTTCCGAAACACCCTCGAATCGGTTGACCAATCACAACACAACGGTCCATCTGACCAATCAGATCACATTGCACTTTTTGGAAAGTGGAGTTTCATAGAGACAGGAGCTAAACGGAGCGATACTGACAGACTGGGAAGAGAGGTGCTGCAATAATGTAAAACGTGAAAAATTGTATTTATTTTTTTCAATCATGAAAACCTATTCTAGTAGACCTCGAAAACAACATCAAGACTTTGAAAAAGGGCTTAATTGGCCCTCTTTAATATCTGGTATTTGATTAGTACTAATCTACTTCCAATATTTTTCACTACATTCTCAATATTTGTCTTTTTTTGCTTCTGTCTGTTTTTCTTGTTTATATAGTGGGTCCGCCAGGACCTCCAGGGGAGCGTGGTCCAATTGGAAATTATGGTTCTAAGGGTGCTAAAGGACAGCCAGGTCCCCCAGGACCCCCTCCCTCTGAACAACAGACAGGTATTTTGTGACTGAGCCTTATCTGACAGATAAACACAGATAGTTCAATCTAAAACGGAAATTCTGCCTTTATTTATTCGCCCTCATGTTGTTGCGAAATTGTTAGTCTTGTATGTAAACCTGTTGTCACACAAACTTAAACGTATCCTGCAGTTTCCGCTAAATTAAAAGCTTGAGGGTTCAAAGTTTGCGTGAAAAGGAAGTTTCAATAGCCTTTTCTTCTATATTGTAACGTATATCTAGTTTCTCTAACAAGAAAAACTGTAGGGTGATACTTAATTTTGTCCATGGGGAATTGATTGGATGTTTGTGGTTTGCTATTGCTGTGATCTCATGTGAGTGATGGGTTGATTCCACCCTCACACCAGTAAACGTGTCATCAAAAAGAAGAGATTGTAAGATTACAAGTGCACATGAATAAAAATATATATATATTATTATGTGCATGAATAAATCATTTATAACTCTTACATTCTTACTTATTTAAAACCCCTCTATGGTATGCATGTTCTAACCATGAAATTATTTTTTTAATAAGTTTTTATTGCATGAAATAGCTTCAACCATACAAATCAAAACAGATTTTTGAAAAAAAAACTTAGGGAAACCACATTGGGAAATGTACCAACGCTGTACCACATTGGAAAATGGACAAAAAAGTAGATTTTCTTTTAAATTGTGATTTTAAACTGCAAACCAAAAATAAGTAGATCCCTATCATTTAACCTTTTCTGAAAAGAAGAAATGATTGTGTTCTATAATACAAAAAGCACTTCAAATAAATTAATAACTGCAATTATATTATTGATGGTAAAATTTATTTAAAAAAATTATTACATTTTTTTTTTTACATTATTGTATACAGAAACACATTACTGCAATTCCACTGTGGTACAGCATTGCCATATGGAGACATTGATATTTTCTCAATTTACAGTAAAACTCTGTTAGACAAAGTTGATTTGTGAATAAAAATATCTAATTTACATTTCAAATATGCTGTAAAATGCCTGCCCTTTTAATTCCCATAGTACAATATATTGTTGCCATATGGTTAACAGTGCAGTTGTATTACAATAGTATTACATTTTATATACTACATATTACACGTTTTAGAGGGGTTTTTTTTATTGTTTACTTTTGTCCGTAGTCAAAGTCAGAGTCTGTAGTTCCCTTTCAGTCGGTCACTACGACGTTGGGATCACTTCAGAGAGCCCCTATCAGCTTCAAGATTTAGAGAACGGCCAATGGGCCATTGGCGTGCGAGATTTGCATCTCACACTCCGCCCCGCGCCGCGGGTATAAATAGGAAGCGAGAGCAATGCACTGATGTCATTCACTTCGGAGCCGAACGGCGTTGATGAAGAGTTACAGACTGCTTCCTGTATTCAGCGAATTCAGAGAGAGAGAGAGAGAGAGAGAAGAAGGACGCTGTGCTGGTGTGACGGCATTGATCCAGCGCCACCGCGAGACTCAGCTGCTTCAAGAGAAACAACTGCTGTTCTCACAGCAACCTGTCGGTTCGGTGGGTGTTTCCATCTCTTGTGTGTTTCCTCACAAAAAGAGCAACACGGTTTGACTCTGCGTCTTTTTCAAGATGTCATTCAAACCGTGTGTTTCTGGATGCGGTCGTTCCCTCTCGCCCGCTGACGGTCACAATCGCTGTCTCACGTGCCTGGGCATACAGCACGCTGAGGCAGCGTTTATGGATAGTTCATGTTCTCACTGCGGGAACATGACTATCGCGGCGCTTAGGTCGAGACTCACCTACCTCCGAGAAGGCGGAGTCCCCCTCCGCATTCCTCGATCTAGTGCTATCCCCCGGGATAGACCTACTTCGACGGATGGCCGGAGTGAACTGAGGATCACGTTCAAGGAAAACCCGCTGAGCATACCTCCGCAGGCCCCTGAACCCTCACAAGCGCCGCAGCCGGTGGTGCTTCCGGAGGAGGTCGCTGGTCCCTCTCAACCGGCGGCCGGCGATCTCTTTCGGGGCACCTGCGGACGAGCAGATGTCGATTGCTGCATCGGAGGGGGAGTTTCTGTCCTCGGAGGATGATGATTCAGCTGCACTACCTCCCTCTGGGAGAGTGGCTGTGGTTGAGTCGGACCCCGAGTTGACGGCTATGCTTTCCCGGGCCACCGAAAAGGTTGGGCTTGCGTGGAACCCTCCACCACGTCCCGAACCTTCTAGGTTGGATGATTGGTTTCTAGTTCTCAGCGTTCTGTTTTTTTGTTCTGTTATTTCTGTTCCGCCACTGGCCCCAGTGCAAGTGGTACCCAAATTATCAGTAAAAGAGCAGTTTCCAACATCTCTGGGTGCCAAGAGAGCGCGTCTGGCGGTATGCGACGCTACCATGCCTCGTTCCCCTCGGACGCCTCTCCCTTCGCCAGCGGGGGGCGTTGGCTGTCAGGACGCACTCAATGTGCCTCCTCACACTCGCCCTCGCCCACCCCCCCAGCGGATGCAGGTTCGTGTGTCTCTCACCCAGACCCCTCCACGGACCACTCCCATGTCGTCCACGGGTCCCTGCGTTCCGCTACGCTGCCCCGCTGCGGGTACGTCTGTGGTGCCGATGACCCCGCTTGTAGGGCCCCTGGGGGCCTGGCTAGCGCTCCCCAGCCCGTCTCGCTGGCTCATCCGTACCATCAGACTCGGCTATGCGATTCAGTTTGCCTGGCGTCCCCCCAAGTTCAGGGGTGTTCACTTCACGTCTGTGACGAAGGAGAAAGCCCCTGTACTTCGGGCGGAGATCGCTGTCCTACTGGCGAAGGACGCGATAGAGCCGGTCCCTCCAGCCGATATGAAGTCCGGGTTCTACAGCCCGTACTTCATTGTACCCAAGAAAGGCGGCGGGACCGATCTTGGATCTGCGATACTTGAGCCGCTCCTTACACAGGATGCTGTTCCGAATGTTGACACAGAAGCGCATCTTCAGGTGCATCCTTCCCCAAGATTGGTTTGCAGCGATCGACTTGAAGGACGCATACTTTCATGTCTCGATTCTCCCTCGACACAGACCATTTCTACGCTTTGCATTCGACGGACGAGCATACAGGGGGTGCAGAATTATTAGGCAAGTTGTATTTTTGAGGATTAATTTTACAACATTAATAATTAAACAACAACCATGTTGTCAATGAACACAAAAAACTCATTAATATCAAAGCTGAATATTTTTGGAAGTGGTTTTTAGTTTTAGCTATTTTAGGGGGATATCTGTGTGTGCAGGTGACTATTACTGTGCATAATTATTAGGCAACTTAACAAAAAACAAATTTATACCCATTTCAATTATTTATTTTTACCAGTGAAACCAATATAACATCTCAACATTCACAAATATACATTTCTGACATTCAAAAACCAAACAAAAACAAATCAGTGACCAATATAGCCACCTTTCTTTGCAAGGACACTCAAAAGCCTGCCATCCATGGATTCTGTCAGTGTTTTGATCTGTTCACCATCAACATTGCGTGCAGCAGCAACCACAGCCTCCCAGACACTGTTCAGAGAGGTGTACTGTTTTCCCTCCTTGTAAATCGCACATTTGATGATGGACCACAGGTTCTCAATGGGGTTCAGATCAGGTGAACAAGGAGGCCATATCATTAGATTTTCTTCTTTTATACCCTTTCTTGCCAGCCACGCTGTGGAGTACTTGGACGCGTGTGATGGAGCATTGTCCTGCATGAAAATCATGTTTTTCTTGAAGGATGCAGACTTCTTCCTGTACCACTGCTTGAAGAAGGTGTCTTCCAGAAACTGGCAGTAGGACTGGGAGTTGAGCTTGACTCCATCCTCAACCCGAAAAGGCCCCACAAGCTCATCTTTGATGATACCAGCCCAAACCAGTACTCCACCTCCACCTTTCTGGCGTCTGAGTCGGACTGGAGCTCTCTGCCCTTTACCAATCCAGCCACGGGCCCATCCATCTGGCCCATCAAGACTCACTCTCATTTCATCAGTCCATAAAACCTTAGAAAAATCAGTCTTGAGATATTTCTTGGCCCAGTCTTGACGTTTCAGCTTGTGTGTCTTGTTCAGTGGTGGTCGACTTTCTGCCTTTCTTACCTTGGCCATGTCTCTGAGTATTGCACACCTTGTGCTTTTGGGCACTCCAGTGATGTTGCAGCTCTGAAATATGGCCAAACTGGTGGCAAGTGGCATCTTGGCAGCTGCACGCTTGACTTTTCTCAGTTCACGGGCAGTTATTTTGCGCCTTGGTTTTTCCACACGCTTCTTGCGACCCTGTTGACTATTTTGAATGAAACGCTTGATTGTTCGATGATCACGCTTCAGAAGCTTGGCTATTTTAGAGTGCTTCAAAACGTACACCATTGTTCCTGTACCTAAGCAATCAAAAACCACCTGCTTAAACGACTGGCGTCCTGTTGCTCTGACCCCCATCATCAGTAAATGCTTTGAGAGACTAGTCAGAAACCACATCTGCTCTGTTCTCCCCCCCTCACTGGACCCACTGCAGTTTGCATACCGCACAAACCGCTCCACTGATGATGCCATTTCATCAACAATTCACACTGCTCTCTCCAACCTGGAAAAGAGGAACACGTATGTGAGAATTCTGTTTGTGGACTACAGCTCAGCATTCAACACCATTGTGCCCTCCATACTTGACATTAAACTCCGGGCTCTAGGCTTAAACAGCCTGTTATGCAGCTGGATCCTGGACTTCCTGTTAAACAGACGCCAGGTGGTCAGAATGGGCAGTAACATCTCCTCACCACTGACTCTCAACACTGGAGCCCCTCAGGGCTGTGTTCTCAGCCCACTCCTGTACTCCTTGTACACACATGACTGTGTGGCAATCCACAGCTCCAACACCATCATCAAGTTTGCTGACGATACGACGGTGGTAGGTCTTATCACCGACAATGATGAAACGGCCTACAGAGAGGAGGTGCACACTCTGACACGGTGGTGTCAGGAGCACAACCTCTCCCTCAACGTCAGCAAGACCAAGGAGCTGGTGGTCGACTTCAGGAGGAATGAGAGAGAACACCGCCCCATCACCATCGACGGAGCACCAGTGGAGAGAGTCAGCAGCTTCAAGTTCCTCGGTGTCCACATCACAGAGGAACTCTCATGGTCCGTCCACTCCGAGGCCGTTGTGAAGAAGGCTCATCAGCGCCTTTTCTTCCTGCGACGGCTGAGGAGGTTTGGAATGAACCGCCACATCCTCACACGCTTCTACAGCAGCACCATAGAGAGCCTGCTGACTGGCTGCATCACCACCTGGTACGGCAACAGTACCGCCCGCAGCCGCAAGGCCCTGCAAAGTGTAGTGCGCACGGCCAGCGGCATCATCGGAGGTGAGCTTCCCTCCCTCCAGGACATTTACGCCAGGCGGTGTGTGAAGAGAGCTCAGAGGATCATCAGAGACTCTAGCCACCCGAACCATGGGCTGCTCTCACTGCTGCCATCAGGCAGACGGTACCGCAGCATTAGAACACACACCAGCCGACTCCAGAACAGCTTCTTCCCACAAGCAATCAGACTACTTAACTCTTGATCCATCAGTATCATAACACACACTGGACAGAATATCACTCAGCACAACCCACTGTAGATACACACACATTATATACACATTTATTTATCATACAGCATCTATTGCACTTTGGACTTCAATTTGTGAACATATTGTATACTGTACATTGTATATTATTACTATAGCTTAAAGTATACTGTTATTGTTTAATGTATGTTTAGTGTATATTGTTTTAAGTATATGTATATTGTAAGTATGTGTATATTGTTTAAAGCTGTGAGAACTACACTCACATTGTGTAAATTATGTATTGTTTATTGTAGTGTATACTGTGCTGTGAGTAATTGTGTGCGCATCAGATGATGTAATCTGATGTTGCTTAAATGTTGTACATGTCATGTCATGACTACTATGTTTGCTCGGAACTGCACCTAAGAATTTCACCTACTGTTGCACTTGTGCATATGGTAGAGTGACAATAAAGTGATTTGATTTGATTTTGATTAAGACTGCTGCATCCCTCTGCAATATATCTCACTATTTTTGACTTTTCTGAGCCTGTCAAGTCCTTCTTTTGACCCATTTTGCCAAAGGAAAGGAAGTTGCCTAATAATTATGCACACCTGATATAGGGTGTTGATGTCATTAGACCACACCCCTTCTCATTACAGAGATGCACATCACCTAATATGCTTAATTGGTAGTAGGCTTTCCAGCCTATACAGCTTGGAGTAAGACAACATGCATAACGAGGATGATGTGGTCAAAATACTCATTTGCCTAATAATTCTGCACTCCCTGTATCAGTACAAAGTCCTGCCCTTCGGGCTGTCCCTGTCACCCCGTGTCTTTACGAAAGTCGCGGAGGCGGCCATTGCTCCCATGAGAGAGCGTGGTGTTCGCCTTCTCAACTACCTCGACGACAGGCTGATCCTTGCTCAGTCGCGGGGTCAGTTGTTCGAACACAGGGACATGGTGCTTTGGCACCTCAGCCAGTTGGGTCTTCGGGTCAACCGGGAGAAGAGCAAACTCTGTCCCGTACAGAGGACTCGGGATGGAGATCGACTCGGTCGCCATGACAGCGCGCCTCACCGAGGAGCGTGTCCAGTCGGTGTTGAACTGCTTGAATTTATTCAAACGCAGCACAGCGGTACCACTGAAACAGTTTCAGAGGCTCCTGGGGCATATGGCAGCAGCAGCCGCAGTAACGCCGCTAGGGCTGCTCCATATGAGACCGCTTCAATGCTGGCTTCACGACCGAGTCCCGAGATGGGTGTGGCACAGCCGGTCCCTCCGTGTCCAAGTGACGCCGAGATGCCGCCAAACCTTCAGCCCGTGGTCGGATCCTTCGTTTCTACGGGCAGGGGTGCCCCTAGAACAAGTGTCCAGGCATTCTGTTGTCTCCATGGATGCCTCATCCACCGGCTGGGGTGCCACGTACAACGGGCTTGCAGTTTCGGGTCTGTGGACGGGGCCCCAACTGCAATGGCATAATAAATTGCCTGGAGTTGCTGGCAGTTCGTCTTGCTCTCAGCCGCTTCAAAACGCCGCTCAAAGACAAGCACTTTCTGGTCCGGACGGACAGCACTGCGGCCGTTGCGTACATCAACAAACAGGGTGGTCTACGCTCCCGCCGCATGTCCCAACTCGCCCGCCATCTCCTCCTGTGGAGTCAGAAGCATCTGAGGTCCCTTCGTGCCATTCACATTCCGGGCCCGCTCAATCGTGCGGCCTACGAGATTTCACAGTTACCGGTGCTCCCTGGAGAGTGGAGAGACCAACCCCAGGTGGTCCAGCTGATCTGGAGTCGCTTTGGGGCCGCACAGATCGACCTGTTTGCCGCCCCCGACATGACCCACTGCCAGTTGTTCTATTCCCTGACCGAGGGAACCCTTGGCACGGATGCAGTGGCACACAGCTGGCCCCGGGGCCTACGCAAATATGCGTTTCCCCCAGTGTGCCTTCTTGCACAGACACTGTGCAAGGTGCACGCTTTCCCAGCGTTATCCAATAAGTCTGCTGAGTGGGTCTTGCGGAACAGCAGTGTGACTCTCCCTGCGTGAATTTCCCCGCACGCATCAGAACGGGGTCTGAGGGGCTCTTGCTGGGCGCTGGAAGTGGTAGTAACTGTGGCGTTTTCCAAAGGGATCCCAATTCGTCTGTATAACCGTCGTACGTGACCGACTGAAAGGGAACGTCTCGGTTACGTATGGTAACCATCGTTCCCTGAAGGAGGGAACGGAGACATACATCCCGTCGCCACAGTTCCTTACCATCACTGCATGGCCGAGTCACTAGTTCGGCTCCTCAGTGAAAAACGTCAGTGCATTGCTCTCGCTTCCTAATTATACCAGCGGCGCGGGGCGGAGCGCGAGATGCAAATCTTCAGGGAACGAGGGTTACCATACGTAACCGAGACGTTTTCTTTACTTAGATTCTGTTTGAATATTATGCCCTTAATGTTTTCCCTGTGGTATCAAAAATGTTGATATTGATATCAACAATACATTTTTCCAATGTATTGTATAAAATGTATAAATACCTATATAAACATATAATATATGGTACGTTTATAATTCTTCTTTTGATCTTTTTGGAGCTTGACAGCCTGTAAACCTTTTTGTATGGAAAAGAGTGATGTAAATAACTCACAGGACTTTATTAATTCACAGGACAAAGAAAGCTATATGACATTACTTGACCGCATAGATGTTACTTTAACCAAACTCTGTCACTGATATAATTGTTCCTCTGATCCACAGTAGATCAGTGGGGCCCACAGGGACCACAGGGACCAAAGGGAGGCAAAGGTGAAGCTGGAGAACCTGGTAATCCTGCCACTCAGCCTGGGCCGCCTGGCTCCGATGGGCTGCCTGGATTTCAGGGACCACCTGGACCCAAAGGATCATGTAAGTGTGATAAACTAATTTCTTACAAAATGCCAAACATTATGCTAATAAAGCATTTTAATAAAGTATTTTTTTTCCTTAACAAAGCTCTAAATTTGGTGATGTAAACATATTGTGTATATACACTACGTTTATGTTATTGAAAGTCTCACCAAGGCTCCATTTATTTAATCAAAAACATTGTAAAATATATTTGTCCCTCTGATGGCAAAGCTGAAATTTCAGCATCAGAATATATATATATATATATATATATATATATATATATATATATATATATATATATATATATATATATATATATATATATATATATATATATATATATATATATATATATATACAGTGAGGAAAGTAAGTATTTGAACACCCTGCTATTTTGCAAGTTCTCCCACTTAGAAATCATGGAGGGGTCTGAAATTGTCATCGTAGATGCATGTCCACTGTGAGAGACAAAATCTAAAAAAAAAATCCAGAAATCTTTAAACTATATATTTGTATGATACAGCTGCAAATAAGTATTTGAACACCTGAGAAAATCAATGTTAATATTTGGTACAGTAGCCTTTGTTTGCAATTACAGAGGTCAAACGTTTCCTGTAGTTTTTCACCAGATTTGCACACACTGCAGGAGGGATTTTGGCCCACTCCTCCACACAGATCTTCTCTAGATCAGTCAGGATTCTTATATAGGATATATATATATATACTAACCTAAAGAATTATTAGGAACACCTGTTCGATTTCTCATTAATGCAATCATCTAATCAACCAATCACATGGCAGTTGCTTAAATGCATTTAGGGGTGTGGTCCTGGTCAAGACAATCTCCTGAACTCCAAAATGAATGTCAGAATGGGAAAGAAAGGTAATTTAAGCAATTTTGAGCGTGGCATGGTTGTTGGTGCTAGACGGGCCGGTCTGAGTATTTCACTGAGTACGCACAACCATTTCTAGGGTTTACAAAGAATGGTGTGAAAAGGGAAAAACATCCAGTATGCGGCAGTCCTGTGGGCGAAAATGCCTTGTTGATGCTAGAGGTCAGAGGAGAATGGGCCGACTGATTCAAGCTGATAGAAGAGCAACTTTGACTGAAATAACCACTCGTTACAACCGAGGTATGCAGCAAAGCATTTGTGAAGCCACAATACGCACAACCTTGAGGCGGATGGGCTACAACAGCAGAAGACCACACCGAGTACTACTCATCTCCACTACAAATAGGCAAAAGAGGCTGCAATTTGCACAAGCTCACCAAAATTGGACAGTTGAAGAATGGAAAAATGTTGCCTGGTCTGATGAGTCTCGATTTCTGTTGAGACATTCAGATGGTAGAGTCCGAATTTGGCGTAAACAGAATGAGAACATGGATTCATCATGCCTTGTTACCACTGTGCAGGCTGGTGGTGGTGGTTTAATGGTGTGGGGGATGTTTTCTTGGCACACTTTAGGCCCCTTAGTGCCAATTGGGCATCGTTTAAATGCCACGGCCTACCTGAGCATTGTTTCTGACCATGTCCATCCCTTTATGACCACCATGTACCCATCCTCTGATGGCTACTTCCAGCAGGATAATGCACCATGTCACAAAGCTCGAATCATTTCAAATTGGTTTCTTGAACATGACAATGAGTTCACTGTACTAAAATGGCCCCCACAGTCACCAGATCTCAATCCAATAGAGCATCTTTGGGATGTGGTGGAACGGGAGCTTCGTGCCCTGGATGTGCATCCCACAAATCTCCATCAACTGCAAGATGCTATCCTATCAATATGGGCCAACATTTATAAAGAATGCTTTCAGCACCTTGTTGAATCAATGCCACGTAGAATTAAGGCAGTTCTGAAGGCGAAAGGGGGTCAAACACAGTATTAGTATGGTGTTCCTAATAATCCTTTAGGTGAGTGTATATATAGTCTGAGTCCGAGTCGAGTCCGCCTGAGTCCAGAAAGTAATTAAATTGAAAAAAGATTAGAAATTGCCATTGTACATTTTTACCTTCTATTAATATTTTACCCTTTCAACCCATTAAACCAATGGCAATATACAATTGAACAAAAATACCACTATTACATCTTGCCATTGCAATTTAACATTTTTATTTTGTCAACAGATCAACTAGTTTCCAATCAAAAATGGTTTCAAAGAATAGAATGGACACTTATATATATGTGTAGGATTATTCAAGTAAGAATACATACTATAGAAATTGAATAAAACTATTAAATGTAAAATAAAACAAACTTCACTGTATTACATGTACAGTGATTCTTATTAAATTTATTAAAGTTTGTCAGCAGTTGTGAGAGTGAGTGAGTGAGTGAGTGAGTGAGTGAGTGAGTGAGTGAGTGAGTGAGTGAGTGAGTGAGTGAGTGAGTGAGTGAGTGAGTGAGTGAGTGAGTGAGAGTGATTTTCTCTTTGTCTTTTGTTGTTTGATTAATATTACGGCAGCAGGTTTATTGGACTGCTATATTGACTGTTTACATTTACTTAAGACATAACCAACTGTGTTTACTCCATCAGACTTGCATTTTGACATGATGTATGTGAATTTATTTGACAGTCCCAAGTGTAAACCATTAGATAATTTGTTACTGATGATGCACGATGAGGCGGCCTCATTTCTGTCTGTCACTTTAAGTGTATGCACACAAAAATCCGATATATATCATAATTTCGCCCAGCCCTAAGTTATTTGGATTTAAGTTGGTATTAAAAGTTATAATAAGCAGCTTACATTTCTCTAGGTTTTCTTTGAACATGTCGGTAGAAAGTCGTGCCAGACACATCAGTAAGAGTTGATTTGCAAAATTTTCAGTCCGCAGAGTGCTTCTTTTCACCGGATTTCTTGCAAATAAATTCTTTATGATTTTCATAAGCAAAACAAATTATTGCTGGCTTTGAAGACATTGTCCTAGCCACGCATTGCGATCCAGTGTGGGATGTGTGTTTTGTCTGCAAGCATAAGATGATGCTACTGCTGCCTGCCGGTGTGGTGCAGTAAAATGACAGGCGGGGAGACGTTAATTAATTTCTTATCTTAGTTTTATGCCGGTTTTGTTGTTATACATGACGCGGACTCGACTGCACTCAGAATATGTCAAAATATCCAAGTCCATGTCAAGTCCGAGTACAAATTCACCCGAGTGCGTGACAAGTCAGAGTTCATTCAAAATTGATTGTTCATCCAAGTTCGAGTACCCCAACTCTAGTGATAACCAAAATGACTGTGATAGAAGTGATTTATCTTTAAGTGACGTTTAAATGAATTGGTACTGATGACGTGATAAAAGAATATTAATGTGTATACAGTGGAAGACTTCTTCAGAGGCCCACCCGGACAACGTGGACGTCCAGGGAATGCAGGAAAAAAGGGGCCAAAGGGTAAGATCAGTGGATCAAAGTTTCTTTAAGTTTTTAATAAACTGCTAGAGTTATTTGCATAGCCAAGATCATGTCATTTAGTACATGGCATTTTTTTTTTTTTTTTTTTAGAGCAGGAACAGAAATGATTCTATCTTCTCTAGGAACATAGAAAGTGTTTGATGTTCGTCAGTTTTTGCTACTCATGCTATATTGGTTATGTTGTTATCATTTGATCAGGTGACCATGGTCTGTGTGAATGCAGTTTACAATCCCCGCCTGGTGGTCTGGGCCCTCCTGGTGATGCTGGGGACCTGGGAATGGCAGGTGAATGGGGTCAGCAGGGTGATCAAGGAGACCCAGGACCCAAAGGCGTTGATGGTGTACATGTAAGTAGACATGCACCATGCTTTGATGTCATGCCTTGTTAAAGTCACAAGGTATATGAAAATATTTACATTAGCCAATTAAATCCATTTACATTGGCGATTGTTGCAATTTACAGGGTCATCTTGGTGCAAAAGGATCAACTGGACCCAAAGGCAGAAAGGGAGAGATGACAGCAGCTCTACAGAAAGGTGCAATAGTCATCCGTTATATGTTTAGGAAACACACAGGACAGTATATTGTTGCTGTCTGGCAGAAATCTCCATATCTCAGTTTTTTTTTTCTCATAAATCATTACTTTTGGTTTCCTTGTACATCTGTCTGTAGCTTTTGCAAGTATTTAACCAATGAAAAGTATTAAAAAGAGTTTTTAATGCCAAAACCTCTTAACTCCATTGGCTCCTCAAACTGTCAGTAAAACCTCATAACTCCAACTGCCTCAATCTTTAATGAAGTGTTTGCCTTTCGACATCTCAAAAGGCAAACAAGTCCACTTCCGCCCTGCAAAACTTCTGCTAAATGGACTATTTGAAAGTGGAATCGCCAATCCATAGCCTCTGCCGCTTTGGGGCTAAGGCCCTCGTCCAGTGTTGAAATCTCGGAGTAGGTCAGCCTGATAGGCCTGTAACACCGCTATGGTGTTCAGGGACCCACCAGCCTGACCTGCCACCTCATAAGCCTTGCCCACTAAGAAAGATTTTATTCTGCACTGCTTTGAGGTCAAGGCTGGCCTCTTTAACAACAAGAGAGATAGCCCATGAGCGTCTCTTCTACCCGAGGCATCAACTCGTTACCCAATCTCAGTGAACCCAATGAAAGTCCAATAATCTGACGTCATTGGGTTATGAACACTGGCAGAATAAGGGGCTTAGAGGAAGATATAGACTGCCCACCAGTCACACTTGCTCCCTCGAGAGCTGATCAAGCGTGCTCCGCTCTGAGACAGAGAACACACAACTCGAATCTGTCGTCCCCAGGAATAGCATGGGGGCACCGCGAGACACATCTCATAAACTTCTTAGAAATTATTTCAGTTATTTTTACTCATGTTCTAAGAGAAACAGATTTGCACACACAGTGACAGACAACGCGGCTTCTGAAGACAAGAAGCTGGTGACAATCTCGTGCAAGTGTTTTTTATAGAATTGATTAAGCACATTGTTGCATCACCTGACGTTGTCACAGGCCAATGCTTGGCGTTTACTACACGTGACTCAGACACTGGTTCACGCTGAAGGCATTCGTATTGAAATCAAATTCCCTTGAAAGGGAGCCTAATATGATACACTTATGTCTCGTTTCCACCGAGCAGTACGGTTCAGTTTAGTACACTAAACCCTGATCCGGCTTGCGTTTCCACCACCAACAGAACCCTTACTTGATACATGCTTTGTTTGAGGCAGGCTGCAAGGAAAAATACCGCCGAAAAAAGCAAGCGCAGGCGATTCTCTTTCAACCAATCAACATTCTGAGTCTAGCTCCACCCTAGCTCCACCTAAAAAAACTCTATTTGAGCTTACTTTTGGTCAAATGTTAATAATAATGACACATGTAAGTGTCTGATCATATATACAAAGCAGCAATATCAACTGTTTAATTATTCCAAAAAATGCATTGGTTTTTTTTTTCCATTTCCTGAGAAGTAGCGGATTTGGATATACAAGGTTTCCACCTGAAAGTAACAAAACACTAATTTTTATATTTTGCCTGCACTTGTGAAATACAGGATTGCCTGGTGACCCAGGGGACCCAGGTGCTAGTGGTTTCCCAGGAGAAAAGGGAAGGCCTGGACCTAGTGGAAAAGGCGGTGTACCAGGTCTTAGAGGATCTCCTGTGAGTCTTACATATCAAAATACTTGAACACAGAATCAAAATCAAAAGACAGTGGCTGTATTGATGTGCACGGTGCATTGTGTAGTGCAGGGGTCTCCATACTCAGTCCTGGAGGGCCGCTGTCCTGCAGAGTTTAGCTCCAACCTCAATTAAACACACCTGAACCAGCTAATCAGTGTCTTACTAGGGCCTTGTAAGACACTGATTAGCTGGTTCAGGTGTGTTTATTTGGGGTTGGAGCTAAACTCTGCAGGACAGTGGCCCTCCAGGACCGAGTGTGGAGACCCCTGGTGTAGTGACTTCCGTGATATTGATCAAGAAAGAATTGAACTCTGATGCCGGTCTTAACTAAAGTATGCAGTGTAATTCAGAGGTATCTGCATGCTTTTTTTCTTTAGGGAGAAGGTCCTTTAGGTGAACCTGGAGAGAAAGGATACCCAGGTCATCCAGGTCCTACAGGTCCAAAAGGCCAAATAGGGCAACCTGGCCAAGTTCTTGGAGCAACTAAAGGTGTAAGAGGCCTTCCTGGAGATGAAGGACAAATTGGTTTTGATGGAGACAAAGGTCTCCCTGGTGCTCCAGGTGTGTATGTTATTTTTGTATCATTGATATATTATTATAGTTTTTGTTCATAATTAGGTTTTATATATTCTATATCACTTAAATTTGAGTAATTTAGTCATGAGAATTACTATTTTTTTTGTCGTTTTTATTAGTTTTTAAAGTGTTTATTAAGTTTGAGTTATTTTAGTACTTCAAGTTAAACTAAACGAAAATTATACATGTTTTATTTCAGTTGATATTTATTTCAATTGGTGAATTTTTTGTTTTGTTTCAGTTTCAGTTAACAATAGCCCTGGCGTGTTAACAGATCATTATTTAATCTAAAAAATCTCATTCAACTTTTGCATTACTTTGATTCCTATATTACCTAATGCACTTTTTTTACCTTTACAAATGTTGTGGAGAAAAAAATTATTGATTTTAAATTTTATAAAGCACTTCACACACTATTCATGTTAACATGTTATTCAATAACTCATAACCACAATCTGTAAATGGCATACGTTTGGCCTTTGTTTGTTGTGGTGTGTATTTTTTTAGAAATCGTGCAGTACTCAATCTAAAGTTAAAACTCTTCATTATATGTCAATGTTTCTAAACGTTCACTAATCATTTAGTACATATTAAGGCACCTTTTCTTAGTTGTCTTAGTGGCAAGTGTCTGGATTCACTGTATTTATTTACACATCTTAATTACAAATGTTTATGTCTTCTAAAGTTGAAACTATTCATCATTTGTAAATGTTTATAAATGTTTACTATTAATCATATAGTACCTTTATGGGCATTGAACTTTTAGCTGCTGTAAAAACGTTTGTGTAAAGGGTGGTTAGTTAAATTTTACATAACAATGATGCATAATTGTAATTTGGGTGCAAAACATGTTTTTATTGCCTCAACACTTTTTCACCTCAACCAAAATGCCCCAGAGTTTGTTTTCAATTGAGTCCACCTCGTTCAGGCGTTCTCGGAGCGATTGTTTTGGCGCAGACCGAGCTCGATTTCCGTGTTTATATATGCCAAAATGAACTGAACTTAAGGGAGAAAGTGCACCAAATTCCAAAACAAACGCTCCAAATGAGCCAGGTGTGAAAACGCCCTAAGACCCCTAAAAGGTTTTGTAAATCCACAGTATGTTATACTCTTCTTAGCCTTTGTTTTCATATTTTTCTTACATGTGTCTTACAGGAGACTGTAGCTCAAGAGAAGATCAATGGAATATTGAAGGTAGCTGGATTGAAGTCACTCAAATCTACAAGATTTTTAAAGAAAACTGTAAAGATAACTATAACTATGTTGGTGTTCACACCAACGGATAATAACATTGTGTTTATTAATTAGCGAGCACTGCAGTTGTCCTCTGCTGCTTTAAACATTTGAGCTCTTTATGGACAGGTGAATTCTGCTGTCAATGTTTTAATCATTCATCATCTGGAAACTGTTCTAAAAGTTATTCCAGTAATATGTAATCCTTGGCGTGAACGGGCCTTTGGTGCTTCACCACATTGCAGTCAATCCACCATCCATGATCACCAATAATCAATTGTGTTTATTTGTATAATGTTTATTTTTTTATTGTTTGAAATGTTAATCTCATTAAAGTGGAGTGTATTGGAGATCCCGGGCCACCTGGAGGGACAGGGCAGCCTGGACTTCATGGGTTGGAAGGATTTCCTGGTAATTGGATGTATTATTGTAACATTTTATACATATATAATCATTATAACCATTTTCTCTCTGGTTACATTATGCCTGCCCATATTTGTGTGTTCTAGGAGTACCAGGTGCCAAAGGCATGCCAGGTCTTTCTGGAGAACCTGGTGCCAAAGGAGAACAAGGTGAACCAGGAAGACTAGGACCACCTGGGCCAAGGGGTAAGTATTGGGTGGCCTGTGTGTTATTGTACATTTTATTAAATAATCCTATATAGTTTATCCCCTGTCTGTCTATTAGGTCTCCTTTTCATCTCTGATAATTTGATTTTGACCACATAGGTTTTGTTGGACCTCAGGGTGATTTAGGATATCCTGGCACCAAAGGGGGGGAAGGAGATCCAGGCATCTCCGGTAAATCAGGTTTGGATGGTGCCTCAGGGGAAAAGGGTGAACATGGTGAAGTTTTAGGAGCATCTACTGGAGCCCCTGGAGAACCAGGGCTGCCAGGACCGAGAGGTTTCACTGGCCTTCCTGGAGACCCAGGCCAAAGAGGATACCCAGGTGAGAAATTCATGTCTATGGCCCTGTCTACACCTGATATTAAGATGAGTTTTCAGTGAACCGATCACAAGTGGTCAGCGTAGACGCATTACCGTTTACACTTGGTATTATTAACATGCATTTTAAATGCATGTATTTTGTCTAGACCCTTCCTTCTTTTTTAGTCACACTCTACATCATTTTCGCAGGAGTGTGGAGTGTGACGCAAAAAATGTAAATTAATGAATGAAGCCTTTATGCTTAAGGCGAAATTAAGCGAATGGAAAGGATGCGAATCGTAACAGAGATTTCATAATCCATGTATTTTGGCACAACATAGCGACATCTGGTATTAACATGCGAAAGTTGGAATGATTTGTTTTGGATCAATTTCTCAAAACACGGCCCATAACTCTCATATGTTAGGTAAGTGGGCAGAGAGTAGGTGGTCTTTTGTGGCTGTTTGAAATCATTCAACCACAATACAGTCTAATGTGTTTTGTATCAACGGAACTGTATCTGAAAACCAGGTGTCTGTCAAACCCATAATGATGGACCTATGCTGATGCTATATATTCTTTAGACTTCAGGTCTTTTAACCCTTAAATGCATGAATGTTTTGCCAATAATTATTGCATATTTGGGTCTTTAACAAAATAATCTACATCTAACATGGATGGTTCTCTACCTGTCGCGATAATATAAAACTCTACTGATATTAGAGTAACAATTACAGAAGAATTAAAGCATATTTTGTTATCTTTTGGAGCTTGAAAGGGTTCAGTTTGAGTAGATGTTTCACACCATCATCACTATCCTCGTCAGAGCTCATTTCCCAGTACATTCAGCATCTGGCTCATATTCGACATCTCAAACATTCTCAAAACTATCATTTTCAACATCTTTAAATCAATATTTTGATCGCTGACAGCTTCTTCACCAGATTCACCATCAGGTGACAGTGACACTAATATTTGATTGCGTTCAAAACTTGTTCTGCAATTGCTGAGCCATTTCAAGTTTTGCTGATGATACTTCCTATTCTTTTGTTTTCTGCCTGCGGTAACTATGAGTGAAACATCACTTTATCATTGTGTATCAGACATTGTCATCTTGTGGAATAAAGGTGAATTGCACTTATTCAGTCATCAAAGATTAAGGGCCCTATCATACACCCGGCGCAATGCAGCGCCAGGCGCAACACAAGTGTTTTTTAGTAGTTTCAGCCTGGCGCATTTATCATTTTCACGCCCTGCGCCATGCTGTTTAAATAGTAAATGCATTTGCGCCCATGGGCTGGTCTGAAAACAAGTGTGTTCAGGCGCATTGTTGGAGCGTTGCTATTTTGAGGCAACTGAAATAGACTGTGCCATTGACCAACAAATATCTGGTTTAAAGTCAATGGCGCAATATTTTTTTTGTTATTTAAAGAGCACATTAGTAATATGCACCTATAGGCGGGTCCACAACGCGTGTACACTCGGTTTTTACACACGGGTGCACATTAGTGACGCTATACAATTTTTACAAAAAAGGAATGGGAAAACAGGCATTATGAAATTATATTATAATTATAATGTTCTTCTTGTAATATTGTTTAAAATGAATTGATTGAGGAATACTATGAAGATTAATGTCTATCTTTAAAAAATTAATAAGTAGTGAATGACGTCCCGGGTCACCAAAGACCTGATGTATGCGTTAAAAGCAAATCCAAAATAGTTTTTAAAATGTTTAGATGTGTCAATAAAACATGGTAAGTATGAAATGTATGATTTAGTTCAATTATTATTATATGATTATTGTATTATTTTTTTGGATAGAAAACTGTTCCATGCTGACTTATGTCTTAAATGTTATGGAATTAGATTTGTTTAAAAAAAAATGAACGAAACTTTATGAAACGGAACGAAACTTTTTCAGAAACTATCAAAAATATCCATTACAAAAGAAGAAAAACACATTGAAAATGAAAAAAATGAACTCAGTCGCACAAATTTAACAGGATATTCAAATATGCTTCATTCTTTGTTAATGTTTTTCAAAGATTTGTTTTCATTGCCACAGATTTCGCTTGCGCTTCGCAGTTTTTCGTTTGCAGTTTTGACACAAACATCTCGTGGGGGCGGGCTTAACAGTGATCTACTCTGATTGGATAGTGAGCTTTCGATGGACAGGTGCTCTCTGTCTGACCTGGAAGTAGACGTCACTCAGTGCCGCACACATTGGAAAACCTTCGCGTTGCTTTGCATAAAGTTTATACAAGTTTGTAAAGAATTTCTAAACAATTTAGTTTATTAGTTTGTAAAGATGAGCTCTCAGGAGAGACACGGAGCGGCGGCGGCATCATCTTCATCATCTTCCTCCTCCGCTTGTTCTTCAAGGCAGTTTGAAGTTCTGTGTTACTGAAGTAACCAATGACATCGATTAAAGTTGTATCCATGTACAGTGTGCAACCGTTCGTTGCGGGTTATTATTGTCATTCACACGTTTGCAATGCACTGTGTGTGTGTTATGTCATGAAGTTTGATTGTTTGCTCTTTTGTACAGTTATTACTGTACAAATTATGCTGTAATATCTTCTTGCACTGGTTCCTACAGGTCAAAAACAAAACAGCCCCTTTAGGATATTTAAGCTAATAATCCTTCTTTCTCTCTCTTCCTCTCCAGTTAATTTGCACTAAGTCAGCCACCATGATGATAACGACAAGCAAACCATTTTTTTTTAAAGCTTTATAACTTATATACCATCACTAAGTGCCTACCTGGAAAATTGACGTTTGTCTTGGGTCCTGACAAATAGCATTAAAAGAAAAGAAGATTAGGCAAACATATTGTGTATATATATATATATATATATATATATATATATATATATATATATATATATATATATATATATATATATATATATACACACACACACACACACACACACACGTTACACTGTATATTGAGATACATAAAACGTTTTTAAACAATGAATGTGTCAAAAAAAAGCCAGAACGGTTGCACACTGTACATTGATACAACTTTAATCGATGTCATTGGTTACTTCAGTAACACAGAACTTCAAACTGCCTTGAAGAACAAGCGGAGGAGGAAGATGATGAAGATGATGCCGCCGCCGCTCCGTGTCTCTCCTGAGAGCTCATCTTTACAAACTAATAAACTAAATTGTTTAGAAATTCTTTACAAACTTGTATAAACTTTATGCAAAGCAACGCAAAGGTTTTCCAATGTGTGCACCACTGAGTGACGTCTATACTTCCAGGTGAGACCGAGAGCACCTGTCCATCGAAAGCTCACTATCCAATCAGAGTAGATCACTGTTAAGCCCGCCCCCACGAGATGTTTGTGTCAAAACTGCAAACGAAAAACTGTGAAGCGTAAGCGGAATCTGTGGCAATGAAAACGAATCTTTGAAAAACATTAACAAAGAATGAAGCATATTTGAATATCCTGTTAAATTTGTGCGACTGAGTTCATTTTTTTCATTTTCAATGTGTTTTTCTTCTTTTGTAATGGATATTTTTGATAGTTTCTGAAAAAGTTTTGTTCAGTTTTATAAAGTTTTGTTCCGTTTCATAAAGTTTCGTTCATTTTTTTTTTAAACAAATCTAATTCCATAAAATGTTGATGTTTTCATAATTATTAGCACACTTTTTTTTTTCTGTGATTGTGAATCCTATGTAAAAAAAAACATGTATACATCTGTAAAAAAAGCATATTGTATGCCACTTATAAAACGTGGCGTCTCCAAACCCCAGAAGCTCAAAAGTGAAAGTGTGCCGATGTTTATGGTGGATCAGTTCTGTTTTTATTGACACTCACTAAAGGATGTAATGTGTCACAGGTATGGAGGGAATGCCAGGTATGATCGGCGTCAAGGGTGAAAGTGGCCCTGCAGGTTTTCAAGGAGAGACCGGTAAACCTGGACCGCAAGGAACATTTGGCTTTCCTGGGAAGCCAGGTTACAAAGGACCTCCCGGACCACCTGGACAAACCGGAGAACCAGGTAACTCAACTGACGCTGAGTATAAACCCAGAAAAACCAAATACTTTCAATAAAAGGGGACTTGTGACATGTACCAAAATACACTCCTCATTTTTTAACATTAGGGTCAGTTAAGCAAGCAAGCAAGCAAGCGAATCTAACAATCATTCAGCAGTACCATACATGGAAAAACAGCAAGAACAGACTCAATATAATTGTATTGTTTTGTGAGAAATTCCATGTATCTTATGGTCTTTAGGATCAGAAACATAAATTCAGTCAAACCCATTGACTTGTAATGTATATTATACTAGATTTTATTATATAAATTATATTAGATTTGATTTCAGTGGTCTGAAGCAAAACCTCTTTCTCCTAACAATGCTTAAATGTACTGTCTCTGTAGGTCCAAGTGGAGTAAGGGGAGATCAGGGAGACCCAGGTCTTTCTGGACCCGGAGGAGTAAAGGGTACCATTGGAGACCCTGGAAATATTGGTGTACCAGGAAATATTGGGACCCCAGGAGATCCAGGACAACCAGGGGCCTTTGGGTTTGGTGGTCTCCAAGGGTTAAAAGGTAATTTGTCTTTTTGTTCTTGATTTACTCTTTGTTCTTGACCTGCAGATTTAAATATGTATTGTTTGTAATAAGCAGATTTAAATATATTGAGCATTTATGGTGCTTAAACTAAAAATGGCATAAATTGAATAGTGTTTTTTTAACAACAAAGGTCCCAAAGGTGGTCAGGGCATGACAGGTTTTCCTGGAAAGCTTGGAGAGCAAGGTGTGAAAGGATTTTCAGGACAGAAAGGACAGACAGGCTCAAAAGGACAACAAGGCTCAAAAGGACCTCCTGGCCCTCCAGGTCTAAAAGGTAAATCTTGATTCCCTATGCATGTAGATATGCAATTTTTATTATATATATATATATATACATTTATTTATTTATTTATTTTTTTGTATTTACTTTTTACTGTTCCATCTGTCAACAACAGATGGTCTAAAGATTAGACTGAAATTATTTGCAACCTGTATTTGGCTTGAATTCCTTGTGATATAACATCTTTATTAATGTAGTAGTTGTCATTGTTGTCTATATATTGTATTCTTTGTGGACTAATATTCAAGAAGAAAAATGCATAATGTCTTGAACATGTGGTATATATACTTTTTTCTCAAGGTGAATGTGGGCTAATGGGACCTCCTGGTGAAATTATGCCACCAAGTTTGAAAGACTTCATAAAGGGAGCTAAAGGTGACCATGGAAAAATGGGAGATCCTGGCTTCATTGGTCCCAGAGGTGACTACAATCATATTTATTTTCTACGCAACGAACACAAAGAGTAACATAATTCATATGAATTACAGAAGCTATGAAAGCTATATAATTTGATTGATTAGTAGATTGTCTGAATGTCTCATATTTTCTGTGTATTTAGTAGAATCCTTATTTCTGCATACACTGACCATGTACACAAATAGATAACTGTCTATACGCCTGACAAATGTATACACCTGTTGCATGTCTGGGTCCATTTGTCATAATTTAATATTTTTCAACTAAAACCATATTGGATCTTTTCAGTAACTTCTCATTAATCAGTGAAAGTGAATTTTTTTTTTGAATGATACCATGTTTTCACCATGCTATTACTACAATTACCCCCTTTTTATTAATTTAAATATGTAGAAATTCTTTGAAATTTAAAATATTATAGGAAGTACTGCAAAAACCAGTGATTTCTCAATGTTAAGTGGTCTCTTATTTTTTTTTCCAGAGCTGTATATATATATATATATATATATATATATATATATATATATATATATATATATATATATATATATATATATATATATATACACAGTGAGGAAAATAAGTATTTGAACACCCTGCTATTTTGCAAGTTCTCCCACTTAGAAATCATGGAGGGGTCTGAAATTGTCATCGTAGGTGCATGTCCACTGTAAGACATAATCTAAAAAAAAATATCCAAATATCACAATGTATGATTTTTTAACTATTTATTTGTATGATACAGCTGCAAATAAGTATTTGAACACCTGAGAAAATCAATGTTAATATTTGGTACAGTAGCCTTTGTTTGCAATTACAGAGGTCAAACGTTTCCTGTAGTTTTTCACCAGGTTTGCACACACTGCAGGAGGGATTTTGGCCCACTCCTCCACACAGATCTTCTCTAGATCAGTCAGGTTTCTGGCCTGTCGCTGAGAAAACACAGAGTTTGAGCTCCCTTCAAAGATTCTCTATTGGGTTTAGGTCTGGAGACTGGCTAGGCCACGCCAGAACCTTGATATGCTTCTTACAGAGCCACTCCTTGGTTATCCCGGCTGTGTGCTTCGGGTCATTGTCATTTTGGAAGACCCAGCCTCGACCCATCTTCAATGCTCTAACTGAGGGAAGGAGGTTGTTCCCCAAAATCTCGCAATACATGGCCCTGGTCATCCTCTCCTTAATACAGTGCAGTTGCCCTGTCCCATGTGCATAAAAACACCCCCAAAGCATGATGCTACAACCCCCATGCTTCACAGTAGGGATGGTGTTCTTGGGATGGTACTCATATATATATATATTATACACACATTATTATTATTATTATTATTTTTAGAAATTTTATTTTAATATATCATTATATGAAATGTATAATAACATATAATATGAGAATTACTACTTTGGATTTAATTGAATTCTTATAACTTATAACTCATAAGTCATGACTGCTCAAAACAGTCAAAATGTATGAAATCTGCACATTCTTTTTCTAGCAAAACAACATCATAACAACAGTCAAGTTAAACATTTTTTTTTTAATTTATGTACCTCTTCCAGCTCAAAATGGACCCAAATTCACAAGGAGGGTTGATCAGAATTTGTTCATATTCTGATTATTTACATTTTTGCATTTGGTTTTTGCTGATGTGAATAGAACAAATAGATTCCTTTAAGATAGATACTTAAAGCTTTTCTTTCAACTTGACTTTGGCTACAGGTACAAAAGGTGTGCCAGGTTATCCAGGAGGTGATGGGAAAGATGGACATCCAGGTGAGCCCAGTGATACAAAAGGTACCAAAGGTCTTCCCGGAGAAGAAGGTAGTTCAGGGCCTAAGGGAATGCCAGGGCCTACAGGACTCCCTGGAATTGGTGGTTTCCCTGGAATGGCTGGACCCAGGGTAGGATAATGAGCTCCATCTCTCTCTGACTCCTAAAACTACTTATGATTTAAAACACTGCACATAATCTCCTTGTATGTGGGGTCCTGTTATAATGTTATATATAAGATGTTGTGCTTCATCATTGTGGCTTATATTGCAGGGTGACAAAGGCTCACCTGGTGCCTATGGACGGCCCGGAGATTCTGGAATCAAAGGAATAAAAGGTGCTCATAAATAAACCTCTGAAATGTCCATATTATTTTTGATGTATTATTTTCTTATAATCCTTGAATAAACTGGCAAAAAGGTTTACGTAAGATCCTTTATTTAAGGTGATTTGGGTCCTACCATCAGTCTTCCAGGATCAACAGGACTGAGAGGTGAAACTGGGCTGTCTGGATTTCCAGGTTAGGAATTGCCATATTCCATAGTGCATCAAACACTATTATGATATTTTACTGTCCCTGTGAACCACTTCTTAAATGAGTTTTTAATTTACATATGTTAGGTGAGAAGGGACTTGTAGGTCAACCTGGAGATAGAGGAGGTCCTGGTTTTGATGGCATTGAAGGGATGAAAGGTCAGCCGGGTGAACCAGGAAAAGTTGGAGTGCCAGGTACAAGAATCTTGATCACTTTTCTTTAATTAAGCGATTGCATTGTTTTTGAAAATAGTTTTTAACTGGATCCACTTTTTCATCAGGCTCTGATGGCCAACAGGGTTTCCCAGGAAACCAAGGTCATAAGGGCTGGCCAGGAGAGCATGGGCAGAAAGGAACCCCTGGAATCCAAGGCCAACCGGGACAAAAAGGTTTGTTGCTAAATTGTCAAATTTAATGAAACAAAAACACAGATCTGTTAATACACATTATTTGTATTATTTGCAGTGTTGGGTAAAGTTACTTTGAAAAGGAATGCATTACAATACTGCGTTACTCCCTTAAAAAGTAACAAATTGCATTACTTTGCAGAAGATGCAAGAGAGGAAAGCTTAAAGGATTAGTTCACTTCTAAATGAAAATTCCTGATATTCTACTCATCCCCATGTTCATGTCTTTCTTTCGTCAGACAAAAATAAGTTTTTTGAGGAAAACATTCCAGGATTTTTCTCCATATCATAGATTTCCATGACAACCAAAATGTTGAACTTCCATATCAATGCAGTTTCAAAGCACTTCGAATGGCTTTAGAGGCTCTGCGGGATCCCAGATGAGGAATAGGGTCTTATCTAGCAAAACGATCGGTCATTTAAAAAATATATATATATATATATATATATATATATATATATATATATATACTTTTTAACCTAAATTGCTCATCTTGTGCTGCTCTGTGACATGCCATGGATTGCGCTATCACGGCGGACAGGTCACACTAGACGTAGGCAGAAGTACCGCCCTAAGCGAACGTGCAAGGACTAATACAAACGCCCTTTACCAAAAAACACTCCATCTTCAACTTTAAAATCGTCCGACATCATTGTTTTACCTTTTTTTGCTAAAGGGCGTTTGTATTAGTCTTCGCACGAACGCTTTGTAAACACGGGGGCGGTACTTCTGCCTACGTCTTGCGTGACCTGTATGACGTGGTTGTGCAATCATTGGCAACGCAAGATGAGCAATTTAGGTTAAAAAGGACTTATCGTTTCGCTAGATAAGTACCGTATTCCTTGTCTGGGATCGTGCAGAGCCTCTGAAGCCCTTTGAAACCCTTTGAAACTGCATTGATTTGGACCTTCAACATTTTGGTTGCCATGGAAGTCAATGGTGTGGAGAAAAATCCTGCAATGTTTTCCTCAAAAAACTTAAATTCTTTTCGACTGAAGAAAGAAAGACATGAACATCTTGGATGAGATGGGGGTGAGTAAAATATCAGGAAATTTTCATTTTGAATTGAACTAATCCTTCAACACTTAAATAATAACAATAAAAACAAAAAATCTAAAGTCAATTTTGCTCATAGTTTAACTGAATCGTCAAAGGTCAGCAGCAAGACATTGGTCAATAAAGTGAGATGGAATGCATAAAAATATTTGTTTTATTTAACATTTAATTATTGGAGGTTTGTATAATATTCTGATTTTGCATTTGACTGATTTTATTCATTTTGAGGAATACTGAATCTTTTGTTATTGTGAGATGAGTAAATGCATGCTCACATTTAGTCTAGAACTACAATAACCATCATGTTCACACACAAAGCCTCTGCACGATTTTTCTCAACACATGGACAGGAGAGCTGTCAGTCAATAAATGGGAAAACAAAGTAACTTGCGTTACTCATTAGAGCTCTAAATCTAATAAAGATTGTCTGAATGTTTCATATTTTTATGTGCATTTAGTAGAAGCCTTATTTCTGCATAGAAACATTTAGAAGCAGATCAATATATACAGGCCTGGAAATGGGGCCGTGTGGAGTTCAGGGATTGAATTTAGAAGGGGTAGCGTTCCAGTTCACACTGGTTAGAATTTTTAAGGAAATTAAAAGGATCTCTATCTTTTATTCTCTCAATAGCATATGAAATGTATCAGAGTTTTGCACAAAAATGTAGCTCAATACTGTATATGTCGAATGTCATGATTAGCCAAAAAGCGTGTAGGTTGAAGCCAATGGACATGCTTCTCTATGAGTGTGTAAAAAAAACATCATGAGAACAGACTACTTCAGGTAAATGAATCAAGATTTTGGTCTAAAATCTGAACAGAAACTGTTTCTTTAACAGATTTGTGAGAAAATGTTATATGGATATGGCTGAGATTACGTATGTGAAATGATTTAATAATAAACTCAGCCATTTCCACCACTATATATATGTATGCTCACACATTTCCTGGCTCATTTTTCCTCTAGGATTTCCTGGTCTTAAAGGCCTTTTAGGATTGTATGGCCTGAAAGGTTCTAAGGGTATCCAGGGTGTTCCAGGTACCTCTTCAGTTGTATTTGTTATCTTAGGAATTATAAAAGTATACATCTTATTTTAACTTATGAATATGAATTATGTAACACGATTTACAGTTTAGCAATGTTATCATTATTATTTATTATTATCATTATAAATTATTATTATTATTTAGATTTTCCTGTACATTACCTTATGTAAAGGCGTATCATTTTTATGCAGGAATAAATGATCTTTGGTTTATTTTGTCCCCTGCAAGGTACTGACAACCGGGGTCCTTCAGGTGACCCAGGAGCAAAAGGAGAGATAGGCGAGACCGGTGTCCCCAGCACAGAGGCTGGCATCCCTGGAGATCTGGGCCACAAGGGTTTCAATGGAGATCTAGGTAGCTTAAAATCCATATCATATTCTGAAACAGGGGCGGTTCTACAGTCAGTGGATATTCAGGGCTTTAGTCCAGACTAAAATTGGATAATATGTTTTTTTAAAGGAATTAAGTAGGAATTAAAGGATTAAAAGCGATTTAAGGGAATAAAGAAAAAGAAATGTCGTATTGTATTTGTGAACTAATCAACTTAAACTATTTGCAAATAATATTTAATTTTAAAGTATTAACTATAAACAATTTCTGCACTCCAAATAGCTAAAAAATCATTTTGCTTCAGGCGAAGAAAGCAATGTGCTGAAACGTCTGCTCATGCTTTTCTAGCTTTTAATTCACATGCACTTGGCACTTTTTGCAACATGCAGTTTATAAAATAAAATAAAAAAATATTTTTCAGTGTGCAGTAAGTAATTTTCTTGCTTATTTTAAAGTATGCACACATTCACTCTTAATCTAAATGTCGAAAATGCAAAACGTTTCTTGTGACATTCAATTATGGACATGAATCATGTAAATTATATAGCATATTATCAATTCAAAACAGCAAGATTTGATTAAAAAAAAAAGTTGAGCAATTTGAATGACTGGATATTACTGTCAGTTATTGATCATGACTATCGTAAATCAAATATTAAATGTTTTGCTACTTATATTTACCAGGCTCTCTTTCACTGTTAAAGAGAATTTCGTTTTGTATAAATTGTATCTTAATTTGAATCAATGTTTTTAATATATTTTATTTTTATTTAATAAGAATCAAATATAGCAGACAATAGCCTTAGTGCTGGTGATCATATATGGCACACGTGTCTCATAAATGAACAGAAACTCGAAATGATATTTGAGTATAGTGTGTATCAGATATTCAGAAAAAAATTGCCATTGAAATGACTGGGGGAAAAAGTGTCCCAATCAACCTGAGTTCACCCTATACTCTTTGAAATCATAATTGCATTGCATCATGTTTTTTTAAATCCCAAATATTTTACTTATAACATTCATCATTACCAATTATTCAGTTATTTGTATTTACTGAATGCTGAAATTGTGTTTAGTGTCACAATATTACAGTTTTTTTAGCATGAGACTACTTTCAATTTTTTTTTAAATAGTACACTGCAAAAAATGCTCTTCTTAGTATTTTTGTCTAGTTTCTAGTCTAAATATCTTAAATCAAGATGCATTTACTAGATAAGTAAAATTACATAAGATATTTTTTTCTTGTTTTGTTGAAAATAAAACCAAAATGAAGTGAGTTTTTGCTTAAAACAAGCAAAAGTATCTGCCAATGGGGTAAGAAAAATAATCTTGTTTCTGATTGAAATCTTGTTTCTGTCCCAAACATAAATAGGATTATTTTTCTCACTCCATTGGCAGATAATTTAACTTGTTTTAAAGCAGCACTAGGTAACTTTTGCTCTCGGGCTCCCCCTACAGTTGGGAAACAGTATTGTCCTCTACTACTGTCGTAAACGCTGTCATCCTACATTAGGGGATGCATATAGCACGTGCATTTGTTGACATTTGTTGAGCTATGATAGCCCTGAACACTGCAGGAGTTCACATGCAGGTGTTCTGCTTGAGTCGTGTGTGAAATGTCTTCATCCCAGGTACAGTGGCATATGTTTCAGCATGTCATATGAATATAATTTCATGGGTTTAATTTTTTTTCAAACGCCAAATGATCGCGATGCTCACGTTAACAAGCCAGCGTCATTATAGTAGTCTAGTCTATTGGTTACCGTTTTACAGAATCTATATGATACTTCAATTCAATGTTTGAGTGGTAGGTAATAACATATATCGTCAATATAATATCAAGCTACCATAGATGAATCTTCAAATTTGAAAAGTCGATTTGCATTATAGCTTGAGGCAAGACAAATAAACAATATCACAGACATGTTAGGTATTGTAACGAGTAGGAAAATAGTGTGGCCCCTTTAAGAGCGTTCGCCCCGGTTGGAGCGCGTTCTGTGCGTGTGTGTGTGTGTGTGCACTGCGCCTCGAGCTCCCATGTGTGCGGATTATTTTCTGTCTTCTGTTGCAAACATTAATTTATTTTTGTTTTGGTGGGTAATGCTGTGGACGGAAGTGGAGTTTGTGCCGGACTCTTGTGGGGGTTCCGCGGGGAATAAAGTGCGGGCTATTTGATGTCAATCGCCTCCGTGTTTGCATCGACTTCAGTTGCGTTGAGTGAGCTATCCGTATTTTTCACCCGGACACACGCGTTACAGTATCCTAAAATATGATTTTGTACGTCTTATGTATTTACTTGCGAGAATGTAGCCCCTACCAAACTTGTACACGCCGTTTACACATAGGCTTACCCTCGCAAGTCCGAATTTAAGGAAGTGGGGGTGATGGTGGAAGTGACGTATATGCCGTAAAGCAGTCGAATTTTGTAGTTCTTTTTTTTCTCGGGTTACTACCCGAAACCCGAAGTTTAAAAGTACGATTAAAAACGATACAGACCCCGTCAGGCTATGGCAGACGTGTCATTCAACCTATTGTAAGTCGATGTATCATCACAAGAGTCTTGAAAATATATTATGAAGGTTGAAAAGTTACCTAGTGCTGCTTTAAGCAAAAACTCACTTCATTTTGATTTTTTCCCCTAGAAAATTGTACTTATATCTAGTAAATGAATCTTGATTTAAGAATTTTTTGATATTTGGACTGGAAACAAGAAAAAATACTAAATAAGAAGAGCATTTTTGTAGTCAAATCTTTTGATAATTTCAAATATAATAGGCCTTTGTTGACTACATTCTAAATAAACTACAACAAAATATATTTATTTTGTCCTGTTGCACTCTCAGTCACATACCTGAGGCTCATTCATTATGCAGGTCATTATGTGTTATTTTGTTCTCTCAGGTGTGATTCACAGCATTATTCATGACCTTTCACGCCTCCTCGCAATACGGCCTTTGTAAAGAAAAAGTCTTACAAAATGTACGTGGATATATTGTTTTATGTGAATGAGTAGGCTCAATGATTCTCACATCAGTTTGAAGCAAAAACTCTAGGCAACAACATCCATTAGTCAAAAGTCTTGTGGACACATATCTATTGTGTGTTTTGAGGCCTTAATTTTAAAACAAACGTTTTAGTTTTTTCAAAAACCACGCATAAACATTATTCTCTCCAAAATACAAGCATGTACATACATGTTGCTCAGATATTATGGTAGCCCAGTTTGTGCTGAATACATTGTAATTACACTTTTGCCATTAAAGGGATAGTTCACCCAAAAATGAAAATTAGCCCATAATTTACTCACCCTCAAGTCATCCTAGGTGTATATGACATTCTTCTTTCAGACGAATAAAATCTGAGTTATATTACAAAAGTCCAGGCTAATAAAGTGTTAATAAAGGCTTTCTGAAGCGAATCAACGCATTTGCGTAAGAAAAATGTCCATATTTAAAACTTTTATCAAGTAAACTTTCGTGGAACTCAGTGAGCTTGTGCAAATCGGATCTTCAGCGCAGCAAATTTAAACACCTCTGATTGACCGTTGCGTTCATCAGACATTGATTGGCTACAGTGCACGTTGTAAGTAGTAACATTTGATGCAAAGGGAGAGAATATTTATAATGCTAATACTTTTCATCAGCTGTAATCGCATCGCCCCTGTTCTGAAACTTTTTTTGCATTATTTATTTGTTACAACTATGCATCAGTTCTAAACACAGGAAGTGCTGTGTTTTCAGGTGATAAGGGTCAATCTGGGCGTCCAGGTGTAACAGGTCCTCCAGGCTTACAAGGATTCTCTGATATACAAGGAGTTCCAGGCGACTATGGCTTTCCAGGCACTAAAGGACTTCCAGGTGAAGGGCCGATTACTATATATTATAATAAACACTACTAATGAGTACTACAGATAGTATAAGAAGAAGGATATAGACTAATTAAAGGGACTTTGGTCCCCATTTGTCCAAATTATTAACAACCATTTATTATTTATTTACAATATTATTATTTTGCAAAAGAGTTAAATATGTTTTAGTAAATATAAATCGTCACTTTCCCACACAATGATTAACTTAACTTAATCTAAAATCTTTCTTGAAAAAAAAAAAAAAGTCTGATAAATGTTGTTGTCATCCTTCAGGTTTTCCTGGTCCCAGAGGGATTCCAGGTGAACCATCTCTATTCGGAGCAAGAGGAGAGAAAGGAAATTCAGGTGATTTCGGACTCACCGGAGATAAAGGAGTCCAGGGGGATAGAGGAGAAAAAGGACATTCAGGAGAACCTGGAGTGTCAGGAAAAAAAGGTAGATTACGAAATATGAATATGGTAAAGCTCATTGCATTGGCAAAATCAAAACGGCAATCTAAGAATCATTATGATGATTAATACAAGAGCAAGTAAATGTGACAAAATGTGGAATTTTGTAAATGTGTAAAATGTGGAACTTGCATGTAAATCATTTTATGATGTTTGATGAGCTTGAGCAAAACACCCTGTTTTACACTACATATTTTGCTCACTTTGTTTTGGGATGAGACCTGTGAACTGAAAAAGAACTTGAGTCAAGTAGGAATGCTTTATTTAATTTAAAGGTGATAAAGGAGAACCAGGAATGATGGGATTTCCAGGAAGACGTGGGTTTCAAGGCGACAGGGGCCCTGTCGGACCTAAAGGAGATGCTGGACCCCAAGGTGATTATTTGAAACCACTAAATGATTTGTATACATGACCCTTTAATATGCAGAAATAGCTCTACTATATGGTATTTCTAGTGAACCATTTCAATCATATATTTCATATTTTGTTTATAGTGTTTTGATTATACAAATATAGTAGTAAATGCAAAAAAAAAAAAAAAAAAATTAATCGTGTGCACGATTTACTAATTCGTTCCCTAGATTTATAAATCATGCACACGATTTACTATTTTGTTCCCTCATTTATTCAGATGAGAAACGGGATCAGAAGCATTTGTGGCAGTGTCTGAAATACATTTGCATCAAGTCTGACTGTACCTTATCCATTCTCTCTACCTTGTTCTTTCAGGTTTTCCTGGGTCACCTGGTGCTAAAGGACTTCCACCAATTCCACAGAAACTTCCAGGGGAGAGAGGAAATCCTGGCCCAACGGGTATTCAAGGTCCACAGGGACGCAGAGGAAATCCAGGCCCTGCTGGACCTCCTGGTGATGCAGGTACAAGAAGCATCGATTTAAGCCTCAACTAATGTAGTCATGAATGTGACTTATACGCTGCTTCTGTGCTGTTGCTGCTTTCCAGAATCACAGTTCATCATGTAAATAGCTATTATCTGTTCACAGGGGGTTTGGGTCCAAAGGGGCACAAGGGCATGCCAGGTCTCCCTGGAATACCAGGGAATCCAGGCTTCCATGGAGAACCTGGACAAATGGGCCACCCTGGTCTGCAAGGCGAAGAAGGTAAATTGTGTGTTTGTGGATGAGGATTATGGGATTCTGGGCTAGATTAGTGGATTAAGGATTGCAGACGACTGGTCCTGGTTTATTTTAAATGATTATGAGTTTAATTTTTGTTGTGTAATTTTGGCAACTGGTATCATTCTTTCATTTGATCAGTTTAATGTCATTGTTTAAAACAACATTTACTGGCTGCCAAAATTCAAAATTGTATACATTCTTAAAGAGGTTTTGTATAAACAGAAAGAATTCAATGAAAAGAATGGTAATAATTTTAATGTGAATCATTTTTCTGTACACTTAATTGCATAGGTACCCGAGGACGCTCTGGTTTACCGGGTTCTATTGGAATGGCTGGCCGCAGTGTGAATGTTGGCTACCTGCTGGTGAAGCACAGTCAGTCTGAGCAGATCCCCATGTGCCCTGTGGGCATGTCCAAATTATGGGACGGTTATAGCCTTCTGTACTTTGAGGGACAGGAGAAGGCCCACAACCAAGACCTGGGTGAGTGCAGCTGACAAAAGCTATAAGGAAAGCGTGTGTTGAATGCCCTTATATGGAGATGTTTGGGTGTGTTTTATGCAAATGACTAACCTTGTGCATGCGGCCGCTCATTTAAAATACTCCACATTCACTAACATTAGAATGAGGTTAAGAACAAATTCATGTGTGTACGAACATTTTGTGAATCAGGCGGAGATTTTCTGTGAGAAGTTCTCCTGTGCGTACAAATACGAAAGAATCCACGCAATTATTAGTGAATGAGACCCACTGTATGTCTGACAACAGAATCATTTGTACAACTTTAGGTCCAGAATATGAATGTTGAATTACATAGCTTATGAAATTTTCTACAGTATCTGCATTTACATGGAACCTAATATTCATTAGAAATCGGAATAGTAGCACAATCGGAACAAAAACGTCACATGTAACCACGTTAGTCGAAATGAATTGGCCAAATGCCATTTATATTTCATTTGGATTGTTAGGGTTGGTTTAAATGTGTTCTAATCCGTTCAATAGGACGTGTAAACACCGAAACTGGAATGTTTTGTGTATGTGCAATGACGTAGAAATGGCGTAATTACATATAATGCACAAAACGAGCTGTTGTTGTTGAATATAGCGTCATAAATGACTGTTGAATCAATCTAAAATTCTCCTTTCACTCATCGTCTGCGAAGTGCTGACATAAATTCTGTTTAAGTATAATACACAAACTAATGTAATGAATATAATTTGCTTATCATATGATCTAATACATATTAACATTTTAAGATTTTTAAATGTTTTTGAAAGTATCTTGATCAAAAATACAGTAAAACAACTCATTTAAAATACAATGTATTCTTTTGATGGAAAAGCTGTATTTTTATCATCATTACTCCAGTCTTCAGTGTCACGTGATCCTTCAGAAATCATTCTAATATAATTTGATGTTTAAAAAGCATCTCATATTTTTATCAATGTTGAAACTGCTTAAAGGTGCACTATGTAACATTTTTTCAGTAAAATATCCAAAAACCACTAGGCCAGTGTTATAAATTTTGTTCAGTTGAGTACTTACAATATCCCAAATGTTTCCAACTATCTGTAAATCATGAGAAATTGCTATTTTAACCAAGGAACCGGGACGTTGGAGGGAGTCGCCTGTCAATTGCATCATATCTGCGTTCCCCTCAGTTTCCGGTTTTATTTTGCAGAAACGCTTTACTCTCACTGCAGTGTGTCATAGCAGCTGCCAAGCGAACGCACAGAGTAACGGCATAACATAATTTTCAACACACTCAGATGTATCTAATATGATAAACAGAGCTGCGTTAACTCATAGTCATGACCGGAAAAGTGGAAGTGGTGCCGGCGACTTTGGCATAATAAAAGTCCCGCCGGTGACTATGCCATAATTACAGTCCCGCTGCTCGTGAGGCGTGTATTCTGCTCTTCTTATTAACAATCGCTCCAGCTGCCTTGCTCAGCTCCACAACACTCGGTCCAGCTCTGCTTCATGCTACAGTAACGTTAATAATAGCATCCATGAACGTGAAGTTCTTTCCCAATTCTTTTCCACCGTCTGTGAGATGAAGACCAGATGTCCCAAGATTCTGCGCTCAAACGTGGCGTCATCAAACTACGCCTTTGTTTTGAATAGGCGACCTCTAGCGGAAGGAAAAGTTACATAGTGCAGCTTTAATATTTTACTGGATTTGATGTTTGATGAATAGAAAATTCAAAAGAATGTATACAGCGTGAATTTGAAATAAAAACTAAGATTTTTATTTTATTTTTATTAAATTAAATAATTAAAGGAATAAAAAGGAACAAAAAGAAATAAGAACGGTAAAATAAGTTCTAGGTCTAGTTATAGCCTATATAGTTGTGTAGTAATACATTTAAACCCTTTACAAATAATATTTTATTTAAAAATATGCAAACTTTCACTTTTGTTAGTATGTCTGTCAAAAATGTAAAAAATGTTTCTTGTCTTGTCACATTCAGTTATGAATGACATCCTTTAAATTATGTATATTTTCAATTTAAAATGGCGAAATTACATAAAAAAAGTTGAGTAGTTTGCATCACTATATGTTACTGCGAGTTGTTAATCTATCATAAAACAGTTGAAATGAAATGCACTCTTTCACTGAAAAAACTAAAAGCGTTTCGAAATGGTTTGGGCACAAGGTGATCGCGTTGAAAATAAAGGCTATTGTCTAGCGTTAGAAGCTCATTTGAAACATTGCCGCGACTCATTTAAGATAATGACAGCTCCGAAGAGACGCCGCTTTAGTTCGAGGTAGTGCTAACAATAATAAAGAAAGATGATGATCAACACCTTATGTGTTACCACTGAAATGTAGATGTAATATATTTAGATGATGTGCTAAGTACTGTATTTAAGCACTGTATCACACAAGTTGCAACTTACATCTGAAGCTGAACAATGAAGCATTTGCTGACGCGTTTCATGCATTATTTATGGTGTGAGCACATTCAAGCGGTTCAGAAAATATTCATCTGTAATATCGGTTATAAATAATAAATACAAATTATAAAGACACATTTTGGCTAAGTTGTTTATTTCCGAGTGTTATGCTGCCTTCACGTGCTCTCTGAATTATTGTAAATAGGAGTTTCCTAGGTAAAAATTGCACGTGAACGCGCTCCACCCCTCGAAATATGAACGAGATGAGTTACTTCATAATCACGACTTTAGAAGTGGGAATTGTCAAATTTCCGATAGCACGTGAAGGCAGCATTACTTTCACTTACTTTTGTTATTTCCAAGCTGGTAAACTGAAATATTGCGCATGATTTGAGATATGTTTTCCACGCAGGTTGTAAGAGAGGCTATGACAGTTCATAACACAGCAAGCGTTCACCATTCTAATGTGTTTTTAACTGTATAATACAAGTTTTAAAGTCTACCTCCACTATTACTCATTCTCTAATGTAGTGTCTGTGTCCTAAAGTCCGCGAATGCATTGCGTTGGTGACGTCACGTTCCCATTCTCTATAAATAGCCTAATTTAGAGATCACTTTTTTTTTTTTTAACCGACAACCGACAACTTTGATCGGTTAACGTTGATACGGTCAACCATCGGTCAAACGGTCATCGGTTAACATCCCTAATCCTAACAAGAAACAGAGCAGTGCGTAATGGAGAGCAGCATTAAGAAAAATCAAATATTGTTTTTGTTTTCCAGGTCTAGCCGGCTCATGTCTCCCCCGTTTCAACACCATGCCCTTCCTGTACTGCAATCCGGGAGACATATGCTACTATGCCAGCCGTAATGACAAATCCTATTGGCTGTCCACCACTGCACCAATTCCCATGATGCCTGTGGAGGAGGCCGAGATAAAGCCATACATCAGCCGCTGTTCCGTGTGTGAAGCTCCATCTGTGGCCATCGCTGTACACAGTCAAGATATAACTATCCCACAATGCCCAGCAGGCTGGAGAAGTCTCTGGATTGGCTATTCCTTCCTTATGGTGAGACTTAAAAAATGTTTACGCTTTCATAATTTAAACGTGTTCGCCAAGACCTCTAACTCGTTCTGTCACACTCACACAGCACACGGCCGCTGGAGATGAAGGTGGTGGTCAGTCTCTGGTGTCTCCGGGCTCTTGTCTAGAAGATTTCCGCACCACTCCCTTCATCGAGTGTAACGGGGCCAAGGGTACATGTCACTACTTCGCCAACAAGCAGAGTTTCTGGTTGACCTCTATCGATCAGTCCTTCCAGAGTACCCCTGCCTCTGAGACACTCAAAGCCGGTCAGCTCCTGTCACGCATCAGCCGCTGCCAAGTGTGTATGAAGAACCTGTAACCTGTAACCTATGAACTCTTGACACTATCGCAGCAGCATTACAATTAACACCTGCAGAATGCTGCAAACCCGTCATTCCAAATTTCAAATGGATGTTGCAAGTTAGGCTTTTGAAATTAGTTAATGTATTTAATGCATCACATATGACATGCCCTTAGATTCACTCTTCATCACTACTGTGTGCCTTATGACCCAAGATATGTACATACATGTGCATTATGAGAAGTGAAGCCAGAGATGCATGAAAGCATAGCTATGACATTTCTCTGTATCATTTACTTTTCTATGTATGAAATGGTGCTTAACTTCTAACTTATTACCTCAGCATTATCATACCTGAATCTCTTGTTATTAATACGTACAGCTGAACCAAAGAAGCCCATGCTTGTGCACTGCTCTGCCCTTTAGTGTTATGTGGTAGCATTTTATGTGACTCGAGGGTTGGGGATCAAGAACCGGTTCTTATTCAGAACTGGTTCCATTGTTTTAAAAGGCAGTGTCTATTTACACTTAATGCAAATAGCCAACTTTGTTAGCAAAGGCTATTTATCCTTAGTACAAATAGCATGACTTATTTGCACTTTGTGTGAAAAGCATCTATTGCAATCTGCACTTGATGCAATTTGTTGCTGTTCACACTTGGTGTAAACAGAATCTTCCTTTTGTTACACTTAGGCCGCGTGTCCACCAAAGCATTTTTAGCCAGATGAAAACGCTAGGCGCTCTGCTGAAAACGAGCATTTTGGCAGCACAGCGGTTTTTTTCAGTGAGAATATCCGTGGAAGTGTTACTAGTGTCTTATTTCACAGATAGTTTGTTAATGTATTGGTTCTATATAAAAATGCAGATACGATGTAAAGTATTTGCTCTGGCTCTTGTTTTAAATAATTTTGTTCCATTATTATGCTGCTTGTTCTTGTCATCTGTTGATGTTGTACAAGCAGAATGTGGCGGTTGGTTGGTGTTGTATTTGTCGTGCCCCTCCTCCGATGAGCGCTGCGTTTTACTCAAATGTGAACATTCTTCAACTCTCTGCGACTCTCAGTGCCTCATAAGGCTCATGGCATTCTAAATACGCGGCACTTCCATTGTAAACAATTGGAAAAATAAACCAGCCGAGTGAAAAAATGCTTTGGTGGACATGCGGCCTTAAGGCCTGTGCACACCGGGATGAATATCGCGCACTTATCGCCAGCATTTTTCGGCGTGTATTGAGTGTTCACACCCACGCGATTTTCACTGGCAATGCGCCGAGTGAACGTGCAAATTAAGTAGATGGCGCTCCCGGTACACAAGGTGGTGCTGTGGCACTTTATGCTTCTGACACTCGCTTGTCACGCAGAAGAAGAAGAGAGACAGTATTTATGTGCTTGCCAAAACCATTCACACACTTTTTGCTAAGTGGCAAGCTCATCTTCTTCTTTGTCTACTTCTTCTTCGTCGTATCAATGTATACTCGGCAAGACAGTTTTGTGCTTGAGCGCCACCAAGTAATTTTTTACTGTAACTTCAGTAGCTCCAGGCACGTGAACAAAAGCGCCGATCTCATTGGTCGGCCAGTTTTTAACGCGCCGCGTCAAAATAAAAAAAACAAACCCATGGCGTTTTTTTTATTTTTTATGACGTGTTTACGCCTGACAAGTGCACACTTACATTGGCGCCCTTTGTTTAGTCACAAGCGCCAAACGTTGGCGATAAACGTGCGTGAAAAAAAACAGGCCTTTAGGCTACGTTCACACTGCAAGCCCTAGTCCTCAATTCTGATTTATTGCTCATATTCGTTTTTTTCCCCACATAATTTTTTTTTTTATGTGGCCAATATTAGATTCAAGTCTGAACTGACTCGTCTTCCATTCACCAAGTAAACAAAGAACTACCGGTATGTAAACATTTTTGAGCGACTTCCATCAGCGCAGAATTGTGACGAATGTTGATCTAGAGTTGTGTAAAAGTCACATGAATTCCGAACCGACTGTTCAGACTGAGGTCGCATTGCAAAACATCCAATCTGTATCAGATTTAGGACCACATATGGAAGTGGCGCAAATCACAATCACAAAGAAAAGATTCCAAAAATAACAAGATCTGAGTCACATATGAGCAAAACAATCAAATTTGGACCACTTTTGCCTGCCAGACGATTGTTTGTGTTTCCGATTAGAATCTGATCTAAATGATTGTGTATCGTAACTGTTCAAATCTGATTTGTGTGTCCTGTGGCAGTCGTTTGTTTTCCAGAATATCTGCGTGGCAATGACGTTGTGTTTAATAATAATAATAATCAGCCCTTCTCCAAGTGCTGTACACAAAATAAGCAATACATAACTCAATAAAAGTAAACATCAACAAACAAATGCTCGTTTAAAAAAAAATGTCTTAAGTCCAGCGTTAAAAATGTCATAGGTCTGAGCTTCCCTAAATTCAAGAGGCAGAGAGTTCCAACGGGCAGGAGCATATGAAGAGAAAGCACTGTCACCCATAGATCTTAAACATGTTTGAGGAACAACCAACAAGTTTTGAAGAGCGCAATCTGTGATTTGGGGTATAGGGATTTAACAATTCGGATAAATAATGTGGAGCCAAGCCGTGCAATGCTTTATATGTCAGCATCATCAATTTAAAATCAACTTGGAACCTAAACTGTAGCCAGTGTAAGGACTAAGTAATATGACTTCAGTTTTACCACTGTTCAGAAACAAGAAATTATTACTCATCCGTGTTTTTGTCTCAGAAATACATCCAGAGTGAAAACCAACATCAGGGTGTTTACCAGATTTTGAGTGTATATAAATCTGCACGTCATCAGCCTAAAAGCGTTAATGGAGGCCAAGCGATCGCAAAAAATGACCAAGTGGGGACTGATAAATATGAAAGAGTAAAGGCCCCAAGACTGAGCCCTGGGGAACACCAGTGAAAACAGAGCTAATCTCAGACCTGAAATCACCCAGAGAAATGAACTGGGAACGGTCAGTAAATGCTTCATCAATACATTTTGTAGGTACACGCCAAAAACAACAATTGCAACACAAAGGGGTTTGCAGTACAGATATTGTCTTATTTACAACATCAAATTGTGTAGCCGCCACGCTGGACTACTCCGTCTCCTGAAGCAGCAGCAGAAAGTTTGAAGGCTGGTATATGTGGTTTTATTCAGTGCTGTTGTCGCCACCGGTCTCATAATTTAACATATCTCCATTATACTGGACAACACAACCTTGTTTCTGCAGCGACTTTCAGCATTTTTGACATGTTTACTGAAACTGATATTCAGAAATGCATGAATGAATGTAGCTCGAAACTGATTTTTTTGCCGTTCACACTTGCTAAATATGATCGGATTCAGATTTGGCCTGACAGTCTGAACGAAAACGTAGCCTTAGTGTAAATAGCATCTGCCATCTCTTTCACTGCCTCTTAAAAACACTGGAACCCAGTGATTTCAATTAATGGTTTTGGAACAAATGCATTCAGCATAAAATATGCAGAGCTGATCAGCGTCCATCTTATTTGTCATCTGCGCATGTGAATCAACAATCACACCTAATCGCTTTGCAGACGTGGACACATCTGAAACAGGACTGTTGGTTTAAGAAGTACAACAGATAGCAAAGTTGCAAAATACAATTTGAATTGTATACAGTTTATTTCAGATTGTTGTTTTGTTCTATTGGAAGCTGAATGAATCGAATAATTTGACATGATTTCTGAGGGTAGTGACTGCAATCAAAATTTCAGTAAGAATATTCCCTCTTCTTTAAAATTACTAAAATAATTGTTAACAGAACCATTGCGGAACTGAATCGGAATCGGAATAACACTGTAATAAATAAATGAAAAGTTGTTTCAAGTGTAATTAAATGCACTGTAAAAACGTAAAAAAGTAAGTGTTTGTGCTGCCGTCAAATTTGAAGTTTAGTCAACTCAAATATCCAAGTTATCAATCAGTACAACTTCACATTTCAAGTCGACTAAACGTAACATTTTAAGGCAGCACAAACACTTACTTTAAGTTTTTACACTTGATCCGTATGGAACAGCCATGACAACTATCAGGGTCAATGACACAATGCTTAACCACAAGGCCACTTAAACACATGCTATCTGCTATTTTTAATCCTCATATAAATATAATTTCACCAGACTTACGCTAACACTATCTTCTGCCGCCTGTACATTATTTTTGCTTTGTATTTGTTTATTGCGGAGCTATAAATGAACAGCTTTATCGTCACTCTTGGACAAGTATTTTTTTAGCATGAACCCTTTATCACGTAATGTCGTCACACTATTCATTTGGTATTTTACTTCATACAAGGTCATAAACTTTGAGACTTGAAGCTTTTTACTAGAATTTTGTCCAGTCAAGAGGCTCATTCTGGTTTGTTTGTTTGAACCCTCTGTTGGTTACAGCAATTGCACTGATTTCTCTGAGGTTTACAGGACACGTGTAGTTCAAGTTTTGTCCCACTTCCACATAAATGCACAAACAGGCTATATTCTCCATTGAGTCTGTAAACAATGGCTAATGTGGGTCGCCTAAAAGTTTTGGACTTTGAGCAGCTTTTCCCATGTTCAGTGCACATTGCACAAGTATTATTGTCCTGGAGCCCATAAACCACTAGCAGGTATTTGATACCAGTAAAGAGAATCAAATCAGATTATAATGCAGAACATTTGCATTGAGAACGTCACTGCTTTTTTTTTCTATGAGCAAATGTACTTTAAATGTAATTATGTGGAATATTTGAAGACATTGATTTTTAATTATAGTGTTATTGAATAAAACAACAATAAATGCTTTTTGTTTGTTATATTTGTGTCATCTCTCATTTTAATGAGGCACTATATTGCCAAAAGTACTGGGACACCCCTCCAAATCATTAATTCAGGTGTTCCAATCACTTCCATGGCCATAGGTGTGTAAAATCAAGCACCTAGGCATGCAGACGCTTCTACAAACATTTGTGAAAGAATGGGTCGCTCTCAGGAGCTCAGGGAATTCAAGCGTGGTACCGTGATATTGCCACCTGTGCAATAAGTCCATTTGTGAAATGTCCTCACTACTAAATATTCCACGGTCAACTGTTAGTGGTATTATAACAAAGTGGAAGCCACGCAACTCAGCCACAAAGTGGTAGACCATGTAAAAATCACAGAGCGGAGTCAGCGCATGCTGAGGCGCACAGTGCGCAGAAGTTGTAAGGCCCGCGCAATTGTCCCAAAGATGGTTTTCGATAAGTGGGTGAAGATTTCTGCCTTCAGGAGGTAAAGACCAATTGGCAAGGAATGTCTACTCCTGAGAAAACAAAGGATGTTTCAGGGAATTAACATTTGAACTCTCTCTTGTGAAAGTGGCATCCCCATCCGAGGCTCAGCCACACAAAGTCAATCACCTTAATTTACATTTCATCCCCTCACCCTCATCTCTCCACATGCTGAAATTCACCCAAAATCTACAGGTGCTGGTCATATAATTAGAATATCATCAAAAAGTTGATTTATTTCACTAATTCCATTCAAAAAGTGAAACTTGTATATTATATTCATTCTTTACACACAGATTGATATATTTCAAATGTAATTTTTTTTTTAAATTTTGATGATTATAACAGACAACTAAGGAAAATCCCAAATTCAGTATCTCATAAAATTAGAATATTACTTAAGACCAATACAAAGAAAGGATTTTTAGAAATCTTGGCCAACTGAAAAGTATGAACATGAAAAGTATGAGCATGTACAGCACTCACAAAATGCAATACTTAGTTGGGGCTCCTTTTGCCTGAATTACTGCAGCAATGCGGCGTGGCATGGAGTCGATCAGTCTGTGGCACTGCTCAGGTGTTATGAGAGCCCAGGTTGCTCTGATAGTGGCCTTCAGCTCTTCTGCATTGTTGGGTCTGGCATATCTCATCTTCCTCTTCACAATACCCCATAGATTTTCTATGGAGTTCAGGACAGGCGAGTTTGCTGGCCAATTAAGAACAGGGATACCATGGTCCTTAAACCAGGTACTGGTTGCTTTGGCACTGTGTGCAGGTGCCAAGTCCTGTTGGAAAATTAAATCTGCATCTCCATAAAGTTGGTCAGGTGCCCTAAAACTTCCTGGTATACGGCTGCCTTGACCTTGGACCTCAGAAAACACAGCGGACCAACACCAGCAGATGACATGGCACCCCAAACCATCACTGACTGTTGAAACTTTACACTGGACCTCAAGCAACGTGGATTGTGTGCCTCTCCTTTCTTCCTCCAGACTCTGGGACCCTGATTTCCAAAGGAAATGCAAAATTTACTTTAATCAGAGAACATAACTTTGGACCACTTTTTTCCTTTTTGTCTTTAGCACAGACGAGACGCTTCTGACTCTGTCTGTTGTTCAAGAGTGGCTTGACACAAGGAATGCGACAGCTGAAACCCATGTCTTGCATACGTCTGTGCGTAGTGGTTCTTGAAGCACTGACTCCAGCTGCAGTCCACTCTTTGTGAATCTCCCCCACATTTTTGAATGGGTTTTGTTTCACAATCCTCTCCAGGGTTGGAACACTTCCCTGCTTGTACACTTTTTTTCTACCACATCTTTTCCTTCCCTTCGCCTCTCTATTAATGTGCTTGGACACAGAGCTCTGTGAACAGCCAGCCATTTTTGCAATGACCTTTTGTGTCTTGCCCTCCTTGTGCAAGGTGTCAATTGTCATCTTTTGGACAACTGTCAAGTCAGCAGTCTTCCCCATGATTGTGTAGCCTACAGAACTACACTGAGAGACCATTGTAATGATGGTTCGTATGTGTGTGGGTGGAGAAGGAAGAAGACGGGGTCGGCGTAACTGGGACTGTACTCTTTTATTGATCTCACGATCCTCAAAACTGAAACACGCACGAGGGCGTTCAAACTCAAAACACTCAATAACCACAGACAACGTTGCTCTCAGGCTCAATGTCTCTCTCAGTACTCTGGCAGTGATGAGCAGGCGTTTGCAGTCCCAGTCCCAGTCTCTCTCTGCCTCAACTCTTGCTACTGCGGCTTATACTTACTCACCGCTCAGCTCCTCTCTCTCTCTCCCGCTACAGACTTCGCAAAACCACGCCCCTCCATTAAACCATTAAAGGCCTTTGCAGGTGTTTTGAGTTAATTAGCTGATTAGAGTGTGGCACCAGGTGTCTTCAATATTGAACCTTTTCACACTATTCTAATTGATACTGAGATACTGAATTTGGGATTCTCCTTAGTTGTCCGTTATAATCATCAAAATTAAAAGAAATAAACGTTTGAAATATATCTGTGTGTAATGAATGAATATAATATGCAAGTTTCACTTTTTGAAAGGAATTAGTGAAATAAATAAACTTTTTATTTTCTAATTATATGACCAGCACCTGTATATGGCTTATTGTGAACAAGTGCTATACATGTTTGGGATCATTTGAAATGTCTCAGTGCGACTGGTACAAAGGTCTCATTCCCACAGAAGTAAAGCAAAAGGTAACAAAGGTTTTAAGAGTTTAGAGATATTTTGCTTATTGTGCTTGGAGTGTTCTCTGCCAATTGGTCTTTGCCTCCTGTCCTCAATAAGGTGTAAATTACAAAATCCCATTGTGAACTCATGTTTACATTTGAAAGAGGTTTCTGTCTTGGTCTGAGTATTTGAGGGATGTTGCAGAAGGTCAGGGCGCGATCCTTTACTTACACTGGGTGTCTTTCAGATTTTAGGTATCTATCTTTTATTATTTACTTCAGAGCATTTGATGTTATGTATTGATTATCTTTGAAATGATAATGTAATTGGCATGATACATTTACCTGACTAATAATAAATTGTTACATTGATTTATTCTGACTTGCTCTGGAATTATTAACTCTAGTAGATTACGTTAAATCCATAACAACGCAAATCTACGCTCAGGTTAGTAGCGGACGAGAGCACAGTTTTGGTGAAGCAGAAGGGCACACCAGACTGACGTTTTAGAGCTCCGACTAACACATTGGCATTAGTTTACGTATACTTAGACTGTAGAGGGGGGTCTTCCGTTTAGAGCAACAGAAAGTTGTTAGACCAATCTAAATAGGGTGAACCTCAACTCCTGATTATTGTAATATTATTCTAACGTGTACGTGGGAAACCACGGCATGATTATGTAAAGTTACCATTAGAGGAAGTTAAGTTGGTCGCTGGGTTCTATGGTAATGGCCATGGCCTCAGATTAGAAATAGTCTTGCATTAATTAAGTGAGTTCAGATCTAAGGGGATTGAAGAAAAAATATTCTAGAATGAGCAACGTATAGCACGGCCTCTGTCTAATGACCAAGACTGACAAGTTTGTGATAAAGAGTTTGTAAACCCGGCTGGTGCGAGGCTCAAAGTGTTATTGGGATCCGGATGAATGGGTATAATTTCAACAAAGGGTTAAACAGAATAATCAAATGTGTAATTAAACTATTATACAAATGACCAAATAACCAATCTGCATTCTAACCTAAATTCGAGGTCATGATAAAATGGAGTCAGATAAAAGTAAATTGGAATTAAATTACTTTGCCCCGCTGAAAAGACAGAACACGCAGAAACCTTTACCCGCTTATCGGAAACCGTCGTTGGGACGATTGTGCGGGCCTTACAGAGTCAATAGCTACAGACCTCCAAACTTTGTGTGGCCTTCAGATTAGCTCAAGAACAGTGCGTAGAGAGCTTCATGGAATGGATTTCCATGGCCGAGCAGCTGCATCCAAGCCTTACATCACCAAGTGCAATGCAAAGCGTCGGATGCAGTGGGGTAAAGCACGCCACCACTGGATTCTAGAGCAGTGGAGACGTGTTCTCTGGAGAGACGAATCACGCTTCTCTGTCTGGCAATCTGATGGACGAGTCTGGGTTTGGCAGTTGACAATTTCATGCTCCCAACAAAGCAAGGACCATAAACACATGGATGAGCGAGTTTGGTGTGGAGGAACTTGACTGGTGTTGAGTCCTGACCTCAACCCGATAGAACACCTTTGGGATGAATTAAAGCAGAGACTGCGAGCCAGGCCTTCTCGTCCATCATCAGTGCCTGATCTCACAAAATGCGCTTCTAGAAGAATGGCCAAAGATTCCCATAAACACACTCCTAGACCTTGTGGAAAGGGCCAACTCCATATTAAACCCTACTGATTAAGAATTGGATGTCATTACAGTGTGCATGTAAAAGGCAGACGTCCCAAAACGTTTGGCAATATAGTGTATCATCTGAACAATCTGTAGAAAGTATGCAGTTATAAAGGTCCCACATCTATTCTTGTAAAATAAAAATAATTGAATACCACTTTAATGACACACAACCATTTAAAAGTTTTGGTCAGTGAGATTTTTTTTTTTAACAAATTAACTTTTATTCAGCAAGCACACATTAAATTGAGCAAAAGTGACAGCAAAGATATTTATAATGTTACAAAAAATTATATTTCAAATATATGCTTTTTTTGAACGCTCTATTCATCAAAGAATTCTAAAAAAAAATCATGGTTCCTACAAAAATATTAAGCAGCACAAATGTTCAACATTGATTATGATGTTTCTTGAGCAGCAAATCAGCATATTACCAGCATATTAATGATATAGTGTACTTTGTGAAGCTCTCTCACACTAACCACACAGACTAACCCATTCATTCCAACATTTAAGGATTTTTATTTTTCTTACATTAGAATTAGTGAGACAGTATCAGAAAATGTTAATATATTTTTCACAAAATATATTGTAGATATCATTTCAATAATAATAAAAAAACCCACAGAAATCATGACCATTCAATTAAATGCAAAGAACAAAAATAAAAACTGTCAGTAAATTAAAACAAAAACTATTAAGCAAGATCACCAAGTGCTTCTATCTTTTAAATTACCCTCCAAAAAAAGAAAAAGAAAATCAGCACATAGTAGAAGTTCAAATGACCTCTAGTTTATGTTTAGTGGCGGTATGATCTATATCCAATCCTTCTTTGGCACTGATTGACAACACAATGCCATAATCCTGACATCGCCTATGTTTGTCTGGCTCTAGGCACAACATCCTGCTTTAATCCTTTTCACTTCCATTGGCGTCTCCAGGTCCACCGTGGAACTCTCTCCTTCGCTCCTTTTCTTCAGGATAGAGGGCAGAACCAGATCAAAGAGGGTTTCAAACAAAACGTCCACATTGTAACCCGTCTTAGCGCTCGTCTCAAAGCACACCCTCTCGGCAGGCAGACAGGCCTTCTCCTCCAGGCCTTTGTAGCGCAGCACACGGCCGTACAGAGAGAAGGCGTCCTCTCTGCTGACCTGTTTGTGCTGGAGCGGAGTGGCGGGAGGACTCGGACACGTGATCACGGGCTGGGGTTCGTCCTCGTGCTCGCTTTCTGTGTCTGGCCCTTGAGCGTGAGCGTCAGTAAGGTCTGATTTGTTACCCACTATGGCAAATATGCAGTCAGTGTTGGCGGTGTCGGTCAGGGACAGGAAGCGGTTCTCCAGCTCAGCCAGACTCTGCCAGTTGGTAACGTCATAGGTGAGAATGACTGCAGCCGCGCCACGGCAGTACATGGAGCCCAGACCATGGAACTGCTCTCGCCCTGCACGGCACAAACATGACCATCAATATTCATTTGGAGAATTTGTACTTTACTTGAGTTCTATTTTTTACTGCAGCAGTTGTGAACATGAGAGACTTCTTTCATATATATGGACAAAAGTATTGGGACAATCCTCTCAATTCTTGCACTGGCACCGGTGTATAAAATCAAGCACCTAGGAAAACATTTGTGGAACGTTCTGAAGAGCTCTGTGGATTCAAGCGTGGTACTGTCTTCACAATAAGGGTTGTCCACACTTTTCGATTAAAAAAACCCCTGGTGCGATTGCTTTGTTAGTGCGGTTCATTTGAATAAGTGTGAATGCTGCCATCTGAACCCTGGTGTGCACCAAACAAGCGGACCGAGACTGCTGAAAAAAAAAAGAAGGTCTCAAATAAACTCTAGTGCGAACCCAACACAGACCAAAGACATGTAAACTAACCAAAAATGGGAAATGATGTCACAAGATGCGACCCTAAAAAGGACAAAATGCTCACGCATACTTGTTTTTGCTTGTCTTAGTCGTGATGTTGCCCACCTCAGTTCGGTAAAGGTATCAGAACCTTGTCTCTTCGCAGCAGATTTGTTTGTGTGTGCCGGAGGGATTCCTGGCGCTGTTTTGACTCCTTTACACATTTTATAAGCTCTTCATGAGTCAAAATACCATCATATGTAGGCTACGCACATACAACGAGCCAGTGGCGGGCCGTGCATTTCACACCTAGGCCTTCAGTGGTATCCTACCTGAATTAATTCACCTTATTAATAAAATCATCATGACGCCACGGCTATAGAAGCCATTAATATTATACAGAAATGCAGTATAACAGGGCGTTGAGTCTCTCATGGAGCGATAATGAATTATTAAATCATTTAAGAATTATTAATGCAGGAAACCCAATTGACACAACTTAACAAGCCACATACATCATATCTAACAGAAGCATCGATCTGCTACGTGTTTTCCGTGCTTTTTTGTAGTAGGCTACCTTTTGAGTTCTCCCAAATTGTGCGGTTTTTTTGTGCAAATTCTACAGATAAGAAATCACAACAGCATGAATGGTTCTTGAAAAATCTTACAAAAGTATGACAAATTTATTTCAGGTGAGGTTCAAAGATATACTAAGTTTTTCATTAAAACTGATTTAAACCCATAAAACTTGCGATTTTTAACTGTATGAAAATGTTGAAAATAATATATTAACAACGGAAATAATAATAATAATAATAATAATAATAATAATAATAAACAATTTCGATCATACATTTACAAGAAAAAAATTTAAAATCACATTCATCACAGAAAAAACGGGGCTGGGATTAGCCAGCCCAGGGTTGACTGTAGGATATAAATTTTTTTTAAAGGGGGGGTGAAATGCTGTTTCATGCATACTGATCTTTTTGCACTGTTAAAGACTTGGATTCCCATGCTAAACATGGACACAGTTTCAAAAGCTAAGGTGGACGTTTGATGGGAGTATTTCTTTGCCAAAATTAGTACTTCCTGTTAGTCATAAGTTTCGGAAAGTTTTTTTCGATCATGGGTCCGCTTGACGTCAACAGGGCGGAATTTCCTTGTATGGGCCGTACGGACAATTCTACCGGAAGAGCGCGCGCGCGAGAGAGAGAGAGAGAGAGAGAGAGAGCGTGAAAGCAATAGGCTACGCCCATCAAAGCGCTGGCTCGTAGCCAAATAACCCCGCGTTAAGGCAAAAGTGGATGGATGGAATTTGCTTTTCCGGATTTTCAAATCGCCTAATACATACTGAAGGATGGAGCGGTCCCAACGATAAAGGTCTCAACGTTGGAACCGCAGGCAGTGAGTAAGACTGCTTCAAATGTCTGTTTTTGCCTATGCCCATCAAGTAACGTTAGCCCAAACATGACCACGTATTGATCAATGGAGCATGCGATGTATAGTGTGTACATTTGTTTAGCTGGCCACTATATGTGTATGTTTGTGTATTGTAAAAGCACTCCAAACAACAATACACAAAGAATGGGGAAATATGTTGAACTAAATAAGCACGCTTCTTCATTCAAATGCGCTACTATTCCATGTCTTTCTATGTAAACACTAGCCTGACGCGCAAAACCAGTCCGCTTACTACAAATCATGTCTACACAAACCACGCGTAAACACACACACACACACACACACACACACACACACACACACACACACACGATATAATTAAAGTATAAATGTGTAAATAACACAAGCCGCTAAGCATATTATATAGTTAGTGTAACTTATACCACATAGAGATGTCCTGCTCTAGTCGTTTTTGCTGCTGCTCCTGTTCAACTTCAGCCTCTGGGTCTGATTCCGGATCATAGATGTATGGCTGTATCTGATTAAAAGCCATTTTTTATGTTGAATAAAGATATTTCCCGCTTTTAGGGATGACGCAGCTTTCAGACGCACTCAACACAGTAACAGCGGCGCGCGCTCGACATTCTTTAGCTCCGCCCACACGATACGCCCCCAGCCGCACGGCTTTTTTCGGAAAGACTCGGAACAGCGCATCTTCCTTTTATAATTATAATAAAAATAAAGACTTTTCAGAGATATGCAGGATGCAATGCTACTCTATAGGTACTCAAGATTGACATGAGACTGACTGAAACTGAGTGTGTCCCCCCCCCTTTAAATAAAATGCATTATAGCTTACTCACCAAAATTGGCTATGATTATTTGTACACAAAACATGCCAATGTATGCAGCTGACCCATGCTCTCAAATAAATCCGTGGGACTTCCACATCAGTGATGGCAGTTAGTTCATTTTTAGCCGGGACAGATCGAATAGCGTTCCGTGACGTTGCGTTAAGATGGAGAAGGCTGTACGCGGGAATTTTGAAAATGGCTTTCTAAGTATGTTAATTAATACATTCATTTCTTCTCCTCTGTCAGCCATTGGGGTTTGAAAAAAAAAAAACGCCATTAAAACTACAGACATTTTATCTTGTGCGTTTTTCTGGTTATTCCGACTAGGCCACTAGTAATAGTAGGCTCTCTGAACATCCAATCAAAGGACATGAAAATGGCAACGTTATTTTACGCCTGCTAGATGGCCCCGGGAACGCCATCTCGAAATGTGATTGGCTGTTTAAATCAGAGTGATTATCTGATTGGTTAAATGTGCAGTTTCATTGCCATTCATTTTAACCTAGAGGCACCCACAATATTTATTCTGAAGGTCTCAAGGCAGGTTTCTTTGACCCTGGCAATACATGATGCCTGGATGAAATATGATTGGATAAAAGATAAAAGAAATGTTGAATAGGTGTGAACACACCCAAAGTCAGTTCATGAAATTTCATACATATTCCACAGTCAAAGTAGACTGGTTGAACCTAGCCTGATCTGCTGACGATTTGATTTCGCCCTGCAGCTCAGTCTGGAAACCTGTACATTAATTTATCCTGCTTCTGTCACACTTTTGCGGGAACCAATCACAGATTGGTTTATCCACCTGGCGTGCTATTGGCGGGTTTAACACGATGACGGATAGAGAAGCGATGGATTGATGCCCATTGATCAAGCCTCTTGTGGTCTGATTGGTTGAAGGACTATCCAATTGCGTACAGAGTCATTTGAATTATGCTCGTTTATCACGCCTCTCGTGCAGTAGAAAATACAGAGCAGACTCCCCAGACCAATGTTCAATCTTAAATTGAGCTTGGTCTGGTGATAGCTAGACAACAGTCAAAGTGGTATTATAGGAAAGTGGAAGCATTTAGGAACAGCAGCAAATCAGCCATGAAACAAAAGACCATGTAGAGTCACAGAGCAGGGTCAGCGCATGCCGAATCGGCCACACTCTGCTGAATCCATTGCTGAAGAGTTCTAAACTTCCACTTGCATTGATATCAGCACAAAAACCGTGCGGCGGGAGCTTCAAGGAATGGGTTTCTATATCCGAGCAGCTGCATGCGAGCCTCACATCACTAAAGCCTTGTTCAGACTGCAAATCCGATTGGAATCTGATCTAAGGTTTGACTGTCCACACTAGTGTTAATTTTGTCAGACGAGACTAAATATGTTCGTCAACAACCTGTTTTTCCATGACGATGACGAGACTGCACCAATGTCCAAAAACGCTGACTAAGACTAAATTAACATGCATTATTGTTGACGAAAAAAAACGAGACTAAAATGTTTTGCATAAAATAAAAATTAATTTTTGTCTACAATCGTCTCTAGTTTTTCATCATGAGATAGAATATTCAGCTGTTCAAAATATTCAGAAAGAATTGGCGCTGTTGCTCATGAACAGGTCTCATACTCCTGTTGCTGCCAGCCTGTTATCTAGCGGCGGCGCGCGTGGTCACGTAGTTCACGGAGGGCTCAATACTTCTAGCGCTGTGTCAATGGTCAATACATTTGAAAGGCTTAAGCCGCTGATACACAACAGCTTCACTATACAGGTATTTGCAGCAAGTTTTGATAAACAGTACAGCATAGTGTGCATTGATTATTACGTCAACCACATTTACAGTATCATTATATTATGGAGAGTGGTAGAGATGCAAAATTGTTTACATTAATGTTAATGTTTTTATTGTATTTAGCCTTAAGGTATTCCTTACTAATTGGTCACACACTCATTGGTGGTCAAATGTGACCATACACCTTAGCTATTTTAAAATAAATAGCCTATATTTTAGTTCAATAATATTTATTGAATATTTTGAGGATATCTTTTGGTACTATGGTAAATGGTAAATGGACTGCATTTATATAGCGCTTTTAACAGACCTACGGCCATCCAAAGCGCTTTACATTTTTGCCTCACATTCACCCATTCATACACCGACGGCGGTGTCAGCCATGCAAGGCGCCATCCAGCTCGTCGGGAGCAGCTGGGGTTAGGTGTCTTGCTCATGGACACCTTGACACTTGGTCAGTTGGAACCGGGGATCGAACCACCAACCTTCCAGTTTGTAGACAACCTACATGAACCACTGAGCCACTGCCGCCCCAAATACTAAATACTATTTGTGCAATAAGCATGGTCCATTAATGACCACTTAAAACATTTTTCTTCTAATATTTTATATTATTTTTATTACAATTATTGTATTAATTAAGGTTAAAATAGAGAATTCCAATGTAAAGAGGAGAATTAAAGTCATTTTGTGGCTGGAAAAATACAATTTTCATTTTTAATGCCATTACCCACTAGGTGCCTGGCTGTATGGCTCTTTAATATACATGTAGTATTGCAGAACATAACTGCTTACTTATTTGTGAAATTTTAAAATGTTAATAATAGTGAATAGTAATGAATGCAAGCAAATATAATTTAATCCAAAAAAGTTTAAAATAGTGCTAAAAAGCAAACTTATTTTTCCTTATGTACAGTAGGCTATATACATATGAATTCACACTGAATCAAGATCAAAATGCCCATTATATTTGTGCCCATCGTCTCATAAGCTAATGCTGATTTTAGGCATCTATGCTGTAAATCAACCAGTTAGCTATGGTGTTGTGGCACATACATTATGCAGGTTATATGTATTTTATGTAAATTATGTTGCCTGAGTTTTCTTTTGACTAAAACTAGACTAAAATGACGAGACTTAGTCGACTAAAACTTGACTAGAAAAAAGATGATATGTGAAAGACTAAATATGACTAAAACTAACAAGGACATTTGGCACAAGACTAGGACTAAATTAAAAATAGGTGACAAAATTAACACTAGTCCACACTGTATATCGCAACTGTTCAGATCCGATTCATGTGTCCATGTAGTTATTGCGTTTTCCGGAATATCTATGGTTTCTATGGCAGTGACGTGTTGGTAGGCATAAGCCAAAAACAGCAACATAGACGGGTTTGCAATACAGATGTTGTCTTACAACATGACGCTGGACTACTGCGTCTTCTGAGGCAGTGGCAGAACGGCATGAGGCTGGTATGTGTGGCTTTATTCCGCACTGTCAAAACATTGTCTCCGTTATATTGTCATTTTCTGCTCGACCGGCACTTTGCAACAACACAACTGTTTCTGAAGCGACTTTCAGCATGTTTTCTATAACAACGTCTGGCGTTTACATTTTAAGTGGTGTGAGAAAGTCACATAAACCATGCGAAATCCGATCAGAGGACTGAAACGGATTTCAAGAATTGCGATTTGAATAGGATTTCAAACTACATAATGTAGCTCAAAACAGATTTGTTTTGTTTTTGTTTTTTAATAATCAGATTTCATGTGATTTTTGGCCGTTCAGACTTGTTTAATCTGATGAGATTTCAATCCGATATGCACACAAATCGGATTTGGACTGACAGTCTGAACGAGGAAAGTACATTGGCAAGCACCGGATGCAGTGGTGTAAAGCATGCCGACACTGGACTCTGGAGCAGTGGAAACGTGTTCTCTGGAATGACGAATCACGCTTTTCCATTTGGAAGTCTGATGGATGAATTTGGGTTGTCAGATGCCAAGAGAACGTTTCCTGCCTGACAGCATTGTGCCAACTGTAAAGTTTGTTGGAGGAAGGATAATGTTATGGGACAGTTTTTCAGGGGTTGGGCTTGGCCCCTTACTTCCAAGTGAAGGGAAATCTTAATGCTTTAGCATACCATGACTTTTTGGACAATGCTATGCCATCAACTTTGTGGGAACCATTTGGGGTAGGCCCTTTTCTATTCCAGCATGACTGTGCCCCAGGGCACAAAGCAAGGTCCACAAAGACATGGTTGGATGAGTTTGTTGTGAAAGAACTTGATTGTTTGTCACAGAGCCCTTTTGACCTCAACCCCATCGGACACCTTTGGGATGAACTGGAACAGAGACTATGAGCCAGGCCTTCTCGTCCAACATCAGTACTTGACCTCTCTGCTGGATAAATGGGCAAAACTCCCCACAGAAACACTTCAAAATCTATTGGAAAACCTTCCCTGAAGAGTGGAAGCTGTTATAGCTGCAAATGAGTGACCAACTCCATATTGATATCTATGTATTTAAAATGCGATGATGTCATTATAGTCCCTGTTGGTGTAATGGTCAGGTGTCCACATACTTTTGTCCTTATATTCTTACATATGTTTATATTTAACCTTATAACAAGCCAATAAAATAATTGTTTTGTTTTTTGTTTTCAAATAAAAGCACAAAGCCAATGAAACTGTGAAAAAGGTATTTGGCCACAACTATGGTCAAAATGGAAATGTCTCAGTCACAACACAAAGTCGTTGATGATATGCAATGATAACACTATAATCATTTCAGGTAACAGTTTCCAGGACAATAGTTTCAGTTAAACTAAATCTGATGTATTTTTTTTAACTTGCAAAGTAAAAGTGATTAAACATTAAACAAAGACCTGCTGTAGAGTTTGTGCATTACAGTCACTTTAGTGAGAAAAGGTCACTTTCTTTGTACTTTTTACAGCCCTGCTGATGAGGATTCAACAGTACAAAGGTCAACAGAATTAAACACAAATTACCCTGAATAGTTCTGAGGGACCAAATCTACTTTAAAGGGTAACTTCAGTGATTTAGCATTAAGCTTTGCATTTAAACTGGGTCATTTATGCAGTACAAATGTGAAATTATTTTTGAATTTGGTGCCTTCTAGACTGAGAAAAGACAGAACATGTATTTTTGTCTCATGTGGATGAAAGACAACAACTCCCAGAATGCACTTGCTTCGCTGCCCTACGAGGCCACTCCGTACACCGTCGTTTTGATCTTCATAGTAATACAATCATTTCGTTCAGTTAGAGAATTAACACTACAATTAAAAACTGAACGTGTCTTTTCAATAAAGTGTGAGTGAGCCGAACGAAAGTCACGGCACAGACGCAGCAGTGTCAGATTTCATTCATCACGAGAGGGAAGTAAGAGCTGAGGTAACGTTTAGCGCCAGTCTGGCACGTTTTCAGATCGCATATGGAAGGATTTTTTCCAGAAATAAAATGCATAATTCTCTCGTCTCAGGGGAATATGAGGGGGGAAAGTACCATAATTTGAATATTCTACCGGGTTTCTACTGATACAAAGCCTAATGCTAAATCACTGAAGTTACCCTTTAAGTCACAGACTGGGAAAAAAAATCCTTCATTTTCTCTTTCTCTTTTCACTTTCTTCTTTAAAAAAAGAAAGCCAAAGGTTGTCAGTCATGATACTGAGCGCTGTAACAGCAGAAATACAAGAGCTTATTGTTGTAAAAATATGTAGTGGTCTTCAACTAACTTGGCTTCTACTGTCTGTGTCTGAAGGATGTGAGAGAGCTTTGTTCCTTATTCTTATGCGTGTCATACAGCAAAAATGTGTAGAATAAAGAAGACCTCTAATGCAGTGGTTCTCAAACTTTTTATACCAAATACCACCTCAGAAAATATTTGGCTCTCCAAGTACCACCATAATGACCAACATTAAAATACAGTAGCGTAGTAGGCCAAACTATTCAGCTATCTCTGCATCTCTGCACAGTTCAAAAACGAGGCAGTTTATTCCTAACAGGAATATTTATTGTATGCCACTTTAACAATGTAAATACACAATTTGTACATTAACACTAAAATATAAAATAATTAAATAATGATTAAATTCAAATGTGTTGTAAAGTTAAATTAAAACTGTGCTGTACTTGAATATAAAAAACTTTACTCAAATAAAGATTAAATTAAAATGTATTGTGTTAACATTAATTTATATTTAAAGTCCCTGTAAAGTTAAAATTAAATATTTGTTATGAGTTTGTCACATCACAGAAAAATGTGTTATTAAATGTGTGCCAAATTGTAAAAAAATTATACAATTATTATTATTTTTTTTTTTTAAAGCGCTGAAACCACACCCACTATCGGGAAAGCTGCAGTAAGCACACAAAACAACTGGGCAGTGGCACGTACCGCAACAATGGCACCAGATGTTGGCGGGACGGGTGGATTAAGTTATGTGTCGGTTCGGCCCCATTCAGCTGTGGATTATCTGTGAATCCCAGTTGTATGGGATGATTTTAGACTCAAAATTATTAATAAATTCACACACACTTATCCATGAACTTAATATAAATGTTGCAAACATGTTGTACTATCCACAAACAAATGCCTTTTAACTTGTGTGTGCAAAATACAGAATTACATGAATGTGCAGCGATTTGTACAAATAGAGACATAGTTGTGAATACAAAATTTCGATTTTGTATTAATGTAGGTCGGAATTTGTGCGTGCAACGAGTAAGATGTGCATTTGTTGATCCGGTGATGCGCATTCATTCATTGACTCGTTTGTGAGTCGATCCTATTTGATTCATTTGGATTTTGAGACTTTCATTTCGCCAGTTTGGCCTTGCACGATCCACACACACAGCTGTCTTAGAAAACCTTCTGCCACTAGATGGCAGTATTCTGCCAAAACAGACACCGGCACCGTGAGTGTTATTCTGCCTATAAGACGCTTCATGTGTCCTCGTTATAAAGACGAGGAAAACATTTAACAAGCAAACATCAAAAAGGTATTAAAGACTACTTTGTATAGGCAAGTAGATTAAATCAGGTTATAAACACAACATTGTTCATCACAACATTTTTCTCCCATAGAAAACCATTATAAAATGCTTAATATGCAATATATATATATATCAATTTTTTTATTTTTTTTTATCACATGTACTTAGGTATTCACAGCCTTTGTCCTGACACTCAAAATTGAGCTCAGGTGCATCCTGTTTCCACTGGTCATCCTTGAGATGTTTCTACAACTTGATTGGAGTCCACCTGTGGTAAATTCAGTTGATTGGACATTATTTGGAAAGGCACACACCTGTCTATATAAGGACCCACAGTTAACAGTGCATGTCAGAGCACAAACCAAGCCATGAAGTCCAAGGAATTGTCTGTAGACCTCCGAGACAGGATTGTATCGAGGCACAGATCTAGGGAAGGGAACAGAAACATTTCTGCAGCATTGAAAGTCCCAATGAGCAGTGGCCTCCATCATCCGTAAATGGAAGAAGTTTGAACTCCAGGATTCTTCCTAGAGCTGGCCGCCTGGCCAAACTGAGCGATCGGGGGAGAAGGGCCTTTGTCAGGGAGGTGACCAAGAACCAGATGGTCACTCTGACAGAACTCCAGCGTTTCTCTGTGGAGAGAGGAGAATAGCAACCATCTCTGCAGCACTCCACCAATCAGGCCTGAATGGTAGAGTGGCCAGACGGATGCCACTCCTCTGTAAAAGGCACATGACAGCCTGCCTGGAGTTTGCCAAAAGGCACCTGAAAGACTCTCAGACCATGAGAAACAAAATTCTTTGGTCTAATGAAACAAAGATTTAACTCTTTGGCCTGAATGGCAAGCATCATGTCTGGAGGAAACCAGGCACTGCTCATCACCTGGCCAGTACCATCCCTACAGTGAAGAACGGTGGTGGTGGTGGTGGCAGCATCATGCTGTGGGGATGTTTTTCAGTGGCATGAACTGGGAGACTAGTCAGGATCGAGGGAAATATGAATGCTGCAATGTACAGAGACATCCTTGATGAAAACCTGCTCCAGAGCGCTCTGGACCTCAGACTGGGGTGAAGGTTCCTCTTCCAACAGGACAACGACCCCAAGCACACAGCCAAGATGTGGTTATTCAGAGGTGCTATATAGCACCTTAGTCAAAGAACCGGTGAAGAACCTCTGAAGAACTGCTGAAGAACCACTGAAGCACCAAAATTGGTGCTATATAGCACTAAAAAAGGCTCCCCTATGATTACGAGCCAAGAACTTTTTTTGGTGCCATATAGAACCTTTTTTTTTTTTTAGAGTGTAGGGATTTCCTGGAATTACATGCACTATTGTACTTCTGCTGTGCATATTTGGAGTACGCTGCCTGCGAGCGCCCTCTGGCTTGCAGATGGAGCAGCATTTACTACTGATCACAGAGTCATGCTTCAATGAGAAGCTGCGCATTAAATAATCGCAGCCTTTGTCAAATCCTGTGCTATTTAATTGCGATTAATCATGAATCCCTAATTCATTGTACTTGGCATTGTTAACATAATGCTCTATTGTTTGAACTTCAGAAGCACCAACAATATACTAAGTCATGGTGAGGTAATGCAGAGAAAGTAAGCCATATATATTATTAGGCCTGTCGCGATTGGTCGAAACAATCGACTGCGTCGACGCTGTTAATTAGTCGACGTCAATATTTTTAGTCGACTGGGTAAGTTAGGTACGATATGAAATTGTATTAGTACAGGTACTTTACAAATGACAGCACTCTAATAAGAGCAGCATTTCTTAATTTGCGTCGATGTGTGACAGCAGGAGTGAGGGTGTGTGTGTGTGTGTGTGTGTGTGTGTGTGTGTGTGTGTGTGTGTGTGTGAGCTCTGCTTCCACCATTCACTAAACAATGGAAGCAGAACAGTCAAATATATGCGCACAGCTCAGGAAAAAGAACACAACAGAAAAGTGCGACGCTGCCTGACTCTGACCTGAAGCGTGCGCAACCGCGCACACGCCTTTCACTCAGACAGATCGCGACGCCAGTTTCACGGATTATTGGGTTTGAATGGTAAAAAATATGTAATAATGCTCGTCCTGGTGAGTATTCGGGTAAACGCAGTCGGATATGTCTTTAGTGAACGTATACAGAGTTGAATGAGAAATCGGGTGTTACAATGAATTTGGTCCGTGCAGCTCTTAAAGGGACGGACCTAATATTCTGTGTGAAGCAGGGCAGGAACATGCCGGCCAAGTGAGTTTTTAGGGATTTGTTTAACCTTAAAACAATGAATAGTAAGTTCTGTCATATTATTCAATTACTTTTACAGTTTTTTGCCATGGTATCGATTCAGTATCGGTATTGAGGTATTTTAGTCTGGTATCGTATTCGTATCAAAGTCATAATTTTGGTATTGTGACAACACTATTCTATATAAAAGGTATTTGCTGATATTCTCTTTTTTGTCATGTTGGTTTACAAATTTGAACCTTTTTACATTTTTACTCTTTTAGTTTTACATTTTGTCAAGGGCTTGTTTACATTTATACTTTTTTATAGTAATGTTACACTACTGAATGCCAACGTTGCAAGTTAAATTAAATGTTTTTAAGTAAAATTGTTAAAAATTAGTCGATAGATTAACCGATTAATCTAAAAATTAGTCAATAGATTAATCAATATCGTTAGTGGCAGGCAGCCCTATATATTATTACTATGGATGCACCGAATCCAGGATTCGGGTCCGGACGAATATTGGGCTTTTTGACGGGGTTCGGTTTCTGCCGAACTTCAGAATTTTTTTCCACTGAACCGAACCCTAGGCTTGCACTATGCGCACTCCGCTGGTCGAACATAATGACGCCGCCGTTGAAAGTGAAAATGGAACTCATGAACAGAAAACGTGGCAGTATGCTACTTTAAGTCAAAAGAAGGCGATTCAAGTCGAGCTACATGTTCAATTTGCAATGACGATTTGTTTTGTGATGGCAAGGACCCTAAACAACAGCCGCTGTTAAAACATTTGCGTATGAAACATCCGAGAGAATACAAGTTGTGCATGAAGGAATCTACAAACAGCAACCAAAATGTATTTTATTTTACCGTGCAAACAGCCGCATATAGATCAGATAAAATATAAATAAAAAATAAAATAAATAGGCCTACACTAAATATTTTTCACTTAAATAATTACCAAATTAAGATGACAAAACGAAAATACACTGAATCCGTTTTAAGCTTTGAAGAACCGGAATCTTTTTTTTTTTTTTGTCAAATAAAAATAGAAGGCCTAGGCTACCTCAATCCACACCTTGTATGTTTTTTTTTTTCTCGTTTTTTTTCGTTTTTTAAGAAACATGTTTAAGTGATGTGGGTTAGTCTGGAGCGCAGCCTATTGACAGTTAAACCCACGGCAGAAAACACCCTCTCAATCCTTCTGTCTCTGCAGCGCGCAAGCCTCGAATGACAGCGCGCGCGCCCCCTGCGCTCTCCGTTGTGCTGTTCTTTGAAACGACAGAGGATGACTCGGGGTAATTTTTCTATAAAACATCCGGAAACGGCGAGAAGAACATACACGACAATGTTTACTTTAGTAAACTTGACCAAAACCACACTAAGAAAGGCTTCAGATGGCACTGATGTCCCGGGAATACAGAGATAACGCCTCGCTAGAGCAACACGCCGTTCATTTGCTTTCCACCAGTCAGGAGCTTGTACTGCTGCTGTATTTTTCTGTCGAAATGGTCCCACACAGTTGGCTTTTCCATTGCTTCCATTGCCAGATATATTTTGTGAGATATATCTGGTTTGTGGTTGCACATGTCGACGGGCTCCGTGAGTGAACAAATAACGCTACAGCATATTTTTCTTAACCATGCATCAAAAAACAAACAAACAAAAAAACGTTAAAAACATTTAAACCGTTTAACTGATATTAATCGGTCAAAGTTCTTACTTTCGGTTAACGGTTAAACGGTCAATAGCATCACTACACTGCTGTGGACGTTGTTTACTTCATTAATGTGTTTACTGTGATAATGGACTGAGAATGGGAGTAGGATTCGGTATTCGGTTTCGGATTCGGCCGAATCTTAACCAGTGGATTCGGTATTCGGTCGAACCCCAAAAATCTGGATTCGGTGCATCCCTAATTATTACTATCCATCAACAGAAAAACGAATGGTTAAAATTTTAATTAGCGCATGATTTACTCAGCCTCAAGCCATTCTAGGTGTTGACATGACATTCTTCTTTCAGACGAATACAATCTAAGTTATACTAAAAAAGTCCTGGCTTATCCAAGCTTTATAATGGCATAAATATTCAACTTACGGAAAAAACATAACTCGCGCAGTGTATGATGTCAGATGTGGTGTAAGCATTTTGAACTGCGAGAGGCGTTACACTTTCTTCGTAAATTGAATACAGAAGGGGGTCTGGCGGAAAGATATTTTACTTAGTTTTAAATATGGATATTTTTCGTACACAAACCCATCAATTCACTTTCGAAGCCCCACATGCTTCAAAACGTCCACCATTGTGCCTGTACCGAAGCAATCAAAAACCACCTGCTTAAACGACTGGCGTCCTGTTGCTCTGACCCCTATCATCAGCAAATGCTTTGAGAGAATAATCAGAAACCACATCTGCTCTGTTCTCCCTCCCTCACTGGACCCACTGCAGTTTGCATACCGCACAAACCGCTCCACTGATGATGCCATTTCATCTACAATTCACACTGCTCTCTCCCACCTGGAAAAGAGGAACACATATGTGAGAATGCTGTTTGTAGACTACAGCTCAGCATTCAACACCATTGTGCCCTCCATACTTGACATGAAACTCCGGGCTCTAGGCTTAAACAGCTTGTTATGCAGCTGGATCCTGGACTTCCTGTCAAACAGACGCCAGGTGGTCAGAATGGGCAGTAACATCTCCTCATCACTGACTCTCAACACTGGAGCCCCTCAGGGCTGTGTTCTCAGCCCACTCCTGTACTCCTTGTACACACGACTGTGTGGCAACCCACAGCTCCAATACCATCATCAAGTTTGCTGACGATACGACGGTGGTAGGTCTCATCACTGACAATGTTGAAACGGCCTACAGAGAGGAGGTGCACACTCTGACACGATGGTGTCAGGAGCACAACCTCTCCCTCAACGTCAGCAAGACCAAGGAGCTGGTGGTCGACTTCAGGAGGAATGAGAGAGAACACCGCCCCATCACCATCAATGGAGCAGCGGTGGAGAGAGTCAGCAGCTTCAAGTTCCTCAGTGTCCACATCACAGAGGAACTCTCATGGTCCGTCCACTCCGAGGCCGTTGTGAAGAAGGCTCATCAGCGCCTTTTCTTCCTGCGACGGCTGAGGAGGTTTGGAATTAACCGCCACATCCTCACACGCTTCTACAGCAGCACCATCGAGAGCCTGCTGACTGGCTGCATCACCACCTGGTACGGCAACAGTACCGCCCGCAGCCGCAAAGCCCTGCAAAGGGTAGTGCGCACGGCCAGCTGCATCATCGGAGGTGAGCTTCCCTCCCTCCAGGACATTTACGCCAGGCGGTGTGTGAAGAGAGCTCAGAGGATCATCAGAGACTCTAGCCACCCGAACCATGGGCTGCTCTCACTGCTGCCATCAGGCAGGAGGTACCGTAGCATCAGAACACGCACCAGCCGACTCCAGAACAGCTTAGACTACTTAACTCCTGATCCATCAGGATCATAACACACACTGACAGAATATCACTCAGCACAACCCACTGTAGATACACACACATTATATACACATTTATTTATCATATAGCACCTATTGTACATTGGATCTCTACTGTGAATAATATTGTATACTGTACATTGTATATTATTATAGCTTACTGTTTTAATGTATGTTTAGTGTATATTGTTTAAAGTATATGTATATTGTAAGTATGTGTATATTGTTTAAGCTGTGAGAACTACACTCACATTGTGTAAATTATTATTGCTTACTGTAGAGTTTACTGTGCTGTGAGTAATTGTGTGCGCATCAGATGTGTAATCTGTTGTTGCTTAAATGTTGTACATGTCATGTCATGACTGCTATGTTGCTCGGAACTGCACCTAAGAATTTCACCTACTGTTGCACTTGTGTATATGGCTGTGTGACAATAAAGTGATTTGATTTGGAAGGCATTTATTAACCCCCCAGAGCTGAGTGGATTACTTTTATAATGGATGGATGCACTTTTTTGGGCTTCAAATGTTGGGCTGCCATTCACTGCCATTATAATGCTTGGATTAGCCAGGACATTTTTAATATAACTCTGATTGTATTCGCCTGAAAGAAGAACACCTAAAATGGCTTGAGCCTGAGTAAATAATGGGATCATTTTCATTTTTGGGTGAACTATCCCTTTAATATTCATGTAGCACCTGCTGCTCTGCAGAGCCTGTGAAGAATTCAACCGTTGCAAACAACCAACAGAAGTTTCCTGATCATTTCAGTCTGATCTCATGGCCAACAAATTCAGATAAAAAGTCTGACAGCTTTAATGTAAATCACTGAGATTTTTATAACAGTATAGCAGACTCCTTACATAAAATTCATATAATTATCCGTTGTCACTCTTGTCTGGTTATCACCAGACCAAGCTCGATTTAAGATTGAACATTGGTCTGGGGAGTCTGCTCTGTATTTTCTACTGCACACGCGAGCATAAATGCACATAAATTAAATGACTCTGTACGCAATTGTATAGTCCTTCAACCAATCACACCACAAGAGGTGTGATCAACGGGCAACGACCCATCGCTTCTCTATCCGTCATCGTGATAATCCCTCCAATAGCGGGCCAGGTGGATAAGCCAGTCTGTGGTTCCCGCAAAAGTGTAACAGAAGCAGTAAAAGTGAATGTACGGGTTTCCAGAGTTGCCTGGCGAAATCAAATCGCTGGCAGATCGGGCTGGGTTTACCCAGTCTACGGTCACTCTATATCTCCCAGCAATATCTTATTAAGATTATATTTAAATGCTTAGTTTTGTGATAAATGCTCTGTAGTTTTGATTGTGGGGGTAAAACATATAATGCAATGTAATGTAATACAATATGATGATTGAAAGATGTAAAAGTAAACGTCCCTCAAAACCCTGTTGTATTATATCTGATACATACATTGTAACACAATTTTTCTAAAATACAGGCCTATATCTATGAATAATCAAGTACACCTAAGTTGCTTCAGTCCAGTAAATGTTGAAATATTAATAACAATATAAAAGTTATGTAAAAGACATGTGCGGTGTAACATGACCTGACAACATTAAGGGTTTATACTAAAAGGACTTTTACTTTGTATAAATCAGATGAGTCAGAGGGCAGAAACATTGTTTTGATCATGCTGGTAAATTTTGAGACTGTAACAAATTACTGAATCAAATACGATACAGTAGGCTTGACATGTTTAAAGTCTTGGAACATGAAAATGAAATAAAAAATACGACAAACTGTCATTTTGCTAACGTGATGATCTGCATGTTTTACTTTTTCTTGGAAATTCAGGTTGTTGATTATTTTTCCATTAAACATGAATAGTCACACTCACACATTTAAAAAAAGGAGAAAAGTACACTGAGAAAACAGAGTTACATGAGAAAACTTGATGGTGAATGTCTTTCGTCCCTTCCTCCCACCCAGACCCCCACCCCTGTGACTGTGTGACCAGTGAAACCTTTCGTTTCCCCCCGCCCGCCCACACACACACACACACACACACACACACTATCCCTCTCTCTGATTCAATACACACTCATCTGACTAGCACACAAGCATGTGACTTTTTGCCAGATAAGAGACCGCAAACAGCACTACACGGGGTCAGCTGTCATCTGATAAAATTCCACAGGAAATGACAAACTTTCTACATTTAGATAGATAGATAGATAGATAGATAGATAGATAGATAGATAGATAGATAGATAGATAGATAGATAGATAGATAGATAGATAGATAGACTGTTTAGAATGTTATTATTATACACTATACAAAAGACTTGTCAAATGAGTGCCTTTAATGGGTGAAGTTAAGGCATTTACCTTTTGGCATACTCATTTACATAAAAATCAAGTTCAAGTTCTGTGAACTTCACCCATGACAGGGCCAGTTCTAAATATCTGAATAAGGAACAAAAAGTGCTGACATTTACGAAATAAAAAACAAGGCCATTGTCAGCACTGTGAGAAAGCAGTTCTGAGCTTTAAAACAAGATTGAACTAACAATACATAAAGCAGAAACTCACACACAAAAAGAGTGACAAAACAAGATATGATTGAAATTGCTCTCATCTGACATAGCCTAGTGTTATACAGTTAGAAGTTCAACTGACTCTGTTGGTACTCGTTTAAATGAAATAAAGATTTTGCAAAACACAATGTGATAACGTGTTCATGTATTTTGGGCTCTGTTTTACTAGATAAAGTAGCCAAATAAATGTAGAAGTAGCCAACCTGCAGTATCCCATATGGATATGTTGTATGGTCCCCACTGTTTGAGGAAGAACGCTCCTCCGACTGTGCTTATAGTGTCCTTAAATTTCCTCTCCGTGTATCTGTGGAGGAGAGAAGTCTTTCCTACGTTCATGTCCCCCAGAATGACGACTTTCACGTCGGGTTTCTTGGTCCTTGTGGCTTGAGGCATGTCTCCAAACACATGCCACTCATGCACGCTCAACTCAGGTAAAATCTCCACATAAACAATCCAGAGCACGAGATATCGTACCCTGCGTTTTAAGGTGCATGATCTTATTACGTCCTCCGTACAAAGCTTGGCGAAATAATTCCTATTCAACTCAGAAAGTAAAAAAATATATATAATAAAGTTAATAACGACGCCTACAGAACTTTTTTAGTGTGGTTTAGCGGTAGTGCTGTCCGTTTGTTCAACGAATCATTCTTTTGAGTCAAGAAGATTCGTTCATGAATCGGGCTGAATCAGTCCGAGCGCTTCTTGAGCCAAAAACTACCTCTCTCTCTCTTTTTTTAAATGCAAATGCTAATTATATGTCGTAATATAATAAACCAGGACACGTGTACATACAGTAAATGTTCTAATTAACAAACGTAATCAAAATGTTAATGTGCCTACATTGGCTTTATTTTAATTTTTTAAATCAAAGCTTTCAAAATCTTAACAACAATAGCCAGGTGGTATAGGAAGGAATTTAAGCAATAAATAAATAAACAATGAATAATTAAAATAAAATATATTTTTTTTACTTACATTACATTTGAAATCTTTTTTGTTTTGTCAGATTATAAACTACATTTCGGTATTGCTGGACTTCAAAATATTGGCCTATCATCGCCATACTAAACTTTGGCAACAGAAGCAACAAATTAATCAAATAATAGACATTTTAGACCATGCTTAGATCCAGAGACCTTGTGATGGCGTAAATAAATCACTTGAATCACTGTAACCGGTTCTTTAAAAAGAGCTGTTCAAAAGAACCGATTCTCCCACATGAGTCAGACTTCCCATCTTAACAGTGGCGGGCGGGGCAAATGTAACTTCAGTGCCAACGTCACAGGAAGTAAACCGTAAAGGCGGTGCTAAATAAATATCGCTGTTATTGCAGATTTAAATATCATTGTAACCAGTCGTCGCTACAGTGAGTGCCATTGTTTTGAGCTTACCGTATTTCATGTCGCATGTGGACTGAATCTCGCTTATGTCATCGCGCATAAGCAGAGCGTCAGCGGAAGTCTGATGATGATTATAGAGGGAGGACAATTCTGATCGAGTCAAGTCGTGCAACACAGATCCGTAATTAGAGTCAATATTGAACTTTGTTCCTGTTATCTGACTGGATACTGCATCTAATCCCCGTACAAAGCTCAACAGCTCCCACTCTCTACCTGAACAGTGTTTGTTTACACGTGAACTTGATGAATCTGCTCAAACGTGCCACCTTCATTTTCTCTGAACAGCCACTAATTCTGCCAATTGGTAAGATCGGAGTTTATCGTTGGTTGGTTTCCCAAACTATGAGTAGGGTGAGGAGGGCGGAATGCATGGACGTAATTGTTCACTTCTCGGCGTGGTAACCGTAACCATAGCGATTGCAGCAGTGTTGCTGTATGATAAAGGTAAACGCCAAAGGAAAGTCCAAATGCTACAGATCTATATATATTGAATGCATTTCCATTATGAATTTAAGCCTCGACGTTTTGAGTGAACTCCGAGGTTTTTTTGCAAAGCCTTGTTGATTTATGTTAACCAGCATGATTTGAGTGTGTTCCGAAGGAGTCCACATGTCACAAATGTTTTATTTATTTATGTTTTATTCATTTTAAGATTCTTCAGCGTGTTGTCCTTTATTAACGGACTCGCATATCCTCACACTGGAACTTTTGAACCACACCATTGTTTTTGTTTCTTTTTAAACTTAACTCCCTTTTCAAACACCGAACGCGACAAGCTGAACACACCGAGTGAAATTGCTCAAGTATTCTTGGAAACGCAACATTTTCAAAGCCATTTTACTGTATTCACCACGGAGCCGTGGCGTGAAGCGCACGAATGCGATGACGTGGTACACAACGTTGTGGTGACGTTCTCACTGTTGTTGGCGCGGTAAACACTGGTGAAGTTCTAAGCAGCTTTGCATAAACCAGATCAGTTAATCTCGGCGAGGCCTTTGTCGCTATGCGCTCGGAAACTGCATGAGACGACGTCAAAACAAGGCCTTGATATCGCCGCCGCCTGTTCGATGCGAAACCGAGTTGGATTCGTGCTCGGTTGCTTCGACCATCATGTTAGTGAATGCAACGCGCGGTTTCCTGTGGTCGGACATGGAGACCAGAGCGCTGTTGAATATCTGGGGTGAGCACGACGTGCAGACGGCGCTGGACGGAAACTTTAGGAATAGCCACGTTTACCGAGACGTCGCGAACCGTTTGTGCGAACTGGGATTCGATAGGACACCAGACCAATGCAGAATACGGGTTAAGAGCTTAAAGAGGCAGTATTTCCAAGCGAAGGAGGGATCCAGGAAAAATGGGCAGTACCACAAGATGTGCAAGTTCTACGACGAGATGGAGAGGATATTGAGCAATAGGTCGTTAGTAGAGAGGCAGGATATTGATAGTGTTGCCGTTGGGGGAGATGAAACGATGGATGAAGATGCTGAGAGTACTGAACTCTTGCAGGAGACTCACATGGATGGCAGTGGTGAATGCTCTTTTATGGAGCATCCAGTCAAAACTGAGTATCCATCCTTCCCCATTCCGGTGACAGTAGGAGGCATGAGTATGTCAACTTATTCTGATCAGCCAGAAAGCAATGATCTGCCATCTTTAGCCTAATCAGCCTGGCTTCCTATATGTGTGTGCGTGTTAATATCTGCCATGTTCTTCTTTCAAAGGTTCATTTCCAACCAAACAGAGCAGCCTAACGAAGTCCAACCCGCCCGCAACCTCGTCGAGCAGGCCGAGGAGAAGCAAGAAGCGATTTGCAAACATGTCGCTGGAGAAGCTGATGGAGAAGTTCCTGGAGCAGAGCATGGAAGCGGAAGACAACTTCTACCGGCTTGAGGAGCAGCGTCTTCAGGCTGAGGATAAGCGCAGGGAGGAGGAACATTCCAGAGAGTTGCAGATGCTACAGATGTTGGGCCAGATTTTCGCTGGCATCAGCACATCCTCTCCTGCGCCGCCTGCCACTCCGCAGCCCTCTTGTATACCACCCCAGACTAACCCCACCGTACCCCTCACGCGTCCCTCTTTTGGGAATCGTAACCATCCGCCTGCCTTGACCGAGTTTGCCAGCCACAACCAACCAGCTGGCCCAGGTCTGCTCATGGAAGAGGGTGATACTCAATGTTCGTCTAGAGTTGCCATTTATTTTCAATTGCCAATTGTTATGAAATCAAAAACCCATTTTACCCAAATGCTTTACAGCTAAAATCCCATAAAAATGATACCTAAAGTAAAGATGGAAATTCTGTCTCTCACACTTTGAACGCAATGAACATGATCATATTTTCCATACAATGATGATGCTACATTGTGAGCGAAAAAGCTCCAAAAAACAACATAAAAGTGGTCCATATCGCTATATTCAAAGTCTTATAAAGCAATATTATAGCTTTATCTGGAAAATAGAATATTTTTAATATTACATATTCTATGAGTATTTTTAGCTATTATTCACTGATAATCCTTCCCACCATTCTAGCACTGAAATCTAATTTGCGTTCACGCTCCGATTTAAAAATATTGGTAGGTTTAATGTCATTGATGCTAAAATTGGTGCATTGGTTCTCAAGTGTATCATAAGTGAACATGATATTATAGATTGAACAGACAGAAGGGAAGATTTTCAGTGAATAAGAGCCTAATTTTCAAGCTCAAGTTGCTTCGGAAGACTGATATAGTGCACATGCTGTATGGACTGTTTTTATTATTCTTAAGTAATATTTTAATATTTTTTGGTTTAATTGAAAAACAACAACATGGTTTAAAATGAGAGCTTATGAAAAAAAGACAGAATTTTCATTTTGGGTAAACGAGTTCAAATTACTGTATTTCTGTCAACTTGGTATAGTATCAATGCATGGGACTGAACAAAACTGCTCTGGTTTGTGATGACACTAATGATTGTTATTTAACAAAAAAACAAAAAAAAAACTTAAGGATTGATTGTTACTGTGTTCTTCCCTCAGTCATAGAGCGCTCTTTCTCTCTGGGCTCAGCATCAATGGACAATATCATTCCTCTTGTAAGAAAAACAATTCCTCCACTGACATCCAAAAAACACAAAGGTCAGGATGGACGCATCGGAATCATTGGCGGATGTCAAGAGTAAGTGACGCACAGATCTTTCTCAGGGCTATACACTTACTAAATTACTATGTAAGCAGCTTTGATTGAGCATCCTTGGGTTCTGCTAACTCATGGCCAACTAAACTGACATATTTGGGGGCAGAGAGATATAAAGATAAAAAATATAGCGTTAACATTTACAATAAGGTTGTATTAGTTAATATAAATCCAGTTGTTCATGGTTTGTTCATTTTAGTTCACAGTGCATTTACTAATGTCAACACTATTTTAATAATGCATTAGTTAATGTTGAAATTAACAAAGATAAATGCTTTATAAGTGCAGTTCATTATTAGTTCATGTTAACTAATGAACCTTATTGTAAAGTGTTACCAATATAGCTATTGTATTTTACAATTTCACCCCATTGTACATTTTCCTCTTTTAGCGAAGCTGATGTGTTTAGCCTGGCTAATTTCTAGAGCTTGCGCCTAACTCACTTTTTCGCTTTCAACCACATGCCATCAAGGCATTCTCTGTTGCAAATAGTATTATGAGGTGTTATGTTCTGTGAGCGTTATATTACTTAGCAGGCTGTTTTCTTCTGTTTACTCTCTCTGTATGTATATTTGCTTAGTGAAACTTACATCTTTGTATTTTTCTTGTTAGGTATACAGGAGCACCTTTCTTTGCAGCTATTTCAGCTTTGAAAGTAGTAAGTATTCTGTTCAAAATCAAAATTTGGTCTTTTATTCTTCATGGAGATGCAGTGAATTGTTTTCATAATCCTTAAGTGATTTCATTTACTCATCGACTTATATTTATTTATTTATCAAAGCGTCTTGAACAAAAACATGTCCAGTTTTCACAAAAATATTAAGCAGCACAATCAACATTAATAAGAAATGTTTCTTGAGCAGTAGATTAGAATTATTTCTGAAGGGATCATGTGACACTGAAGACTGGAGTAATGATGCTGAAAATTCTAGTCAGAATATGAGTCTGATACTGCTCCATTGGGCTGTGATTATGGGGCATGTTTCAACAGAACCAGGAAAGAAAATTCCTCTGCTCTCAATTGGATAGACCTACAACCAATCAGAGCAACGGAGTAAGTGACATGTTGAGCGATGCATAGTTGTCAACAGAACTCAACTGCATGCACGCTGGAAGAAGTAGAAGGAGAAGATGAGTGTAAACGATCTTTGCTAGTGTTGTAAAAAGAATTTAAGGATACACGAGTACTTACCAACACGATCATCATTTTTGGGTAGGGATAGGGACGTGGTCTGTGTGAACAAAAGGTAGGACCAATGCCGTAAGGGGTGTGAGTCGTAGTGATGATGCTGATGCTGAGATCGTACGCCAGCTTAGTGGAACTGTACACAATGTGCTAGTTTATGCGCAAATCATAAAAGATACTGCACAAGCGTGGTTTCTCGAGAGAGCAATCGCAGATCATAATCAAACTTAAGACACTGCAGAGACATTATGTCACATCGATGTCTCATGTCTTTACAGTGTGTGTGTGAAGTGAATGCACAAACAGATTCCAGAAAATCACTGGCAGTGTGAATGAACCAAAATCAAATGATCCTGGGACACATTATCAGTGTATTTTCTGGAATCTCTGTTTTAACCTTTTACTCTTCCTGCCTGTTTTCCAGGGAGCTGATCTGTCTCATGTGTTCTGCACCAAAGATGCTGCTCCAGTCATCAAGTCCTACAGTCCTGAACTCATTGTCCATCCAGTGCTGTGAGCAGGAACTTTTATTCAATATCTCTGGTGGCCATTAGAGTTTTTCAAAGAAATATGAGCATGATGGTTCTTATGTGGTGCTGTTTCTATCCTGGCTGTGTGTTCCTCCAGAGACAGTCCCAATGCTGTGGAGGAGATTGAGAAATGGCTGCCCAGGCTTCATAGTCTAGTTGTGGGACCAGGTCTGGGGAGGGAGGATATGCTTCTGAAGAACGCAAAGGCAAGAGAAATCCATTCAATTATTCCATTCAAACTGGTAAGCGTAAAACAATTCTCACCAAATCATTAATTCAGAACCTACGCGTCTTGTTTTTAGCTCATAAAACTGTACAAGAGAGACGCTGCAAAGCTGCCAAAAATTGCGACGCACAAGAACTGGGGAGGAAACAGGGAAACTGGGCAGTGCCAAAACAAAGAAAAGACTGATTAAATAAATCTGAACTGGTTTCAACTTATACAAAAGAAAAATCTAGAAAGAAAGGTTCTTCAACGTCTGAGACGTTGTATCTAACGAGTGGCACAAAGGTCCCTAAACCTAGTGTCTATAGACAAAGAAACCAAAACTAAGTGTGTACAATCAACAACCTTTTTTTCCTGCTGGTGCGACTAAATTCTGTTAGAGGTCACACTGGTGCCACCACCGCGTCGCCCAACTTATAAGAGCTGCCATTTCTGTTGCATATGAGAAGCATCAAACGGCAAATGAAATGAAAGCAGAACGGAACCTTGCTACTCATTTGAGCTGCGATGCGTGGACCGTTTTATCAGCTCGGAGCAATAATAGACAGCGCAAGCTCATACACTATCTCAATCATGTGACGCATTATTACACAGCGCTGAGAGATCCAGTGAGAGAGCATTTGAATTTGCAACAGAATTAATAACTTCACTACTGCGAGATCTAGTGGGAAGCATTCAGTGCAGAATACTGTTATAAACCATAAATATCAGATCAAACAGCGCTGACATGGAAACTAGAGCCCCGTTTCCACCGAAATTACCTGGAACAATTTGTATCAGAAACTTTTTTTCCCCCAGACCTGATACTGTCTTCGTTTCCACTGCGGTCTAAAGTACCGTGAAGATTAGGCAAATTAGTCTGGTGATGTAGGACTGCGAGCGACTGCTCCTCCCAGTCAGTGACGGAAGGTAATCATTTTTTTTGTGCGATACTGTCTGCAACAATAACAAGTATGGAGGAGATTCAAGCTGTGCTGCTTTTGCTGGTTATATTGGTTTACTAAAGAGGTAATTTGCAAAATGGTGGAAAAGAGACGAGCACTGATACTAAAGCGTATTCTGAAAGCTCGTAAAGCTAGATTTTAAATAAGAAAACATATGTTATCAGCTATTACGGACATTGATCGTGAGATTGCTGAGACGAACGCGCGCCATCGGACAGGAGAGCAAGACTGATATTTACTGAAAGCAGAACAAACCTCGCAAAAGACTTTTAAAAATGGCGGTTGAAATAAAATGCTGCGTGAGCTCAACCAATCAACATGTTCGGGTCGGAATCTCAACTAGAGGTGGGCAGATCGATACCAACGTGAAAATATCGATACTTAAGTTTCAGTTTCTCTCGTTTTGCGACCTGACTAGTTTGTCAAAATGCTGCTGCTGTCAAAGAGCAGAGCATTGCAAGCTCTCTGTAGTCCTCCTCCCAAGAGTGCTGCTCGTGCTCGACACTGCTCTCCCCCTCTCTCCTGTGTTGTACCGTCACGTGACTCACCACTAGCGCGCCGCTCCAGCACCAGCAGTCAGGCGCGCGCTCGCTCAGCCGCGCGCGCATTTCTAGTCAGTCAGAGACGGAGAATGGCATCAGAGAGAAAGAGGAGCGTTGTATGGCTGTATTTTCAGGCCGAAAATGAGACAACAGCGACTTGTACCATTTGTAGAAAGTCTTTAATATACAGTGGCAATACAACTAATTTGTACAAACATATGAAAAATCAAGGAGATTTTATTTTACATTTTTTATATTTATTTCGAAGTGCACTAAAGAGGAGAAACATTTTTTTTGTTAACATGCTACTTGAATAATAATTTTGTAACTTTGTTTATTTAAATAAAGCAGAAGTAACCAAAAATTGTTTCTGAACAAAAGCTTTTGTAGTACTGATTAATAACCCAAAATGCAAATCACAAAAACAAATTAAAAGTCATGAAAATTCATTAAGATTTAGGTTGAAGACGCATCCACCTTAATTATGAAAAAGTATCGGTATCGGTATCTCTAGACTGGCCCTGTATTTACTTGTAGTTAATACTGTATTCAACTACTTTATTAATCAAATCTAGCGGTATCGCACACCTCTAATCTCAACTGAGCTCGCGCCTGTCAAGAGAGGGTGGGGGTGGGCTTGCGTGCCATGTAGGCCATTATTGGACATTTCTTATAAATTCTCATCCCCCCCCCCCGGACACTGTCACCTTTTTTTCTCTGATGAGTTTGCAGGTCTGATTATGCCCCTTTTTAAAAGATGTAAAATAAGTCTGATGTCCCCAGAGTGTGAAGTTTTAGCTCAAAATACCCCACAGATCATGTTTTATAGTCTTCTAAAATTGCCACCTTTTTGGGGGTGAGCAAAAACACATTGTTTTTGTGTATGTCCCTTTAAATGCAAATTAGCTTCAACTACCTGCCTGTTCTTACAAGAAGAGGGGGAGCTTCGATAGCTCGTGCAACAACAGAACGGTGTTCAGTTCGAACCAGACTCGGACAATAATGCCTACAGAGCACTACAGAGAATAAATGCAGCATGGAGACATAACAGGTATAGTTTAGTTTTAACTTATGTTGCCATCTTGCTTTTATTCACTATTAGAAGTGCACATTAAAGTCTTATGCATAAACTCTCTCTTCCTTGCATTATCATCAGCATACACAGCAAATTACACAATAACACTCGTTACAACTAACCGTCCTTATGCCTTTTTTTTAAGGGGGTGCTTGATAAACTGGTAAACTTTATATCCGTAAAAAAAAACTCAGATGAACTGTAATGAAGCGTGCTCCCTCCCTTTCATTACTGCCGTGAGAAGTATCACTCCGGAGACTATAAGGCAATGTTAAATCTTTACGCGCCGTTTTTATGTGTGGTTTCGGTGTTCTTTGCAGTTTTTCTTTCCTCTGTGCTAATTTTTATCCTCCAGCGCCACCAAATCAGGTGCTGGCACCATCATCTGTAGAATTTAGTGGTGCTGGTGCCAGTGCTCTCAAATGTTAGTCTGGAGCCCTGCCATGTATATCATGTGACAGAACTTGCCTATTCCTGTTCCTCTATCTAGCCCAAACACAGCGTTAACGCTCGCAAACACTTAATAAAGGTAATTTGATTTCACAAAGCTAACAAACTGATAACTCAAAATAAAGAGAAGTTAACAAAATGACACCATCACAGAGTGCACAATCACAGCTCGCGCACACAAAGGCAGGCCTCCTCTACTGCGTTGTCCTTGTATAATTTCCCAGGCTTCCGGTAGCGAATCGATTGGAGATCACAAACTAACATCAGCACACTCATCTCGCTCCTCTAGAATGATTTGCAGACAAACCAATCAGCATGTCACTTGCAACAGTAGCTGTGTCTCATTTAATTTAATTTCAAAGGCTGCTTCCTCCGGAGGGGACATCCTGGGAAGGATGAGGTATACGGAGTGTCCTTAATCCGAATTAAACGAGACGTCCTTCGTAGGACACAAAGGCAGCCAAAACATTCACAGCGTCATTGCGCTCACACCAGTTATATGAATGAAAATTATGTATAACTATAACAAAATGACTATGAAATGTATCTTGCCTTGACAGCAAAGTACTGTTCTAAACGTTTAAAAATCACTAAACACTTGTTACCCACAACTATCTATTTGAGGTAATACAGCTTAAAAACAAAAACAAGCTTGAAACTACTTAAATTTAAACACCACATCTTCACTTGCATGTATATCTGCCGGCGTTGCCATTTTTTTTCAAATAGTATTTTAAAAACATGACGGTTGTTCATGGCGACGCAAAGAATTGTGGGTTCTCTGCAGCAGCGAAGGATACACCTCATGCACACTCCAAATTCCTGTGAAAGAAGGGCACATTTGAAGGTCGCAAGTGTCCTACCTACTTTTCTGAAGGCAGCCTCGATGACGCATGTAGCCTTCGAATGCCACCTCTGGAGGACGCAGACTTTCAAAATGAGATGCAGCAAGTGAAAGTAAAAACAGAGAGCGGCAGAGAACAGCACGGAGGAAAGAAACTGTAAAGAACACCTAAACCACACATCAAAACGGCTCGTTACATTAACCAAATGCCCATACAGTAACACGCAAACCGAACATTTCACTTTTGTCTGGTCACAGAAATATTTTCATTTTATTCATTAATGCAAATAAGATATTGAAACCATGAACCGATTTATAAACCACAAACAAAAAAAGGAGATATCGAGCCAAAATCTTGTTTTCCGTTTGTTAAAATGTTTTTCCATTTTACACATATTTCTACATTGAAAACACCGGATTTTCATTTGTGAGATTTAATGGAATAATTAAATAATCAGATGATACACCTGGTGTGCACAAGATTTTGAAAAGTGTATTTGTAGAGAGCCTGTTAATATCATATATTTTCACATTTATGTTTATGTTGGTTTAATTTATGTTTGGCTCCATGTTTCTTTTTAGGAGATTATTGAGAGGTCAAAACTCAGAGGAATACCAATCATCATTGATGCTGTGAGTACTGTTTTCGCTGACACTGATCAATAAGCTTTCATACTGGGCATGTTGGCAAAAGCCAATGGATTCTGTCTCCCTAATACATTAGGAGAACTGGGTCAGAGTTAATAGCTCTTGCATGGCTTTTAAACATTACAGTATTAATGCATATTGCATGATCTAAATCTGCTATTCCAGATAAAAATGGCATCAGTGCTTCACTGATTTAGCAGACATAATTATTTGCTGGATGTACTGAATAAAATAGTCACTTGTGTGACGAAATTATTAATTTTCTTTGTTTTTTTTTTACAGGATGGTCTTTGGCTAGTGGCAAAAGAACCATCAGTCATTCAAGGATATCAGAGAGGAATCCTCACACCCAACTTTATGGAGTTTACTCGTCTGTATGAGGCCATGGTGAGCGTTTGGAATGTGCTAATATACTCTCTAGCTGCACAAGTTCTATTTCTATGCGATATCTAATGCTTGAATCTGGTATTAACATTCATCTCAAATGTTTGCATTCAGGGGACCCCAACTAGTTGCATTAACACAATCCTAATTACATAAATTAAAGCAAAATCTAACAAACTGGCATTTCGAACAAAATCATGCCAAAATGAAGTATGTTAGTTTGTGTCTAGAGTTCGCAAACTATTTGCCAAAACGAACCTTCCAGTCTGGTAAACACCTTTGAGCTATCATTGGGTTTGTATGAAATGTGTTTCAAAGTGCTTCACAAGTATAAAATCAAACAATGAGAACTAAATATTCGAAATATATCGGAAAGCGACACTGTTCAGTGTTTTTTTGTTTTTGTTTAATATTGTAAAGCTTCTTGCTTTAAGGCTGTCTATGTGATGTGACTAGAGTGCCTGAATTGCAGAGCTGGTGCAAATATATCCACATCGCTATGATCAGATTTCTTAACTGCTGTTTACTCTCCGCTATAATTTTTGTTATGTTTATTTTATTATTGAAAGCAAAGTGCGCAGCACATATTAACATATTCATCTAAATGCATTGTGGGCGGCAAGGGAGGGTTCACTAACAGTACACCACTGGTCATGTATTTCAAACTTCTTTTTACCCTTAAAGGGTTGGTTCACCCTAGGGATGCGCGGTATACCGGTACTGGGAGAATACCGGTGTGTGTGTGTGTGTGTGTATATATATTTTTTCAAACGGTGCAATATCATGATTATCAAAGGTCACTGCTAGGTGGCAGTGCTCTACCCAAACTGACGTGAAACTGGCAAATATGGCAACATAGAACAAACTGAATACAGCAGTGGAATTATTAATAAAGAGAGTAGACATGAAATTCGGAATTGGTTTGCTTATAAAATTGATGAAGAACCATCAAACCTTGCCAAGCATCTGTCACTTGCCCATCCTGACTTGTACAAGACATTAAGAGATCGGCAATTGAGTGCATAATTCTAACTAATCTAATTCATCTAATTTAGACATTTATTTTCTTTTAGCACTGTTCAACGCACATGCATAAGATCGTATCGTTTAGTTATAACAATCTCCAGTGTTCGATTTCAACCAGTAATTTTTAGAACACTATTTCTGAAATGACTTATCACAAGAAAGTTTCCAAATGACTGATTTGTTGATTCATTTAATAATAAACATGTGTGGTAATTTTCCGCTTCAAAAATACCCTAAACTTGCGAGAGTGAGTAAAATTATGCATAATACCTGCGCCAAAAATCAGACCCTGTATGGTATCGATTTAATATCGGTACTTCGGAATTAGATTGTGGTACCATACCAAAAGCAAAATTGTGGTATTGAGCCATCCCTAGTTCACCCAAAAATGCAATTTCTGTCATTAATTACTCACCCTCATGTCGTTCCGAACCCGTAAGAGCTTCGTTCATCTTCGGAACACAAATGAATATATTTAGATGAAATCCGAGAGCTTTCTGACCCCTCCATAGACAGCAACACAACGACCACTTTCAAGGACCAGAAAGGTAGTAAAGACATTGTTAAAGGGAGGGTGAAACACTCAGTTTCAATCAATCTCATGTCAATCTTGAGTGCCTATAGAGTAGTATTGCCGATGACTTCCCTAAAGCCGAGCACAGCGCGTTAATGGGCGTGCATTTGCTCTCTCGCTCTAGTCGTGAGCGCACCCTTCCGGGAGAAGAGCCTGCACGACCCGTACAAGGACAATTCCGCCCTTGTTGACGTCACTTTGGCCCATACTCAAAAAAAACTTCTTCTTTTTTTAAACAGTATAGTGAGCTTTTTATGCATGAAACAGCATTTTATCCAACCTTTTAAATAGTCCATGTGACTGCAATGGTTCCACATTGTTATGAAGCGACGAGAATACTTTTTGAGCGCAAAAACAAACAAAAATTAAAGCTGCAAGCAGCATTTAGCGGGGTTCAAGCCTTTAAGGCCTTTAAGCAGACAAGCATCAAAATACATTAAGTTTTATTTAGCAAGATTTTAAACACTGAAATAATTTAATTGGCTGTGGCGGCAATGTTTTTTGAGATAGGCCAATGTCTTCATAGACATCCATGGGACCTTGGACCAAGACACTGCATACCAATTTTCAAGTCAATCGGACTAGCGGTCGGGTAGTTATAGCCATTTTCATGTTTTTTTCATGTTATAGCGCCACCAAGTGTTCAATCGTCGCGATTTTTTTTTTCGTGACCAAAGACTCAGACCATACACATGTGTACCAAGTTTGGTGAAGACATATCATTTTGTTCTTGAGTTATAGCCATTTTAGTAAAATAGGCTCCTCCCACAACAGTCGTTTTCCGCCCCTTAGCGACCGTGAATAGAAATTTAAACTTTTTTTCGATTATTATTGATATTCAGACTCCAGAGAACATTTCTGCACTGATTTGGTTCCGATCAAGCAAGAAACCTAGGACTAGTTTGCAAAAGTAGTTTTTTAACAAAATTCAAAATGGCGGAAAATCTATCATGGCGCAAATGAAATCGGAGATATACATTTTGTTCGTCATGGACTCACCTTTCCATTGATATAAGACACTTGAGTGTACGACATACGCTTTAGGAGTTATGAGCAGTTTCGCGCAATTGATTGCTATAGCGCCACCTATAGGCCAATTTGGCTCATAATTTAATAACCTCTCCTCTATGTTTGTACTACCTATTGGCCAAGTTTCAAGTCTCTAGCCCTTACGGTTTGTGCTGCACGATGTGTTTTACTGCAGAATAATATTATTTTGTGTGTAGTACAATAAAATGAACAGCGGGGGGCAGCAAACGACCACTTATTGGCTTAATATACCATTATTATCAAATGAACTCTGTAATTTTAACCTTTTGTAAAATTTATAGAGGCAAATATTGTCCGATCTGTCTGAAATTTTTCATGCTTGTTTAGAGGCATAGGATACATGTTCTGACTTGTTTTTAAGTAGATCTGAACATTCATTGAATAGAGAGATGGAAAATACAATTTACAGCCAATACAGGCAATTCACCATAGGGAATACATGGTTTTCAAAGCTTTTTAACAGTTTTAGCGCCACCTATGGTCCGATCTCCATGAAACTTTGCATGCTTCTTCAGCATGTTATGTCACATATACATAACAATATTCGTGACGTTTTGAGTTTTCCTTTAAGATTTAAAGGCTATTGAGTGTATTTTGCTACGTCCCTCTTCTAAATGACCCTGTTATAGCCATTTAAATGCAAAAGTTCAACTTTTTTTCGATAATTATTAACCTAGAGAGTCCAGAGAATTGTTCTAGACTTGTTTGGTTCCGATCGGGCAAAAAACCAGGGACTAGTTCGCGAAAGTAGGTTTTTAACATAATTGCAAATATTTAATGAACGATTTGATTGACAGCAATGGTTCTAGAGGCAAAGTTGTTCAATATGAAGAGATCTATCAAATGATATGCATATTTTGTGGATGTGTGCAACACCACGTGATTACAGAGCCATAAAACTCATTAGCACCAACTAGTGGCCGATTTGTTTCAAAATTCTTACAGACCTCTAGGGCCATGAGTCAAACATGTCCATCGAGTTTCGTTCCGATCGGCCTCCATTAACCTTGTCTAATAGGTGCTCAAATTTAATTGGCTGTGGCGGCCATGATTTTTGAGATACGCCAATATCCTCATAGACATGCATGGTACCTTGGACCAAGACACTGCATACCAATTTTCAAGTCAATCGGACTAGCGCTCGGGTGGTTATAGCCATTTTCATGTTTTTTTCGTGTTATAGCGCCACCAAGTGTTCAATCATCGTTATTTTTTTATCGAGACCAAATACTGAGCCCATACACATGTGTACCAAGTTTGGTGAAGATATCTCATTTTCTTCTTGAGTTATAGCTGTTTTAGTAAAATAGGCTCCTCCCACAACATTCGTTTTCCGCCCCTTAGCGACCGTGAATCGAAATTTCAACTTTTTTTCGATAATTATTGATATTCAGACTCCAGAGAACATTTCTGCACTGGTTTGGTTTCGATCAAGCGAAAAACCTAGGACTAGTTCGCAAAAGTAGTTTTTTGACAAAATTCAAAATGGCGGAAAATCTATCATGGCGCAAATGAAATCGGAGATATACGTTTTGTTCGTCATGGACTCACCTTTCCAATGATATAAGACACTTGAGTCTACGACATACGGTTTAGGAGTTATGAGCAGTTTCGCGCAATTGATTGCTATAGCGCCACCTATAGGCCAATCTGGCTCATAATTTGATAACCTCTCCTCGATTTTTGTACTACCTATTGGCCAAGTTTCAAGTCTCTAGCCCTTACGGTTTGGTCTGCACGATGCGTTTTAGGTCTGAATAATAATAATAATAATAATAATAATAATAATAATAAAAATCAGCACAAATACAATAGGTGTTCAGCACTTCGTGCTTGAACCCCTAATTACAACTTTATTCAACAATCTCTTCTCTTCCCTGTCACTCTCTTACTCTGTTCATGTTGTTGGGCTATTCACACAGTGCAGCACTACCGAGTTCTACAGCAGGACGCCGGCTCACTTTAGGCTGAGCACCACATGCATGCGTTCTGGTGCTTGTGTGAATCGCATAGGAGAGTGACACAAAAGAGAAGAGATTGTCGTTGTTTTTGTTTGTTTTTTGTGCTCAAAAAGTATTCTTGTCGCTTCATAATATTTAAGGTTGAACCATTGTAGTCACATGGACTATTTTAACAATGTCTTTACTCAGTCCTGCCACTGGCCGTTTTGATGCCCTAAGTGCAATCACTATATGATTTTCTTGTGGTACCCCCCTGAGCACTTGGTGCCCTATGCGCAGCGTGTGATGCGCGTGGTGGGAGCGGCGGCACTGTCTTTACTCCTTTCTGGTCCTTGAAAGTGGCCGTTGTGTTGCTGTCTATGTGGGGTCAGAATTCGGAGAGCTCTCAGATTTCATAAAAAATATCTTAATTTGTGTTCTGAAGATGAACAAAGGTCTTACGGGTTTGAAACGACATGAGGGTGAGTAATTAATGACAGAAATTAAATTTTTGGGTGAACTTACCGTTTAAGTGAGGAACAAAAAAGAACTTTGCCCAGAGTATATCGGGGCCTTTACAGGGACCTAATACATACAGTTGTAGTGTACATGCTAATTCGAACTTTGATTACAGCATCATGAACCTCTGGACACCACCGACCACAAGAGAAGCGCTCAGCAACTGAGCATCGCCTTGGGCAATCTTACCATGGTTTTAAAGGGGGAAGAGGACATTATTACTGATGGAAAGAACGGTTAGTATCTTTCTTGAAATATTTACTAATAATTACTTTATAAGGTTCCGGTGCACCACTTTCTTTCTCTAACATGTTGCATTTCTACCTGCTTTCAGTGCTGACCTGTAATCAAGATGGCAGTGGGCGGCGTTGCGGAGGACAGGGAGATCTGCTGTCTGGTTCCTTAGGAGTCTTTGCCCATTGGGCATTCAGCACACCTTCAGATGTCACTAAAGGGTAAATCTGTCTTCAGAAGCTATTTGATGTGTCATTGAATATCGCTTTGAGTTTAAAAAGGACCAATTATGTTTTTTAACATTTTCAACTTTCTTTAATGTGAAATGTTACTGTCTGAGCTTGAAAAAGGTTTGAGTTGCGTCAATAGTGTTTTTAAACTCGTGGTTCTGGTAAAAGGCGTCATCTTTCCCAAACACACTCGATGTGGCTGACCAATTACAACACACTGACACTGATCCAGTTGACCAATCAGAGCACAGTGCTCTTTCTGGAAGGAGGGGCTTCATACAGACAAGAACTAAACAGACCATTACTGACAGATTTGGAAGAGAGGTGCTGCAACAATGTCAAATATGTGGGAAAAAATTTCACATTCAAGCATTTAACCCTCAATTTCATTATTATTATTATTATTTTTTTTTATGTTAAAAATTGAGTGTTCATCAGAGTGATCCAAGACCTTAGGACATTTTTGTTGCACTTGAACCACGAATACACCAAAAAATGGACTGGTTTCGAGGAATTTTGTGGTTGAAATTTACAAAAGTATCACATCCTTCCCTAGTGGGTCAATATGACCCCCTTAAGAATGAATGGGAAAAGAGAAAATTACTTTAGGCCGTAGAACAGCTCATTTGCTCCATATAGCGCTATAAGGCCATCTAGTGGCAAGAGCCATGAAATATCATGTTATATATTTTTTTTTTCCACAAGAGGTCAGCAACGACACCCAATGTAAGAGAAATATCGCTTGGCCCACCTTTTAATTCAGCTCAGAATCTTAAGTCATTGCTGAACATTGTTGATATTTGAAATCAACCCAAACAAACACACCCCTTTCTTCATTGCGCCGCCTCCAAAGCTCACTCTCCAATCCTGCCGATATTTGGAGCCGATTCTGCTTTTGTCCCCTCAATTTACATCATAAAAATTACACAATGATCATGATGATAACAATGTTACAAGTCTCAATTTAAAAAAGGAACATTTATTGTACTAAAAAAAACAATATTTAACAAATAGTAAAAACAGGTAAGGTAGAACAAGTTAAAAAAGAGCTCAGTGGTGAAAATAAATATTTATATTTAAATAAATAAAATAATTACACTATTGCACACAGTAGCAACAAGCAAGCAGCATAATAAAGTTCACACTGACTGTACTATACTTAATTTTAAAAGTAACCAACTATTTACAACCTAGTCATTTTAATGCTTAGGTGCACTTAACTTAACCTCTTAAAGAGCAACACCAGCGGTAATTCAGGAAAAAATCTTCGTGCTCCACATGAAACTTTGGTCTTCCGACGTTTTACCATCGTGTCAATTCTCAATTGATTTTGATTAATTTGCGCAAGGGAGAGAGAGCAAGACAGTTTCAAGACAGTGGCCGCGCGCACTATCTGCTCATTCTCTCTCAGCAACATATGCGACCACCTGTCACAAGCGCAGTAGTCCGTTTCTACACCACTCACTGATCAAATAAGGCTTTAGCCTGATAAAAAAAATCGCTTTGGCTGCTGCCAAATGATGCAATGTGTGGCGGCCGGTGTTGATTCTGTGGCGCATCGCCGCAAATTAGTCTGTGTGGGAAACACTGGAGAGACACACGCGTCCAACCCGCAGCCGTGTGGTCGCTGAATAAAACTCCCATAAATACCACAGAACAACGTCTGCATTATTTAATCCTATGACCAGTGTTCATAACAGCTAACGTATGCATAAGGATAACCTACAACTTAGCTATTTGCAGCTCCCTAAATACAATGGCAAGCAGTTTTATAGACGAGGCATTCAGCATTTGCGTTTTCCCGTTGGACACAAACTTGCTTAGCTAGAGTTGCAAGCACCTCTAGAGCAACGTGTTTCCACTTTCAAAGTGTATGGCAATATTTCAACTAAGTCAATCAGTTAAAAGCTTTGTAAAATGCTTTGAAAGTTTAAAACTTATTGTTGTCTTGAAGAGATTCCAGCTCTGTTAGTGGGGGAGGGGCAGTGCATGAACTGCAGCGCAGCACAGAGCTGCCTGTGGACGCCTGTCTGTAAATAATGCTGGGAAAAAATATCGGCGAACGCAGCAGCCTTGTATCGGCCGATACACGTTAAAACCGCACATATCGGCCTGATCGAACACTAGTCCTAAATCTCTTTCCTGATCATAACCCTTTATTTTCCAGGGATTTTCTTATGAGCTTTTCGCTTTTGTAATGTCTCTCAGGCAACTCTTTCAACAGTCTTTCTTCAAATCTCCCTCTTGCTCGTTCTCTCTCCTCCACCGTCATAAGCCCCCTAATGCTGATTGGCTACACATTTGTTGTCTGGTCCAACTTTCAAAAAGCGTTTTTCAAATATGTTACCCCACCTTTTAAAAGGGTTAAGCATGAAATTGTGAGTTATTTTGAATATTTAAGTTGGGGGGAAATTTATTTGCTTAAATTTATTTATTGATTGATTTTTAAAATCTAGTTATTTTAAAGGTAAATAAAATAAAAATATCTCCCAAAACAAAATGCATTAAATAATGAAATGAGCTTTTGGGTCAAAAAAGGTGTAATTTCAGGGCTTCGGATCATTTTGGCCCGTGAGGGAAGGATGAGGGGTTAACCTATACTAGTAGACCTCAATAACAAAATCAACACTTTTGTAAAAAGTCATATGGCCTCTTTAATAGTAAATGTTTAATTTTTTATCCCCAGAATGAATCCCTCGCTGGTTGCTGCATTCGGTGCTACGTCTCTAACAAGGCAATGTAATCGCCAGGCCTTCCACAAACACAGCAGATCAACCACCACCTCTGACATGATCCAGGAGATAAGCAGCGCTTTCAAGAAGTTGTTTGAAAGCTAAACTATGTGTGTGTATCCATTCTCCTTTCATGGTCATTATAAAGACTAAAGGTCTGCATCTCAATGCTACTTGTTAAATAAACAGGAAGTACTTTGTTGAGCATCTATGTTCTTTTTCCTTTTTATTTTAAAGTGCCTCTTGTAGTTCTGCAATACAGTATCAACTACGTGTCCACTTTCATATCTGTGTGGTGGCCCTCTATAAACGTCCAAACACTGTTTGTTTTGTGTTTTTTTTACTTGTACGTCTATAGATGTGTTTGCAAGTGTTTAGATTTGTATATGATAACCCACTAGCCCTCCCTATGATAACACTGTCCCTCTATGAATGAATTGCTGTCTTACGCCCAGCTGCAATTTATTTTTTGGTTTGCTTGAAAATGTTACCTTTCAAGTATTCAACAAATAACCTTTGAGTGGATGTTCTCCTTACGATAAGCTGTTTAACACTTTGTTTTCTGTCAATAACTGACAATCTCTATTTAGTTTGTGGGTCAACTTGCAAATAATTGAAAGTGGCTGTCACTTTTAGATATAGTTTGTTATTCTACATATTAAACTAACATGAAAGTTTTACTTATAACTGCTGATCTTTTGTATTCCCTCTGTGTGAATAATGAATGTGTCTGGATGTGATTTTGGTTGGTACAAAATGTTCAGTTTTTAGCGTATGAGGTATTATTTTGGTAAATTCATACCTGTCTCATTTGCAATACCTTTTTCGTAATGAAAAATAATTACAAAACAATTTGTAAATGATAAATCTGCCACAACATCTCAGTATGACAATACTTCAAAAAAAGGTGGTTTCAAACTTTATCCAGCAACAGAAATTAAAATCTATTAATTCTTCATCTTAAAAGACGTTTAACGGGGTAAAATGTATTTCGGTTACACTTTAAGGTGTCTTTGTTACACTGTAATTATACATTTAATTACTGAGTAATATTAAGTAACTACCTCCTCAGTTTCACAAACAAGGTTTAAGTGTTTATAAAAGCTACTAAAATGTTCTAATTGAACTATTTTAACCCTGGCTTAATCTAAACCCTGTCTGTGAAACCAGGCCTACATGTACTTTACTATAGGGTTCGGATTAGAGTTCGGTTTGGTTAAGGTCTCGTTGCCTGTAATTATGCATAATGTATAGTTGTCACTATAATAACTACATGTAACAATGACACTAAAATAAAGTGTTGCCGGATTTTCTTATATTAGGTAATTTATGGTATCCGTAATAAGATGGTGATAATTAAGCATGTAATTTTAGTACTTTTAAAATATATATTTTTCCATGTGACGTTCCTGCCACATCAAAGGTTGTGCTCTTCGCCACTCCACCACGGCCTCTATCCTCCGGATCCTCGAGTATCCGCTTCTGGGTTTGTGCTACGTTTATTTTGTAGTGGGCATGCGCAGCCTCAGTTCAGCGTCTCAATGGATCCGTTTCTGATTTTGAGGGTAGTTTAGTGGGCACGCGCATGCTCAGTCCTGTGCTGAAAGGCTCCGTTTCTGGTTTTGTTACGTTTATATTGCAATGGGCATGCGCGACCTCAGTACGGAGTCTCAAGTGATCCGTTTCGGGGTTTGGTGTACGGCAACACTTGTAGTGAGCATAGCTCCAGTCCTGAATCTTATATGATCCGTTTTAGGTTTTGAGAGATTCACATTATGAAGTTTCGTTCCTTCGGCGAGCGCGCGAGTGTGTATGTGAGCACGCCGTGCGTCTCTTCTCGCCTCCCCTTTGTAAGCTCTTTGTTTGGGCGGTGCACCTAATAAGAGCAGACATCGTGTAAGGTCCACCATTTTTTGACACGATTCCCGTTTCCACGCATTTATAAATCGAGTGTGCACAAATGTCGGTGGGACTGGAGTCTGGGTTTTCTAGCGAGGAGGTGCTGAATATTCGCTTCCCTCTTCACCGGGCGTGCAGAGATGGAGATGTGGGCGCGCTGTGCTCGCTCCTCCAGTGCGGCACAGACCAGCTGTCTGTGGAAGACTCTTTCTACGGGTGGACGCCTCTACACTGGGCTGCACACTTCGGCAAGGTACAGCATAATTCAATTATCACCTGCCACAATGTGCGCACATGCGTTTGTTGCTTTACTTAAAGATGTTAAGTTATTCGTGAATGCTACTCAAACCGCGTCAGAAGATTAATCCATTCAAACGGCTTGATCTGACTTGATGATGACAATCTGCTACTGGAGACTGACGTTAGTTGAAATAGCGCTCAGTGCGCGAGCAACTGCAGACACAGTTTGGCTTGATCTTTTTCATTTGCTTTTCCATTTTCCGACTGTCATGATTTTAAAAGGCTTGTCTAGTGATTATAACCCCGTAGTGAATATAAAAGAGCAAGAACGAAATGAAGACGAACGTTTTTAACGATGACTTGAAGACGTAGAAAAGAAATGCCGTTGATACTGATGTCAGTTGGTGACATCATTTCTAATTTTAAAAGAACAGATATAACACATCAGAAATTAATTGAATGCAGCTAATGTCTTGTTTACAGTTTTAGTGACTTTAATATCATGTTAATATTCAAATAAAATATCAAACGAACAAAAACATTGAATTGTTTTATTAATGTATTACTTGTGACAGATAAGTAATCTTTTTATTCACGTTGTCATATGAATTACCGGTGTCCTGACATTTCATCCTACCCGTCAGATTGTCCTACCAGGGCTTACTGCGCATGCCCACATCAATATTTTTTATTTTTTATTTTTTATATTTACATTTTGGGTAGGTTTAGGGGTAGGTATGGATATTAATTCATATTAATAAAGCAAATCACATTAATATGATTCTGGTAGCACAATCTGATAGGTAGCATTTTACATCCATATTTAATATTTATTTATTTAAAATATTTACAAAGTTTTAAGGGTAGGTTCAGGGTAGGGGTAGGTAGGTATGGATATTAATAAAGCCTCAAATCAGATGAATATGCTGGTAGCACAATCTGACAGGCAGCATTTTTTGCTGTCGATTTGTGCTACCTACTGTTTTAATGAGAGAGAGGTAGCAAAATCTGAGCAAAAAAGGTAGGACAAATTGACAGAACACCGGCCTTAGGAGAATGTTTAGATACATCAATTTAGAGTTATTGGTTCGTTTCAATTTGGACACGATGGAAGAAATGCGTGCTTCATCTTATAAGTAACATTAACCGCCTCATGTTGTCAAACATTTCAGTATTTTGTCATTATTGATACAAGTGTCATTTTAAACTGATACATGTGGGTGTAGTCTCTCCTCAGGTAATGATGCTGAACTTCAGGTTTTCCTCACTTTCTCGAGAGCTACATTATTTGTTGTGTTCTCAAATGTCTCAAAGTTACCCAACCGGATGAAGTATGAGAGTCAGCAGGCTAATGTAAACACCACCCCATCAGTTTATTTTTAGAAATGTGTTACTGAAAAGTGAAGCATTTTATGCATTGACTTTTAAAGCTCCACAGGATGCATGCATGAACTTGCGTCACAGCCTTTCGAGGGGAATTCATCAGTGTCGGTGTATGAGCTTGATCAACAGGGGTTTAGATCAAAAAGATTCCAGTTGATTTAAAGAGATGCCGAATCTGATATGACTTGTTAAATAGTTATGAGGAAGCTATAAACCTCTCTGTTCTGGTGCCACTCCCACTTTGTGTTGTTTGCTTCATTTGGATGGGTGTAATGTCTTCTAAAGCGTGGGAGTGTCTAGAAGAATCGTTTTTAAGCCACTGTTGATAAGATGAATAACAGGAAGAGTCTGGGTGAAATTTGAGATCTTGCAGGAGCGAGGTATTTTGAAACTCAACCTTAACCATCTATAAATGGTTCCCTTTTTAAATGCATTGTTTTCTTAAGGCCAAATTAATTATTAAACCCAATTTAGATAATTGACATAGTGTTTTATAACTATTGGAGAATAAAGGATCCATTTCATAGACTATAATGACATGTTTCCACAGTTATTAACGTAAATCTAGCAAAGGTTTGTTAAATAAGCTTTAAGGATGGGCATTTTTATAAAGGCAAAGTTTCTTATGGCACTTTGTGTTTTCTGTTCTTAAACCCGTCTCCCTCGACGAAACTTAGAGGAAGTGTATGTCTCAAGATCATTTTGCTATCAGATAAGTTATGTTCTCAGCTCGCTCGGGGGTCCAGCTGTCTTTCCTCATCGGACTGGTTGATAAAGATGATTCTGTGTTTTGTTTCCACTTTTGTAAAGTCATAGAGACATAATTGTGGATCAGCAGTTTGTCTACATCTCATTTGTTATCATTAAAGGAATAGTTCACCCAAAAATGAAAATTAGCCCATGATTTACTCACATTTGACATTTTTCTTTCCAACGAATACAATCAGAGTTATATTAAAAAATGTCCTGCTAATTCAAACTTTATAATGGCAGTGAGTCCATAAAGTGCATCCATCCATTATAAAAGTAATCCACATGGCTCCGGGGGTTAATAAAGCCCTTCTGAAGCAAAGTTGAATACGGAAGGCGGTCTGGCGGAAGCTAGATATTTTACTTTATAACGTGTTTAAATATGGATATTTTTCTTACACAAACGCATCGCTGTGCTTCAGAAGGCCTTTATTAACCCCCTGGAGCCGTGTGGATGGATGCACTTTTTTGGGATTCAAATTTCGGGCTGCCATTATAAAGCTTGGATTAACAGGACATTTTTAAATATAACTCTGATTGTATTCGTCTGAAAGAAGAATGTCCTGCACATAGGATGGCTTGAGGCCGAGTAAATCATGGGGTTATCTTCATTCTTTGTGAAATATCCCTTTTAAATTGTATTTTTAATATGCATTTATGTATTGTATTTTAAATATCTGCAGTATATCTGCTATCCTGCTCTATCAATGTCGATTACCATCAGCTATTGAAAAGCTCATATCAGTTGAGCACTAACTAAAGGCACTTTTTCTCCTTTGTCCTCTCCCATCACCCAGCTGGAGTGTGTAATGCGTCTGGTAAAGGTGGGATGTGGTGTGAACTCTGTGACCTCTCGGTTTGCCCAGACGCCTGCTCATATTGCTGCCTTCGGGGGTCATCCTCAGTGCTTGCTCTGGCTGCTGCAAGCTGGAGCTGATATAAACAGACAGGTAAGAGATCGCTCACTGTCTATATGAGGTGATGCATGACATCAGTGTCCTAAGGCTATTTAAAACTGCAGTAATCACAGCAAACGTGGAGTTGTGTGAGAAAACAGAGCAGGACGTGTCCCAAACAACTGAAGGTGAGGAAGAACTTGTTTAAAGGGGGTGATATTAGGCACAACACAGCGCAGTTGGCCACATGATTTTTCAGCGTCATCAGATTTTGGACTTTGTACTATCCATTTTATATTGGTTTTGCTCTTTTGACTTTTTGTTTTTCATAACATGAAGAAAAATCAGTTTGGTCTAATATTGCAATGTCATTTTACACTAAATTACTGCCAAATTAGTTTGTATTATCAGAGTAAAAACTATGAATTTACAGTGAAAAATGGTAAAAGGACATTCTCA